>CM053565.1:3344938-3512755 GCA_028646485.1 Cryptoprocta ferox
TCTAGAAGGTAAAACCTCCAGGAAAAAACCACAAACCAACAAACAAGAAGTAAACAACAAACCAACCAAAATGAATACGTAAAAACCTTAAGGGATTAACTGCTGGATTTTCCCATATGGAAATTAGTACTGGTAGGCATTCTAAAGAGATGTTAATGTATTGGAGAAAACTACAAGCTTTGAAAACTGAATGAAAGCAAAAAGGGAATTATCAACATCTGGAAAATCAAAAAACTTTGTAAGATAGAAAATAGCACAGTGGCATACCACTTGGTTCAGCAGTAAACAATATTTATGGAGTCATAATCCTATCCAGATTGGAAAAGGACTCCTGAAGGCTAGAGAATTTGGTTTCTTGGGGAAAAAAGGGAGCTTCAGTAAAAAAAAAAAAAAAAAAAAAAAAGTTCAAGACCAAAAAAGAGGCAAGGAATGTAGGGAAAAAAGAAAGGCAACTGGAAACTCCAGGATATATAAATGGCAGGCAGCATAAATGGCACTCTGTTTTTTGGTATATATGGAAAGCAATTTAGAACAAGCAAATTAGAACAGAGAGTTGGCAAGCTTCCAGAAGGATGCAATGGTTTCAATATAATAGAGTGAGTTAGAAGCTGGAAGATATCAGGGTGAAAAAGACATGTTTCTTTTCCCAACAAGAAAAAGGGGGGGAATCAGAAAACAAACAAAAAACCCAAGAAACAAACAAACAAAAAAAATCTCGATATTTTCTTTTTTAAGCAAAGGAGTGGCATGGTTTTAAACCAGTGATGGAATGTAAGAAAATAAGAAAGATTTCAACAGGGGTTATGATTTAGGATTACAGAGAAGGAAATCTAATCAAACACAGTTGCACCTGGTTTTGCAGTATATAATATTCATATTGATATAATAATACAAAAGCTATTTATTGGCTTCTAACATTGGAACCAACCTAAAATCATAGTACACTAATCTTAATTGTGGCCAAAACCGAATGTAAACATTATCAACAGTTGATAGAAATGAAGGGTAGAGACGTGAGAGAGGAAGTAGCAGAACAGCGAGGCAGGTGTACTGTGGAATCAAGGTAACAGGAAATAGAGATCTAAGTACGTTATTTAAAGCTACCATAGTAATATTCAGAGGATACTGGGAAGAGAAGAGAGGTATGAGAGTATGGGTAAAACCCTATATATCAGATCAGGATATCAACAGGTAATATCCAAAGTTGAGAAATTATAAATGGTGTGTATAAATATATCGTTCCATAATCTGCAGGCAATCACCAGAAGAAGGAATAGCAACGAAGATTCAGAAGGACTGATTCTGGGTCGGGACAGGGGATTGGTTGGGGCAGGATCGAGGCAGGGGACTGGTTGATTTTTTTTTTTTTTAAACTGTGTACATGCATTATTTAATTCTTTTGAAAGTAAATATTTACTTTGGAACCTGCACACTTTGGCTCACAACTGCTAAGAAATTAACCTTTGACATGTACTGGTGCATATATTTATTCCTACCGGCGTAGTTTGTGTCTTGGGCTATCCAGACGTTGGCTAGGAGTACCCAAGTCCTAACGGGCTTGTCCAAGCACCCTGGCAGCATCCCACAGGGCATGATAAAGGCTGTAGGAAGTAGAAACCGTGGGCAACCAGCCTTCGCAGGGAATTTCTGCTACAAGTCATTACAAAGAGGAAGATCTCCGGGCTTACTGCCGGAATAACCCTGGGTCTTACCAGACTTCCATGCTCCTGCTGGACAGAATAAGTAAAATGTCTTATATTTTCCCTTTTGAAAGCGCGAGGAACGGCTCAAGGATTTGCACAGCAGAATGAAAGAGGAGCTGTCACGGAGTTCCTTAGGACTCACAGCTTGAAAGGAAAGAGGAGGCCCACAGGGGGTCTGTGGACCAAGCCCAGCAGGGGAGACCGAGCACTTCCACAGCCCGGGGGGTGGGACCACAGCTCTTAAAGCCACAGATCTCCTCTGTAGGCACAGAGACCCTCACAGCGGGGATCCATTCACACCAGTCACCCTTGGAGACTGCTATTTATGCTAAAGAAATTTATCCACTCCATTGTATAGTTTCTTGTCCAGAGTTCTCTTGGATCCCTTGTTTACGGCCTTAGTCTTATATTGTGAGCGGTGGAATGGACAGGCCATTTAAGAGGGCAGGGTGGCTAATGATGGGTCTGTTAGCTTTGCAGTCAGTCTTTCCTTTGTGAACCAAACCCAATTTGGGTGCATTTGCTTAAAAAAAAAAAAAAGAAAGCAAAAACCTCATTCGAGGTTGAAGAAATGTTAGTTGTGTTCCATTCCTTTTACTAGGGAAAAAAAATAGCACTGGAAGAAACCAAAAACTTGATAATATTTATAATCCACCCCTTTGGTCGAAATGCACACGTATCCAATTATTTCAGGTGTAGGTGCAAATACTGCAGCCGTGAAGTCCTTGAGATTAGGAGGATCTTAAAAAACATAGGGGGTCCTTTCCTCACTAGAGGGATGCTAATTTCTATCTTGCAAAAAGTAAAGGGAAGCCCCTACTGAAATGTTTCCTAGGCCACTGCTTGCATGAATTCTGTGAGCCAAATCCTTATAAATCCTCTGAGTTGACAGATCAATTATTCCTTCTAACAGCTAATGAACTAATAACCCTTGGAAATTTTTCCTTCCCTGGGTTTAAAACAGGAAAAAAGAAAAAACTTCAGGGGGAAGGAAAAAAAAATCAATGAAAGACCACATAGCAATAAAAACAACGAAATTCATTATAGCTTTTTAGAAGGGAGCCATATTTTGTTCGAGAGCTGTGATGTTTTTAAATTAAAACCACGTCGCGTCACCTTGTATTTTATAAAGCATCATAAATACCCTAACCTTGTTTTGTGTCCTGTCGAGGAAAGGGAATGAGAAAGGAAAGGGGAGAAAGAGAAAGAGGCTGGCACAGGGGAAGACACCTGCAAGTGGAAGGTACTGTCGTGGGCTCTCTGGGAAGCACAGAGACACGAAGGATGTGCACAGGGCAGAGAAGGGGAGAGGCTGGTACTCCAGGATGCACGAGGCTGGGACCGTAGAGAGAGAGAAAGCCCGTACCGAGCCTGTGGATGGAAGGAGGGTGGGGGTGGAGGGAGGTGGCAGGGAGAACAGGTTGGCATTCACAGGGTTACACAGGAGGCCGACACTGAGGGCTAGCTAGAGCAGGTGACAGAAGCATGGGCATGCACGGCAGGCCGGAGAGGCACATTTGCTATGTGAGAAGGTCAAGGATTTGAATGGATGAAAAACCGGAACCACGGGGAGGCAAGGAAATGACTTGCTCAAGGTCACATGGCATTACGCACGTGCGTGGTTGTACTTGAACTGCAAAGTCTACTTTTGTTTGTTTAAAATATTTTTTAAGTGTATTTATTTTGGAAGAGGGGGAGGGAGAGAGAGAGACAGCACAAGTGGAGGAAAAACAAAGAGAGAGAGAATCCCAAGCAGGCTCTGTGCTGTCAGCGCCGCGAGGCTTGAACTCACAAACCGTGAGATCATGACCTGAGCAGAAATTAAAGAGTTGGATGCTTAACCGACGGAGCCACCCAGGCGCCCCATGGTTGGTTTGTTTTTAATGGAGGAACTGGAGGGTAGGGGTCCGGCTACTGGCTGGCGAGCACAGGGCTCCCTCCTTCCTGCGATGCGGTCAGGCCTCAAAGTGAGTGAGCCGTCTCCTTTCTACAGCAGTACCAACTCCGGAGGACGGTGCCCCGAGAGCGCCATGTACCTCCCAGGGGACACAGCTCTGGGAGCTCCTGGTGCACCGCGGGCACGGCGTGGGGAAGGCCTGGGTGGGAATGGACGCCTCATTCGCTCCAACTGTAAAATGGGGATAATCACGATCCCGCCTCAGGTTGCAAGCGGGACACACAATGAAATAACACTGGTAGATCGGAAATCATTTGCCCGGCTTTCTAGAGAGGCCCCAAGACCCAACTGAGGACCTAAGGTCAAGTCAAGGCTGGCTTCACAGGCGTGTGACCTGAGCAGTCACACAGGTCCCATGGTGAGAAGGGCGCCTTGCTTCGTTGAATGCTCTGCTGAAGCCCTCTTGAGATTTTTAATAAATTCTGAATGAGGGGGCCCTGCATTTTCATTGGTCACTGGGCCCCCCCCAAATTACATAACTCATCTTGGGTCAGGGAGAGGTGCCCGAGAACATCTGCATCTCGGGCAAAGGATGCCCAGTGAGTTACAGTGGACACGTGCACGGGTTTCCGGCGGCTCGGCATCGGACTCCACTTCCTATATTTGAGGATTTCTTTGCTCTGTGGGTTTTGGTAGGAGGCGGAGCCAAAGGGGCACCACTGGCCTCCCCCGCCTCCCCGCCACTCGGGTGCCAGGACTAAGGACCGTGGAACGTTCACTTTGGTGATGGCGACAGGGATGTCAGCTCTCCAGGAACATCAGCGGCAGTCCCCGCGTCTATGGGGTCCGACACTGGCAGGGCCAGCCTGCATGGAGGATTCTTCCAGAAGGTTCTGTGGTGGGGTTGTAGGCACTGTTGGGTTGGCTGGCCTTCTTGACGATTTCTTTTTCAAACTATTCAGTGTCCTTTCAGTAAATTCCTTTGGCACTTAAGTGATCGGAGATAGTTTCTGTTGCCTACAGTGGAGTTTCTTCTGAGATAAAGCCGGACTCCATGGAGAGGTGTCTACCCCGAGGACCTCCCAGCTAACCGACAGCAAACGAGTCTGTGTCCTGAGGCAGAACCTGTGGGAACATGTGCCCTTGGTGATGGACATGAGTGTTGGTGTGTGCCTGCGTGGAAGGGACCTTGGAGGTCATCTGGTCCATCACCTTCTGAAAGCAGGAATCCTTCTAGAATAATTCAGAGTCCAAGTGAGATTTAAAGAAAGATGCTCCTGATAAGGGGAAGGTATTTGAATGAGCAGAAACCCTTTTCATGGGTGACAAACCTTTGACAAAGGCCGGCCAGCTCCCAGTTAGGCCCTGGCAGGTCCGTGGTCATCTTAGGCCTTGCGAGGGTATCCCCGACTACCATCAAGTCGTCAGTGATGATGTCCAGGGAAACTACACATCACTCATGGCCAGAGGAATGTCAGTCCTTCGAGTATGTAATGATGATGGTGGCTCGGTCCCCAAGGGGTTTCCGGAGCACGATGGGGCTACGTGCCCTGAGGCTGTGAAAGCGGGGACCGCCAGGGGAAGGTGCCACAGGGATATGATGGCCCCAGAAAAACCCGAACGTGTCCAATGGGTGATGCTGTTTCTGGCATCCGGGTCAAGGATGCTACAGGAAATTTCCTTTTCCTTTACAGGCACGTCCCATCGTGGACCACAATATTCTGCATTTTGCCAAGGGTTGGGAGACTCTGGGGAAAAGGGTTCGGCCAAGCTCAGTTTCCGACACTCGAACCGAACTCCAGGCGGAAACAGGATCGCTGATCGTTGGCATCAGAGCTGTGTGCCTATGGCAGGCTGGCCGGGTGATCTTCTGGTCACTGGGTGAGGGACCCTTGTTAGCGCCCGTAACAGCAGAAAGACTCGATCTCAAGGAGCCTCCCCAGAAGGCCTGCCATGTGGCCCGCCCCACTCTGTCCCAATGGCAGGCACGTGAGCTGGGGCAGAGATGTGGTGGGGGAGACGTGGGGCAGGGTCCCTCCAGTCACAGGGGCACAGATGGCACCCAGGTGGTGTTGGCCACGCGCTGCCAGCGACCGGGGAAGACAGGGGCAGAGATGAAGGAAGAAGGCGGTTATCATTTATGTGGGCAGGAAGGGAACGGATCTCAGAGAGTCGGTAAGGTAGAGGGAGGGCAGCAGGGCGCTCGGAGGGTCCAGGCAAACAGGGGCCGGGGTCGCCAGGCCCAGCAGATCCCCAAGGGCGCAGCTGGCCACGTGCTTGGAGGGAGGGGCGGGCCCAGGAGCAGGTACCCCGGGAGGTCCCTGCTGCTTCAAAGGGAAAGGAAGAGAGCTGGGCAGGGGCTGAGAGAGAGAGAGAGAGAGAGAGAGAGAGAGAGAGAGAGAGAGAGAGAGAGAGAAAGAGAGAGAGAAAGAGAGAAAGAGAGAGAGAGACCGGTGAGCCTCTCCTGAGGCTTTCCAGAGTGAGTAAAGTACTCATACCCGGGGCTTTATTTGAATTTATCACCTCTTATTAGTGCCTTTTGAAATGCGAATTAGCTGATTAACCACTGCTCACAGCCTTCCCACTGCTCTTTGTTCTCCCGCATTCAGCAACTCGGTTCTAAACAGGGGAGGCCACAGCGGCCCACCAGGGGGAAATTATTCTCAAGGTTACGAGAACAGTGACCACAGCAAACTTGGTCCCCGCGGGGCCGGGTGGAGGCAAGCTGGGGGCGAGGCTGTGCCCCAGGCCGGGCTCCAGCCGCCCACCCTCCGCTCCCGGTTTCCCCACCGAGGACTCTGGGGGGGTGGGGGGGGTGGGGGGGGTGGGGGGGACCCCTGCTCACCTCTCGTGGGAGCCCCCTCGGCCTGTCCTCAGGATTCCGGAGGGAACAGACAGGCTCTCTTCCACCCCCGCCCCCACCCCCACCACTTTTTTGTTTACTATATTCATTTTATAAAAGGTTCATTAGTTCTAGGCCCCTAAGGAATGTCCTCCACTTGCTGGAGCCTTCTGTTTGGGCCCGGGGTTGGGGCGGCGGGGGGCGGGGGGGGGGGGGGCTCACATCTACGGACAACAGGGGATGGCCTCTGGCGGAGCCTCGATCGCGCTCGCTCCTGCCTCCAGTTTGGCAACACGACACAAAGACAGTGTGGCCTGTATACACTTTCCAGGCTGAGCCCCTATTCAGAGGGGGCCGCGGCTAGCGCGTAATGGGCTCCCTACAGACAAAGCCAGCAAGTTTCTTAATTAAGTCTAAGTGAAAGACAGATCCCGCTTACATCTTCAGAGAACCTTCCTTCAGAACTTCAAACACACCCTGGACTGCCTATCAAATCCGGGCACGGATAACTAGGGAACAATTTTTCCCCCCTTTTAAATACGGGAGAGCCCAGCCCCTGGCGCAAACCCTTCAGCCCCTCTCACTTTCCCTGCGATTTTAGACATGCCTCTGGTTTATAAAACAGGAAACAAAGGGACTTGTTGTGTGTCGGAGAAGCCCTCAGAGGGTCTGTATTTCATCCCGGGCCTTCCCCAAAGCCCCGCGCTGTCTAAAGAGCCCTTCACGGGCTCGGTCTCATTACCATCTCTGCGAGGTATCAAAGGACGCGCTGAAACCCAGCAGGTGTACCCGTATCACAGGACGACGGACCCCAGTATGGAATGATATTAAAGAAATTAATTATTAGCTAATTACCTCCCCAAGAACGTGAGTTTCACACACACACACACACACACACACACACCCCCGCCCCCTACCCACACCCCTTCCTGCCCTCGCCTGGCTAACCCCTCTCCGTTTTCTGGCCTTTGGAGTGATCTTGTTCTTTGCGAACTGAAACCAATTATTCCTGCGGCAATAAAGTCACTGGGACTATGAATTGCTTTAATTTTTTCCCCCTTTTAGCAGCTGCCCAGGGTGGGTTGGGAGGGGGGCCGTGATAATGGAGCGAAATGAATACTAAAGCGGGCGCCGAGGCCCGGTGTCCTGCGGGGAAAATGATGTTCAAAAAAATAAGAGTGCGTTTCTGTCGCGAGGGGCTCATCAATGAGTCAGACGTTTCCGAAACGCGCACTTTCCGCTCTGAATCTGCATGGCCAGCGCCACCGTCCCCAATGGGTCCTGTGTACCTGACTAGCTTGTAAAAACGTCACCTTACTGTTAAAGTGCTACACACGCCCTGGTTTCCCTTGCCTGTTCTCGCCTCCCTACTCCCCCCCCCCCCACCCCTTTGCCTTTTTCCTTCTGCAATTCTTTGCTTTCTCATTAGAAATGCCCAACGACGTCTGGCGGACAAAGCCAGTACAAAGTGTATGGAAAGGGGAGAAAAAAAATTAAAAAGGAAAAAAAAAAGTGCAGAGGAATTCTTCATTCAGTGATCTGCAGAATACATTAATATCTGAGACTGTTGGCACAGCCTAAAATACCGGGGCAGCTGACAATGCAAGCAAGGACTCCGAGTCTGGGATCTTCAAATAAACTCCTGCGCTGTCATGGCCACCAGGAAGGAGAATAATGGCGATATTAGCTGACCTTCATTTTGTTGTCTCTTCAGACCTGACTGCTGGACCTCTGTTTGCCTGTTACTAGGATCTCTTGGCTAAAAAATTTTAGCATTTCCCAGGCAATACAAGAGCCAGTTGATTAGGTAAATAAACCAGGCCTTAAGCGGTGTTTTCTGCTTCATAATGGGGACCGGGTGAATGGGGAATGAGGGCTGGGATTGGAGGCAGAGAGAATGACTAAGAACCAGAGACCTCATCATTTTTCCTTCATCCAAAGCACCAGCGGATGACGATGAGGACAGATTTTTAACAAATCATCGAACCGGTGTGCTGGCTCTGGGTGACTTAGCATCGTCCGCAAAGCGACGAAGGGAGGTTAAGACTCGCGGAGGCAAAGAGTGAAAATAGCAACTGTCTCCCCCTAAAGATCTAGATGTTCCGTGGCATTTCACTTACCCCAGGTTTGTGAGCAACTGGAGACTATTTTGGAACATTCAAAAGGAGCTAACGGTATTGTATTGCAATAATCTGTCATAATTACCGGCCCGCGCTTATGTTACCCAAACCGCTCTCTGGTGACGATCTTGATGATGTTAATGAGGGAGGTAAGGCAGAAAGGGATTCTTTTTGGATCCAGAGGGCCTTCGGGCTGTCTAGACTATCACAATATGGGTAAATGTGTTACATTTGGGTGTCTAAGTTTACTGCCTCTCCTCTCCACCCCCCACTGCAACAGAAGCTCCCTGAGAGCAACACAGCCTGTCTCACCTAGCATAGCACCCAGCACCTAGCACCCAAGGCTCGCCTCCCTGCCTAAGGACGCGATACTCTTTTTTTTGCTTGTCTCTGGGAAAATACACCACGTCTTTAAAAGCTGCCCCACCCAACAGGAATGAGAGGCAATACCTCCTTTTCTGTGTGGTTTTTCTTTTTAGTTTTTTATATGTTCATTTATTTTTGAGAGAGAGAGAGAGAGAGCAAGAGCGAGCGCATAAGCGAGCATGAGTTGGGGAGGGGCAGAGAGAGCAGGAGACACAGACTCCGAAGCAGGCTCCAGGCTCTGAGCTGTCAGCACAGAGCCCGACGTGGGGCTCGAACCCAAGCACCAGGAGATCATGACCTGAGCCGAAGTCGGACGCTTAACTGACTGAGCCACCCAGGCGCCCCTTTTGTGCAGTATTTCTCCACTGAACGTGAGCATACAACGTTTAAGTTTACTGTGGTTCTGAACTTTCAAATTAAAATAAACCTTAAAATAAATTCTAGAAATGTTCACTCTTGCTTAAAGTGGGAGGCCGTGTAAAAAGATCCAATACACACATTTTTTCAAAAAGTTACAGTCATGAGAAGCACTGTGTCGGTAAAGACAGGCATTTTTCAGACTCTAGGAAGTGAGAAAAGCAAGCTACCTCATATAGGAGGTGAAATCCCAAAATGGTGTTAAAAAGGTAACGCACGTAGACAAAAGCGTATGCCCAAAAAGAGACTTCAGCTCAGGTCATGATCTCGCGGTCCCTGAGTTCGAGCCCCGTGTTGGGCTCTGTGCCGACAGCTCGGAGCCTGGAGCCTGCTTCCGATTCTGTGTCTCCCTCTCTCTCTGTCGCTCCCCCACTCACACGCAGTCTCTCAAAAATGAAGAAATGTTAAAAAAAAAAACATAAAATAAACCAAGGAAAAAACCTTTCAATAAGCTTTTGGGTAAGAAGAAAGCGTATTAGTAAAGGAGCCAGGTGTCTAGCTCAAGAGTTCTGGAAAATAAACCGTGGGTCCCAAGTGCTATGTCTTATACGCACGTGTGCGAAGACACACACACCGAAATCACACACATGGGCTACCTCCATAAACCAGCCTGAAGCCTAAGCACAAACGTTGTGGGGCGGGGGTGGTGTCTGTGGCTATTTATTTATTTTCGAGTTTAATTGAGACAAAGCTCCGCAGGAGTCTGGAGGAAGTCTTTCTCTCTCAGCTTGAAGCAACTCGGTTTCACATTTCCAATGTTTGAAAGGAGATTATAGTCAAGGATGCGCGATTACTTTGAATAGGTGTGACATTCCAGGCTCATGGGTATTCATACCTGTCAACAGCTGTGCATTAACATTTCAAAACCCTCCTGAGAGACTTATGAACTTTTCCAGGCTGAGGATTCAGCACCTTGCAGAAAAGCAAAGGTTGAGTGCCAGAGGTGAACACCCTTTCTGTTGGGGAGTAGTCACCGAAAGGAATCTTCCAGACCTAACTGCCCAGCACAGCTTCCAGAACCACGGGTCCAACATTACCACGGGAGGAGTTAGGAAAAAGAACGTTGCTTTAAATTGGTAATCGGGTGCTTGGGGTGGGGTGGGGGATACAGTGACCCTGGGGAAAATGTGTAAGGTGATGTGGGGTATTTGTGACATTTACTCCACCTTCCCCCCCCCCCCCTTAGCATAACTTGTTTTTTTGTTCACTTTCACACAGTTCCTACAAGGTCCTGGTTAGAAACAGGAGAGGAGAAATGAAGTTCACAACAATCAAATACCTGTTTCAAACCAAAACATGGCCTTGAGAATGTCATTTAAAAAAATTTTTTTTTTATTTTTGGGGCACCTGGGTGGCTCAGTCAGTGGGGCATCTGACTTGGGCTCAGGTCATGATCTCATAGTCTGTGGTCTGTGGGTTTGAGCGCCACATCAGGCTCTGTGCTGACAGCTCAGAGCCTGGAGCCTGCTTTGGATTCTGTGTCTCCCTCTCTCTCTGCCCCTTCCCTGTTTGTGCTCTCTCTCTCTCAAAATAATAAATAAACATTAAATTTTTAAAAAATTTCTTTACTTAAAAGATTTTTTTAACGTTTATTTATTTTTGAGAGAGAGAGAGCAAGAGCAGGAGAGGGCCAGAAAGAGGGAGACAGAGGATCCAAAGCAGGCTTCGTAAAGTGAGCATAGAGCCTGACTCGGGGCTCGAACTCATGAACCATGAGATCATCACCTGAGCCAAAGTCAAGAGTTGGACACTTAACCGACTGGGCCACCCAGGTGCCCGGAGAATGTCATTTTAACGTGACAGAAAATAGGTAGTCTGAACCGCTCTGAAAACTACCCAGGGAAACTCAGGGCTTCTTCACATCAGAGCCTCCAGATGATGCCTGAGAGGGCTGGAAATACATTTCTGAAACGTTATCCCTTCACGTGCATGTAAAATACATCTTGAGGGTTCCGCAGGAAAAATACACATCCATCCGCTCATCCATCCATCCACTCATCCATCCATCCACTTAAAAAATGGGTCCTGATATTTTTGTCTTCTGCTTTCTGAGTCTCCTTTATAGAATCCACTGTTGTGTTGAATGTAAACTGTGACACCTCTGTTGACGAGCTCCTTGCTCAAAACAGCTTCTCCACATCTTTGGCCTCAGATTTCTTGTCACTTTTAGCCACTTCCCTTGACATGACAGCATGAGTGATCAGCAGAGAGGCTCTCTCTCTCTCTGCCTTTTAAACAATCTGTGCTACGTGGACCCTCCATAATAGTTGTGCACATACACACACACACACATTTATTTATAGCTTCAACACATAGTGCATATATTTCATATCTTCCATATTATCTCAGTGGATAAATTTCTTTTTAAATCCCCTTTCTCCACCAATATTCAATTAGAGATATTATTTTTGTTTTATTTTAGAGACAGAGCGTGCAAGAGCGGGGTGGAAGGGAGAGAGAGGGAGAGCGAGAGTGAATGTGGGAGGGAGAGAGAGTGAGAGAGTGGGAGAGAGAGAGAGAGAGAGGGAGAGAGAGGGAGAGAGAATCCCAAGCAGGCTTCACATTCAGCATGGAGCCCGATGCAGGGCTCCATCTCATGACCCTGGAATCATGACCTGAGGGGAAATCAAGAGTTGGATGCTCAACCGACTGAGCCACCAGGCACCCCTCAATTAGAAATATTATTACCTAATACAGAAAGGGGGGGCAAGGAAGTCAAGGCTCAAATTAGCCAGGAGGAATCTAGGAATTCTTAGAGAACCAACGAAAGCACAAGTCCAAATGACCAAAAACAAAAACACAAAAAACCTTAAGAACATAACACATGTTCTTGAAAAAAGGAAGTTGGATGTACAAAAATTTAAGCGGAAAAGTGGTTTCCCAGAGTACGGAACCACTGATGAAGGCATGGGAGAAAAAGAGCTCATCAGGATTTCCACGGAGGGTGATGACAGCTAGAGGCCAGCCACTCAAAACCCGATGGACCACTCGCTGTCCCCTCCCCTGCCCCCTCCCCGGCTCCCCCTCCACTTCTCCTTCCCTGTGACTGTTCATTTTCCAATGGCATCTCACATCTTCCACAGTACTGTCCCCCTGACTATGAGGGCTGAAGTTCCTAAAAGCCCCCATTGCTGGAGAGAATTCAGTTCCAGAAGTTAAAGCTATTATGGGGGGATGTGGGTTTAAATGAACCTGAAAATGTTCGTATAAAAGGAAATATAAAGGACAGCACTCTGAATACCGAGACTATCAAGGGTGCTCTGTGTACTGGAGATGAGTATACACCTGGCATCAGCAAGGGCTTTCCATTTACCAAACCCACTCACAAGACCTTCTGGAATGTCCCTCCCATCCAGGTGCCAGGTCAATTCATTGGACTCACAGATATGTATGCTAAGCAACATTTTTTTTTTTTTTTCCTATTGTGGTAGCTCCTCTCTCCAAATGCTGAACCGGCTAATTCAATGCTCTAAGGTTGGCGGACACTGCCTCCTAGCCTCCAGGTGATCCAGGGACACAGGTAACTGCTGCACTCAAAGTGTTTTGATGACGACCATTACCCTCCCCCACCTTTCTTTCCATTATCCCTCCCCCTCACCCCTCCTTCATTCATTCAATAAATACTCACTAAGGGCCCACCATGCCAGGCACTGCGCTAAATGATGGCTCTCCTTCTAAGCTGTAAATTGCAGGAGTCCAGGGACCAGGTCTGTTTTGTCGCTTTAGAAACTCGTACAGTGTATGACATAGAACAGATGCCCGGTAACCTCTTCTCGAATGAATGAGTGAATGAACAAGACACAGCCTCTGCTCTCGGGAGGCTGAGAGTCCAGTGAGGGGCCCAGGAAAATAGTCCATGACTGAGGATGAGCTGGTGTCTGTCATAACACTCCAACGTGCTATGCCCCAGAGCAGTTCAATCAGAATTTATAGGGACGGGGACTCCAGACATCCAGGAGTTTTATACACTCTGCAGGTGACTCTGATGTGTAGCCTGAGGACGGAATTGCTGCCCTGCATCCTTTCCACCCTGTGCGTGGGCCTTGAAGCAGCAGTATCCACATCACCCGGGAGCCGGTTAGACTCACAGAACCCCAAACCCTACTCCAGACCTACTGCCTCAGAATGAGCATTCTGCGAAGCTTCCCCAGGTGCTACGCATGAGTTTCTTTGAAGGATGTGCCATTTATACTGAATCCTGAAGGACTGACAAGTTAGCAAAGGGGAATGAGGGACAGAAAGGAGTAGGTACTCTGGGTGAAGGTGCAAAGCCAAGGGAACAAAGAAGGAGGTCAACTAATCAGGAGAGGGGGGTCATAGTGGCCCGGGGGTGGGAGGGAGCATTGGGGGACTAGGTCCTTCTAGGCTACGGAAACCATGTGGAGTCTGGACTCCATTCTGAGGCCCGGGGTGCCCCTGAGGGGTTTTCCAGGCTGGGGAGCCACCTGCTCAGATTCCTTAAAGACACGCGGCTCTCCCAGCTTTAACGCTTCTGTCCATTCCATTCTTAGCCTGAAGTTCCTTTCTCATTTCACACGATCAAAATCCCACGCATCTCTTCTGTAGGAACTCTGATGCCTTCCGGGTCCCGAGGCCGGAAATGAGCTCTCGGTCGGCCCCAAACGTCTGCAGCACTCGGGATGGGCCGCCAAGGGGCCCTCACGCAGCTGCTCTGTTTCGGTGGTTATATTTTGCCTACGATCCCCTCTCTCCGGCTTCTAGACCAAGGCTTTTCAAAGACGAGTTTCCACGGACCACCCATTCAGGACATCTGAGGTGCCTGCTGGAGAACCAAACCCAGGACGTCCTGAATGGGCCTCGCTGCGTGGGGGGCCCAGATGTCTGCATTTAGGCTAGAGACTCGGGGTGCAGGACTGCAGTACCCCTGAGATCCGGGGCATCCGATGCTCCACCTCCACGTAGTACAACGTGGCCCCACGGGAGTCACGCAGGCTAGTAAGTGAAGTGTTTTCCTGTTTTCTCTCGACCCCTCCGTGATTAAGTGACAAATCAAGGTGCTTCCAAAAACAAACCAAGAAAGCTTACAGGACCTTAATTACACAGAGCAGATTTGTCACTCTGTGCCTTTTACCGATGACTGCAGGAAGACAGCAGTATAACCAGATGCCTTTCGTATACTCAAACCTGATCTATGCTCAGAAAGGACTTTTTCCATAAAAACCGGGACTGGGTCTGGCTTCCCTCGGCGTGGACTGAGGATGGACAAGCCTCGAATCAAACTTTCCCACGAAGGTGAGGCGAGGAGCCCGAGAGGTATCATGTAGTCTTGAGAGCACCGTGGAAAATTCTTCCTCTCAACTACTATTACCTTTCTAGATCGGTCATTGACGGCCTCAGGGACACGAATCGCGTTCTCTCACCCTCTTGTGTCACTGTGGTTGTGAGGTTTCTTTATCCCTCCCGCTAAATTTGAAGCAACCTTCAGGCGGGACGTTGGCCCACGCACCGTGCACCTCGGGACCCTCCCGGCTGCTCAGCGGTGCCGCGGGGGACTCAGTGCAAGTGTGACGAATGTCACAGAGGCCCAGGAGCGTAGGAGTTCCTGCACACCTGCTGAGGCTAGCAACCCCTGTTTTCTCAGCCTATCAAAGAAGGCAGCTGCTTAATTCCCTCCCGTGACCTTCTGTCATTCATCTGCCTGTAACGGGCTGTGATCTTGCCCAACTTCCCCAACGTACAGACTCTCCCAACGTGGAATAGCGCCCCCACCCCTGAAAGGGCCTGCCCTTTCGTGTCAATCTGGTAAAACTCCCCATGTAAGAGTTGCTTCCTTCGAACATTTTCACAAATGAAAATAGCAAGGAGATAGTAAAGGCATCTGGTTATACTGGTTGAGGGCGATGTTGTCTTACTGAAGTCGTCTGTAAAAGGCAAAGAGTGACAAACCCTGCCATATTTTTCTCCTGTCATTTGAATCCCAAATTCGTAGGATAAGCCTCCAATTCCCAAATTTCCAGACCACCTACTTGAACAGATCGCAGGCCCACCTGAAGAGCAGAATGATTACCCTCTTTTGTATTTGTACACGGAATGCGCTGTTACTTCATATCCATGGTGCACCTGTCGTAGTCTTTATTTTGTTTTTTTAAGATTTTCTAGTTAAGTATCTCTGCATCCAGCGCAGGGCTCGAACTCACGATACCGAGATCAAGAGTTGCACGCTCCACAGACTGGGCCAGCCGGGTGCCCCATGTGTAGCAGACTTTATTTTTAAAAAAATTTTTTAATGTTTAGTTATTTTTGAGAGAGAGAGAGCAAGTGTGAGCAGGGCAGGGGCAGAGAGAGGGGGAGACACAGAATCCGAAGCAGCTCCAGGCTCTGAGTTGTCAGCACAGAGCCCGATGTGGGGCCCAAACCCACGAATCATGAGATCATGACCTGAGCTGAAGTCGGATGCTCAATGGACTGAGCACCCCAGGCACCCCTATTCGTGTATCATTAATGAAGAGTAAAATTCGTGCTTGAGCAGAGGGACAGCGGAGTGTTAGCCACAACTGGGAGGCGGAGGTGACGCAGACCTGAAGTGGGACAGCCACCAAGGGAGGAAGGGCAGCGTGAGCCCGCGCGCGGCAGCAGGAGCAGACTGCAGACGCCCGGTCTGGCAGGGGTGGGGGGTGGGGGTCCCACAGGGGCACAGGACAGAGGTGGCAGCAGAGAGGAAGGGCAGAGGGGCTGCACGGGGCCTCGGACCCAGACCCAAGGGCTGTGGGCTGCGTTGTAGGGCAGGCCACAGTTCTGGCAGGGCTGTGGCCAGCGGCTTGGCAACGGGGAGTGGGGTTTCGGGGCCATCGAGTGGGTGGCCACGTCCGAGATGCACAGGAGAAAGGTGAGGCCGGAGAAGGGGATACTGGGGAGCCTCCCAGGAAAGGACGGTAGCAGCAGCCGGCTGGCCTGAGTGGTGGCAGCAGGGATGCGGAGGGAGAGGTCAGGTGTGGGTGCGTGAGAACCACCATGGCCTGGGAGTTGGGGGGGGGGAGCAGAAGCCCTGGAGGGGGCGGAGGTGGAGGAGGGACTGGGAAGGTCATGCCACACACACACACATACCCGAGAGAGGCTCGCTGTCTGTTTTGGTTTCAAGGGCGTGGAGGTTGCATGTATGGTATGTGCGTCTGGGCGGCCGGGGAGGGGGGCTGCTGTAAATGATGGATTTGGGTTGAGACACATGAAATGCCAGGGAATGAGGGGCCGTCTTACGAGACAGATGTGCAGACCGGGGAGGGGGGCGGGGGGGTGGGCGCATGCAGGGAGCACTGAGTGGCGCGGACAGCTGGAATGGAGGGATGGGGTTGATCCCTGAGAAGGAAGAGCGGGGCTCTGATCTCATCTGTACCACCAAACGAGAGGCGTTTCCACTCCGCTGGGAGGAAGCGTGGAGGTTTAAGTCTTCCCCAGGTAGCCTTAGAAACCCACCCAAACTGTTGTCCCGGATACTCCCAACCACTCCAACTTTCACCCGAGCCCTTGGCATGATGGATGGGGCTCAGTTTACCCAGAGACAGGAAAATCAGATGAAGGGGGTTCATTGCAGCTCCAATCTCTACTCCTAGGTGGCCACGATGAAGCCGACGGCTATTTAAGCCGGCAAATTGATCACTGTAACTGCGTTTTTCCTCTTAAAAAAGAAACAACCCAACAAAACTCACACATCGTAAGCCCTAGCCCTGCTTCTCAAAGCCTCTCGTATAAAGAACCCAGAAGTGAAAGATGCCAGAATAATCCTAGACTTTAAAGAGGCCTTGATTTATCATCTCACAACTGGTTCCCATGCGTCCCACCCCGTTTGCCATGCCTTTCCATCTTTTCCAGAACTTGACTATAAATTCTACCATCAGAGCAGGGGAGGCAGGCGCGGTGGTGATGGATGGCGGACCAGGGTGGGGAAGGCCAAGGGCACTTCCCGACTGGGGACGGACAGGTGTGCAGGCCGGCCAGAGCTGCTCGCGGATTTCTCACAGGATGTCCTAGTCCTGACTCCCACCGGCCACCAGCCCTCCCTCCTCATCCTGGGCCCTCCCCACCTGCCATTCCAGGGCTCTCTTCTGCTGCTAGCCCCTGGCTATGCCCACGCCTGTGCTGGGGGATGACGCCTGCGTTCCTTTTCATCTTGGTTTAAGGTTCTTTCTGGAGAAATCGCATGTTAATCGATCCTACCTAATTAAAAAATGCAGTTCAGCGGGGTTCCCTTAACTTTTTAAAATTTTCTTTCCTTCCTTCCTTCCTTCCTTCCCTCCTTCCCTCCCCTTTCCTTTTCTTCCTTTTTTTTTCTTTCTTTTTAAGAACAGATGAACATACCCAAGCAACAAACAGTGAGAGTATCCCAGGCACAAGGCCTGATTAGCAGCACAAGGAAATAAGTTACAAAACATAAAGGCAACAGCTTAAGGCATAAATGTCCCAGGATTTCTGCTACATTGGCATGGGGCTCTTCCTTGCTTTTACCTGTAGGTTTCACCTTTAAGGGGTAGGGGGTTAGGTGGGTGGACCATTTCCCATTGCATTAGGGGAAGGGGGAGCTGGGCCCCACACACGACCAGGAGGCTTCAGGTAAATGTGGGAAGTCAGGCAAGCCTGTCTTTGATGCCAAACTGATTTCTTTTTGTGCTCTGCTCCCACTGCCTGGTTCTCCTCTGCCCAGCACCAGAGACCCCCATGCCCCTGCCCCGATCTACCAAAACCCACAGTGACCCCTCCCGACTAGGGTATGCAATTATTTCTCATCAAAGTTCCAATTTCCTTAATATAGATGACTTCCTGTTTTTTTCTATTTACATATATACACACACAGTTTTATATATTTATACATATTTCAATCTATCTATAATTTAAAATAATTTTTTAAAAGTTTATTTAGTTTTGAGAGAGAGAGACAGAGAGAGAGAGGGAAAGAGAGGATCCCAAGCAGCCTCCGTGCTGTCAGCACAGAGCCTGATGCGGGGCTCAAAGCCACAAACCGTGAGATCAAGACCTGAGCCAAAACCAAGAGCCGGACGCTTAACCGACCGAGCGCCCCAGGCGCCCCAAATTGTGTTACTCTTAAAGGTACACTCTTTGGCCTCTGCACTGCCCCTACATCGTATAGAGCCTTTGTGTCTGCAGAACTAAAGGGTTGGCTTAAATCACTTGTCATAACTTGAGGCCAAGACAGCCAGGACCAGTTTGCACTTGTGTTCTGATTTGGGCAGAAGTTTAAAGACTTGCAAATTTCACGTAACACCAGGTTTCTCTTTTTCTCAAGAAAGAAAAAAAAAAGAAAGGAAAGCTAGCAGCCGATCTGGTAACCCAGGGCGCAGCGTCCTGGCGGGCAGTGAGTCCCCGCACCTGACAGGCAGACACCCTGTCCAGAGGGGTGGGTGACAGACCCGCCACCCCCAAACGCTATTACCTGAACGGCAGCTCTTGTGTTCTTCCTGACCGGAGTTTGAAATTGTGAGCCCCGGCTTGCGTGACTCGAAATGACGGCACAGAGGATTTCACAGAAGTGGGGAGAAGAAGTATTTTGAGGTGTGGGTCATTCCTAGCTTTCGGCTACAGACCTGGCCGTCTGCGAGCCTTAACCCACAAGTCCAGACTGTTCATCTCTCATCAGTTCAGGAAATCTTCTAGAAATAAGCCACTGTTGATTGCTTTACTTTTTAGACCAAGAAAAGGAATCACAACACAGGGACCAGATTCCCTTAGGGACATGCAGACACTTGTCACCAGGGGGGTGGGGATAGGGGGTCTCTCTTCTTTGCCCTCAGTACCCCTCCCCCCTCCTCCCGGCTCATCTCTTATGTTTCCTTCCTTCCCCCTCTCCCCGCCATCTCGCCCTCGATCAGCCATGTACAACCATAGGAACACAGCTGTCCCCGCGCTCGGCCAGGCCATACCGCTTGACCCCAGCCCTCAAGGCTCTGGCGAGTCATGGAAAGAGAGGAACTTCAGAGAGGTTCTGTGGGAGGAAAAAGTTCAGCAGAGCGATGGCCACAAACCACGGACGCTGGCCACATCTGGCCACTGTTCTTTACAAAACTCAAAAACTTTATCAAACACTCGATGGGGGGCCTTCCATACTCTGCAAATCTAGGGGCTGATTTCACAGGCATCCGAATCAAGTATTTCAGGAAAAAGAAAACAAACTCAGAAGCCGGGAGGCCAGGGAGGGAACAGCCTCCCAGGAGGGTCTAACATGCTGACTGGCAACGTGACGCCAGAGGAGTGGCCGCGCTGAGTCAGATCCAGTGTCCTCTCCTTGCCACTTTTCTGACGGTGACAAGCGGGGACATACTCAGGAAGATCAGAAAGAAATGCCTCTTCTCATAAGCAAGATGTTAGTAAAAGCTAGATGTGCCCCCAACTTACCCTACTTTACTCGAACAACCTACTGTCATTCTATACGAAACTGAGACTTTTAAAGCAGGAACCCCCAGCCTTCCCAAATTGCTTGTGCTGCTTGAAACCACAGGACCCTAGAGAAATCAGTCTAAGAATTAGTCCTTATTTTGAGTGGCTTTTTAAAAATTGTCATAAAATACAGATAATGTAACATTTACCATTAAAAACAAATTTTTTAAAAAACATTTATTTATTTTTGGGAGAGAGAGAGAGACAGACAGACAGAGTGGGTGGGGGAGGAGCAGAGAGAGAGGGAGATACAGAACCGGAAACAGGCTCCAGGCTCTGAGCTGTCAGCACGGAGCCCGACGCGGGGCTCAAACCCACAAACTGCGAGATCACGACCTGAGCCAAAGTCGCACGCGCCCAACCGACTGAGCCACCCCGGTGCCCCTAAAATTTACCATTTTAACGTGTAAGTCTGTTGCCATTAATTTCATCAGCAGTGTCCGTATGACTGCTGCTACTGCCTCATCCCAGAGCTTCTTGACCAGCTTAGAAGGAAAGCCCCCACCCTGTGAGCCATCTCTCCCCAAGCCCTAACTCTTAACAACCACTCATCTGCCCTCGTTGTCTATGGATTTAACTTATTCTAGACATTTTGTGTAGATGAATCATACAGGTGTGACCTTTTGAATCTGGCTTCTTTCACTTAATAGAATGTTTCAAAGTTCGCCCATATTGTAACATGTATCAGGACTTCCTTCTCTTTTCCGGTTGAATAATATTCCACCATAGGGTATGTGTGGAAGTTTTTGCAAAGTAAATGACGGTGGCTGGGTAGTATGTGGCCTCAAGCTACCAAACTTAAGGAATTTACCTATATGACAGGTGGCATTTCTTTTTCATGGTCCTAGAATGTGGGGTATTGGACCAAACCCAAGTGTACCCGATTCATACCATTCATAATCTAATAAATGTTCTATGCCTACTCAAATCTCGCCTTTCCAGACTGACAAGCCCTTAATAAAAAATAGCTTGAAGACTCAGAGACTCCTCACCCACATTATTTCCGTTGCCTTTCAAATAAACCCAACTCTAAGCCAATCATCTTGCTAGTTGCTAGGAATCAGAATGACAGATCCAGTCCAAACCCCTCAGGAAACCCAAGGCCGAGTGAGAAGATAAACATCCAAACAATTTCACCCCAGCGACGCCTTTTAGGACGGAAATCGAAACTTTAACAAGTTCATAACGAATTCCACCTGAGGGAGCACACTAAGCTCACTGCCTGGGTAGACAATGCTTCGGGTCCCCATCTTGCCTCCTTGATGGCCAAGGTCTTCAGAGACAAGCCTGCAGTGAGAGTGCTGCTGCTTTCCAGAGTAGCTGGAGCCTTATGATCCTGTATGAGCGGCATCTACCAGGTTTGCCTAATGCACGACCTTGCTCACACTAAAGTGCAGTCATCTTTAGAGGTCTTCCTACAGTTTAAAGCAGATTGGAAAGGGTGTACAGGTGGCACACCTAGAATTTCACCAAGTACCCATTCTCTCCTTAGATAACATATTAGAATGTGAACGAAGGGGCGCCTGGGTGGCTCAGTCATTTGAGTGTCCGACTTGGGCTCAGGTCATGATCTCACAGCTCGAGAAATCGGGCCCCACATCAGTCTCTGTGCTGACAGCTCAGACCCCGGAGCCCGCTTCAGATTCTGAAGCCCTCTGAGAGAGGGTCTCCCTCTCTCTCTGCCCCTCCCCCACTCACGTTCGTTCATGTTCGCTCTCTCTCTCTCTCAAAATATCAAAAAAAAATTTTTTTTAATGTGAACGAAGACAGAAATCTATAGGAAACTTCACTGTTTATATTTTCCCTCCCCTCCCCAATGTTGTAATTTTGAAAGATTAAAAACCTACAGAAAAATAGAAAAATGCTAAAGAGCACCTATGTACCCCTCCCTGAGACTGACCAACGAACACTGGTGAATAACTGTCATATTTCATTACCTAATAATTAAATAATAATTAGCATGTCTATTTTCTCTGTTTTTGTATTATGTGTGTGTGTGTTTTGCTGAGACTTTGGAAAGTAAGCGGTAAACACATAACCCTTCATTCCCAAAAGCTTTAGCATGCATCTTTCAAGAACAAGGACATTTTCCAACAAAGCACAAAATCAATGTTATAACCAAAACCTTACTATGCAATGACTTTACCTAAATCACAGTCCACATTTAAATGCCCCTCGAGATCCCAATAATGTTCTTTCAGCTCTGTGCTTTTGATTCAGAACGTAATCAAAATCACAAGGTGCATCATCTCCTTTATTTTTTAAATGTTTATTTATTTTTAAGAGAGAGAGCGAGAGCATGATCACAAGTGGGGGAGGGACAGAGAGACAGGGAGACACAGAATTCCAAAGAAGTTCCAGGCTCCAAGCTGTCAGCACAGAGCCCAATGCAGGTCTTCAACTCATGAACCATGAGATCGTGACCTGAGCTGAAGTCAGAAGCTTAACTGACTGAGCCACCCAAGTGCCCCTCTTCTGTCTCCTTTAATCCACAGCATTATCCCATCTTTCTCTTTCTTCCACGACAATGACACTTTCTAAGAGCCAAGGACATTGTCCCCCCATTGCCCACCAATCTGCACTACTCTCATTATTTCTCTTGATCAGATCTGAGTTAACAATTTGATGTAAATACGATGTTGGGTTTACTTCTTGCTGTGTCACATTTGGTGTTGTGTAACGCTAGATTGTCGCTAATAATGGTGATGTTCAAGTATCTTTCCTCCTTTATAATTAATAAATAATCTGTGGGGTCATAATTTGAGACTGAATACCCTACTTCCCATAACCTTTCACCTATTAGTTCAGCATCCACTGACGATTCTGAAACAATTATACTGGCACTTGCAAAATGGTGATTTCATAATTCTCCTACATTTTTTTAAAAAGTTTATTTATTTATTTATTTATTTATTTATTTTGAGAGAGAGCGAGCGAGCGAGCGAGCAGGATAGGGGCAGAGACGGAGGGGGAGAGAGAGTCCCAAGCAGGCTCTGCACTGTCAGCACAGAGCCCATCATGGGGCTTGAACTCACGAACCGGGAGATCATGACCTGAGCCAAAGTCAGACACTTAACTGGCTGAGCCACCCAGGTGCCCCCTCCTATATTTATTAGCTGACAAGGAGACCCTCTCCCCAGGCTCACCTCTGCTTTTTTTTTTTTTTTTTTTTTTACTATTGATGTGAACTTATGAATGCATTTTTAAAAATCCAGTGTTTTTTACCATCATTATTATTTTTATTGCTTCAATTGCCCCCGAATTTGACCATGGGGAGTTCCTTTAAGGTAGCTCCTATATTCTTTTGAAATGCCTTCATCAACGTTTGTGCATTTCCTTGACTTCTGACACAAGATA
The DNA here is from genome assembly GCA_028646485.1 of Cryptoprocta ferox. Lineage (NCBI taxonomy): Eukaryota > Metazoa > Chordata > Mammalia > Carnivora > Eupleridae > Cryptoprocta > Cryptoprocta ferox. Next base: position 3,368,045 of record CM053565.1, read on the forward strand.
TTCTAGGCTTGCCTTATATTTCTCTCCCCTAGACTAGAATAAGCTGTTTCTGCAAGGAGTTTGGTTCCTTTTCATGGTAAACAGTATTTAGAAACCAAGATCTGGGTGCTAAGTATGCTCACTGCTACTGGATTATCATTGCTTTGAGTCTCTTTCATTGGTTAAAAGCAGGATATTTATTACTTTTCAATCATGAGTCCACAATGATACTTATAATTCAAATCTAACACCATAGAGTTTTTTCTTACTTTCCCCATTTGGTATTTGTATCTCCCTGGTTACTAAGTGCACCAATATATTTACTCATTCTCTTCTACTAGCACACAAGGTAGGTTCAGAATTACTCTACTAATAACACTAGTGCCCAATGACAAACCTACTTAGTAGAGTCGGATATTTCTGTAGCTCGTCATTTTGGGAATATGTTCAACTAAAGGCATACAAAAAAATCTATTCAAAAATAACTTGAATTCTTTTTTTAATGTTTGTTTGAGTGAGTGAGAGAGAGAGAGAGCAGAGGGACAGAGAGAGAGGGAGACACAGAATCTAAAGCAGGCCCCAAGCTCTCAGCTGTCAGCACAGAGCCCGATACAGGGCTCAAACTCACAAACCATGAGATCATGACCTGAGCCAAAGTCAGTTCCTCGACCGAATGAGCCACCCAGGAGCCCCTGAATTCTTTTTTACTCAATAAACTCTATATATTTTAATTAACACATTTATTTTTTTGCTATTTAGCAGCTTATACTTAAACATAGCAGAACCTATAAACCTAAAGACCTCAATATTAAAGAAAATGATGGTATCAAAATGATTTGTGCCATAAACTTAAAATTCAAATAATTCTAAAATGATTTATTTAAAAAAAGGCAATATCTACCTCCCCTTTCTGACTACTCCATCATTAGTTCCCATAGTTTGTCAGTGCAGTGCCCAACTGGGGATCAAACTCACTAATTGCAAGATCATGACCTGAGCTGAAACAGCTGATTGAGCCACGCGGGCGCCCCTAGTCTCCACAATTTAAATATGCTTAGACTGTACTCTCTAAATTCCATTAATTTTAGATATTACATAGTAATTTCCTCCTTCATTGTAGGATTTAGCTCTCTTCCATTCCACCTCTTCTCTTTCCCATCTTCTGTATACTTAAATCATATATTTAGGTTATTTTAACAACTAGTGTCTAAATTATTATGGCTATGTACACATTCACTCTTAAGTAATGCAGTATAACTATGTTTCCTTTTTTGGCATTACTTGTCATTTTCCTGTAGTTAATAAGTGCCTTTCTTTTTCAATTGCTTAGATTCCCTGCTACCAAATCTCATACTCTCTAGCAGCCTCTCAGTGCATTTCTTCTTCTTCTTCTTCTCCTTCTTCTTCTTCTTTTTAGTTATTCATTTGTTTTGAGAGAGAGAGAGAGAGAGCGAGCGAGCGAGAGAGCATGTGCAGGAGCAGGGGAGGAGCAAAGAGAGAGGTACCGAGAGAATCCCAAGCAGGCTCCATGCTATCAGCACAGAGCCCAATACGGGGCTCAATCTCATGAATGATGAGATCATGACCTGAGGTGAGATCAAGAGTTGGACGCTTAACCAACTGAGCCCCCCAGGCGCCCCTAAGTGCATTTTTTCATTTACGAAAACATATCATTCTGTTTTCCCCCTGACTTCTAGATCTGTACTCAAATGGTGATTCTTGTGGTCTGTTGCACAGACCTGGGTCATCACACGTCTATCATCCAGGGAATTCTCTTTACTTTTCTCCCTCATTTCTGGCATCAGAGATCTCCTTTCTAGAGTTACTTTCTCATTTAGGGAAAGTACATCTGCCAGGAGCTTCCTGCAATACTTCACTGCCCTCCAGTGTTTTTGATGATTTACTGGATGCCATTCTGATTTCAGATCCCCCACTACCACCCTGTGCCCCCTTCCACATACTCTAAGAAGCTTACAGGAATTTCTCTTTATCTGTATGTTTTGAAATTTCATTATTCTGTGCCTTGACATGGGTCTTTTTCTCATTTATTAAGCTGGGAACCTAGGGGATTCTTTCAATATGGTCACTCCTGTCCCTCACTTTTTGGGAAATTTCTTGCGTTCTTTTCTTTGAAATCTCCTTGCTCCTATTTTCTCATTGTGACATTCCTATTATTTGGATCTTGACTAATCCTCTAATTTATATATCCTCCCTTGTCTTCGGTTCTAATTTCTGGAAGGTTTCTTCAATTTTACCTTCCAATCTCTGAAAGTGCATTGGGTGGCCAACGGTCCTTTCTGTTTGTCACTTTTTTCTCAGATAACTTCTCACAGTTCTTCCTTTCACAGAGAGAAAGGAAATAACTGAAATATATAAGACAATCTAATGATAAGACATTAAGTGCAACCATTGTGCATTTGTTCATAGCTAGAATTATTTAGTATAGTAGGTCTACTTGCCAAGCATTTCTTCCAGTAGCTCAATGTGATGACAACACTTTCTTCTGTTAATGACAATGTATATACTTTTAGCGTTTTCTGAAATTTATATTGCTGGGAATCAATGGCTGTAATCAAACAGTCCTCTAGAATACATATAAACCTTTTTCCAATTCAATAGGTCCATGAAGAACCTCACAATACTGAAGGAAACATGAAAGGCACCAAAATGGCTGGCATACTGCTAAGATGACCAAGGAACAAAACCCAAAACGTCTTCTTTAAGGAAGTGAAACTGGGTTGGGAGAAGGTGGCTTCGGTCTTCAGTTGTGCAAGAACGCAGCCATGCGGCACCACACAGGTGCCAGTGCACTAGCTTTGACGTGTTTGAAAATGAGTCACGGAAATGGCAAGAAAATGTATACAAAAGATATTTTTACAAAGTAAGTTGTAGAGTATATCATAAAGCCATGATACAACGATGTTTTAAAAAATGTACTTCTTGGACTATTCCTGTCTTCTGTTCCATTGGGTGGCATGCTTTCAGGTGGCTCCATGCTCCGTGACACAGTGAGGAGAGAAAGTGGCTGGCTGGGACACACAAAACAGAGCAGAGGAGGACAGGGCTTTGTGGACGCTGGCTGAGAGGGTAGAAGGGGGCTGAGAGGGATGCCTTTGGGGGGCATACTCTTGACTGAGGTGATGAATAAAGATGAGCAGTGGGGAGAGGAAGACTGGAAGTCTGAAAATGTTCCTGAAAGAAAATAGCAAAGAAGAAAAAAGAAAGGACTAGAAAGAGATGAGAGAGGAGAGTGTAGGGCACACAGGGAGAACCCAGCACCCAGAGCCAGAAATGCACTTTCAAGACTGATGGGTCAAGGTTCCACTGATTGTCACAGTCCAGAGTCCATCAAGGTGAGCCCCTTGAGGGATGGTCGTGCTCCAGGGATGTGAGCTCTGAGAGACCTACTTAGAATGACACTGGACCCTTGAACAATGAGCGGTTGGAGGCACCCTCTGACTCCCCCAAAGCTTAACTACTAATAGACTACTGCTGACCAGAGCCTTCCTGATAACACAGTCCATTAACACATATTTTGTATGGCGTATTTACTCTATACTATATTCTTACAGTGAAGTAAAGCTACAGGGAAGAAAATGTTATTTAAAATATCATAAGGAAGAGGGGTGGCTTGGTTGGGTAAGCGTCCAACTCTTGAATTCGGCTCAGGTCATGATCTCACGGTTCGTGAGATCGAGCCCTGAGTCGGGCTCTGCGTTGCAAGCATGGAGCCTGCTAGCATGGAGATTTTCTTTCTCCTTCACTCTCTGCCCCTCCCCAGCTCACATATTCTCTCTCTCTCTCTCAAAATAAACAAATAAATTTAAAATCTAAAGGAAGAGAAAATATATATACTATACTACATTTATTGAAAAAAATCTACATGTGAATGGACCTCCATAGTTCAAATCCATGCTACTCGAGGGTCAAGTGTGTTTATGGCATCCTCCCAGGGGAAATCCGGAGCTTGAGCCTGACTTGGAACATTAGTGTGGAGCAGAGATATTACCACCTGTGGGAGTTGCTACCCTTGGAATAAACCCATCAGCCCAGGGAGGTAAGTGTGAATAGAGTCTCGAATCTGTGGGCAGGAATTCTCCAAAAGAATTACCTTTCATTGCCTACAAACCAGACAGTGGGGGGAGGGGGGGGAGGGAGAAGGAGTAATATTTAAAGTCTAGCACATCTGGGTATTAAATTGACTGAAGCCAGAACATGCCACCGAAAAATGCAAGACACAGCTAAGAAATACTTACAGAATGAGAAACATCACAGAAGCGGTTCCACATCACATTAAAAAACAAGAAGAAGGAAAGAGAAGCAGAGTTGAAAAGACAGGCGGAAGAGAGGTAAATTTGGATCACAAAGAGGACAACCGTTATTTGGAAGGACTAGAAGTCTAACTTTGCCAAGGCGCGGTTAGTATTAAACAAACAGATTCGATGTCACAGTTAGGTGCCTGCTGCCTGAGCAAAGGGAGAAAGCATGTCCCCTGACTCTTAGGGGCTCCATTACCTATAAACAAACCGGAAGTCGGAGTAGCAAGGCGGATCAAAAGCATCTCTGATTTATGCAGTATAGAAATGCTGAAAACAAGCATGTTACTGAAATTATAGGAAGAGTATAATGCCAGAGGGCTGATAACAGGAATAGAGAAGTCTCTGTAAATCAAACATTCCAGGCATAAAACGTTCCTTCCGGGTTTCAAAAACCAAATTGCCAATATTTTGGACATAGGAACAGATCAGTGATCAGGTAACTGTGCTTTACTAATATTAACAGGAATGACAAAAGTGAGATTCAGCAACAACATTGCTTAATTCATCTACATTTTACTTGGGAGATGGTCTCTAGTTTTTGAAGGCATTTTTGTTCCTTTCCCTATTTTGCGTAGGCAAATCTGTATAGATATAATTAAGATTGTTACCTCATCGCATAAAAACTGGTCATACGGAACAGTATTGTACATTACTTTATAAAGATGCCACGGAATTTCAGAAATTATGTTATTATACCTTTGCCATAATTTCATGAAATCAAATTTTGTTTTATAAATAAGAAAAGTTTATTATGGTTAAATACACATACCATGAAATTCACCACATGAACCATCTGTAAGTGTGCAGTTTGGTGGCACTAATTTCATTCACCATGTTGTGTGACCACCATATTTATTCATTTTTAAAAGTGACCATTCTCAGGTTTCTTTTCATTTCTCTGTATATTTACAGGTAAGAAGCTATGCCAGACAAATGCCAATGCAACCGTGGAAATTCTTAGAACCATATCTACAGGAAACTTTAAAAATATATAACACTTCTCAGAAATCCAAAAGTCATTTTGAAAGGGACTATTGCTTCGAGGGCCAAAGTCTCTGATGAGCACGAATAAGCCTGTGGAAGAACACGTCGAGGCTGCTCTGGGGACAAAAGGCTGATATGGGTGCGGGCCCGACGTGCAGGGATGAACAGAGACTGGAGGTGCCTGCCACCGGAGGAGGCCTGTGTCACGGACCACTGAGACTCAAGTCCAATACAAAGATCATTCTCCTGCTAATCCGGAGAAATTGATCTCACTGTTCACACTCAGGGACAGAGAAAACTCATCAGTGATTGAAAATGAGCCCCAAATCAATTTTTCTCAGGAATTTAACGCTGGTTCAACGGCTGGAAGTCGTCACGATTGCTTGGCTCTGAGCCAGAAAGAAAAGGGGAGCCAAGAAAATAGACACTGAGTCACTGGTGAGATTGTTGGAACCGATGAAGGGATCTCTAAAGCTCTCGTTAATGCAAAAACATCTGGAGTTGAGCTCTTTCAAGGTTCATATCTGGTTGATAACATGGCATCTCCAAGGGGCTTGGTGAGGGAGAATGATCTATTTATTTTTTGAATACTACAAATTCCCTTAAACTCTCCTCCTACTTCCTTTAAACACACATCGTTCCAATGGGCATGTTGCATTAGGATCAATAGGAAGTCTCAGGGGCAGATTCTCTGGACCTTAAGCACTGCTTTGCCCTGAGCTGTTTTTCACATGGCACTGCTATGAAGCGTGCTGCGGACGAGTGCAGAAACAAGCCGGGATTTACTCACGGACAGAACAACAAATGTGTCTGCAAGAGGTGCTGTGGACCGAGTTAGACATTACTGTGGCCACGTATTAGTTATTATGATTTCTTTTTTTTTAATGTCTATTTATTTTTGAGAGACAGAAAGAGAGGGGGAGGGATAGAGAGAAAAGAGACACAGAATCGGAAGCAGGCTCCAAGCTCTGGGCTGTCAGCACAGAGCCTGATGCGGGGCTCAAACTCATGAACTGCGAGATCACGACCTGAGCCGAAGTAGGACGCTTAACTGACTAAGCCACCCAGGCGCTCCTGAATTTTATGATTTCTAAAACTATGACAACTGTTTCTTTGTTTGTTTCTATTTGACTCTATTTAGCGATGGTTACCATTTCTCACAGCGAGCGTTCAAGTAAAACTGCCCATTCTCTGAGCACACGCTGAAAACTGGCTGGGGCTAGGGGGCCACCTAAACAGAGTGGACACAGGAAATCAGGAAGGTAATTTGCCTTTTTCTTTTTTGAGAGAGAGAGAGACAGACAGACAGAGAGCACACACGTGCATGAGCTAGCATGAGGGGCAGAGGGAGAGGGGGAGAGAGAGAGAGAGAGAGAGAGAGAGAGAGAGAATCCCAAGCAGGCTCTACACTCATCGCAGAGCCCGATGCAAGGCTCGATTCCATGACCCTGGGATCATGACCTGAGCCGAAATCAAGAGTCGGACACTCAACCGACGGAGCCACCTGGGCACCACAGTAATTTGATATTTGAATTTTTGTTTGATAAAACATGAAAAAGATAACCTGTGAACAACGGTGACTTTAACAACCTTAAAACCAGCTACATGTCCATTTAATCCTTTTTACAGTTATAATTTTTAAGAGGGGAGAGGCATGAAAAGCTGTACTAAAAACTTAAATCTTAGAGAGTTTTCTTCAAGAAATTAAAAAAAAATGCCTACTAACTCACTTCTAAAACCATAACTAAAAATAGCCCAACTTGAGATAAAAGTGTTAGGAATCTCCTGCTGGCAACTCCTTTTGAACACAGAGCCTAGGAGTTACTCCCATAATCCCATTCCTTTGTTTTCCTATTTGGGTACAGACTAAAATCCGCCAAACTTTCTCCATATCTTCCATTAAAAATTTTCCCCTTTCTTGTTTTGTTCTGATGAGAAAAATTACGGACGTTGCTTAACAACATTTATAGCCAAGATAGCAACACGCGACAATGCAGGCAAAAGTCCCTGTTTGGGTAGGATTTAATTCTCCATCTTTTTTAAAAAAATAAATTTATTTATTTTGAGGGAGAGAGAGAGAGAGAGACAGACAGAGAGAGACAGAGAGAGTCCCAATCAGGCTTCGCAGCCGTCAGCATAGAGCCCGATGTGGGGCTCGAACCCATGAACCATGAGATCACGACCTGACCCGAAACTAAGAGGTGGACGCTTAACCGACGGAGTCACCCAGGCACCCCCAGACTCCAAGTCTTCGGTTCCTTTCAATTTGCAAATATAAAAGAAAATCAATATATGAGTGAGGAGCACTTGGGTGTAATGGCGAACCCCCGAAGGGCTAGGTGGGGTTGATAAGACATGCTGAACAGGTGCTGGGGTGCACTTCCCCACTTGGGCAGTAGACAACATAACAGAGGTAGAGTGTGCCTTGAGTATGCAAAACACACTTGTCGCAGGCGGTCCTTCTAAGCCCAGCGAGCACTTGCTGGTCCCACAGGGCCGGCTGAAAGCACGTGAAATCACTGGCGAACAAACATTACCCCGAAAACACGCACAAACACGCACGTCAGGAGTGGCACCCACCGCGGCCCGCACGCTGTAATTATTACTCCCATAACAACAGAAGCCGCTCTTGGAAATCACACCTTATCTTTCCAAACCACACCAAGCGAAAACAATAATCAAAAAGTGATTCTACTTTATGATCATTTCTGACCCCTTGATGATAGCCCCGCGGGAGATCACAGAGGCGTGGAGGCCTCTGAGGCGGTCGTGGCGATAGCTCCGAGGATGTCAGCCCCCATCAATCACCTTCCATTAAATAAAGGTTTTCCAATTTTGTGCTTCTCTCAAAGGCTTCATTTTGCCCGGATTAAGCCGAAGCATCAACATTCGAACTTACTGCTCCTATTCCTGCTTCCCGAATAAATGCTGTTAGCAGAAAAATGGGCTATTCCACTGTCGGGACTCAAAATCAAAGCAGACAACGGGGATGCGGTCGCATACACAAGACATCTGATCGTAGACGCCTCACGCGTACATCATACACATTTCATGACCGACCACAGGGCCCGGGGCGGGGGGAGGACTGAAGGGTGCCCCGCGAAGGAGAGGTTGTGAGCCGAAGACGCTAGCCCCTAAAAGGAATCTGGGGGCAATCGCGATATATTCACGGAGTGCTATGGTTTCCTCTTGGGTTTTAGAAGCAGGTGTCCTGTGAGCTTTGCCCTCTACAGTGTTACTGCTTGGTATCTATCATCTCCATGACGGAGAAAAGTCATTTCGTCTAACACGCAGCAGATGGGTAAAAGGAAGGGAAACAAGTTTTAAATCAGCCGAGAAAAGCATGTTTAAGAAATACGGGCACCTTACGCAGAGAGACCTGTCTTGTTTCTCTTTGTAACGCTGACAGCCGGGCGGATGTTTGCTGCGTTCGTGCCCCAGAACCAGAAGACGCGGGGCCACCGTGTGTATAAAAGTGATCAAGATTACACTCACGCGCGTCTTTCCCAAACCGATAAACAGACTTCGTCATTATGATTTTTAATGGCTACATAAATGGGCCGAGGGCTGGAAACACAGTGCTGAGAACATCAAGCGACTCAACAGGGAAGAGAAAGATTTCAGTGTTATTCCCAAGCAGGCCCGGGAACTGACGGGACGGATGGGAACAAGAGGTCCCCGCCTAGTACACCGGGACATGTTTTATTTGGCCCGCGTGGAAATTTTGTTAAATGCTAATTTACTGTCAGCACTAAAATGTGGGGCGATTTTACTTCAAGATCCCGATTTCAGGCTTCTGTTAAGAAAATAAGCAGACGGGTGATGAGGCATTGCATCCCCGACTTGGCGACAATTGCTGTTTACTTTCCCGTCGGCCACCGGAGGTCATCCCGGCGGCCTGCTTCATTATGAGGGTTCCTGTCTGGCCTCCGAAAGCATCTGAAGGGATGAAGGAAACTTTGAGCAGGAAAAAAATTGGAAGGAAGCACAGAAGAGGAAGCTGGCTGCTGGGGGGGGAGGTGGCGAAAGGTAACAAGTGTGCCGAGATGGAGCACAGACTTGGGGGGGGTGTGGAGCCGGGGGGCAGGCAGGAGGCGAAGACACAGACCTTGAGCTTCAGGTGAAGTCCGGGTCTGAGATGCACAACGCCTAGTTGGCCATGAAGCCGTCCGAGAGAACAGGTCAAAAGGCCTAAAGAAGTGTCAAGAACAAAAGGGCAGAGGACTGAGCCCCAAGTATTGTCTCCAGGAGAGGCGGGAAGAGGAAAAGCAATGCAAGCCTGAAGGGGGCTGGGTTTGCAGCCTGGACGCCCCCCCCCCAAGCTGGTCCTGGCCTCACGGCCCCGCGTCTCCGGGAGGCACCCCGGGGCCCCGCTGGCCAGCCCCATTTCTTGCTTGGGAAACCAAGGGACATCTCCGGGCTTTGTGCTTCCTGCAAACATACTGCCCGGGATGCTAACCCGCCTCTGTTACGGTCCCACTCAGCTTTCCAGAACGAGGGGCCCCAGTGAGGCTGCTTGCACTGCGTCCCGCGAACACCCGGGAGTCTTCCTCGTGAGGCCCTGAGCTTGCTGTCTTCCTCTCTGGCTGCGAGCTCCCCGAGGCCGCTCACCAGGCCTTCCCCGCCTCTTCTCCTCGGTGTCTGGCAAATACCAGAACAAAGGAAGGGAAGGGCTGAGCAGCTGGGGGCGGCAGCGTGGATTTTTGGGATGATGGCGTGTCACAGGAATCAAGAAGAAGAGGGATTCTAGAACCTTCTAGAATACCAGAAGTTATTCAAGGGCAGCGAGCGGGGAAGAGCGGCCCTGGATCTTAACAACATGCTGTCGCTACGAAGTCCGAGTGGGAGCTGGAAAATACTTTGGCAATTACCTATCAACTTAACGTGGCTCCCAGCTTGGGCCTCAGTGAATCTGCCTGGGAAATAAGTAATGTTGTTATAGTAAGTAATGGGCACGTTTCCTTTTGTTTTCTTTTTTCCTGGCTGTCCAGATCCAACCTCTAGTTCCATTTTGAAGGAGCTCCTATCACGGACTTCAACACGGCCGGATTCCTCCTCTGCCTGCCCAGGGACGGCTGCTCTGCCCCAGCGCCCCTGCCTCCTCTCCCTTCTCTGGGCTCAAACGACCTCCCAATCAGGGCCCCCTCGAGATAAGTCAGCCAGACCCAGTCTCTGATTCGGATCCTGGAAGCATCCTAACTGAGACCCTACAGGACAGGGAAAAATCCTACATATGGAAAAAATCTTGATGTAAGACAGCATTACGTATACAGCAAAATGAGGACACGATCTAACAGTCCCCAAACGAGACTGCCCTAAGTAAACAACAGTACATCCATCTGATGGAATGTTATGAATGATACCAAAAGGAAAAAGGGCTTATAATAAAATGTTAAAGAGACAGAAAGTTTAAAAAGGAGGGACTGGCATCACCTTGTCACAATACTGTGGGTAGAAAAAGTGACTAGAGACGCTAAAATATTAAGACAAATAGATTTTCCTTAAAATGTCAATAAATATTTAAACTACAGAAGGGCTACGGGCACCACTCATCTCCGGCCAGTCCGCTCCGAGCCTGGCCCGCTCACGCCGCTCTGAGGGAACAGTGGCAGGTGCAGATGTTCTAGCAAACACCCCTCTCCAGAGCTGACATGCGTCTTCCCACCTTCCCTCTGACCCTCTGTCCTTCCTTTCTCCCCGCCTCACACGGGATCACAGAATATGCATCCTTTCTTTGGGTTTTCACTTTACCAGACCCCGGGGAAGTCTGTCCTCCTCACTCACTCCTCAGACCTCTGCCCCCATGTTGCATCATCTTGAACCTGGGAGCCCCTAAGCTGACTGCGATCCTTCTCCCCCTGGGCTTCCTGCAGTCCCTGGGTCGTCCTTCTCAGCTCTACGGTGCCCAGGGCAGGACGTGCATGTGCCCACCCACCTTTCGGCTCCAGTAACGGAGCCCAGGGCCTGGCACGCAGATGACACTCATTGTTAACAGGGAAGAAGGAAGAACAAGCAGATGGGAAATGCAACTTGAGCACAAGGTGGCTTTTTCCCCCCATTTGTAAGTTATTTATTTATTTGAGAGAGACAGTGTGAACGGGGGAGGGGCAGAAAAAGAGGGAGACCGAGAAATCCCAAGTAGGCTCCGCGCTGTCCACGCAGAGCCTGATGTGGGGCTTGAACTCACGAAACTGTGAGATCCATGACCTGAGCAGAAACCAAGAGCCGGAGACTCACGGACAGAGCCACCCAGCTGACTTCAAGGTGGCTTTGAAGGCTGACGTGCATTAGCAGAGGAGTGGGCGTTTTCTCCACAGACACTGAGCGAAAGACGACATTGGGGAAAGACACAGACACGGGTGCGTGTAAAGAAAACTGGAGCTGAAGAATTTAACCGGATTGTCCCAAAGGAGGAGGATAAAAGAAAGAAGCAGATGACAGGCCGGAAGAATATTCTTGAGAAGCAGTGAGAGAAATAAAAGAACGTGCCTCACTATTCTGCTGCTGCATAATCAGATCTCCAATTATCTGTGCTGGTGGCAGGGTTTTAAAGACAATTCCTTGAGAGATTACACTGTCTCCAAGGTCAGTGAAATAAACCAGACAATGAGAACGCAGTTTCCTATCTACGTTGTGTTAGGTTCCGAAGAGCTAATAGAAGAAAAAGTATGTTCACGCCACGCAAAGGGACGGCGGCGCCTTCCGCGCCTCACTACAAGTGGCACTTAACCAATTCATGCCTGGGAATGGCTTCAGCCACAAGATTACAAATTTCAGTTGAGCTGAAAGAAAGCACCTCTAGTTCTAATTCGATGAGGACGTAAACCTCCTAGCTTCAGGACATCGCTGCCCAACTTACACAGGTCATCACTATTCTCTCTTAAAAGCCCTTCCGCACGCTGCCTTCCTCTGAGTCTTATTTAATGAAGGCGGCTCTCGGCAACCGATTGGAACCCACGCTTTCGCAGTGCTGGCGTGTACTGAGAAGGCACTAGAACCGGTCCTGTGCCACCCATCTGCAGAAGAGCCATTATTCCCCTGGCCATTATTCCCCTTGTTTTATAAAGAAGGAAGCGGGGCCTCAGAGAGGGCAAGCGGCTCTCCGAGTCACCCGGGGCCCGAGCGGCCGAGCCCACGTTGTGACCCAGCTCTGGCTCCGCACCCATGGGGTGGCTTCCCTGAGCCCAACACGCTCCAAAACGGGCTGAAGGGTGACACCCAAGGGGTCCAGGTTGAGACGGTGCTGACAATGTCAGTCGGACTGATTCTCAGCACATCGCTGCAATGTTGCTCAAATCACAATCAGCGTGCTTAGACAACATTACGTAATAGTCAATATGCTGAGAAATAACAGTGCCCCTCAGTCCAAGTCATTCAGAACACTCAGTCTGGCCTCTCACAATTGGCTCTGTCCGTCAGACTCAGACGAGGCTCTATTTTGAATTCTAATGAGGACGAGGCACTCTGAATATTTAACTGTGGCCACAAAGATCCTGCTTTCACGCAGACGTCCTGATACAAGTAACAGATCGGAGAGTACGCGTAGGTACCAATGGAAAATACCAGTCTGATTCGTGTTTGGAAGCGGGACAAAGGCAGTATTGCTCTCGACTGGATGCAGTTTTGGGGGTGGGGGGGTGGGCAAGGAAAAGGGAGGAAGAGCCGCCCAAAGATCTCGGTAAAATTTTTACAGCCCGGGCTCCTGAGTGAAAGGTTCACAAAGAGGTGCTTGAATCCTTTGTTAACAAGCACACAGACAAATTCATCACCAGGCCCTTCTGTGTGGCCCCCTTGCAATTCGGTCTGTACGAAGAACTGGAAATTTCCTCACTGCGGAAGCGTCTATGACTTATATATGAATCAGATCGGCAAGAAAGACACACTAAGGGGTAGGGAAACAAAAGACCGTTTCATGGTTCACAATCTACTTCTGCACTCAAAATGATGATGTGCTGGCTGATACCCTCGGCTCGCTCGAGCCCCCAGAGTTAAATAAATGGAGTGCGATGTGAACAGTAACCCAGGGACACGTGAGGGACTCCCTTAACTCCTACCCCCCAAACATCGAAAACACATCCAGCTCACAGCTTCATGTACGTGCTGGCTTACGTGGGAACGATCAGTTGAGCCTTGCATGTGGGAAGAGCAAGGGATCAACTCTGCTATATGTACCAAGGCTCCTGGTACAAGCCCTCACCTCCCCCCCAAACCTTTCTTCCTTTCTTTCTTTTGTAGAGAGAGAAGAGCATGAGCAGGAGAGGGGCAGAGGGAGGGAGACAGAATCTCTGTGCTGAGCGTGGAGCCTAATGTGGGGCTCAATCCCATGACCCTAGGATCAGGACCTGAGCTGAAATTAAGAGTTGGATGCTTAACCAAATGAGTCCACCCTGCACCCCAAACCTTTCTTATTAAGATCCTAATGTAACCTTCGTAGCACCTGGATATCCTCTTGTAAATGCTAGCTAATGCTTACAGAAAGGGAATTTGGTTTATTTATTTTTTTTCCGTACCTGTCACTTGACTGATTCTCTTTGCTTCTACTGCTACCAAATATGTCCACTGGGTTTTGAATTTCAGGTTTTATTTTTTTTTCCCCCTAGGAGCTAGATTTTGGTCCCTTTTCAAATTTTCTGTTACTTTTTATAGCTTCCTATTTTCTGAAGATCCTTTCAAGCCTGTCATTTCTTTCTTTAAATATAATAAGCATAGTTAATTTTATCATCCGTGCCTGATAATTCTAATACTGCTAGTTGGTGCAGATTGATTTCTGTGGTCTGTGGCTGGTTCAGGCTCATGTTGTGTTGTCTCCATGTCTGCTAGGTTATCTTTGTTGTTTTTTTTCAATATTTATCATTTTTTAAAATGTATCTATTTTTGAGAGACAGAGACAGAGAGAGAGAGAGAGAGAGAGAGAGAGAGAGAGAGAGAGAGAGAGAGAACAAATGGGGGAGGGGCAAAAAGAGAATGAGACACAGAATCCAAAGCAGGCTCCAGGCTCCGAGCTGCCAGGGCTCTGTCTGTGCTGACAGCTCAGAGCCCGAGGCGGGGCTCGCACTCACAAACCATGAGATCATGACCTGAGCTGACGTCAGATGCCCAACTGACTGAGCCACCCAGGTGCCCCTGCTAGGTTATCTTTGACTGTGTGCCAGTCACCGCCCTGAAAATTTTGGTTTGGGTTCATTCTTAGAGACCTGATAAATACACTCGCCTCCAGACAGGCGTTTCATTGTTTTTACCAGGCACCTGTTGCTCTAGCACATGAATCTGCCCCGAACCAAATGCAGGGTATGGGGCTTCCCAGCCCATGCTGAGTATGGATGCCCATGATATAAATCCTTTCTGTGCCCACAACTTGTCAGGAACTGTGGTTTTGTCCCTGTCCTTCTCCAGTCTTCTCGGTGCCAAGGGCACCTCACTTCTGGCTCACTTTTACCCTAAGGGTGTAGCTCCCTGGGGACCCACTTCAATGGGGGAAGGGTCCCCTGCTACACTTTTCAACTGGTGTGGGTACAGGGCTGCAACTTCTACCCCACTTGCCTACCTCTCTCGCTATAGAAATCCCTGACTCCTGCTGGCAAATGGGCTTTATCAGGAAAATAATCAGACTAGTAGATAGTACTAAGAGTTTAAGGACTGGAAGCAAAACAAAAGGACAGGTTAAGATGGTGGTCCCTTAAAAAACTAAACACTGAATTACTATTAGATTCAACAATGTGACTTCTGAGCAGGACCTGAATTGATGCTTGTAAACCTACATTCATAGTGACCTCATTTACCACAATAGCCAAACATCCACCGACAGATAAACAGATAAAATGTGGTGCACACACACACACAGGAATATCATTCAGCCTAAAAAAGGAAGGAATTTGTGACACACACTAGAGCACAGAGGCCTACTGAAGACGTTATGCTGAGTGAAATAAGCCACACACAAAAGGATAAATACTGTATGAATTTACTCCTATGAGGTACCTGGTGGCATCAAATTCATAGAAAAAGAAAGTAGAATGGTGGCTAATAGGGGCCAGCTGGAGAAGAATGGGGGGTTAGTGTTGAATGGGGACAGAGTTACAGCTGGGGAAGATGAAAAAGTTCTGGAGACGGACGATGAAGACGGTTGCAGGACACTGTGAATGTACTTATTAATGCCACAGACCTGCACCCTTAAAAATGGTTACAATGGCAAACTTCATGTTATGTATATTTTACCGTAATAAAAAAAGTTTTTTTAAGATAGGTTAGTTTTGGCAAAGGCTGCTAAAATTCCACAGGGTGTCATAATTTCAAACAGGCTTCATACTGATCAGTGGAAGACTCCGAAGTTAATTGCAGGTGTCATTAAACGAGTCTGACCTCTCTAGAGCACTGGAGGCCACAGGATAAACTTTGATCAATATGCAAAAACTAGCACTGCTTGCCAACAAACATAGATATCATTACAGACTTCCCTATAAAAAATGTAAATGCAATAAATTTTCCTGTAAAGGTATCGGGCATCAGAAATGCTATAAGGTTAGTTATCTGGGTGTGGATCTACAATACTTATGATACCGCTTAGCAAGTATTAGGGGAAAAAATTGATGGGATAAGAGAAAGAATTCTCTTTAAACCATTTCCACTGAAAGAATAAAGAAATGTCTATCTATTTAACAACGCTGTACTATTGGACTTCTCCCTTCTGAGTCCTTATGTATATGGTTGACCCAACACAGGTTTGAACTGTGTGAGTTGACCTATGCGTGAATTTTTGTCAAAACGACAGTGCAGTACCATAAATGTACTTTCTCTTCCTTATGAGTTTAATATCTTCTCTTCTCTAGTGTACTTTATTGTAAGAATATAGCACATAATATGTGTAACATACGAAATATGTGTTAACTGTTTATGTTATCGGTAGGCTATTAGTTGTTAAGTTTTGGGGGGGAGTCAAAAGTTATGTGTAGGGGGTGTCTGGGTGGCTCAGTCAGTTAAGCATCTGACTTCAGGTCAGGTCATTATCTCACGGTACGTGAGTTTGAGCCCTGAATCAGGCTCTCTGCTGTCAGCACAGAGCCTGCTTCAGATCCTCAGGTTCCCTTCTCTCTCTGCCCCTTCCCCGCTTGCACTGTCTCCTTCAAAATAAATAAATAAACTTAAAAAAATGTATATGCAGATTTCTGCCTGCGCAGGGGGTCAACACCCCTTACCTCTGCATTGTTCAAGTACCAACTATAATTCTGTTACAGATTACATATAACTAAATATAAATGGCGCGAGATAGATTTACACTTATTTTAAAAATACCAAGTTTTAAAAACATGCATTTTAGTAATTATGGGAGTCTCTAAATTTCTTCTATTAAAAAAATGGAGTTCAAGTCAGAAGATTTTACGCACATTTCTGGGTATAAACACCAACACTAAGCAATGCCATAAAATAAGAAACTGGCAGCACTAGTAACATTCCTCTTTACGACTTCATGGGGAACATGTGCTGAGGGCCACCACTTTGCAAATACAAAAAGCCTACCCACACATATATATATACGGTCATTCCGAACTAATAGCAGCATGAATGCTTCGCACATCAAAAAGACTTCAAGAAAGCAGTCCCTGAATCGGGATGCCTGTTCCTACGTTAGACGCATGGAGATGATAGCTAATACTTGCTCACAGCTTACTATGGGCCAATATTGCATTAAGTGCTACAGATCTGTATCTGTGTATGTATCTGTATCTACACCATCTGTAACTAAACCTGTATCTTTATCTTTATCTGTATTAATTCACTTATTCCTTACAACAATGCTCTCAGGTATATAACATTAGCATTCCCATTTTGAAGATGGGAAAATTGAGGCAAAAGGGAACTTGGGCTTCTCCAAGGTCACACAGTTGGTAAGGGGTGGCGCTGGGAGGCAAGTCCAGGCTCTAGGGCCCCCACTCTTAACCACCCCACTGCAGGGCCTCTCCATGTAAATATGGACAGTCAGGGAAGATGGCCAACATTAGACACCTCAGCTGCTCTATACAGTTTAATGTTGATAACCAGGTTATCCATTCTTTTACAGGTGAGGATACTGAGGCCTAGCAAGACTGAGTTTCTACAGAGACCAAGGGCAGTTAGAGATGGAGGTGGGAGTAAACCCGCATCACCCTGTCTCTGAAGTTTCAGGATCTAGGGCTGAACAAAGACCCTGTGGAGAGAAGTCACATGAGAAGGTTGGTAAAGTAAAAAGGACGTGTTGCCTTCGCAGGGCGCAGAAACACACGGTGGATGCTATCGGGAGGATGAGAATTCCGGTGCTGGGGAGAACAGGCACGTGATCACGGGGCAGCAGGGAGGTCCCTCAGATTTCTACTTCCTGAGGTTCTATGGCCCGTGGCTGCCTGCCCTCAGTCACCCTGTTTTTCTAGACATCTGTCGAACTAGCACACCAGGTAGAGAAGGTAATGCTTCTCAAGCTGTAAATCTCTGGTGATCCTCGCACAGAGGATCCTCATTCTAAAACTGGGTATGGATCAGAGGGATCCATTATATATCCTTTCATAGCGAAAGGGCTAAGAGGCAAAGCATGTGCTCCGATCACCAGTGTTTTGAGTGCTATTACACTTTTGTTTATAATGAAGGTATTGGCTTTATAAACCTCGTGCACCTTTGCCGGATGAAGTACCCAGTAACGATAGCGTTGGTCGGTCCTACTGCCACTACCGTTTATCATTGCTTACTTCTGGGCGAAGCACCATGCACAGGCAACATAGAATTCAAACCTCACAAAAATCAGCATCGGAACTTCGGGAGAATAGCACATACCTATGTTGGAATTGCTTGCCCACCTCGTTAAATAATGAACATCCATTCTCACCCTACTTAATCAGAATCTCTAGGGCAGGGCCAGCGGGTCGGTATTTCGAGAGTCACGCCAAGTGATTCTTGTCTTGGCATGGACAGCCCCACCTTATGCACAAGGTACTAAACTAAGCCAAAGATTAACATCACTAAATATAGGATGTGAACTCAACCAGACTTCAGAACCTGGGCTCTTAACTGCTCTGGAGTTTCAAGCTTCAACCATTAAGCTTACGACTAGAAAAAAGGCACAAAGTCAGCAAGCTCGCCTTCAACCCCCGCGATGATCTACCAGCAGCAATCTGCCTACTGTCACACGATTTCCCAAATGGGTATTCTCTGTAAGCATACAGAGACAGTTCCTATTTTAAATTAAAAAAAAAAAAAAATTAAGGGTGCATTATACTTCTCCTACGCTCGTAATCATTCACTTCATTTTCGCAAGATTTGGGTCGCTCTTAGTGATTTCAATGCCTCATCAAAAGGGACTGTTTGCAACAAAAGAGCAACCAAATCCCTGTGGTAATTAGACAAACGTAGGCAACTGAAAGCATAGGAAATGCACAAGTGATGATGGGAGGCAGAACCATAAGTGTAGAGATCCTTTACCGCAAGACGTTGACTTTCTGTCCACTATGTTCATACGCCTGGTCTCCGTGCGGAGTTTCCCATCTGTGTTCTCCACCAGGTTGGCGAGGTCATCAATTATCTCTAGAAAGGAAGACAGAGATGTATGGTTAAGACTCTAGAAATAGCCGGGCTCACATCGAAGTATCACAGTGGAGGCCGGCCTCCCTACTGATAATTCTCTCACGTGCAGTGAGGGAAAAGGTAAGAGCTCGTTTATGTTCTTTGGAAACTGCAGTTATGATTCATAAAAGGTGGTGGTGGTGGAGCATGGCTAGGGGCGTTGTAGTAAAGGAAAAATCTGATTTAACGCAATGACAGAAGTTCAGGGGAAGGAAAGCAGGACCCAGCAAAGGTATGCCTGGCCAAGCTGTCCTGCCAGCATAAAGCTGGCGGACGGACTACAGGAGAAAACTTCTTGTTTCTCACATTTTGTATTCTAATTATATTCTTGCATGTGTTTCTTTGGTGGAAAGAGTTTGACAGGGTCCTTCTCAAGAAGACCGCTTGATGACGAAATCTAGCCAACCAACGGGTGAAAAGAAATAAAGAACTCTAGGATGGAGAAGCCAGAGACCATGACCTAAGAGACAGTGGAGAGGGCTGGAGATGTCTAACTACTGAGTTGGGAAGCAGCAGATACATGGACTGCGTTACAAAAAGGTAGATAAATGTTGTAAACAGTGACGACGTAATTATAACCGAAATCAGGAAGCAGCTGGGAGGCTGGGTGGCGGGAGAAAGGTGGAAAGAATCTGAAGGTGTTAATTTCTCCATCACGCACAGCGGAGTCCTACTGAGCTATCAAAAAGTAAAACATATAGAGACTTAGGCTTTTCAAAATCACCAAAGCTTCAGCATTTTACGTAATTTTTTTTGTTAACCTTAGACGGACCTTTTAGTAATTACCATGTCTTGTAAAGAATCCTTTATGTGAAGTTGAGCTTTTTTTTTTACCCTAATCCTTTTTTAAAGTTTTTAAAAATTTTTTTAATGTTTGTTTATTTCTGAGAGAGAGACAGACAGACAGAGAGACAGAGAGGGAGACACAGAATCCAAAGCAGGCTCCAGGCTCTGAGCTGTCAGCACAGAGCCTGATGCGGGGCTCAAACGCACAAACTGTGAGATCGTGACCTGAGCCAAAGTCGGACGCTCAACCGACTGAGCCACTCAGGCACCTCTAATCCTCTTCTTTTAAAATTGAATTAGAGCTGATACTATGCTAATCTCCTTAAAGTGAAATTAAGCTCTCCGTAACACTTAAAATAGCATATATAGCATGATCCTAATGATGTAAAATTATTTCTAGCCACCCTTTCGTATGGACAAACCCACAAGGATATATCTGGATGATGTTAACCTAATGTGAAGAATGATTACTTCTGGGTGATCTCCCTTGTGTTTTCCGTATTGTTTGAATTTCTTCTAATGAGTACATAGTACTTTTTCAATTTCGGTTCCCTTTCCTCCCTCCTTCCCTCCCTCTTTTTTTTTTTTTTAAGTGATTGCTTTAGAGATCCACTATCTAATACGAGTCACCACTTCTGTTAAAGAATTAAATAGAACAAGGTAATCAAAGAAAGTTTCCAGAATGATGCTGGAGCTGCGTTTTAATTTTTGTTTGTTTATTTAACCATTTTGAGAGAGAGAGAGAGAGAGAGAGACAGATTGAGGGAGAGAGCCAGCATGAGCAGAGGAGGGGCAGAGAAAGAGAGAGAGAGGGAAACTCAAGGAGGCTCCACACAGTCAGCACAGAGCCCACCGCAGGGCTTGATCTTATGAACCATGAGATCATGACCTGAGCCGAAATCAAGAGTTGATTGCTCAACTGACTGAGCCCCCGAGGTGCCCCTGGAGCTGAGTTTTAAAGGCCGTGTGCACAAAGAAGCAGGAAGAGAGTGCTCCTCACGGGAAGAACAGCACGTGGAAGGCACAGAAGAGGTGGCCGCCGGTTCTCCTGGGCTCCCCAAGCCCTTCCCACAAGCTGTTTCCTTACAGACTCTTATGTTTCATATTCTGATTATTTGCTTGCCTGCCTTTGTTTTGTGGAAAGAACAGGACAGAAACTCGCTTTTGTTCATTGGTCTACCTGTGAGGCCCAGGGGAGTGTCTAGTACACAGCCAGATAAAATAAATACAAAGCGATAAAGGCAAAGACTGAATGGAGTCTAAAAGAGAGACGTGATTTCAAAGCACTTTGCTGCATCTTAGATCAGCAGGTCTAAGCCAAATCTGTCAAATATCATCTATATAAGGGCCGCTTAGAAAACTTTTCACTACCATTGAACAATGCATTTGTGAGGGGGGTTTTGTTTTGTTTTTAAGTTTATTTATTTTGAGAGAGAGAGAGAGAGAGAGAGAGAGAGAGAGAGAGAAGGGGGAAGAGAGACAAGGAAAGAGAGAATCCCAAGCAAGTTCCGAACTGTGCCCATGGTTCCGCACTGTGCCCATGGCCTGACGTGAGGCTCGAATTCATAAACCGTGAGATCATGACCAGAGCCAAAACCAAGAGCTGGACACTCAACCAACTGAGCCACCCAGGCGCCCCAACAATGCACCTGTGACTCTCTATTCAGTGACATTCTCCCAGTTTTCCTTCCATCTCTCTCCAAGCTCTGCATAGGGTGTCCTCTCCCTCTTAAATGCTGGCAGTCCCGCCCTCCTGTATATTTTTAACTCTATATTGCCATGGTGATTTTATGTACCTTTCAGTTTCCTTGATATGTAAATTAAAAACCTGAAAATCTCTGCTCTACATAGCTCTCCAAAATCCTTGACCCAGGCAGCCAAGTGCCCAAGGCTTATCTATACCTTGAAATTCCTACAAATATCTGAGTCTCAGGGTCTCTCAACTAAACTCTTCATCTTCCCCTACGTCCGACTCCCCTCCTGCATTCCCTGTCCCCATCAATGGCACCAACGTTCACTTGTTGGCCCACACTAGAAATCTTCAGAGTCACTCAGCCCTTCCCTCCCCCGGACATGCCACTTGAAGCCACTCGACCTGACCCTGCCTCCCGGGATCCCTCAGTCCCATGCTTTCTCTTAAACTCTGCTACTAATATCTCACAAAGTTGTGCCAGTGTTTCCAGAACAATGTCCCAACTTATCTTCCCGTTTCTAGTTCTGCACCCTCTCAATCCATCCTCCACACTGTAGCCAAGGATGCATTTTAATTTTTTCACGTTTTAACTAGTTAAAACTTAAATTTGAAGCCATGTGTGGGCAGTGACTACTATATCAAACAACATGTCTCTAAAGCAATCATAAAAAAAAAAAAGAAAACCAATCACCAATATATACAGATTTAAAAATATAGAGGGAGGGGCGCCTGGGTGGCTTAGTTGGTTGAGCATCCAACTCGATTTTGGCTCAGGTCATGATCCTAGGGTCGTGGGATCGAGCCCTGCGTCGGGCTCCATGCTTGGTGGGTGCCATGACAGAAGACCCCTGACCAAATTAGGAGGAAAAGGCACAAACTCCTGCATCTCCGCCCCCAAAAGTGAGGAATATTCTACCCCCTGGTAAGAACCGTCAATAAAAAATAGAAACCTAACCCCCACAGGCTCATCAACTCTCACATCTCAAGAGTGTGTTTTTCGCTTTAACAAGCTTTCCTGCTCATGTCACTTGCCCATGTTGTGTCTGTCCTTGAATTCTTTCTCCTAACAAGACCAAGACCTTCCAGTAACACCTTCGGGATGGGCTGGGTTGAGGCCCCTGGGGCCTTGGGTCTCCCCAGTCCACTCAGCAACACTTAGAAATAAATATAAAAAGAGGCGTGCAAGACTTGTACACTGAAAACTAAACCACCACTGCTGGTTGAGAAATTAAAGAAATGGGAGAGCCGTACTACGTTTGTGGGTTGAAAAGACTCAATGTTTTAAAGGTACCTGTTGTCTCTCAATTGATCTATAGATTCAATGTAGTCCCAGTCAAAATCCTGGCAGGTTTTTCACTCATATGCGGAATTTGAGAAACAAAACAAAGGAACAAAGAGGAAAAAAAGAGAGAGAGAGAAGCCAAGAAACAGACTCTTACCTGTAGAGAATATACTGATGGTTCCCAGAGGGGAGGCGGGTGGGGGGATGGGTGAAACAGGGGATGGGGGTCAAGGATGGCACTTGCTGGGAGCACTGGGTTACTATGCAAGTGTTGAATGACTATACTGTACACCTGAAACTAGTATTACACTATATGTGAACTACACTGGAATTAAAAATAAAAATTCGTTAATTCATTAAAAAAATCCTAGCATTAAAAAAAATAATAACACTGGCAAGCCATGGTACATGGAAAAGCAAATAGTTTAGGATAGCCAAAATAATCCTGTCCAAAAAATGTCGGAGGTAATATACTACCAAAATCCCAGATTTACTATAAATATATGGCAATCGTGACCACGTGGTACTGGCAGAAGGACAAACAGATCAATGGGACAAGACAGAGTTCAGAGATAGACCTGTTTATATGCATGTGTGCGTGTGTGTGTGTGTGTGCATCTATGTGGGTGTGTGTGTGGACTCAATTCTCAACAAAAGTATCAATAACAAAGTCAGTCAAATATGGAAAGAAAAGTCTTTTCAACAAGTGATATTGAAACCACGGAGTGCCCGTATGAGGAAATGAAAACAATCCTGACTCCCCCGCCATATGCAAAAAATTAATTTGAGATGGTTCATAGATCTAACCATTAACTCTAGAAGTGTAAAGCTTCTAGAAGAAAAAAACAGAACAATATGTTCATAACCTTGGTTAGGCAGAAATTTCTTGGATAGGACATGAAAAGAAACTGGTCAACTGGAATTCATCAAGAATTTCTGTTCATCCAGGGGCGCCTGAGTGGCTCAGTGGGTTAAGCGCCTGACTCTTGATTTTAGCTCAGGTCATGAGCTCATGGTTCCTGGGATCGGGCCAAGATGGGCTCTGCAGTGATAGCTCGGAGCCTGGTTGGGATCCTCTCTCTCCCTCTGCCCCAATCATGCGCGCGCATGCTCGCTCTCTCTCTCTCTCTCTCTCTCTCTCTCTCTCAAAATAAATAAATAAATAAATAAAAATTTCTGCTCACCCAAAGACACCATGACAAAAATGAACAAACAACACACAGACTGGTGAATATTTGCAGGACGTACAACTGACCACGTATTTGCATCTAGAATATATAAAGAACACCTGTATATCAGTAACGAAATAGACAACCAACCTAATTTTAAAATAGGCAAAAGATTTGAACAGATATTTTGTGAAAGAAGACACACAAATGGCCTATAAGCACATGAAATGGAGCTCAACATTATTAGTCATTAGGGAAATGCAAATTTAAATCACAATAAGATTCTACTTCACATCCACTAGATCTAAAATTAAAGACTGACAGTGCTAATTGTTGGGGACGATTTGGCACAAAGGTAACTGTGGAAGTGTTTGTCAGTTCTAATCAAGTTAACCATACATCTAACTCATGACCCAGAAATTTCATTCGTACATATTTACCAAACAGAAACAAAAACATATTTCTTAGGGCGCCCGGGGGGCTCAGTCGGTTGAGGAACTGACTCCTGGTTTTGGCTCAGGTCATGATGTCCAGGTTCATGGGTTCTATCCAGCCCCTCATTGGGCTCTGCCCTGACAGCGCTGAGCCTGCTTGGGATTCTCTCTCTCCCTCTCTTTCTGCCCTTCCCCTGCTGGTGTGCGTGCCTGCATGGTCTCTCTCTCTCTCAAAATAAATAAATAAACTTAAAACAACAACAACGAAACTTATTTTTCAAAAAGACCTGCAAAAAAATATACATAGCAGCCTTGTTAATTAGAACCCAAAGTAGAAGTGAGTCAAATATCCATCACAAGGAGAATGGATAAGCAGATTTGTATAAGCTTATCTGTAGAATGGGATACTATTCAGCAATAAAAACAATGAGCTATGTATCAAAGCAACAACCAGATAAATCTCAAAAGCATTCTGTTGTATAAAATAAGAAAATTAAAATCAATACATATGTCATTATTCTACTTATATCAAGGGTAAGGATAAACCAACTCTACTGAGTAGAAATCAGAAAGGAGCTAACTCTAGGGTGGTGGGGTGGCCCGCTAGAAGGGGACACGAGGGAGTTCTCTGGGATGACCGAAAGACTCTAAATGATGACACAACTGTATACAGTTGTTAAAATTTACAGAAGTGAATACTAAAGATCTGTGTAGTTTGTTGTATGTGAACTAAACCAGGGGCACCTGGGTTGAGCGTCAGACTCCTGGTTTTGGCTCAGGTCATGACCTCATAGTGAGTTCGCGAGATCAAGCCCCAGCGTCGGGCTCTGCGCTGACGGTGCAGAGTCCGCTTGGGCTTCTCTGTCTCCCTCTCTCTCTCTGCCCCTCCCCTGCTCATTCTCTCTCTCTCTCTCTCTCAAAATAAATAAATAAGCTTAAAAAAAAACCTGTAAACCAGAAAAAAATTAAGTTGACAATATTAGGATACTCCTCTAAGATTTTCCGGGAAGGCAGACAGGCACACATTCTGGAAAGACAGAATAACAAAATGGCGGAGCCACAAGAGGTCATGTGACCACGACCCGGCTCCTCTCCTTTTCTCCAGCAGCCCTGGCAGCAGGCTGATTAACATTTTGCAGAATGTTCCCAGCAACTGGTGACGTGGGAACTCCTGAGCGAATCGCTTCTACGGCTGAGCCAGAGGGTGGCTCTCATCATGATAAGGTTCTACCCACTGAGCCGAAAACCTGCCTGCGTTTGTGGTCTGCCAGTGTTATTTCTAGAACACACCACCAGCGTTCCTTCTTCTACAGGGCACTTCTCCTCTCCCTTCTTAGTCTTCTCTTCGGGGATAAAGACACTTAGCTGGACACTTTGGCAGATCCACAGAGGAAGCGGTTTCAGGATCCTGTGATGTCTTGACGCTTTGGGCACAGTGTTCATCCTACAATGTGACATGCGGGCTGGATGTGCCGCTTCGGTTTCGGTCTGTCAGCACAGAACCCAGATGGTCTTATACACTGGACCATATGTAAAAGTGAATGTTGTTTGTTTTTAAAAGTCTATTTATTTATTAGAGAGAGAGAGAGAGAGAGAGAGAGAGAGCGTGCACACAAGCGGGGGAGGGGCAGAGAGGGAGAGAAGGAGACACAGAATCCGAAGCAGGCTCCAGGGTCTGAGCTGTCAGCACAGAGCCCGACATGGGGCTTGACCCCATGAACCATGAGACCATGACCTGAGCCAAAGTCAGATGCTTAACTTACTGAGGCCCCCAGGCACCCCAAAGTGAATGTTTTTATCACCCACTCTCCATATCCTATCAGGATATTCCATGGTAACGTGCTTCTTACCATTACGTGGCACACTACTGTGACTGACCCACGCAACCCACTGCAGTCTAATAATTATGTTTCAATGCTGCGGTACGTAATATGAAATTCAGGCTTCATCGGCCTCTGTCACTAAAAGAAAGTCAATGTAAAATGCTCCTTGTCTGACACTCAATATTTGTGAGTTGTTATAGGTTAACTGGATTTCTAGAGAGATCCCTTCTAAACTTATTATAAATATTTACAACTGAGAGGTAAATCAAGACTTTGCATGTAGCAGATTAGCTCAGCCAAGATCAGTAGTCAACGCTGAGGGTGTTGATTTTAAGTTTATTTATTTACTTATTTTTTTAGTAAATCTCTACCCAGAGTGGGGCTCGTACTCACTACCCCAAGATCAAGAGCCAGACACTCTTCCGACTGAGCCGGCTGGGCGCCCAGAGAGGGTTCGTGTTTTTAATCTCAGACCAAACATCAAGCTTTTCATTGGGTCGCTAAACCTCTTCTGATTACTGGTGTGTTGTTTGTTTGTCTACAAAACCAACCCTACTTTTTTTAAGTGACACAGTTATTTAATAGCAGTTTATAAATGAGAGGGGGGCAAAGAGACAAAGGTTGTCCCAACATCCTGGTAATCACTTCTATGTGCTCTCTTCTCCGATTTGACATAAACATATATTTTTACGTAATTGCAACACAGAAGCCTTTTGCCCGTTAACATGAGCTCTTTTGTGCCCTTTCATGTTGCTACACAGTCTCCCTCCACAGTTATAATTTCTAATGGTTACAAAATATTCCTTCCATTAAATAAACATTCATTAAAAATAGCCCATTGTCGGGGACTTAGAATGCTTCTATATTTATACATAATGAGTCAACGAATTCTTTCCTCCATTATCATTTTCTTCCTTTTGTCTCATTTCCTTAACACTCTGGGGTTCGGATGGCTGCGTGGACCTTGACACACACGGCCACATCTGTTTTCAAAAGGCTGATCCTGCCACTGTGGGTTCACCCTACTTTGTCCTAGCTGCTCGGAACTCCCCGGATTTCTAGGGGTGCGGGGGGCGGATCCTGGGGGGAATTCCCACTCTGCAGCCCGTAAGCCGGGAAGTCCCCCAACTGCAGTCTCTTGCCAGCGAATTAAACACAGGTTTCTGAGCACAGGCTGAGAAGCGACCCGCTGCCTCTTGCAGACTCCGGACGGTCCCAGCCTCTCGAGAGAAACTGATCTTTTGCTTCCCAGTTAAGTGTTTGCGTTTGGGTTCGGAGAACGAGACGGCATTTCGATGGTGTGTTGACTTGGGACACCGAGTGCCATTCCGACACGGAGTGCAACATCGGTCAAAGGGGGACACAAAATTGACGGAATCAAAAGCGGTAAGAAATACACGGTGTCCAACTATCTGACTCCAATTACACTTGTCGTTTCTTCCCGTTCTCAACGGCGCCGCCAATACATCCTATATAAAGGCAGACCTATGTTTCCAGATTGTTTGGTCCCTTTTTTTTTTGTACTCACAGTGACGGCTGGCGGTTGTGAGGTCATTCGGCTTCTGTGCCTCTATGTTGCTAATAACATTTGAAGACAAATGTTAGGACAAACCAAGAGTGAATAAAGAGCTTTTCTTGAGGGTATTTGTTTAACCTCCTCTTTTCCCAA
Organism: Cryptoprocta ferox; assembly: GCA_028646485.1. Lineage (NCBI taxonomy): Eukaryota > Metazoa > Chordata > Mammalia > Carnivora > Eupleridae > Cryptoprocta > Cryptoprocta ferox. Next base: position 3,395,767 of record CM053565.1, read on the forward strand.
TAATGGAAATTTAAAATTGGGGGCGGGGGGTGACCTCTAACAATACTGTGCACCAGGCGAAGATGTCACATATGTAACAGAAACCAGGAAAAGAAGAGCCATGTGTGACTCAGCAAAGGAGAAGCAGTGACGCTGATGGCACTCCGTGACAGGACAGGTGGTGGGGAACTCCCACACACCTGAGCTGAGCCTCTGGGACACACTCGGGCTTCGGGGGCCTTGGAGAAATCCCCGTGGCTACACCTGCTCACATCTTAAACGGGGGCAGGTGAACGAGCCTGGGCACAAAGCCCAGGCTCCTTTCCTTCTTCTTTCCCACCATCAACCAAGGCATTCCATTCTTCCCCCTTCTGGGCCCAAAACTGTGCAGCAAAAGCCTACCTAAGCTACCAGAACCTTCCGTACTTTTAACAGTAGACAGACACTGATCTCCGTGTGTGAAGAGCAACCGACAGGGAGCAGGTACAAACAAAGAGCCCAAAATGAGGGAGCGTCCTCTCCCTCCCTCAGCCTCGTCTCCCCAAGAAAAGACCATTCCTTCCAGAAAAGGAGAAATCTTGGGAAAGCGGTTTCTTAAACACAAGATTCAGGAGGACCGTAAGTGAGCACCACCAGAACACATAGCCGCGACAAGGGGACAACTTAGGGTTACTGGACACACTGCATCCAGACAGAATCACAACTGAAATTAAAAACCACAGTGAGGGCACAAATTAAACAGACCGTAATCTGAATAAAAGATTTAGACAACAGGTTTGAATGATCTCCCGGATGTCAGAGGAAAATGGCAGAGAGGACAAAATATGGGAGGGGAAAGACTAAAAAGACAGGGATGAAGATCCAGGAAAAGAGAAGGAGGAACAATGACCAAATAAATAATGATGAGGCGCCGGGGTGGCTCAATCCGTTGAGCATCAACTTCAGCTCAGGCCAGGATCTCACAGTCCGTGGGTTCGAGCCCCGCATCCAGCTCTGTGCTGACAGCTCAGAGCCTGGAACTTGCCTTGGATTCTGTGTCTCCCTCTCGCTCTGTCCCTCCCCTGCTCATGCTCTGTCTCTCTCTCAAAAATAAATCAACATTTAATTAATTAATTAAAAAACAATGAATTTTCCTTGAGCTGAAAAAACATTTGAGTCTTCCTATCAAAGAAACTCACTGAGCTCTGACCAACATTCTTCAAAAGGGTCTGGAAATACCTCCTGAAATTTCTGCAGTTCAGGAAAAAAAAAAATTTCGAGGCACTCAAATAGTAGGCAGAGAAGATTACCAGCTTCCAAAATGGAGAAAATTCAAGAAAATTAAACTGGCATCAGACTGTTCCTGTAAAACATGAAATATTTTAGTAAAAAGGCATGAGGGACAGGGGCTGTGACCTACGGATTCAAAACCTAGCCACACCGTGGCGGAGGCTCATGGGGAAGAGGCGGACAGGACTCATGGAGGAGTCAGGAGGCACTCCTGGGCGGGTTACTGCAGGAAATGGGAGCGCGAACCCAAACAAAAGCATAAAGTGTGTGGCAGTAATTCTTAGAGAATTGTACAAAGATAACCACTCACGTCTTTGGGGGCCCTGAGCCACCCCAGGCCCTTGCCCAGAGTTTCACCCAGCTACCCTCAGTCCTATTCTAGTTCCCTCTTCCCAGGTTGCAGCGATGTCCAGGATGCCCTTCGGGGCATCAGACAACCTGCCCCGAATCCTTCCCTGCCTGCCCCTCTTTAACCCCAGTGCATCGCAAAAGCACCTGAGCTGCCCAAACCTTCTGTTTCAAAATCCAGCAACATCATCATCGTCCTCTATTTCTCCATGACAAACACACCAACATCCCTCGGAGCCTTCTGTCAACTGTTCTAGCTCCAAACTGTCAAAGCGCAAAATCAGTGGCAGAAAGACAGAGCAAGTGGAGTAAATCACATATGCAAAATCAGAGTCAGGTTAAGAGGGTTAAACGGCTGAGTCCATCTGCCCTGTGCTGCGCTAATCTTCACTGCCTGGGGGTATAATCTATACCGCTAGTTTCCGTTTGTAGAAAAAAAGCATGCGGAAGTATTCAGAGCTGGAGAAAAATATAAATGAATGGTGTGCAAAAACGGATGGTTATACGTCATATGTGTGTGCATTTACATATGTGTGCATATGTGTGTAGATACTTTTATGTTTATGTATACATGTATATATATCTACAGGTTTCCATCTATATATCTATATATAGAGACAGATATATGTACTTATACACATGTATTTTTGAAGATACAATATTTTACATATCATTTTTCTAAACCAGAAGGGTACATGTATCTTAGAAAAACTGTGTGTGTGTGTGTATGTGTGTGTGTGTATATATATATATATATATACATATATTTCAGAGACAGAGAGAGAGTGAATGTGAGAGTGGGGAGAGGAGCAGAAAGAGAGAGAGAATCTTAAGCAGGCTCCACTCCACGCTCAGTGCAGAACCCAACATGGGGCTCAATCTCATGACCCTGGGATCATGACCTGAGGCAAAATCAAGAAGTGGATGCTCAACTGACTGATCCACCCAGGGGCCCCAGAAAAAACATTTTAGAGACAATTATGAATGAATGCTGGAGAAACACCTCAAAAAAAGTGATTAAAATACATTGCTGGGGCAGTTGAGGAAATTTAAATATGGGCTTCACATTGAGCAATAATACCACGTGAAAGCCATTCTTGGCTATGATACTGATACCATGGTTATGTAGGAGAACACGCTAATTCTTGGGAAATACACACTGAAGTTTTTAGGACACACACTCACCTGACTTTTATATGGTTTTCTGGAAAACTAAATACACATAAAAGGAAGAAAACAGATGCAAAATGGTCACAACCCAGGGACTCTTGATGAGCAGTTGACCAGGTGTGCGGGAAAACAATACTCTCAAGTTTGCTGTAGGTTTGAGAAACATATATTTTTTAATTAAAAAAAATTTTTAAATGTTTTTATTTATTTTTGAGAGAAAGAGACACAGAGGGAGTGGGGGAGGGGCATAGAGAGAGAGAGACACAGAATCCAAGATAGGCTCCAGGCTCTGAGCTGTCAGCACAGAGCCCAATGCGGGGCTCGAACCCACCAACCGTGAGATCATGACCTGAGCCGAGGTCGGACAGTCAACTCACTGAGCCACCCAGGTGCCCCAGGTTTGAGAAAATTCTTAAATAAAAATCCAAGAGAATAAAAAATCAGACTCAGGTTGGGTTAAGAGAAAAAGAAAAGAGACCACACTGCATAGAGTGGGAAGTGCATAGCAGAGCAGGGTAACTGAAGCCCCACATCTGGAGCTGGAGGAACAAAAAGGAAGCCCTAGAGACCAAAAAGTGCCAAGAGGACCACATAGAGGGAAGGGATTAGGCAAGAAACCTCTCAAGGTTGTTTCTGAATTCCTAGACCCCTCTGAGCTGTGCATCCGTGGATAATGAAGTACAGAACAGAAAAACACCCGACTCCCAGACTGGCCACTGGCTGGCACACATATGGGGCAGATCCAAATAGCACCGCGAGAACTGAAAACTTAGTTCCCACTGGAACCACAACCCCCAGAGAGCTATCTGGAACTTGTGGCTTCAACCTAATCAGGTCAAATGCGTGCTAAACCAAAAAAAAAAAAAAAAAAAAGAAATATCAGCAACCCTGTAGGATTTAAACAAGAGTCAGAACCTCACAACATCATAATCAAAATGGCCAGGATACAATCCAAAATCGCTCAGCATATGAAGAGCCAGAAGATTTCCAGTTCCCTGCGACAAGACAATGCCAGTTCTGCCAACGGATGCCAACGTTGAGGGGACACAGTGGTTGGAGTTACTTGACAAGGACTTTAGAGCAGCTAGAGTGAGCGTGCCCAAGTAAGTAAAAGTGAATACTCTGGAAACAAAGGACAAGGCAGGGGAAAAAAATAAATAAACCCTTGGCAAAGAAACAGAAGATATGGAAAAGACCCAAATGCAAATTCTGAAACTGAAACACAGAATAAATGAATGAATCAGAAAAACTCACTGGGTGGGCCCAGCAGCAGTATGGAGATGACAGAGGAAAGAAGCAGTGAACTGGAAGACAGGTCAGTAGAAACGATCTAATCTGCACAAGAAGGAAAGAGACTCTGTGGGGGCAGGGTGGAGGTTGATGACCATGGTCTCAGGGACCTGGGGGGGGGGTGGGCAATGGCAAGAGGTCAAAGATTCCTATCATCAGAGTCCCAGAAGAGGCAAAGGGGGTGTGGCAGCAGAAATATCTGAAGAAGTAAGGGCTGATGCTGTCTTTATCTGGCCAAACAAAACAACAACCCGTAAACCTGCACATTCGGGAAGCTCAGCAAACCTCAAGCAGGATGAACAGAGACAAATCCATGTCTAGACACACACCTAAGCTGCTGAACACTGAAGAAAGAAAAGAAAAGAAAGTCCCACAGGGGAGCAAAGATGTGAAAGACTGTGTAGTTCTTATGAGAAATCAGGGACGCCAGGAGGAAGGGGTAACAACAATTTTGTTTTGTTTGTTTGTTTTTTCTTTTATAGTTTATTGTCAAGTTGGTTTCCATATAACACCCAGTGCTCATCCCAACAAGTGCCCTCCTCCATGCCCATCACCCCCCTTCCACTCTCCCCCTCCCCCATCAACCCTCAGTTTGTTCTCAGTATTTAAGAGTCTCTTATGGTTTGCCCCCCCCCAACTCTTTTTTCCCTCTTCCCCTCCCCCATGGTCCCCTGTTAAGTTTCTCCTGTTCCACTTATGAGTGAAATCATATGGTATCTGTCCTTCTCTGCCTGACTTATTTCACTTAGCATGACACTCTCAAGTTCCATCCACGTTGCTACAAATGGCCAGATTTCATTCTTTTTCATTGCCAGGTAGTATTCCATTGTAGGTATAGACCACATCTTCTTGATCCATTCATCCGTTGATGGACATTTAGGCTCTTTCCATGATTTAACTATTGTTGAAAGTGCTGCTGTGAACATTGGGGTCCATGTGCCCCTATGCATCAGCACTCCTGCATCCCTTGGGTAAATCCCCAGCAGTGCTATTGCTGGGTCACAGGGGAGTTCTATTTTTAGTTTTTTGAGGAACCTCCACACTGTTTTCCAGAGCGGCCGCACCAGTTTACATTCCCACCAGCAGTGTAGGAAGGTGCCCGTTTCTCCACATCCTCGTCAGCATCTACAGTCCCTGATTTGTTCATTTTAGCCACCCTGACTGGCGTGAGGTGGTATCTCAGTGTGGTTCTGATTTGTATTTCCCTGATGATGAGTGACGCTGAGCATCGTTTCATGTGTCTGTTGGTCATCCGGATGTCCTCTTTGGAGAAGTGTCTGTTCATGTCTTCTGCCCATTTCTTCACTGGGGTAACAACAATTTTAAACCCGCTGAAAGACAAGAACTGCCAGCACAGAATTCAGTATCTGGTGAAAGTTCCCTTGGGGAGTGAAGGGGAAAGAGAGACATTCATTCTTAGAGAAAGAAGTGCTAAGAGACCTTGCCGTCAATAAAGTAAGTTCTTCCAACAGAAGGGAAATCACACCAGGGGGCGATCTAGAACATCAGAAAAGAGGGAAAGGCAACAGAAATCTTTAATATCTGTGTCAACAGAATAGATACTCCTCCAGTTAAGCTTTTAAATATTTGTTTCACAGTTGAAAGCAAAACTCATGATGTCTGGTGCTCAGTGCACAGAAGCATAATATACAGACAAGTGCACCATGAAAGGAGCAGGGAAGAGGGGCTGCATGCTGGGAGGGTTTCTCTGCCCTACTTCAAGTGGTAAAATACCAGTTCTAAGTCGACTGTAGAATGTTAAGTATCTATTTCGCCATCCCTAGTAACCACGATACAGTCTGTACTGGGAGATATAGTAAAAAACAAAAACAAAAACAAAAACAAAAACAAAAAAACCCCCACAGGGGTGGCTGGGTGGCTTAGTTGGTTGAGCTTCTGGCTCCTGATTTCGGCTTAAGTCAAGATCTCATGGTTTGTGAGATCGAGCCCCGTGTCAGGCTCTGCACTGACAGGGCAGAGCCTGTTTGGGATTCTCTCTCTCTTCCTCTCTCTCTGCCCCTCCCCCATTTGCGCTGTCTGGATCTCTCTCAAAATATGTAAACAAACTTAAAAAAAAACAGAAAAATGAAAATGGAATACTAAAAAAGCTCCTACGTATGATTCTACTTATATGATATTCTCTGAAAAACCAGAGTGATGGAGAACAGAGTGGTCAGTGGGGGTGGCTGCTGTGGGTTAGGGATGGGGGAGGGTATGACTGCAAAAACCAGCACAAGGAGTCTTTGGAGGGACAGCACAGCACCATCCTTCGACCTGTTTGTGGCAGTGGTTACACCAAACCATACATGGGTTAAAATTCATGCTACACATATACATGCCAAGTCAACGTTGCTGTGTGTTAATTACTTATTTTTTTAATATGTTTTGAGACAGAGTGTGAGCAGGGGAGAAGCAGAGAGAGAGAGAGAGGGAGAGAGAGAATACCAGGCTAGTTCTGCACTGTTAGCACAGAGCCCGACATGACCCTTGAATCCACAAAATGCAAGATCATGACCTTGCCGAAGGTCATGGCCGAAGTGGGACACTTAACCGACTGAGCCACCCGGGCACCCCTCTGTGTGTTAATTTAAAAATTTGAGTTAAGAAAGACAGAGTGATCAAAAAGAGGTAGAGGGAAAGGGGAACCTCAGAGAACACTAGTGTTTAAAGAATAAAAGCAATGGGGCGCCTGGGTGGCTCTGTCAGTTGAGCGTCCAACTTCGGCTCAGGTCATGATCTCACGGTTCGTGGGTTCGAGCCCCGCATCGGGCTCTGTGCTGACAGCTCAGAACCTGGAGCCTGCTTCGGATTCCGTGTCTCCTTCTCTCTCTGCCCCTCCCCTGTACATGCTGTCTCTGTCTCTCAAAAAAATAAAAAATAAAAAAAAGAATAAAAAGAGCAAAAAGCTAGAAGGAAGGTGGGTGAGGGACAGACCTCGGCTAGTGGAGTGGCGGCTGGGGAGCCAGTGTGGACTGTGCTAAGAGCTGTTTCAGGGGTGGCGGTGAGGGGAGGGAGAGAGCAATTTGCCAGAGTGCAGGACAGAGAGCAGGCCAAAATGTGCAGGAGGGGAGACAGCCAGGCTAGACTAGCACATTATGTAAAACCATAACAACAACTACTAATATTTACTGAAAACTTGCCATGTGCTAAGTCATTGTTTTCCCATCTTGTTGCACAGAGTTAGAAAGTAAAAAAAAAAAAAAAAAAATTCTCCGACACCCGTCAGCATTAATCATTTCATGTAAATTACTTAATTAAACAGAACCCTCCACGTGGATACATATTCTTTATCGATATGGCTCCTTATTCCGCAGCTTTAAACATGAATATTCATATTAAAAATAAAAACTACAAAACTAAATTTCTACTTAATACCAGTAATTTATTTATTTATTTTTATTTTTTTATGTTTTTTGTTTATTTCTGGGAGACAGAGTGCGAGCAGGGGAGGGGCAGAGAAAGAGGGAGACACAGATTCCGAAGACAGGCTCCAGGCTCTGAGCTGTCAGCACAGAGCCCGATGCGGGGCTTGAACCCACGAACCGTGAGATCATGACCTGAGCCGAAGTCGAACGCTTAACCGACTGAGCCACCCAGGCGCCCCAATAACAGTAATTTAATGTTGACAGATGAGGCTTGTGTAGTGAATACTAAACTGATAAGTTCATTGAAACGGGACTATGACACAGACTTCAGTATAGGTCCTTCCGGGCTGTCCTGCTCTTCTCTAGTCCGACTGTGGAGACATCCTTTGTACTGTGCACAGTGATAGCCTTTGGCCTTCTCACAGAAGCCAAGACATCACTATACACTTAAGTATCAGCCGAGATCCGGGACAACTAGACACAAAAATACAAACGTGGGGTGGAACCGTATGCTGCGACGCAATGCAGTGGTCGTACTGAATAGTTTTAACATTTCTCAACATTCTCGTCAGCACAAGAATCACAAAATTTAAAAAGTCATTTAAAAAAAAAACTCACAGAGCTCAGAGAAGACATCATGAGCCGCCCTAATTTGAAGACATAACTTGAAAGCATAACATACTTAATTTAGGCATTAAATGACCTGTGATAGGAACAGAAATGAATTTTCTGGATCCTCAATAAAGAGTTTATTTTTAAAAATGTAAGCTACATGAGAACCCTTGCTGAGTAAAATACACTTCCCATTATTTTGGAAAACCGGAATCCTGGTGATAATGTGCTGGGCGCTGACTGAATGATTTATAGATGATCAACATGTGTTTCCTAGTCTCTGCATGCATAAAAAGGCTACATACTGTATGAATCCAATTATACGACATTCTGGAAAAGGCCAAACTATCGAGAGAATACAATGATCAGTGGTTGCCAGGAGTTGGGAAGGAAGAGGGGAGGGATGAATAGGTCAAGCACAGGGGATTTTTAGTGCAGTGAAAACATTCTGTGTGATACTGTAATGGCGGATACGTAACATTATGCAACTGTCAAAACCCATAGAACTTTATGGCACAAGAAGTGAACTAAATGAATGTATATTTTTAAAAAAACACTCAGGAGGCTGAAGATTCTAGGAAGAAATACAGACTGTGATAAGAAAATCTAGCTGTACTAACAAATGTATAAAACAGCATCCCTGAAAGGGTAGAAAGACGAGGCGACGATCTAAGTTACGTTGGAAATGAGCAGAACCTGTTAGACTCAGGGCAAAAGCAACTGCATATCCGAACAAAATCTGGTGGAAAAAGTTTTCTGTGGGGGGTAGGAGTTAACAATTCAGATACTGCTTATATATGTACAATTAAGGAGATGAATGTGGGGCGCCTTGGAGGCTCAGTCAGTTAAACATCTGACTCTTGATTTCGGCTCAGGTCATGATCTCACGGTTCGTGGGATCAAGCCCTGCATCAGGCTCTGCACTGACAGAGTGGAGCCTGCTTGGGATTCTCTCTCCCTTTCCCTGTGCCCCTCCCCGCCTCTCAACATAAAAAAAAATAAACTTTATTTAAAAAAAGGAGATGAATGACGATGGTGGCAGCCAAATTCTCACTGTTGGGGTGGGAATTTAAAGATAAGCAAGTGGATGAGGTTAGGACAATCCATGTGATAATGGATCAAGCTTAGCTTAAGAAAGATACAAATGGTTACATGTAGATAAGTAAACACACCTAGATCTCTGTGCTTCCTCAACGGAGAAGACACTTTAAAAAAAGCAGCATCACAGTAGCAATGAGCACACTTAGCTCCCAGTCCTTGGTTTCTAATTCCATTCTCCAACAAAAAGAGCCAGGGGCTCTACGGCGAAATGGCTGCTTCTTGGACTGGGGCTGGAAATGCACAACATGAGCCTGAAGTATCTGGTAGCACCAGAAACTAAGGAATTTAAGAAACAAACACACAAGGGGCGCCTGGGTGGTTCAGCTGGTTAAGTGTCCGATTTCGGCTCATGTATGTCAAAGCAGCACAGGAGCCAACAGACAGAACTGCCAGTGGCCAAACGGGAAAAGGTGGAGCAACAAAATAAAGTAGTTCCAGATCATAGCCAATAAAATAATATCCATGCATCCTTGCAGATATAAGCACGTGATTGCACAAACTCATAGATGGGAGAGAAGTCACAAAACTCCCGTGCAGAATCCCAAATAGTTTACGGGGAGACTCTGTCTTCAAAGACGGGGTATGGGCCGCAGGTAGTGACTCCCTTCCAAGCTGTAGAGTATGAATTGGGGGTGGGTAAGGTGTAACTTTACGCTGGAGACGCCTGACAAACACTACCTCAGCCAGATGATCAAGGTCAACATCGGTGTCACAAATCACGTTGATAGCACGCACCCTTGATACAATATGAAGAAAGAGGTACCGCAACTCTACGGTCTTTCTCCCAATAACCCATAACCCCAGAATCCCTCAAAACTACCAATGTCACCAAAAACAAGGAGAGTCTGAGAAACCATCATAGCGAAGAGGAGCCTACAGAGATCTGATCATGAAAGGTCATATGGTATCACGGATGGAATCCTGGAACAGAAAAAAGTCAATTTAGTAAAAACTAAGGAAATCTGTTAAGCGTCCAACCTCGGCTCAGGTCATGATCTCACGGTTTGTGAGTTTGAGCCCCGCGTTGCGCTCTGTGCTGACAGCTCAGAGCCTGGAGCCTGCTCCGGATTCTGTGTCTCCCCCTCTCTCTGCTCCTCCCATGCTCATGCTCTGTCTCTCTCTGTCTCTCAATAATAAATAAAGACGTTAAAATTTTTTGAAAAAATTAAGGAAATCTGAATGAACTATGGACTTTAGTTAATAATAATATATGGTTACTGGTTTCTTCAATGTACATGCAATGCTAATGTAAGATGTTAATAATAGATGAAACTAGGTGTGGGGTATTATGGGAACCCTCCTATACTATCTGCTCAATTTTTCCGCAAATCTAAAACTGTTCTAAAGAATAAAGTCTATTATTGAAAAAAAAAAAAACTGTATAGCTAACATCATATTTAAAGATGGCACATTAAATACTTTCCCCTAAGATCAGAATAAGGCAAAAATGTTTCCTCTCACCACTTCTAATCAACACTTTGGAAAAATAAGCCCAGAGTTGGAAAAGTAATACTATCCAATCTCAAGACTTCCTGGGGCATCTGGGTGGCTCAGTTGGTTGAGTGTCCAACTCTTTGGTTTCGGTCATGATGCCAGGGTTGCGGGATCAAGCCCTGCTCTGGGTTCCACACTGAGCATGGAGCCTGATTAGGATCCTCTCTCTCTCTCTTAAAAAAAAAAAAAAAGACTACAGTAATCAAGAAATCAAGACAGGATGGCATGGACAAAAAGTCAACAGGACAGAAGAGAGTCCAGAAGTAGACTCACAAATGTGGCCAAATGGGTTTCCACCAAGGATATCCATCCAACCCTCAGGTTTTATAAGAAATGTCAGCAGGCCCATTTCCTCAATTTTCATGGAATCCCTATTCACACGCAAGAATGAAAACAGAGTAAGGGAATGTATCAGTTCCCCGCGAGCGGCTCCTGTGAGCAAAATACTATTAAGTGGTACTAGAGGTGAAGCTTGAAGAAGTTATTTGTCTAAAGGCACACGGCTGGTGGGAGGCAGAGCTGGTCTGATTCCGCAATCGTCAGATTCCAGAGGCTTTTCTGTAACATTCAGAAAGGAAAGAAGGCATCCGATCAAACACCTCAAGATTGCCTTGCGTGTACTGTTTTGTTTTGCTTGTTTGAAAGAGACCCTTCGAGTTTCCCCCATAAGTATCTCCTAAACGACTGTTAAGTAAATGTTTAATTACTATTTACTGCAATAAACATAATAGTTTATTAGACTACATATCTAATCCACTTGAGTGTTTCTGTATGTTGTGAATCTGTGTTGTAGAAACTTCGGCCTTTTTGCGTAGGCAGTGGAATTATTTAAATGTTATAAAGTTAAGAATATAAATGTAATTAAAAACAATCTTTGATTGTTATATAAAAGTACAGTTGTTACTTGTTATGCCATACCTTATTGGTCATAATCATGATTATCTACTCTCATGTGACTTTGGTCAAAGATACAATCTCCCATCGTGAGCCAAAGGCATTTGCTAGTATTTTCCCCTCTCACAACTGATTATGGGAAATACACCTCCATTTTATCACTTAAGTTTCTAGAGTCTCTCATGGAGTATCTGAACTCAAACCAGTAGATCTCTACTTCCTTTGAAAAATCACCCACATCTCAGGTCCAACAGGATCTGTCTGCCTGAGTAACCTTTACTGTGGGACTCAAAAATGCTAATAGAATCACAGGCTTTTGTTTTTATTTTTTTTTAATGTTTGTTTATTGTTGAGAGAGAGAGAGAGAGAGAGACAGAGTGCGAGCAGGGAAGGGGCAGAGAGAGAGGGAGACACAGAATCTGAAGCAGGCTCGAGGCTCTGAGCTATCAGCACAGAGCCCAATGTGAGGCTCAAACTCACGAACCACAAGACCATGAGCTGAGCTGAAGTCAGACGCTTAACCAATCGAGCCACCCAGGCGCCCCAAGAATCACAGCCTTTTATTTCCATTTCTGCTTCTGCTACTGAATATTCAAAGCAAATGTTCAAATTCTTTTAACACAGAACAAAATGTACAAAACCAGGGAGAGAACATTAGGAATGGAGAGAGTCTTGAACATTATTTCTGGGCTCTTCCTCTTAGGTCTCAACAAGACAGACAAGCTTTTGGTGAAATGCACAAGATGGCGTCCTTTCTAAGTCAGGCCTCACATTCCCTGTTTCAATGTGATGTCCTACAAATGAAGAGCTTTAAAAATACTCATGATGGTGGTAATATAGTTTTAAAGCACTGCCCCCGTTTATTTCATCCGATCCCCCTGACAGCCCCGAAATGTAGACAGGGAAACTGTCATAGTATTTAAAGATGTCAAAACGGGCCCACATAGACCATGTAACTCACCCACCTCACTTCAGGAGTAAATAGTAGGGCACGGGAAGATGCGTCTCTGGGTTTCCATCCAAGAGTTTTCCTCGGAAGGCACGTGCCTCTTACGTCTCAAATTACAGCCGCGTGTCTTGACTGCAGACTAAATACAGTCTGCATTTTTCCCATTCCAAAGGAGCATCACCTTGATTTCTCCATACTCCCCGTCTTTTTTTTAGAAGGGACTGAAGAGCTCTGATGAAGCCCAGATAGTTGGTTCAGACTTGGATTCTGAGAGATTCAGAACTACGACATCTATCCGTCAGAAAGCTGATGTGAACCATGCACCCTTGTTTAAAAAAAGACAACAAAGGACTTGAAGAAGAAACATTTCTCCACTTGAGAAGAGAACACTCCTCCTTTGCAGAAATGTTACCTGCCTTTTTTCCGAGTTTCCACATTTCAGACATATTTTAGGCATGTTTCTCATCCTAGAAAGGGGGTACGGAGGAATGGGATCTATGCCAACACCTATCTGAGGCAGGAATTTACAGGCAGGTCTCAGAGTCATAGATCACATGTGGGTCTTTGACTTTTTGACTATATATGCATTTTTAATACTCCTTTTTTGTTTTACTCTTACATGGCTTTTAAACTCTTCAAGCAAAGAAAAGAAATCTAAATACAGAGTGCCAAATGAACCACAGAATGAGTAAAAGTTTGGGGGGAGTCCCATTAACTGAAAAACCACTGACTTAACAATGTCCCCATTTTGCAAAATACATTAATAGATGGACACGCTGTGTTATATTTTATTCCTTTATGCCAACCGTCATTTTTTACTGCCTCTCAGCTCCCAATTCACCCCCTAGTACTGACTGGGCACTAACACATGGGGGCACTAAGCGGCTCTCCTTTGCAGTGAGCTCTGTGTGACGCCTTCTCAGCAGAGGGCGCTGGAGGGACAATGCAAGAGGAGAGGGCGGTTCCGGGATCAGGGGTGCAGTGTGTTTTCCTGCTGCTGTGTCTGCCCCAGTAACTAGGGATACACATCAATCCAGTGGTGCTGGGTCCCAGCCGTAAGCCCAGGGTGGTCAACCTCGCAGTGAGCTCAGAGCCCGGGTCTGGTGACCACTTTGCCACTGCCCTACATACATGGACACACACCATCCAACTCCCACTGTGTGCGTGTCCACCAGCCTGCCTTCAGCCCGGCGGGTGCTTCCTGCTTGCCAATCCTGGTTGTGGCTCTTTCATTGGTTGGCCTTCATGCACCGTCACCCCAAAACAGTGTTTTCTGTGGATCAGCTCTGGCCCAGGGAACCCAGGGCCATTCTCTACCCTCCCATCCATAGCTTCTCAATGAGGGCTGAATCCCAGCTGGGGAGTTCCTTGCCAGACACACTGGGCATCATTGAGGAAGAGGGTGTGGTACAGTAAAAATACAAGTGGGCCTGGAAGGTATATGAGCCCCAGCTCAGTAACCCTCCTCCTGAATAATCTCTTTCCAGTGAGTATCCAGAACTCTAGCTGCACATAATGCCCTAAGAGGGGACTGGAGGGTTATTTTCCATGAATAGACTAGTCCAAGAGGAAAGATGTGTATATCCTGATATCTGAAACTCCTACAATGACATGGTTGAGTCTCCCCTCCACTGCTCTAAAGTGAGGTCTACCAGTTCAAGTTTAGCCAACACTAAGTCCTTCCAATCAACTTTTCGTGCCTCCCTTTTAAATGTGAGCATTTAGAATCAACAGACACTTGTAAGAGTCCCAAACAAACACTTTTCTACAGCAAAAGACACATACACACACACACCCCCTCAGAGATAGAAGATAATATACCCACAAAATTGTAGCAAAGGGAAGAGAAAAGAACCATAATGAGTTCTGAGAAATTAGGACACCAATAATAGTTCTGAGTCTTTTTGTGGTAATGGTTACATGAATCTTACATGTGTGATAAAACAATACAGAACTGGACACAGACATTATACCAATGTCAAATTCTTAGTTTTGATATTGTGCCATAGTTATAGGAGATACAGTCCTTGAGAGAAACTGGGTGAATGGTATGTGGGACCTCTATACTATCTTTACAGCTTCCTGTGAATCTGCAATTAGTTCAAAATTAAATGACATATATATATTTTTTAACAAAAGACAGGATAGTGAGAGAGAAGGAGAAAAGGAAAGAACTGTAAGCTACAGTTGAGGACATCATTTAAGAAATAAAGCAATATGGGGTGCCTAGTGGGATGTTGGTAGAGCATGTGAGTCTTGAGCTCAGGGTTGTGAGTTTGAGCCCCACGTTGAGTGTAGAGATTACTTAAAAATTAAAAAAATCCAAAACAAGAAAGAGAGCAATATGGCAAAGCAGTGAGAACTAAGAGAGAAAAAAATTTTAATTAAATGGAAGATTAATTCTTGAGTCCCAACGCTGACAACAGAACTACAAAGAGAGGAAAAAGAGAAACATCATGTGGAGGAAATTAACAATAAAATAATACAAGAAAGTTTCCCAGCATTTAAGGAGACGAGCTTCCAGATGAAAAGGAAGTACCAAGTGCTCAGAGCAATGAGTTGAGGGGACAAAAATGTCACACCCAGATCATTGTGAAACTTCAGAACAACACTAGAGATGAAAGCGTTCTAAAAGCTTTCAGAGAGATGGGAGGAAAAAAAATAGCTCATCTGTAACAGAAAGCACGGCAGCCCTGTCTAAAACACCCCTGAACGCTGGAAGCAAGTGGAGGAATGCCTTCAAAAGTCCGAGGGAATTAACTCCAACCCACAATGCGGTCATTCTTTCGATCAAACATGAAGGGATAATAAAGTGACTTTCGAATGCCAAAGGTTTTAGGTTGTTTTTACTTCCCATGCACCCTTTCTTGGAAGTTCCTGGAGAAGGTGTTCCGCCAAAAAGGGGAGAGGGAAGAAAGAGGAAGACTTGAGGTCCAGAAAACAGGGTGTGCACGTCAGAGAGACACAAAGGGCAGGGCGTTCCCACTGTGCTGACGCCAGACATCCCAGACAGGGAGCCGGTCGCCAGAGTGCGGTCAGTCCCGAATAGACAGGGAAAGACAGGCCTCCAAGGAGAGAAAACGAGCGGGCTACTGTTCTGGTCTAAATGTGTGTCCACCGCCCCCCCCCCCCACCGCCCCAGATTCGTATGTTGAAATCCTAACCCCCAAGGTGATGGTATTAGGAGCTGGGGGCCTCTGGGGGGTGCTTACCCTATGAGGGTGGCCCCTCTAAAGAGACCCCACAGAGCTTCCCGGCCCCTTCCGCCAAGTGAGACACGAGTCCATGACCTAGGAGGGCCTGCACCTGACCGCGCCGGCACCGTGATCTTGGACTTCCAGCTGTCCGTCAGTCCTCAGCTTCCCTGCCCGTGCCCTTTTGTTATAGCAGCCAGGACAGACCAGGATAGCTACCAACAGGATTTGTCTGTACTGGAAGGGATTCCATGCTGCTGTCAGAGATAATAAGATGGGGGTGAGGAAAGTATGAAAAAATGTGTCAGTAAAGACAACTAAGCAAGTGAGGAGAAGAAGGAGGAGGAGGAGGAGGAGGAGGAGACGGACGAGGAGGGGAAGGAGGAGGAGAAGGAGGAGGAGACAGGTACAATTACTAACTTTAGGAAAAAGGGTATAATGAAATAAAATCGGATTCTGGTATGCACTGTGACTGGGCCAGGAACAGTATTTAGAGTCGTAATTCTGTAAACACTGATTTAATGAAAATGTGTGAGCATGGGGGAGAGGAGACACATGTAAGTATGGGTAGGACTGCTATCCTTTCCACTAACCTCTTCCTCAGGAAAGGAGGTCAACGGAGCCCAAGATGGGCAACATCAAGAAACAGGCAGCACGTTGTGCTGAAATGTGCTGTAGATACTGACATGTCAACCACAAAGAGTTAGAAGCCTTGCTTCAGCGGGGGAGGATTTTGAGGCAGGGAGGGCCGGTGGGGGGAGCCCCTGCTCCTCCTACCCTTGCTAAACCTCTCTGAGTTGTCAAACTATGTAGAGGTAGGATTTTGATGAAAATACAAATGAAAACATTTAAGTCCAAAGAAGAACTTTCAATGAGTAGCGCTACAGGGGAAGAGGTCTTAGAAAGCCGGTGTAGGCAGCGAGAACCCGCTGAAGGGTTTTAGCGGGCGAGCGACACGAACAGAGCTGCATTTTACAAAGAAAATTATTGAGATGGGAAGAAGCAAAGGATGGGCTGAAAGAGGGAGAGGGTGAAAGTCAAGGGAAATTGTTAGAAAGTTCTAGCGGGCCCGCAATGAGCACTCCATCCCCCGTCTGCGCTAGGAATACCGGAAGGATGGACCTGGCGGCCACTACAAGGATGTCTCGATCTCTATCAGTCTGGTAGTTCTCCGACCGCAAGTTAGTATTCGATACAGGGAAGGGGCCGGCCAGTCCGGGAGGTGGTTAAGACCGTAGTCTTTCTTGCAGAACAGCCTCTCACATATGGATAAAGCACCACCCTGGGTTATGAATCAGTCATTCAAGAGCTATCACCTAGTGTGGATTTTAACCACGTCCAACTCGACCACCCTTGAGTAGGCTGACCATCAAAGTCCTGGATCCCAGAGCCGAGAGGCCAAACCTTAAAAGTAAGGATGCTTGGTTTTACACCACAAAGCCACACTTACTCATACATCCTTCCGCTCACCAGGGCTCTGGCCTACATGTTTAGGAACAGAGACTAAGGAAGAGCGGTCAACTTTTTTCCTTTATCGCATGGCTACGAAAAGATGTGTTGGAGAAAACGAGGCAGACGGTGTGTCTGGCTTTTAGGAAGATGCGGCGACGAAAGAACGGAAGGTGTTATCTCCTGTGGCTAATCAATCAGAATCGTGTCCTGGCTCATAGGACAGTCCCCTGGGGCCCTGTGAGAAGCGGGGGTTCTGAGAAGCACAAGGGTGTGGTAGGAGGTAAGAGTCATACCCACCTGAAGGCGCTGGGGGCTAAGCCACAAGGCGGAAGTCAAGATTAAGCCTGGGGACTCCGCCCCCAACACACCCACCCACCCCACTCGCGCTTAGAACCCCGAGGCTCCCAGTGTGCCCGGCCTGCAGAGGCCGCATCCCCAGGGAGCTTATTAGATGGGGGGAATCTCGGGCCCCACTCCAGACCTAATGAATCAAAATCTGCATTTTAACAAGATCTCCGGGTGATATTTATGCTCATTAAGGGTTGAAAAGCAATGACTTCGAAGAGGGAGAAGGGAGCCCTTCTGGCTCTGTGACCCCCAGTGGTTCCCCAGCTGGTGCTTGAAGGGGCTGGAAACTGGACAGGGCACCCAGGTGTCCAAAACTGCCAAAGCAGCAACAGAGACATGTGCGCAGCGTGCGAGTGGGGACGAGGGGCTGGCAGCCATGTCTCCTCTAGGAAACGCGCTCATTCTGGGACACTCAATTATTTCTTAGGAGCTTGATTTTAGACTCCAATAAGAGCTCAGGCATGAACCACAGATTTCCCTTTATAGCTGCCTATTTTATTTAAACAAAAAATGCTAAACATTAATTTTAGTTGTACTTAATTGAATAATTTCTCGGGGGAATAGTTCAGGGAGAGTTTAAAACTGCCTGTTTCCAAAAGCCATTACAAATTGGCATATACTATAATGTCACCGTGCCAACCCAAACAGCCCGCCTCAACGTCCCTGGGGCCGCCCTCACTCCAGATGTGTTCAGAATTCCTAGTAATAGAATGCAGGCAAAAACCATATTTACGCAAAGCAGTATTTTGAATATCCTTTTCCGATTATCTGCAATGAGATAACAAATCCCATTGGAAGCACTGGGGGGTGGGGGGGAAGGGCTGGGGGAGAGAAGTCTGTGTTTCTCCCTAGTGAATGCTTTTCATTAGTAAAAACTCAGAGAGCCTGTCCGAGAATAAAAGAAATCTCCATTGCCACATTGAGTCATCTGAACATCTATAAACTTAGAAACGGCCCCGTGGTCACCTGTAATGAACTCGCTGATTTATTTTAAAAGATGGATCTCGTCTTTTCCTATAAGTCGTAAATTGGAAGGACTGGGGTCGGGGAGGGGGGAAGGGAGAAATGAACTCCAGTCAAAGAAATCCGAAAAACGCTTCGGTGAGGCAGTTGGTGTACAGGTGCTGCTTCCCCCCCGTCCCCCCTCCCACCCAAATACCTTGGATCCGGTTTCGTGCTGGCAGAATCGGCACAGACTCTGAACTTTAGACCAGTGACGGTCCTAACCACGCTGCCAAGTGAAGCCATCACCGTTTATCACCGATTTGTGAACCTGCATCCCAGACTCAAGTCTACGGATTCGGAATCACTTTTTTATTCTCTGATCCGAGCCCGTGTAAACAACAATTGAAGAAAGGTGGTCTACGCCGTGTGCCAAACATTGAAGTTTCCATCCTTACCGTTTTCCTAATAAATGTCCATTTAGAAATTCAGGTGTAAGTCAAAGTCAAATAAGTAGTATTTAGGCCAACTGGCACCCTGTTCGGTTACAGAGGAGACTCTGGCCTTCATTCATCATAAAAGGCGGTAACGCGTTGTGCAAGCCTGGCACGCCTGTTTCCTGGACTTGTCTATTTTCACAGATGTCAGGGAGAAGCCATCTGAAAAATGATGCAAAAATGCAGCTGTCCCTGGCCGTTAGCAAGATACACTTGGAAACCTCGTTCCCTGAGATGTTCAAAATTGCAAAGGGGTTGTCTAAATAGAAATTAATTACCGAATTCCGTGTGTTGATAAGCAAACACTCTGATGTTTACGCTTCGACTTGACAATGGGAATTTAAGCATATTACCCAGAAACCCCTAATGGAAACAAAGTCCATGTGTGGTATTCATGTTTTCCCCAAAAATGTTCAAAAACATTTTTATCGCGGAATGTAACAGGCAAGGAGAAAAGCATAAGGCTTGTAGGCAGTTTAACAAAGAGTTTGCAAAGCAAAAACCGTGTAACCCATTGCACGCTCTGCCACACCAATCAGTCCGCGAGAAATCTACCTAAACTCATTTACTCGACCAGGCAGTCGGCAAACTAGGTGCCAGGCACTGTGTTACGTGCAAATTTAAACACTTTGGCAAGTTGTGCCTGCTAACATATTGGCCCAAATGACTTCCGCAGATTCCTTCACTGTTACCTACCTGAGTTTCAAAGTAAATAAATATGAAAGTTCATCATATGGACAAGGAGCACTTCCCCCTGATAAATCTACAGTAAAGGTTTGTGCTCCTGGGGTGCTTAACAATGTATCACTTCAATTTTTTTTTATAAATTTCTTTTAACGTTTATGTATTTTTGAGACAGAGAGAGACAGAGCGTGAGAAGAGAAAGAGGGAGACACAGAATCCGAAGCAGGCTCCAGGCTCCGAGCTGTCAGCACAGAGCCTGATGCGGGGATCGAACCCACAAACCGCGAGATCATGACCTGAGCCGAAGCCGGACGCTTAACACTGAGCCCCCCAGGTGGCCCAACAATGTATCGCTTCTAAAAGCACCACGAGAAACGGCTTGGTGGTAACACCTGGATGTGAACTTTTCTCCCTCTGACCTGTACCAGCAGTGAATGATGTCCCCAGCGTCCCTCTGATTAACCCCAGAACAAAGGCCTCTCCACTTGGGAGCTACTCAGAACTTTCCCAAGCACCTTGCAAAGAGTCTTATTTTTCATACTGTGCCTAGTGTTATTCCAGCATGGACACAACGAAATCCCCGGTTAAACGGTCTCTTAATCCTAAGGGGGGGGGGAATGTGATCCGTAGCTTTGTTTTCAGAGAAATAGTTTTACCTTATTAATCACAAAGTTTTCAAGGGAACTCTGTTTTGTGAGATTCTCAGAAAGAGTTCAGCTGTTTCCAAATCACACACTGGAAAATTCCTACATTACAAGGTCCAGGATAATCGGCGTTAAAACAATATACATAATAGGATCATTTCCTCACTAGGTTCCGTTTCTGTTGGGAAAGGAGAGAGAAGTTTAAACTAAGATGATAATTTCAGCCAATAAGCTACAAACTGGGGTGTGCAAGGTGATTCAGTGAAACGTGGCCAGAAAAAAACCTTCTTTGAATTTGCTGTACGTATTTTTTAAATCTCGACCGTTTCTAATTTTTGGAGCCCCACAATATAGAACACAGTAAGACACATAAATTTATCAAGACCATTGTTTTCTTTTAAAATCCTAGAGCGCTGACCGTATTTTTACTAATGGGATGCATGGTCTAAAAATGGAGGCTGTGTGTTGGAAGTAGTACGGATTATCTGTACAAGAATAAAAGTACATGTGGCCCAAGCATCTCAAAGTTAAGTATCTTTGTCATTGTTCAAGAAAACATCACATGAGTCCTACAAGCAAGAGTTGTGCTTAGCCGGCTGGAGTTGGGGGAGGGTTAGAGACCACACCAACTCGCAATCCAAGCAACACGGTGGCAAGATGTCTGTCAAGATTAGGGAAAGCAGAGTGCAGGATATATAAAAGTCTCTTACTTTCGCAACTTTTTCTATAAACTTAAACTTAGGTCAAAATGAAACACTTAAAAGTGATTTGGAACTGGGGCGCCTGGGTGGCTTAGTCGGTTAAGCATCTGACTCTTGATTTTGGCTTAGGTCGTAAATCATGGTTCGTGAGTTCGAGCCCCAAGTCAGGCTCTGTGCTGACAGCGTGGCGTCTGCTTGGGATTCTCTCTCTCTCTCTCTCTCTCTCTCTCTCTCTGTCCCTCCCCTACTTGTGCACACACATGCACTTTCTCTCTCTCTCAAAATAAATAAATACACTTAAAAAAGAAAAGTAATATGTAACTGATCACAACACCAAAGCTTGCAAACTTTTTTATTTTTTAAAAAAATTTATTTTTGAGAGAGATGGAGAGAGACAGAGCATGAGTAGGAGAGGGGCAGAGAGAGAGAGACAGAGACAGAATCTGAAGCAGACTCCAGGCTCCGAGCTGTCAGCAAAGAGCCCGACACGGGGCTCAAACTCATGAACCATGAGATCGTGACCTGAGCCGAAGTTGGATGCTCAACCAACTGAGCCACCCAGGCGCCCCGCAAATTATTTTAAATAAAGCAGAGAGACACAAACCCTAAAGTGGCATTACGTACCCCAACCTGCCTCGCCCCTCTATGCCACAGGTCACCGTACCTGCTGCACGCTTAGAGAAGCGGCCTGGGGGTACCAGGGGCCCCACTTCCTTGCAGTTAACGCAAGCGCTCCTGTCACAATGCCTGTTTGTTCATGAGCGCTCTTTGCATGTACGCGTGATGTGCCTCCAGAGCTCTGAGAGGAGATGACACGCGCAGGCTGAGAACCGCTGTACCACGGACGGAGGAAAAGGAGCGAAAAGGTGTAGTCGAAGGAACAGACGGGGAAAGCGTTTCAGGATCCGGTCAGACGCTTGCTCTGGGAAGGAAAATGGCAACAAGACGGAGTCGGTGTCGGAGACCAGCTGTGCGTCAGGCACTGGACTGGGCACTAAGGGTACCAGGGTGCTTGGGGCAGACGCCGCCCCTGCCCTCAGGAAGCTTACAGTCTAGACTGCGGGAAAGCAGTCCGGAGAGGAGGCTCGGCAGCGCCACCGGGGAGAAACGGGGACTCGGCCAGGGTGTCACAAGAGAAGAAATCCTTTGCGCGCAGGCAAACTGGCGAGCGCTAAGCGGCTCTTTTCCCTGGAGACACAGTGGGTCGCCAAAGCCCTGCCACTGCACGGACACGGGTCGGCGCTGTCCGGAGGTGACGTGTGGACCGACAGATCGCTGGCGATGGGGTACGGAGCTGCGGGTCTTCGGACTGTGGGGGGGGTGGCTGTCAGCGTCGCAAAGGAGACTGGCTTCTAGAGCTCCCGAATCTGAGCACCCAGAAAGGGGCTCCCTGAACATCAGACTGGGATTCCCCAGGCAGGAGTGGAGGGTTTCGAAGGGCAGCCCTGTTCTCTCCATTGCTTTGTTTTGTTTTCCTTCCTTCCTCCCTCCCTCCCTTCCTATCTTTCGTTCTTTTTCCTTCCTTCCTTCCTTCCCTTTCCATCTTTTGTTCTTTTTCCTTCCTTCCTTTCCATCTTTGGTTCTTTTTCCTTCCTTCCTATCTTTTGTTCTTTTTCCTTCCTTCCCTTCCTTCCTTCCCTTCCTTCCTTCCTCTCCATCTTTCGTTCTTTTTCCTTCCTTCCTTCCTTTCCATCTTTCTTTTTCCTTCTTCCTTTTTCCTTTTTTTTTTTTTAACATTTTATTTAAGTAATCTCTACACCCAGCGTGGGGCTCAAACTCATGACGCTGAGATCAAGAGTCGCATGCCTTACCGACTGATCCAGCACCCTCCTTCCTTCCATCCTTCTTTCCTTTCATCCATCCTTCCTTCCAACCTTCTATCCTTCTTTCCTTCCTTCCATTCTTCCTTCTATCCTTCCTTCCTTCCATTCTTCCTTCTTTTCCATGTTCCCACTCTTCCTTCCTTCCATCCTTCTTTCCATCCTTTCTTCCATCCATCTATCCTTCCTTCCTTCCATCATCCATCCTTCTATTCCTTCTTCCTTCCTTCCATTCTTTCTTCTTTCCATCCTTCCTTCCTTTCTTCCATGCTTCCTTCCTTCCATTCTTCCCTCTCTCCATCTCTCCTTCCATTCTTCCTTCCTTTCATGCATCCTTCCTTCCATGTGTCCTTCCTTCCTTCTTTCCTTCCATCCATCCTTCTATCCTTCCTTCCTTCCATTCTTCCTTCTTTTCATCCTTCCTTTTCTTCCTTCCTTCCTTCCATTCTCCCTTCCTTCTATCCTTCTTTCCTCCATGCTTCCTTCCATCCATCCATCCATTTACAAAAGTAAATGCCAACACCCAGGAAGTGGTGAAAATCCAGCCCAGCCTCCAAGGTAAGTGATGGCTACGGAGCTGCCATAACAGAGGCAGAAGAGCAGGTGGCCAGGAGGAGGGTGGGGACCCGGCTTCTCCAGCTCCCTGCAGGGTAGGGTTTGTTTTTTCTCCTCAGTTTCCAGTCTGTCACGGAGCAAGGCTTCCACAAAATACAATAAAAATGAATTACTAGCAGAATGAAAATCTTTGAAAAATCCACAAAATGCCAGCCCTGCAATGCTGCATCTGGATGTCACAGCAATGCCAAGATGCTACACAGAAGCCTGAACTCTTACTCTCAAACTTTGGTACTGACTTCACTCTACGCTGGTGACAAAGAGTTGGAGGACAGGCTCTGATCCCGTGGGCACAGCAGGGGCTAGGGGACCTGCCTGAAGCCCGAGTTCACCCACGAGCACAGTGCTGGTACTCCGGAAGTGCTCGATGGAACCGCAGCCGACGGCCAGGGTGGCAGAGGGGCAGATGGCACTCACTGGGAGAGCCAGGAGTGCACACGTCGGGTCCTGCCCTTTTCAGATCTTCCTCAGTCACAGACATAGTTTTTTTTTTTTTTTAAGTTTGTTTCTTTGAGAGACAGAGACAGAGAGAGAGAGAGAATCCCAAGCAGGCTTCACGCTGTCAGTGCAGGGCTCAATCTCAGGAACCGTGAGATGACCTGAGCCAAAATCAAGAGCCAGATGCTTAACTGACTGAGCCACCCAGGCGCCCCAAGACACAGCTTTTGACGCTTGTTTTGATTTGCTACCAGATACCTGAAGTCTGCCTTCCTGGCCTTCCACAGCCTAAGGAAGGACTCAGCACACACGTGTGACGGGGCTGGTGGACAATCGCCTCTTTTTCTAGCATCTTCTATCTTCCTTTCCTTTCCCCAAGTACCTCTCCTTCTACCTCTGAACACCCACCTCAGTCTGCTTCCTCTGCTGTGTCTTAACCTTTCTCTAAAACAAAACCTCAGGGGCACCCGGGTGGCTCAGTCGGTTAAGCGTCCGACTGTGGCTCAGGTCATGATCTCACGGTTCGTGGGCTCGAGCCCCGCGTCAGGCTCTGTGCTGACAGCTCAGAGCCTGTTTCAGATTCTGTGTCTCCCTCTCTCTCTCTGCCCCTCCCCCGCTCATGCTCTGTCTCTGTCTCAAAAATAAATAAACATTTAAGAAAAATTAAAAAACAAACACTAAAAAACAAACAAACAACCTCAAATTCCTTCACTGACCTCAATACCCTCCAGTCTGCTTTGCACCACCCTTCCACTGACGGGGCCCTGTGCCGGGAGGTCACCTCTATGGGTCTGTGGCCTCTGCAGGTGAGGTCCCAGAACCTGGCCTGGGATCGGCTCGGCCCACCCTGGTGAAGCCACGCCCCCCCAGTGCCCTTGCCAACGCAGCCATTACAGAAGCAATGGCTTTTCTTCCTGATCTCCTTGTACAGCTCCCCCCCACACACAGGGCTTTGCAGACAGGCCCCCACCTCACCTTTAAAATGCTCCTCCACAACCACCGCGAAGACACCTGAACCTGTTCCTTCTACCTCTGATTCCTATGGTGGCACCTTGCCTTCCTTTGGGGTTCCCCCGAGCCTTTGTCCCGGGCCCCGTCTTGTCTGTAACGAGCTCTCCTGGATTTATTCATGCCTTGACCGTAACCGCGAGGTGGACAAGTCCAGGCAACCATTTCCTTTGGGCTCCAGTGTCCCAGCCCCAAGGAGCTCCTGGGAAGGCACTGCTACGGTGGCATCAGTGTTCCCAGGCCTGGCTGCACGTAGGAAGCACCTGGGGCTCCTCTAAGTCATAGCATCCGGGGCCGCACAGACTTTCGCTTTAAAAAAAAATTTTTTTTAATGTCTATTTATTTTTGAGAGAGCAAGAGACAGAGCACGAATTGGGGAGGGGCAGAGACAGAGGGAGACACAGAATCCAAAGCAGGCTCCAGGCTCCGAGCTGTCAGCACAGAGCCCGATGCGGGGCTCGAACCCGTGAACCGCGAGATCATGATGTGAGCTGAAGTCATACGCTCAACCGACTGTGCCAGCCGGGCGCCCCGAGATTGTGGCTTTAATGGGACTGCAGGCAGGGTTATGGCTTTAGTATGTTTTTTTTCTTTAATACTAAGCATTTAAAGCCACTGCCCAAGAAGAATGCTTCTCAAACCTGGCTACGCTCCGGAATCATCTCAGGAAGCTCTAAAATACAGACGCCTGGCTCCTACTCCCAGACGTCCTAACTGAATTGGCTGTGGTAGAATAAAAAACACACTTGGTCTCTGTCCCTGGTTCCTGGCACAGAGCTCCTGAAACCCAGTGGGATTTCCTCAGTGATGCGAGTGTCCTTTGTTATTCATAACAAGGCCCTTTCAATCATACCGGAGTTCATGCTAAGGAGGTGACTCTTGTCACCTTCAGGATGGCGGATGGTGACCAGAAAACCATGTGATCAGAGGACTGGAACTTTCAGTCCCACCCCTGGATCTCGGGGAGAGAGAAAAGGTGCTGGAGGTTAAGTTCAATCGCCAATGGCCAATGACTGCATCAATCCTGCTGTGTGACGGAATCGCCATCAAAGTTCCTAACCAATGGGATTTGGAGAACTTGCGGATTGGAAAGCGCACCCACGTGTTGGGAGGTGGTGCACCCCAGCTCCGAGGGGCAGAGGCTCCTGCACTAGGGGGTCCTTCCAAGTCTCCCCCTATGTCTGACTGCTGCATTTTCCTGGGTTCTGTGAGTCATTCTAGCAAACTATCCAATGGGAGCGGGGAGTATGGGGACCCCTGAATTTGTAGTCCGGTCGGACGGAAGTGCAGGTACCCCATACCTGGGTAGCTGATACCTGTGACTGGCGTCTGAGGTAGGGACAGTCTTATGGGACTGAGCCCTTAAACGTGTACGGTCTGATGCTAAGTAGCTTCAGAACTGGATTGGATTGAATTGGATTGAATTGAAGGGCACCCAGTTGGTGTCAGAGGACCGGAGAACCGGTGTTGGAAGTGGCACCACGTATTTGTGGAAACGTGTAGGAAAACCCTTGAGCTGGTATTGGGTGGAGCCTGGACATCAGGACGTTAAAAATTCCCCGGGTGATTTCAATCTGCAGCAAAAGCTGAGAACCACGGCCCAAGATCACGTGCACACATCTGAACTTGCCTTTCACTCCAAGTGAGATCTTCCTTTTTATCCTCACTTCCCGGCCACAGTGAACTAGTTTGTTTTAAATTAATGTCCCAGAGCAACTTAGCGCTCAATCATACAGTCCCGCATCGTTTGCTGATCATTTCATGTGCATGAGTCTTCCCTGCCTGACTGTAATACAACCTCTCTGAAGATTCAGGCAATATTTTATAACTCTCTTCGCGCTCGCGTTGTCAATTACACCGTTATGCACACAGCATCTAGTACGGATTCAAAATTGCTTTTCAGGCAGTATCGCTGTGTCTAACACCACATCTGTCTCGGAGGGAATAACTGTGACAGCTGGTTTGGTTCTTTGTATTTTTTACATTAAATAAAGATTTATTTACTTGTGGGCACAGAATCTAGAACAGCAAGTTTAAGATTTTTATCAATTTTTTTATTTTTTAAAAAGTTTATTTTTGAGAGACAGAGTGCGAGTGGGGGAGGGGCAGAGAGCTGAGCTGTCAGCACAGAGCCCAACGCAAGGCTCGAACTCACAAGCTGCGAGATAGTGACCTGAGCCAAAGCTGGATGCTTAACCGACTGAGCCACCCAGGCACCCCTAAGGTTTTATTTTTAAGTCATCTCGACACTCAGTGTGGGGCTTGAACTCACAACCCCGAGATCAAGAGCCGCACGCTTCACGGGGTGAGCCTGCCAGGCGGCCCTAGAACAGCAATCCTAATGTAGATATTCTTTTTCCTCCCAGGGAGAAATCCGACATCTTGAAAGTGTTTATTTTGAAAAAGAAAAATAGTTTTCACATTATTATTGATGGAATTGGCCATTCCTCCACTGAGGAGCAAGAACTTTTTCAGAGATTTCTAAGGAGTTAAGTCAGTATTACAAATATTCTTCTAAAAAAAAGAAAAAACAATGAGGCACTGAAATCAAGTACAGGATCAATCTCCATTGGGAGACGGTTCTAGAGATGTACCAAAAAGCCAAATCCAAGAGGATGTATTCAAGAAATAAAATACCATGGCCCATTTTTCTCCTCAGAGCTGTCCCATCTGCCATGCTCTTCCCAGTTTTCTGAAAAATGGGAAATGTTTTCATAAGGAATTATCTTAATTATTAAATCTCTAACTTACTTTATAAAAGACTGTTAATAATCAATCACCTTATTTTGTGAAGATTTAAAAAAATTTTTTTAAAGCAGTCTCTACATCCAAAAGTGGGGCTCAAACTCACAACCCTGAGATCAGGAGTTGCATGCTCTCTGGACTGAGCCAGCCAGGTGCCCCAATCAATCATCTTTTTTTTTTAATTTTTAAAAAAAGTTTTAATGTTTATTTATTCTTGAGAGAGAGAGAGAGAGAGACACAGAGTGTGAGTGAGGGAGGGGCAGAGAGAGAGGGAGACACAGAATCCAAAGCAGCTCCAGGCTCTGAGCTGTCACCACAGAGCCCAATGCGGGGCTTGAACCCATGAACAGTGAGATCATGGCCTGAGCCAAAGTCGTACATTCAACTGACTAAGCCACCCAGGCGTCCCCCAATCAATCACCTTTTTAACAAGGGGGGTGAACCACGTGTTCCAGAAAACATGTGGCCTCTGCTGGGGTCCTTCATAGGAGAAACATGGAAGGAGGGAGGGAGGGAGGTGAGTGTCAGCAGCAAGGACAGCAAGTAGGGGGTAGATGTTTTGCGTCCAGAACGCTCTATCCAAGAATGCCAATGGCTACTCACATTGGGTACAAAACACCTTTTGTTATCAGACTGTTGGTCACTGAGTCATCAAAAGTCAACGGTGTTAGGAGTCACCCCTAACTTCAAGGGCCACTTGTACCTCCACTAAAAAGATCGTCTTTTCTGAGCTCACAGACCTCTCTCTTGCTCGTACAGAACCTGGTTTTTGCTAAAACAAGCCCGCAAGCAAACAAAACAGGGGAGAGGGGGAGCGAGAGGAGGAACACGTGTCGGGTCTAGCTGCTGAATCTCGCAGGATTCGCAAAAACTCTGCATCAAGTGGGAACGGCCCGAGTGTGAGGTAGGAATTACCTGTCATGTTGGCACAGGTTAACTTCTTGGGAGTTGTGTCAAGGTCCCCCTTGTCGCCCTTCTGACGAACCTGTCGGGAGGGCTGTGCGCATTTTCAGCCATGATGACTTTACCTGCGGAGGCCACTTCCACAAGACGAGCTTTGGGCTGCATAGAAGGAGGGGTCAGCAACTTGTGTGTCTCCCACAGTCCCGCTCAAGAATTCGACGTGATCTCGAGTTCTCTGAGATGGGTCACCCCCTGGCACACAGTCAGCAAGCATCTGTTGACCTGAACGTGTCGTACGGACTCACTCATGGTCATAAACATCAGCCGCCAAGGACCCTCAATCCCGGCTCACAGGACCTGCCCCAAACCTCTGCCACTCCCTTCCGCCCTTGACCCCCAGCCGCCAACTTTCTCCCCTCCGCCTCTAAACTCACCGAGAGACGCCCTTCCCTTCAGTCTATACGTCCTCCACAGGACCCTGCTGCATCCTCAAAGGAGGTGAGGATGGCTCCTTCCTCAGCCTGCAAACACGCTCAGATCCTCCTCCCTTCCTATAAAAGCCAATCTTCAAGCTCAGGCTTTTGAAGCTTCTTTCCTTTCCCGCTAGAGAAGGTGGCCTACCATTTGGCCTCCATGACATGTGTCCTCGCTCACTCTCCACCTGCTACCACTGGGCCGTGGCGCCACGGTTAGGGACGCTGCTCCCACTGAGGCAAACTGAGGAGCTGCGCGTTCCAATGGCGTCTTCCCAGTCTTCATCCTATTGGCGTCCATACAGAACTGGAAACTTGGCAGAAACCCAGGCCCCCTACTTCCTCACTGCCGTTCTCCAGAAGTTTGGGTTCTTCTCCGACCAGAACAGGGTCTCCCTGTACGGGACTGTGGGCAGCATCGGTATGGGCAAAATGTATGCACGTGCACGTAGGTAAGGGGGCCTGTAGGGTCAGTAGCTTTGAAAGGACTGTGGCCTCCCGCAAAGTAAAGGAACGCTAAGTGACTGCTGCAATAGCCTCCCAGCCTCAAGTCCTTACATCTACCCAACCTTAGACCTGCCTAGTTCCTACCTGAGCCAGTATTTTTCAGGGGCGCCTGGGGGGCTCAGTCAGTTGAGCGTCCGACTCAAGATCTCGGCTCCGGTCATGATCTCTCGGTTTGTGAGTAAGCAAAGGCATACAATATGTGTAGCATTTCCTTTTCCTTAAATAATAATTCCCCATAACCATCTCTGCATAAAACCTCCCAGAGAATCACAAACCTTCCCTTACCGCTAACCCTGTACATGCCTTTTACCAGTGCTAACTGGGTGACGAAATTAGTCTGTTGTTTTTTCTTCTTTAGAGATCTCTGTACTCCACGGAATAAAGAAAAACCAATCTAACACACGTTTGTAGAGAAGAAGAAAAACTTCAAAACAAAAGGCTACGTTAAAAGCCAATACGAGTTATGTATTTTCGTGACCTTCCATTTTTTCACCTTTTTTTTTTTTTTTTTAACCTCTGCAGGTCAGTGATCCTCTAAAGAAAAACAAAACAAAACAAAACCCTACCAGATTTTTATCTGCCAGGAAACTAGACAGTGCGCCAGACGAATGTTTCAGATGCCGGTCCCTGTCAGTCACAGATAAGGCTTCTACCCTAGATTTCTGTGGATTATTACTGAAAAGCACACCGCATCCGTCAGACACAAGACCCTCTGTGGCCACATAGCTCAGGACAGCAGGGACCCAGGCCTCAGCCACAACAGGCTGGCTTGCTGGGTTTACCGATGTTTGCGGATGATCCCCAAACGTGTTCCAGGTGTGAGGACCTCGTAAAACTGCCACCCACACATGTGGTGAAAGGACTGCTCCCCAACTGTGTTCTTCCCATCGCTCAGCTGTGGCAACCTCCCCAGTAGCCCTCAAGGTTTAGACTCTGGGCTGGGCGTCCGTCCGCGCCCTGATGGGAGAACAGTGGCCGAGCGGCCCAACAGCCGGGCATCTCTGGATAGGCCCAGCCCTCCGGCTGGGCCCCCCATGCCAAGAGCTGCCCATTCTTGCTCCCCGGGGCTTCAGCGACCGCGTGGTCCTGGGCCCCTGCCTCACGGGGGCCCTGCCTTACGTCCCCACCCAGCCTGTGCCTAAATCCTGTCTGGAAACCGGAGCCGGTATCTTTCTCGAAGTTGCCTGTGTACTAAGCACTCTGTGCATCTTCCCAGGCTGCAGACACAGCGCAGTGCTCTTCCCTTGAGTTCAGTGGGGAGAAAAGAAGTTCAGAAACAACAATAAATCATCCAGCACAAAGGACATGGCGGGATGCAGGAGGAGAGGTACTGGGGGCTCCGGGAGTAAAAGGATGAAGAGATCATCCCCACTCGGGAGGGACGGGAAGACATCCATGAACGAGGCAGCGCTTGCAGTTGATACTGATGGATGAGCAGGATTTCTGCTGGGGGGGGGGTGCAGGCCACGGTCTGACTAGGAGAAAGGCTATTTTTCAAGCCCTGCGTATAAATAACGAGCCAACCTGGCCCCCGGTCTATACGTTCTTTCTAATCAACTGGCTTTTTGTCTGAAACACGATACTACTTCATCCAAAGTTGTGCAGAGAGAAAAAAAATATATATATCTTTCATATATCGTCATTCAACCCTCTACAAAATCTCAAAAACTTCTATTACGCATCTCCCCTCCACCCCCCGACCAGGTTCTTTCTTTCCAAGCCTAACTAGTGGTATTTTGTATAGTCCCTGTAATTTATAATCAGTATACTATCAATATCTGCGTGACAAATGACATGAGTCCTCAGAATGTCATTAAAACGGAGGGGGGGCAGGGTCACACCATTGAATAGCTATACTTAATAATGACCAATCTGCCTTTTAATTGGATAAAGTGCCAAGGCGGCCCCCAGATCCCAAATTTCGACATTCTGAAGGGCTTCTCCTCTGTTCACAAGTTACTGGGGCAGAAACATGTATTCTCTGAAGATTTTCAGAGGTTCTGATCTGAGAAAATATAAGTTATGGCTAGATGTACCTATTTATCAGTTAGCAGGGAAAGGCGGTCTGAAATTCCTACGTTACCGGTAATGAGTCTCCATTTTCTACGATTTTCACCACTACCTTCAGCTTCTCCGAGTTCACATTGCCT
This sequence comes from Cryptoprocta ferox, assembly GCA_028646485.1. Taxonomy (NCBI): domain Eukaryota; kingdom Metazoa; phylum Chordata; class Mammalia; order Carnivora; family Eupleridae; genus Cryptoprocta; species Cryptoprocta ferox. The sequence goes on from CM053565.1 coordinate 3,427,359, forward strand.
GTTTTCTCCTTACTAAGTGGTGGCGGAAGTGAGACAGTTGTTTCCTAAAGGCTTGGAGGCATTTGCCAATGTGCAAAAAGGATGAATCCCAGAAGTGTGCTAGTGAGCTATTTAGGACGTGATGCCAGAATACAGTTTCCCATAGAAATAATGCTATATGTAGACAAGTCCGGGCCCCAGGCAGCCTGCACTGGTGCTAAGGGGAGCCGTGCTAACCCAGCCATACCTGATCAATACGGACAACAGTCCTAACCTGTGTCCACGGTGAACACCTCCTCGGTGTGGCCGCGGAGTCTCCTTGCCTTCCTAAGACTCGCCTACCAAAGGCACAGAACACAGGTCACAGGGGTATTTCGGCCACACCGTGATGTAAGCATTCCTGAAAATCCTCACATCCTGCAGCATCACACTCTAAAAATAACAGGGTTTATGGTGGAAAACACCGTTAGGGCCAGACCACTTGAAACCTCTGTAGCTTTGTAACCAGAGCACTAACTCAAAGCGTAATTAATACCCGGTGAGATGACTTGTTGGCTGTGGCTCTCTCGGGGGGCCAGGGGGGAGCGGGGGGCGGGGGGGGTTACACCTGCACAGAACCACAGAGCGGCAAGGCTGGCTTGCAGCCGGGGTGAGGTTCTGAGCCAGAGGGAGGACCCACGCAGGGAGCTCGGGGTCCTGCACACACACGACTGGGGGTGCCTTCTCTAGGGAGGGGGACCCCGGGTAGAGGTCCCCATTTTTAATTTTCTTAAAATAGAGCTGAAAGGGCATCTGTTACCTGTGAGGGCTCTCTCCTTGCTGGAATTCTAGTCCTGCTGCTCCTGCTTCTCTTGCCAAAGAAGCACTGCCTCTCAACCAAGCCGATCTCCGGCATCCCCTGACACCATTCCTCAGACTTCGCGATCGCTACTCTGTGTTACGGAACCACACGCCCCAGCACATGGAACTGTATTCCGGGACCGGACGCTTGCCAGCTCCTCAGAGCCCTGGACCCGGTCACAGAAGGACCTTTCCTAGGTGCTGCCCTTTGTAACAACTCTGGATTAGAGACGAAGGGGCGGCTGCCGATGGGAGGCAAATGCTCTTAACATCCATGCCAGTTCAGGAAGTTCTGCTGTATTCTACTTAGTCATCAGAAGTGATTCTTCAATCTCTCTCAAAGCACATGAATCCTGGGTGAGTCAGTCTGATTTCCTAGACCAGACTGTCCCACTGAAATGTCATATAAGCCACATATATTAAAAAAAAAAAAATTAGTCGCCATGGGGCACCTGGGTGGTTCAGTCGTTTAAGTGTCCCATTTCTTGATTTCGGCTCAGGTCATGATGTCACCATGAGTTTGAGCCCCGCGTCGGGCTCTGCGCTGACAGTGTGGATTCCCTGCTTGAGATTCTCGCTCTCCCTCTCTCTCTCTGCCTCTCCGCTACTCACTCTCTTCCTTCTCTCTCAAAACAAATAAACTTTAAAAAACAATTAGAAGCCACATTAAAAAGGTAGAAAGAAACAAATATATTTAATAGTATATTTTATATAACCTAATATATCCCAAACATTATCATTTCAACACAGAAACAACATAAAAATCATTAGCAACATACTCTGTGTTCTTCACCCCAAACCTTCAAAATTCAGTGTTGTTTTCCACACATGGCACATCTCAATTCAGACCGGCTACATTTCAAGGGTTCAACGGTCATGTGTGGCTGGTGACCACGGGGCTGGACAACAGATCTAGTTAAAGACACTCCCTAGATGGCCAAGGGTCATATTTCTTTTTTTTTTTTTTTTATTGTTTATTTTTGAGACAGAGAGAGACAGAGCACGAGTGGGGGAGGGGCAGAGAAAGAGGGAGACACAGAATCGGAAACAGGCTCCAGGCTCTGAGCTGTCAACACAGAACCCGATGCGGGGCTCGAACCCATGAACCCGATGCGGGGCTCGAACCCATGAACCCACCAGGTCAGGTGAGATATGACCTGAGCCGAAGTCAGACGCTTAATCAACTAAGCCACCCAGGCGCCCCTTGCGTCGTATTTCTAAAGATATATAACGAACGGACTAGAAACCCCACTGAAGGACAAAACGTTTTTCAAGTTCATATTCCCATCCCAAAAAAATCCCTTTTGCTTATCAGTTTCAGTGTGACCGTGTCAGCCCTTAATTACCTAGAACATTCAGTTAATCAGGACATCCAACTCCCTACCTACACTCAGTTTTCTTTTAACAGCTTTAGCAAGATATAATTCATATACATTCATCCAGGTAAAGTATACGATGCGATGGTTTTGGGTATATTTTACGTTATTTTTTTAACAGAGGTAAAATACAGACGACATAAAACTTGCCATTTGAACCATTTTTAAGCGTACAATTCAGTGGCCTCGATGACATTCACGGTGTTGCACAATGCTCCCCGCCATCTATTTCCACAATGCTGTCACGACCTCAAACAGGAACTCTCCATCTAGAAGACAAGGTGTCCTCCCCACTGACAGGGTAAGGTGCACTCGTGTGCGGTCGACAGGCCAACAGCAGTGACCTTGGCATTAACATCACGGTGTCGGGACCAGGAACGCTGTGCTGTGCCTGTAGACGCTTCCCAGAAACCTCCCCTCCCTCTCCTTCTGAGGCTGGCAAGCTTCTGGGACAACATCTAGTTTCACAAAACATTTTGTAATAAATCTGTGAGCGGCTCAGTGCCCCGTCTGCTCCCCGGTGCTCAGTCTCTGGGTTTTCCGATGACATAATCCCATGTTTTGGTTTAAAAAAATTTTTTTAAACCTTTGTTTATTTTTGAGAGACAGAGAGAGACAGAGCATGAGCAGGGGAGGGGCAGAGATGGAGGGAGACACAGAATGGGAAGCAGGCTCCAGGCTCCGAGCTGTCAGCACAGAGCCCGACGCGGGGCTCGAACCCACAAACTATGAGATCATGACTAGAGCCAAATCGGACGCCTGCTTAACCGACTGAGCCCCCCAGGCGCCCCACACAATCCCATGTTCTTCTAAATGACATCACCGTACCAGAGGAAGGAGCTACAAGTCGACCATGACCTGAAGTTACAGACGCACCTCTGAAGAAATAAAACTCCTGTGCTTTTCTTGAACATTTGTTTCAAGCAAGGAAACACTGCTCTACTATACAGGTTCTTCCTTTCACATATTTTTCCTTTTTTTTCTTTCCTTAACAGTTCTCAAGGAAAAATAAAAGAAGTTCCGATTGCCTTTATGAGTTTTATTAGGGTAAAATGAGATGTGGAGAAAACATCTCCAAGCACCGACCAGAGTTAATTAATTCCAGTATAAGCCCCTCACACAAGGCCAGGGCTTGCGAGCAGATGTGCCGGCGAAATATTTCGCGTCAGTCTTAGCACATTATTGGAAGTAACCTCTCGTCCCCCCAGAACAGACTGGCCCGCAGCCTCGAGTCCACGACAAGCAGCCTGGACACGTGGAGAAGTGGAATTTAACATCTCCTGATTCTCACTCTCCGTTTATTTCCAAACCTTTGCCTCTTGACAGGAAAGAAAAGGAAGGGGGGAAAAAATGCCCCCGGAGTCACACATATACCATACGGAGTATCAGCCACTCCAAGAAAAGCTGAGGAAGCAATTTTAAACCCTGTTGCCACAAATGTGTTTGGGGAACTTTCACCCTGTTTCTCATAAACTAGAAAGTACACTTCACGTTCCTTTTGATTTCTAATGACCAATGCGTTTAAACTAACATTTCATTTCCAACCCGCGTCTGTTTAAGGACTAGCAGCTGGATGATTTATTTTGCTAGCTGGTGATAGAATTAAATACCGAGTCTTTGAAAACGTTTACAAGCTTTCCCTCTAACCTTGGGTGTACTTTCCAAATTAGGCTACTTTGATTTTTATTAGCTAAAGGTTTACATACTGAAATACTAACACTGTTACCTTCAGAATAAATTGTTTATAGCTCAGGTGCGGTTTAAAACGTTTCCCTCCTCTGTGGGGACACTTTGGAGATGGAGGAGGAGGAAAGTTGAACTGGTTTGTTCTGGATCAAGAATTTCGCTTTGTGAATCAAACAATATTGAGGGCGCACAGACAGAGATGCAGACGGGGGGCAGTCGTGAAAAGGGTTCGGGTCCTCAGCAAAACCACGGGCTTCCTCTGCGGGTCCCAAGTGCTTTAGAATCCGGAAATCACTATCCTCGCGACGGACTCTTAAGATTTATTCTTTGACGCCAGCACTTTGACGCGGTAGACAAGGCATGAGCTCGGACCCCAGACTGACCTGGGTGCACATCGTGACTCCTTTGTTTATTCGCGATATAGTCTTGCCCCAATAATTTAACTCGAGTCTTGGTGTCTAGATCTGCAAATTGGGAAATAATTACCCCTCCTTGTAACTTTATTGTGATCGCTCGCACTGAACACACATTCAACTGGTGGTTTCGACGGAGCCAGAGAGCCTCGGTCACAAGGACTTCCCCAGTGTCCCGGCCCGCAACTGTCGCTCGTGACACGTCCAGCCACTCAGTGGAAAACTTCTATTGTCTCCACTGAAAGACGAGATCGATGTAGACCCTTGACTTGAGGGGCACACACATAGCACTTCTGGGGGCCGCAGATATTGACACGGGGCGGGGGGAGGAAATCCAAAACAGCGAATACTTGCTCGGCTTCACGGAGTTTTGCGAGAACCCAATGAAAGGGGCCACCGGGGAAGACCTTTATGGAGAAAATGATGTTCGAGCTTCGACTGCGTCTGTTAGGAAAGGCAGGAAGAGCATCACTGGGAAAGGGAACCATATGTGAGAAGGCAGAGGACTGAAATGGATCGTTGTGGTCGGCGTGGCCACCGGCAGGTGAGGCTGCCTAGGGCTTTCATGTGCCCGCCTCTGAGAGCCGCTATTTTGCCCTAAATGGGACAAGGAGCCACTAGAGGTTTCTAGCATGAAAATAACAGCATCGTATTTGTTTATGAGAAGCTGAGTCTGTCAGCAGAAGATAGACAGACTGGGGCACTAAAAGGCTGGTGGCACTGGTTCTCAGAGGGAGAAGCCCGGGCCTTGGGACCAGGCGGAGGCGGCAGAGGTGGGGAGGAGAGAGACCGTCTCAGGGGTGAGAGGAAGTGAATTCGGCGACGGGCTGCAGCAGGTCTGACCTGGAAGCCAAGCGGGATAGGGACACCAATGACCAAGAAAGAAGGTAAGGAGCGGAACGGGCTTGTGGCGGAGGTCCCTCTCCAGGTGAGGATGCTGAGGAAAGGCACAAGTGCGGATCTGGGACTGTGGGGACACAGTGAAACCTGGCCAGCACCTGTATGCAGCTGGAGCCACAGGGACGGATTAGGGTGCGGATCATCTGTTAGGGAGGGGACAGGACCCGGGGAGAGCACGTAGAGTATGTGGACACCGAGGACAGGGCCCGGGACAGCCCAGGGTTTAGGTGACGCACACCTGTGTGGCTCAGCTGTACCTAGGCTGCCTTTTATCCTTAGTGATAGGCATCGTGAAACCACACCGTCCCCCCAAGGAGCTTAGAAACATAATGCTTTATTCCCTCCGCGTAGAGAGCACCAGGACACTATCAGTTACATCAAAAAAGGCACCCTGGAATCGAGGCAGAAGAAACTGACCCGGCATAGAAGGACATTAGAACGGGCTTAAAAAAGGGCCTTTAAAGATGGATCTAAGGGACTTTAACATCGTCTGTTAGGGAATTGAGAAAGCACCCGAAGCTCTCTGAGCATTGAAGTCATGTGACAAAACTGATATTTTTAAAAAGACTGATATGAGAGGTCTACAGGGTGGAGGAAAATGAGAGATTCTGCCACGGGGGAGCCCACGATGAAGTCACTGTGGGAACTGAGTCCCTGGTCCTGGGGGGACGGACAGCCAGCACCAGAAGGTAATAATCCATTCGGCTAAATGAACGGGAATAACATGCATGGGTCCTAAAATGATTTTCTTAAAACGTACCTCTGACCGGCTGAGAGAGAGAGAGACCCATAATCAACCCCAGGACTCCATGAGTGGCCACCAAGAAGGAGGCGGGCAGAATGGGAAAAGCAGGTGAGGGTAACAGGTTTTGTTTTTTAATTTTTAATACAGTGGGGGGTGGGGGAGGGCCAGAGACAGAGAGAGAGGGAGAGAGAGAATCCCAAGCAGGCTTCACACTCAGCACATAGCCCGACGTGGGGCTCGATCCCAGGACCGTGAGATCACAACTTAAGCCTAAATTAAGAGTCGGATGCTTAACTGGCCGAGCCCCCCGGGCGCCCCTGAAGATTTTTAAGTGATCTCTGTGCCCAAGATGGGGCCTGAATGCCCAGCCCCGAGATCAAGAGCCACATGTTCCAGACCACGCGCCCCTAGAAACAGTCAGGGTTTTGAAAAATCTCTGTACCGCACCTACAACACATCAGTCGAGGTTCCACGGAATCACCACCAAGCTTAGGACGGAATCTGGAGTCCAGCCGACTCAGGGCTTAATAATCCGGATAACAATTTGACGGCGATGAACATAATAGAGTGGATGATGGGCTGTCTGAAAAGCCGGGGCGAGCTGAGAGATGTTTGGCCTGTATCAATGTGGCCGAGCTCTGAGATGGGGGGCGGGGGGTACAAGGCGGATTTTTACAGAAGAAAAAGCCTCATTGTGTGCTCGCGCTGCCTCCCACCATCTGTTCTTCCCCCAGGTTAGCCGAGTGAAATAAACTCTCTGGGCAAGATATTGATTCACATTTTTCAAGTGCTGACGCCTGCTCCGGCCGCAGAGCTGAGGTCAGAATTCCTGTGTCCTTTTCCAGCCAAACCGATTTCAGGACAGGCGCGCAATCACACAGTGCTCTTCCGAGCAATAAATATGAAAATACTTAACGTCCCTGGGGTATTAGGGAGCATAAATCATGTCTTTAAAGGCCCGTGACGAGCTGAAATGAAAAGCGCTCAACGTAGGAAAGGCCACGAGCCCACGGCTGCAGCCGCTCCCCGGGTTTCTGTGCAGATAGCCATGCCATCGGCTTCGTGAGTTTTATGGTTCTGGAAGTATTCATCAATAGCTAACTATCAGGTTGCTTCAACGCTCTGTGGCTCGCCCCTCTGTCTCAATGGGCTAAAGTCCCCAACATTTATTGTCTTGCTCAAAACGGCTGGTGTTTCCCCTTCTTCTTCTTCTTTTTTTTTTAAGGACTTCTTGACAGAGCCATTAAGAAGAGGGTTCCCTCCTGAGGGCCGATGACAACCTGTGGCTGGGGGACCCCGCTACAAGCATGGAGGCTATTAAGAGATTCCGGGGAAGGGGTGTGGGAGAAATGAATCCAAGTGGGAGAGAGCAGGGGCAGGGATGACGGCTAACTGCTTCGTGCATGTCAGCAAGGAAAACGGAGTCACACGGCCGTGGGCTCTCAGTGCACACGAGGGGTGACTCCAGTAAGGTGAAGGACAAGTAAAATGATAAAAGCCACAGCTGCTTTGTATGAGCGTGGTGAACGGCAGGCCTCGGTAGCTGGTCACAGAGGGGCACCGACTAGCTGTTGTGCCCGCTGGGAAACATTAGGGCAACAGACATCACCCCTGTTGAGTGAGGCCAGGCCCTTCCTCCCAACGAGCAACGCCCTTCCGCCTTCGCCCCCTGCAGATTTTCATGGTCAGAGGCGCTATGCTGGAGGGGGTCTCGATGGCCACTGGGAAGTCCAGCCGCTGCCCAAGGTAGGAACCTTGCCTGTCAGCGTCACGTGGACGTGCGGGGCCACCGCCATGACTCTTGATCACGATTCGGCTTCCTGGAGTAAAATCCGACGCCGGCGCCACCGGTCCCAGCTCTGGCCCCTGGAGTCAAGGGGAACAAGTCGATTTCTGCTTGAAACATTCGATAATGTCTCCTTCACCACCTACCTCTTCCTTGGCTTTTTGTCCTTAAGTACCTAGGCCCCTTTGCAAATCCAAGTGTGATCTAGGGACCAGTGGTTTGGGCATCGGCTGGAAGCGATCAGAAATGCAGACTCCCAGGCCCTCCTGACCAGGATTCTGCATTGTAGCAAGATTCCCAGGTAATTCATATGCACGTGAGAGTTTGGGACCAGGAGTTGGTAAACGTTTTCCGCAACGGGCCAGATGGTAAATATTTTAGGCTTTGCAGGCCATACGTCTCTGTGGCAATGAATGCAAGAGCAACCACAGATAATATGTAATGGAACGAGCATGGCTGTGTTAAAAATTAAAAAAAAAAAAAACCTTTATGGACACTGATGTTTGAATTTCATGTCATTTTCACATGTCACGGAGCCCCATTACTGCTTTTGGGCTTCCTGGCCATTTATAAATATAGAAACCTATCATCTTAGCTTGCGTAGCATACAGGGGACAGGCGGGCAGCAGGCCCCCCGGCTGCTGGGCCCTGCTCTACCCTGGTGCTTCCCGTGACATTGTTCGGCAACTCCACCGGGGCTGGGTCCCCAACTCTAGGTAACGTATTCCAGTCCCTTAAACGGTGTGCAGAAATGAATCAAATACAAAGGATGGTTTTTCAGGAATGCGGGGTAGAGCAAGACCACTATTTCTTTTGATTCGAACACAGTATTTCTTCTGATGCAGACCGACGCTTAACACAACACGTATTTTTAGCACGGCAGTACACAGCAGAGTGGGGTGATATATTCGTGAACAATTAAAAGTTGTTTTCTTCTTTTTTTAAATCATTTTGCAGAATGAACTTGTATCTTCTCCACACTGGAATGATGGTGTCTACTGACTACCACTACTATACTTTCCTCCGTAAAAATGCGGTAACTTTTCATCAGGAAAGCACCGCTGATTTTCCTTCCTGACGGGAGGGGGTGAGTCTGGAGCTGAAACACACTGCCCTTTTTTTTTTAACCATTTAAAAAGTTCTCACCAGAATATCCCCTGGCGTACACGAAAGATAAAAAAGACACGTGGCAAAGTCAGTCCTCTCCACGTGGGACTTTTCAAACCTTGGTCAGGACAGATAAGGGCAAGCTGCGTGGGGGTGGCATAACTCCACCCATTTCCAGAACCCTGGAGGGTCTCACCAGGAAAGGCCGGGAAAGAGAGACCATAAAGAAAACAGCTGAGAATTCCTTTCAGAGTCTAATGACTTCCCATCTGAGTTACTCCATTAGGTCCTACATGGGGAGTCACTGAATGAGATGATTTTATTTTTATTTTTCTTTATGTTTATTTATTTTTGAAAGAGAGAGAGAGAGAGAGAGAGAGAGAGAGCACGAGCACGCACAGGCAGGGGAGGGGCAGAGAGAGGGGGAGACACAGAATCTGAAGCAGGTTCCAGGCTCCGAGCTGTCAGCACAGAGCCGGACAGGGGGCTTGAACCCACGGATGGCGAGATCATGACCTGAGCCAAGGTCTGATGCTTAACCGACTGAGCCACCCAGGCACCCCTGAATGAGATGATTTGAGAGAGATTTTCTGACTCTAAAGCGTGGAGATTTGTCCCTGGAACTATTACTTCCTGGGGCTGGGAGCCATCTCTTATTCATCTGGGACCCTCAGCCCTCCCCTTGCCTCCCTCCCCAAAGCTTGCAGATTCCTCCTTTCCCTCTCGGACATACCCCGCTGTCCCTTACTGTCGGCATCCTGGTTAACGCTTCCATCCAAATCCATCGGGCCACGGACATCCACGATCCTCCACGCCACTGCCTGACGACATCTACACGAACCTTTTTTCTTTTTTACCGTCACTGACACGCTGCACAATCCTCAGCAGCTCCCCAGAACTGAAGCCATTAGCCCCGTTCCCCAAGCTTTCGCCCGCTCCCCCTTCAAGGAAGAATGGCCCCGCTCTCCAGCGATCTGAGGCCAAAGCGATTTCCGCCCTCGTCTTCCACAGCTCTTTTCTTTCTGTTTCAGCGGCCTTATTTTTACTAGCTCCTCCCGGGGTCCAGGGAGCCCCGTCTGCCCTGACCAAGGGGCAGACAAAATCCCCACAGCTCCTTTACACCGCTGTACTTAATGCAACGGAATCTGCTCGTCCGGCGGGCTGGGGTGTGTTACTAACCCCCCCACCGAACCACACACGACTTTGCTTTTTGACCCTTCTTCACAGCTGTCCGCTCTGCCTTCCCCTGTGAGCGAATGACTTCTTCATCCCTCTCATCACTCATTCGTTCACACCTACCCGCCCCCCCTCAGGCCACAGCACTGTGCGAAATCAAGTTCTGCACAAAAAGATCTCCCTTACGCGTCCGCTCCCGTCCACAGGAGCTCTCTCCATCCCTCATTCACGAACCTTTCAACATTCTTCTCTTCCTTGGTTCTTCAGCTCTACCAACGGAGTCCTTCGGCTGGGCCAGGCTTTCTGGACTACGCCAGCACCTTTCGGCCCTCGTGAGGTTCCAGAAGGGTAGGACACACCGTGTCCAGTCAGCTCTGGCTCAATGGAATTACTTCCCACCCCGACCTGGTCACTCTACCTTATTTCATCCTAATAGCCCTTCGTGTGAAATTGGGAAGCACTGTTCATGGCAGCATCACCTGGAGAGCTAGAGAGGTGATCTAAAATCCTAAACCCCAGGACCTTTTCATGGGCAAGCGCGAAGTCTCAAGAGTGTCGTGAGCACGTCGTCTTTACAAAAGAAAAACAGCAAACAGTTAGTGTGTGCGTGCGTGTGTGAATACACACTTAACATACATTCTCTCTCTCTTTCTCTTTGGCGCAACTTCCTGACCCCTCAAAGCGGTCTCCTTAGGGTGCTGGCCGTGGATATTTGCATGGATGTTTCAATAGCTTGTTGTGTCAAGGGAGACAGACTTTTTGTCTTTACCCCCGAAAAGAATGGAGACAGACTCTTTCTTTCAAGAGTTGGCAGAGATGTGTGGCAGAGAGGTCCAGCTCATTTGTCCAGGCGAACATGTTGCCGTCTCACACAGATTGATCACCAGCTGGGAAGCAAGGCATTCGCCGTAGGTTCACAATAACACTGGCTCTTTGCTGCTCTGCTGACCATCAGTGACAGATTGATGTGAAGTTCTTTGCGCGGGGACGCTGGCCGCACGGGAGAACTTGGGGCAGCGAAGCAGGTTGTAAGTATATTATTCATGCACTCCCTGCCTAGAAAAATAAAAGCTTCCCACCTTTCTGACCTGAGTTTGGAGAACCGTCAGGGCCTGAGTTTGCTTTGTGACTTGGAAGGCTGCTCCCAGCCTTCCAGCGCGGCATAAAAAACGAGTACCTATTGGCACTTTCCAATGACATGCCAAAATCCACAAAGAGGAATGACCACGGAGCATTTTTTTTTCCTTTTCCCACTGCGAGTGGGAGAGAAGAGACATGATATTTCATGTCACTGCTAAAAGAGTCGGTTTTGTCAAAACAAACGAAGGCCAGCAAGACAGGCCAGGGTCTCGGGAAAAGAATGGCATGTTGCTGGGTGTCTTTGAGGTCGGGGAGGAGAGTGGACCTCTCGAAAGGAAGAGCTGTGAGGCACCCTGCGAGCAGACAAGGCACATTCACTTAAGGACACTGGTACCCGAGTCACCAATTTGTAAAATGGATCAACCTGTTGATGGGCTTTATGTTGTCCACGTTCGAGTTGTTCAATTTTCCAAACTTTTGCACTTTTTAGAAAAGCGTGACAGGCTTCCAAGCTATGATTTACTTTTTGAGACCGTGATGATAATCGGGCGCTTGGGTGGTTCCGTTGGTTGAGTGTCTGACTCTTGATTTCGGCTCAGGTCACCATCTCCCAGGTGTGGGATGCAGCCCCTGGTTAAGACTCTCTTTCTCTTTCCCTCTGCCTCTCTCCCCTGCTCTCATGCACATATGAGCGTGCGCGCGCACTCTCTCTCTCTCTCTCAAATAAAAAAATAATAATAATAAAATAAACCGTGATGATACTTTAGGTGTGTTGATACTGCAAAAGCTGTTTTCAGCACTTGTCTTCCCGTAAGACATTTTCACCGAAGACGCTGAGCGCGAGAAAAGGCAGTAGTCACTTGGGCGTTGGGGACAATCTTGCCAGAGCTTACAAGAATGCCTGGCACATAGTAGATCCTCACTAAATATTTGCCGACTGCTTGGCCACTCGTTGGAAGCCAACTTAGCAACACCATTACTTGTTATTCTAGCCTACGAGGATGTTAATGTCAAAATTTCACGAGCCATGTTCCCACAAACTTCGAAAACCGTCTCGACGAAGAGACACCATCAACGACCCGCACCGTTCCTTCGCGGACGACTCGGCCCACGGTTGAAAGTATTAAATTAAAGCCGAAGGCGAAGAAGACGCTTGCCCGTGGGATTAATTTCCGCACAGCTAGCAAGAGGGAGGAAGCAGACTACTGTTTTCCTTTTCATGGGAGTGCTCTTTGGGTTCCTCTCTACAAAGATCGAAGGGAATAAATATGTACTAGTTAATGACGGGGAGAAGCAACAGTTTTTTGGCAGTAGTACAAAGCCAGGAAATTTAGCAGTTTCCAGAAAGCTGCATATGCTCTTTGCTGAAAAGGCTTGTGATAGCACTTCCTAATGAAATGCCAAAATCCACACCGAGAATGACTGAGTAGCAGGTTTTTGGTTGTTTTTTTTTTTCCGTTTTCCCACTGAGAGCGAGATAGAAGACACATGATGTTTCTTGTCACGGCCAAAATAGCTTGTTTTGTAACAATATATGAAGAGAGACAGCTTACTACACCACCTGTACTGTACTATTTGTTAGTATTTTAATAGGTGATTAATCTTGATTTGATAGGATTTAAGATTTTTATTTTTTGGCACATATGCTCAAGCTATTATGTTATAAATCTCAAACATTTCAGCAAATGTCATCCTGATTGTTCCCTACTGCATAGAACACTACCAGTGAAATATTCAAGGTCAGGAACTTGGATTCTTTACCCACTGTATTCAGGAAAACCAATTTATTGTTCTGTCTCGGTAAAGAGGGGTGATTTCGTTGGGGCCTATATCACACTGGCAGCCAATCTAGAAAACTTATAATTACTTTTAGGCAATGGGGGTTTGGTAAGCGCATTAATCTGTCTCTGTGAATTTAAACACATCCCCTATAGCCATTACTATGATAAAATTCAGAGTTCAACATTTTATATTACTTTTTAAGAATGAAGGGTGTGCTTAATAAGTTTGAATGGTGCATGAGATCTTCTAACATAAATCAAGAGCCTGTCTTTGCAATGGGGGTGAAATCTCGGGAAGGTCTCAAGGTGTTTTTAAAACAACCTTCACACCGAATGGTCCTGGTTTGGCCAGTTTGTATTCTCATCAATTTATTGGAATGAAAATATTTTATTATGCTTGGCATGAAACCAAATCACTATGAATCGTTGTTTAAATTAAGCAAAATTTAAGCATTTTCTAAAGCATAAAAATATAGGCGAATGTGCCCGCACGCTAAAATGTATCTGTAACTCCCAAAGCAATATTCGTGACCCTTGTGTGGTCATTCCCGAACATGCGCAGAGCGGAGAGAGATTTGAGTCATCTGACCTCCCAGCTGAGGTCCACGGAGCTCTCTTGTTTCGGCCCTTTTGTGCCATGGTTTTCACATTTTTGTGCTTTTTGTGGGTGATCAGGCATGGCCCCAAGCACAGCCTGGGATGTGCCTGATGGAGAAAATGGAGGCATTTTTAGATAAGCTCTGGTAGGGCTGGTGAGCATGAGTTCAATGCTAATGAATCATCGAGAGAGATTAAACAGTGTGTCTTTAAACAGAAACACACTTAAAAGAAGATTACATATTGATCAGTTGACAAAAGGTTGTGAGCAGAGTCTCCTGGGAACCTAACCTTGAATATCCCCTGCAATCAATGGTCCAGTATTCACTAATTCAGAGTCATAGTGATTTTACAGACCGTACATACAATAAATAATGAGAACCGGGTCCAATTATTTTTTAAATGACCTCCATATAAAACTTTCACTATTTAGAGAAAGAGAGATTTGGCTTTTGGAGGGGAAGGGATAAACCCTCCACATTATAAAAAATATTAATGGAACAAATTTTTAAAGGGGTGCTAAAAATGGCTTCAAACCTTTTTTTTAAATGTCCCTAGCAAGTGCTGGTGAGAATGAGGCACGACTGGAACTCTCATATCCTGCTGGAGGGAATGCAAAGGGTACCGTCGATTTGGAAAACAATCCATCAGTGTCTCTGAATACTGAACAGAAGCTCACTGTGTACACCACCAATTGTATTCCTAGGAAACACGCAAGAGAAATAAAAGCGCTGGTTCACACAAAAACCCAAACACAAATATTTGTAGCGGCGTTATTCAAGAGTGCTGTAAATCAGAAACGAGCCAATGTCCTTGGGCCGGTGAAGGGATCGACAGCGATGCAGTGGGGGAGTCTACAGCAATAGAAGGGAACAAGCTACGGATACGGGCAATGGTCTGGGTGAAGCTCTCAGACACGCTCACACTGTAGTGAAAAGGCTATACCGTGCACAAGCCCATTTATATTCCATTTTGGAAAAGGTGAAACTGTAAGGAGAGAAAACAAATCCATGATGCCTGGGGGCTGGGGATGGAAGAAGGAGCTGGCCACAAAGGGGCATGAGGGAAGTTTCTGGGGCGATGGACCTGTTTCATATCCTGGTTGCACCTGTTTATCAAAGTGCATGCAACTATTCCCCCAAAACAGGACAAAATTTACGATAAGTAAATTATATCTCAATAAACCCACCACACACACACACACACACACACACACACACACAATGTAACAAAGGATAATAATGCATTAATGACTGCCATGCCTTCAAATTCTCCTGATTTTTACCAACGCTCCCAGGCATGCTTTTTACTAGCATCACAGAAATGGATAATTTGTGTTTTAAAAATTTCAGTTAAGGGGCGCCTGGGTGGCTCAGTCGGTTAAGTGTCTGACTTTGACTCAGGCCATGATTTCACAGTCCATGAGTTCAAGCCCTGCATCAGGCTCTGTGCTGACAACTTAGAGCCTAGAGCCTACTTTGGGTGCTGTGTCTCCCTCTCTCTCCCTGCCCTGCCCTCACTCGCTCTCACTCTCGTGCTCTCTCTCAAAAAATAAACGTTAAAAATTTTTTTCTTCCCCTTCTCCCGTTTCTGACATCAGAACCAACGTGTGCGGAGCACGGACTGTGAACCAGGCCCCGTGAGCAGCAGTGCGAACCCAAAAATGAACCAGACAGCCTGCCTCACATCACTTCCTCACTCTGTCGTAAGGCAGGGGTGCCGGCATGAACTTGACCCCTCGAAACCTCTGGCATGAGATCTGCTCCACGATTCTCTCCTTTGTTTATACTCTCTCTTCCTTCCAGCATTTCTCTTCAGAATTATTCCCTCTTCCCCAGGCCTAGTCCTCACCGTAATCCCATCAATGTCTGACTGTTCGGAGCTGATGGCGCTTAAACCCGTCTCCTTGTGGAGGAAAAGCAGGGCCACACATGTCAGTGCCGTCACCTCTTCCGCTCACGCTCTCTTACCAAGTGTGTGTGATCTACGGAGACTGACAGTCCCAGTTCAGGAACTTAACGCGAAGGATCATTTCAGTGTTTAATGTAATCTTCCAAAGTAAGTACAAATTCCCTTTGGGTACAGCGGTTTTCAGAGTTTTTCTAAATAAAATGGTGCCTGTGACATAGACGTGGCCTCTGGGACTTAAAATACCATATACTGTGTCAGCTCAAAGCAACAAGAGTCTCTCTTCCAAGGGTTATAATTTGGCTCCCACAATATGCGTGTCCAAATTATCTTTATAATTTTATAAATACACCCATCTATTAAGTTTTTCTTTCCATGAAAAATGAGTATTTAAGACTTGGAATATAACCCCAGGTATTGGGTTTTTCCTAAAATGATCGCGGACTTTCGAATACTTCAGAAGAAACAAACAGGTTAATTTAAATCTATACAAACACACATATATCTACACTCACACACATACACACTCAGTCCCTGGCTTCTTGGAAAATAGAACCAGGGTCTCACTGCCTTAGGAAATCTGAATTTAGGGGCGCCTGGGGGACTTAGTCGGTTGATTTTCTGGCTTCAGCTCAGGTCATGGCCTCTGGGTTCGGGCCCTGCGTGGGGCTCCGGGCTGACAGCTCGGAGTCCGGAGCCTGCTTCGGATTCTGTGTCTCCCTCTCTCTCTACCCCTCCCCTGCTCATGCTCTGTCTCCCTCTGTCTCTCAATAATAAATAAACATTAAAAAAAATTTTTTTTTAAAGAAAATCTGAGTTTGACAGTTTGCTTTTTTTCTGATTTGGTTTAATTCAAGGTATGGCTGACGTAGGCTTTCCTTTCTTAATCCAATTAAATTATGTTGGTGACTTACGTTGGAAATGTAGAAGCACTTACTGAAATCTCTCAATGTAAGGTACGTGAATTGCCCCACTGGGGTCCGACAATAATGAGATGTAACAGACAAGACATGTCCCCATGGCAATTCCATCGTCATTATGATGGGACTGGGAGGCGACTCAAATTCTGGTTCCCCGGTAGTAACCATAACATAATCAGGTACCATTTTTGATGTCTTACTCTACGTATCATAACTGATCTTCACTCCAGACATTCCCAGCAGCCCAGAGCTTCCTGGAGGAGACTGAAACAATTAGCTCTACTTTCTCTTCCTTCAAACACAAGAGTGCTTGTAAGAGGAAAACTGGTGGAGAAAGGAGGTAAGAGGGGAAAACAATGCTGTTCAACCTTTCATGTAATTATGATACCAAAAAAAAAAAATTTTTTTTTTTTTTTGCTCAGCCAGAAGTTAAATAAATATAGGGGCGCCTGGGTGGCATAGTCGGTTAAGCATCCAACTCCTGATTTCGGCTCATGTGGTGATCTCATGGTTTGCAAGATCGAGCCCCGCGTCGGGCTCTGTGTTGACAGTGTGGAGCCTGATTGGGATCCAATCTCTCCCTCTCGGCCCTTCCCTCTCTGTCTCAAAAATAAATTTATTTTAATTAAGAAAGTAAAAAGTAAAAATGTATTTACTTAAGAAAGTTAAAAAATAAATTAAGAAAGTAAAAAAATAAATATTTTACTTAAGAAAATAATTAAGAAATTAAAGTTTGATTTGTTAAAAATCAACTGAGAAAATTCACTTTTTTAAAAAAAGAGGTTAAATACAAAGTGTTTTCTCTTTCTCAACACTGGTTCTTACTCAGTTATAACGCTTATACCCGGGGGTCCCAATGGGATGGGCTGGACCTCAGTCTTCTTTTAGGCCCTTCTCATTTCTAGGGCCCAACCTGGCTGGTGATTGGTGTGGGGATCGAATTTTCCAGGCCCCCAAACTCCCTGACACTGGCTCACACTGTAGCTTCATCCAATCCGTTGTTAAGACTCCAGAGGAACCAAGAAAGAGAAGCATAAATCAGCTGCGTTGCTACAGCCGTGGTGAAAATGCGTTTACTCCATGGGGAAAACAGGGTTGGTGTCACAACGCCTGTGCTCCATGGCCCTACAGATCGTGAAAACCTCCCGTGCTCAGATCTGAGCACAGACACCGTGTCGAACCTTCCAACAACACCCTGAAACTCCAATTACTCGTTTTTTCTTATAAAATATTGTAAATTTTTTTTAATGTTTCTTTATTTGTGAAAGAGAGAGAGTGCACGAGCAGGTAAGGGGCAGAGTAGAGGCAGACACAGAATCCGGAGCAGGCTCCAGGCTCTGAGATGTCAGTCCAGATCCCGACGCGGGGCTTGAACTCATGAACCGTGAGATCATGACGTGAGCCAAAGTCAGATGTTCCACTGACTGAGCCCCCCCAGGTGCCACAAAAAATATTGTAAAATTTTTTTTGATGTTAAAATATTGTAATTCTCTGTTCACAAAGCTGCCTTTACCGCCAGAGGGAAAATTCCTTGAAGAGGGTGGGGGGTGGGGGGGAAGGCCAGGAGGCCAAGTTCCAATTTATCTTTACCCAGCACTTGGCACACCGCAGAGAGTGGATGTTGGAAATGTTTCTCAAATTAATAAATAAAACGTGCTGTGTGTCTGCCATTCTCCGGACACGATCTACCATTAAGGCCCTCCCATCCCCGCTAGCGGTGGGGGGGGGCGGGGGAGGTGACAGGGAGCTGTGGACTGTCGCTGAATTAGAGAGAAGGGCAGGTTCTGGAAGATGTTCCAACTCTGTGTGGGTAACAAAAACACTGAAGTCCACGATGCAGAGGTAGGGTTTGGATAAAATTATTTCACAAAATGAAAGTGGAAAAAGCTATTATTTCTACATATTTTTCAAAGTCATTTTAAATATATATATGATTAAATGACAAATTGAAGATCAAAAGTAATTCACTGATTACCTCCACAATAGCCCTCAGAGTATATACGTTCCAAGCTGGGCAAGAAATTTTGTAGGGGAGGGTGCTTCTCTTTGGAAATACAGGATTATCTTATATTTAGGGATGCATTCTTTTTAAAATTTACTTATTATTTTGAGAGAGAGAGAGAACGAGCAGGGGAGGGGCCGAGAGAGGGAGAGAGAGAATCCCAAGCGGGCTCTGCACCATTAGAGTGTAGCCCAGTGTCAGGCTCGAGCCTATGAACCGTGAGATCGTGGCCCAAGCCGAAACAGAGAGTCCGACACACAACCAACTGAGCCACCCAGCAGCCCCTTTCGGTATGCATTTTTACAAGAGTAGATAAGTAACAGTCAAGTCACTGGGGGGATACCAGGGAATGCATAGCAAGGAAAATATTTTGGCATGTTGCTGTGGAAAAAGAGCACAAACGAAAACTGTACAACATAGCAAGTAATTGTAACAGCAGTTGAACGAAAAATAAGATTTTTACTGGGGTGTCAGGAAGGGAAGGGTAGAGAAAGCAGAACCCCAAATATGGCCAAGAATACAGACACTCCAGTAATGGAGTCATGGGCCTTGCGGATGGCATGTTGTGTTATTCACAGAGCAGGCCGACCACACACCCGCAGTCTTCCAACCGAGACCCTCAGAATCATTTGCAAAACGTTTATAACTTACAACAGTAAGGGGAAATCTGCAACAGTAAGTCTAATTAGGGATCTGACCATTTCTCATATGGAAAAACTCGGACCAGCGAATCCTCTGTGGCATACTCTGGGATTTAGGGGTGCGGTTTACCACCTCCGACCCACGCCTCACTGCCCTAGCAATTCGGCTGTGGTTCGCAAGGATCCAGACCATGGGACGGACCTCACGAACAAGGACTTATTAAGTGTATGAAACAAAGCTTTAAAATTTTTTAAATTTATTTAAAAAGCTATTGAAGTTTATTTATTTTTGAGAGAGAGGGAGAAAGAGACAGAGATAGAGAGTGGGAGAGGGGCAGAGAGAGAAAGAGAGAGGGGGAGACAGAATCCCAAGCATGCTCCGCACCGTCGGCGCAGAGCCTGACGCAGGGCTCGAACTCATGAACCTGTGAGGCCATGGCCTGAGCTAAAATTAAGAGTCGGATGCTCAACCGACTGAGCCCCCCAGGCGCCCCTAAATAGGCAACCTTTAGAGGAGGCGCTCATTGGACAGGCAGGCAGGGCTGGAAGCCATGTGAAGGAAAGTGCTGTTTTCCCATGGACGTGATCTGTCTACTTTGGAAGAACTGTTTGCTGGCGAAGAAGGGGAGGAGGCAGCGAGACTGAGCCGGGCTATCCGGGGGCTGCAGAGGGTGGCGGCGGGGCTCAGGACGGCCTTTGGAGCAGAAATTACAGACACTAAATCGAAACCCAGAAGTGGTGGAGGAAAGGCTTGGAAAGCAAGCGAAACAGCATTTGACCTCTGGCCTCTCTGATCTCAACCTGGGCTGCGCCTCCGGCTGGGTTCACGGGGGCCACCGAGCAGCTGTCCATGACAACCGCGTTCATGGCTGTCAGCAGCGTTTGCTTAAAGCCAGTGCTGGGGCTCCTCCCCCTCTGTGGGATGGAAAAAGAGCCTACGTCTCCCTCTGTTTCTCCCCCCCCATCCCCCTGCGTGAGCTATCCTAAATTAGGAAATCATCTGGATTTGTACAAATAATCACTTCTTGGCATGTCCTCGGGGTCTGCTGAAATGTTATTTTGCAAAGGAGCCCGTGGATGCCTGCAGGTCACGAGAGGAAATGAATCTGGCAATTTGAAAGCGCACCTGCTGACTTTCCAGGCCGCCTCACTACTCAAACAACGTGTCCATCCTTCCAAACGTCTTTTGTGTCTTTTACGGGGGAGGGGGAGGGGAAAGAGTGCTAAGTTATTACACTTAAGGATGATCCAGAAAACAGCCCTGCTTCCTCGGATGTGGATGCGGGGCGGGCGGGGGACGGCGGTTGTCTCCAACGTCTTGTCACAGTTCGACAAATGCCCGTTTGTGGAGTCTGGCTGATTTATACGCGGTGTCCCGTGAAGTGTGTGCGTATCGATTAGGGCAGCTTGGACTTCAAGTACGTAGCAGGAAGCCCAACTCTAACGGGGTGACGTAACAGGAAAGTCTCGTCTCGTGCGCGGAGACCTACGGGGACGCTCCGCGCTCGGCCGATGCAGGAGGCCACCCGGAGAAGCCATCCAGTACTCAGGCCTTCTCACCCTCGTGCTCCTCGGCCGTGCTGCTGCGACAGATGACCGCCGATCGGGGTCTTCGAACCGCACAGACCGCCTGTCTCACAGGGCTGGGGGTCAGGAGTCTGATGTGGGTCTCTCCGGGCTAAAATCAGCGCGGCGGCAGGATGTGCTCCTTTCTGGAGGCTCCAGCGGACGATGGGTGTCCTTGCCTGTGCCCAGCCTCCAGAAGCCACCTGCAGACCCTGGTGTGCGGCCCTGTCCCGCTCCGGAGTCACCAATGACCGTCCCCAGGCTCTCACGTTGCTTCCCTCTGACACTGGCTCTCCCGCCTGCCTCTTCCACTTTAAGGAACACTTCTGATTACACTCGGCCCACCCAGATAATCCAAAATAATCTCCCCATCTCAAGGCCCGCACCTTTAACCACACCTGCAAAGTCCTGTAACACGGAGATGCCAGGGGCTGGGGCCCGGGATCGCTGGGGCCACTCTTCTGCCACCTGCCAGCTCTGTCCCTCCAGCCTCGACGAGGACTGTGTCCCCAGGCCGGCTCCGCTCACAGACATAAAGCCGCAAAATGACAGTAGTGCCGAGGGTCACATCCAGACGTGCCTTCTAGAGAAAGAAAAGGGGGCGCTACGTCTTTCTTGCATCTCTTTCTTAGAAGGAAGAGGAAGCTCTGCCAGGGGCCCTAGGACGGATTCTCCTTCGCGTTTCATCATCTGGGATGAGTCACCTGCCCGTTATCAATCCAATTTTTGACAAGGAGAGAGGGTTGGCTGTAAGTGGCATAGACTAATAATTTACGACGGCCGTCAGAGAGTCAGCCGTCACACCCACTGGAATGTGGCCAGTGCCCGGAAGGGAAGATAATGGCATCCACGGAACGCCTGTAACTGGAGGTCCGGTACCGTGACGTCCTGTGTGTCATCCCGCTTAATCTCACATCACGCCGCGAGGCAGGTATTACACACGTTTTACCGAGAAAACCGAGGCTCCGTTTGCATTTTACTCTCTCTTCCGGTTACAGACGTTCTGTACAGACTGTTTTACACAGCGACGTAAATGTAGACAGGCGGGCTACTAAGCACACAAGAACTGGGTTGAAATTCATTGTTTTCTACCAAAAGAAGGCCTTTTTAACAAATGTTTTAATGTTTATTTTTGAGAGAGAGAGAGAGAGAGAGAGAGAGAGAGAGAGCGCATGAGCGGGTGAGGGGCAAAGAGAGAGAAGGACACACAGAATCGAAGCAGCTCCAGGCTCCGAGCTGTCAGCACAGAACCCGACGCGGAGCTCGAACCCATGAACCACGAGATCAAGACCTGAGCAGTCGCTGGACGCTTAACCGATGGAGTCCCCCCGGGCAGCCACCGCAGAACTCACCATGTTAGTGGCAACTGGTTTCGTGGTCTGGGTGTAGTGGACAAAGTAACATTCGTTTTGGGAGAGAACATAGGGGTTTGACAAGTCTCCGCATCATGATGGTGCTCGCCCCCAGGTGGCTGCCACCTGTCACCCCGAGGCACCAGAACGACACCACCGACTCCGCTCCCGTAGGCTGTGCCTTCCATGCCCGCGGCTCGCTCGCCCCACACCTGGGAGCCCGCCCTCCCTCTCCCGCTAACCCCCACTGCGTCCACCCCCCTCACCTCCTCCCGGCTGGCGCCTACCAGTCTGTTCTCCGTATTCACGTGAGTCCCGCCACAGCCGCAGAAAGAAAACTAGCGCCCGCCCCTGCTTTCGATAAAACCGCCCTGCAGCCTCCCACGATCCTACCTGTGTGACAGCTCTGAGCTCAGTGTATTATATTTACTTTTTCACACGTACCGTTTCCAAGTAGAGTAAGTTACTTAAAAGCGTTACTGTATACTTCTCACCATGTGCACAGCTCCTGAAGATAAAATGTTCCCTTCCCTGACAGATGCGAGCGTGAACCAATCCAAACTATGAGCTGAGCCACAGAGTCCCACCCTGGGAGGGCACGAGGCAATGCAGAAGGCACATAGGTGAGTGTGTGAGGGGTATGTACCTGTGACTTGTTCCAAAGGCACACGCCCTCCACCTGCCCCCACCCTGGATTTGGGGCCATCCGCCTTAGGAAATCACTGCTACACTACTCCCTCGAGAACTAGAGCCTTGCCTCCCCTGCAGGCCTGGGTTTATAATAATCCAGACCCCAACGCAAGGAGAGAGCGCGAATCTGCAGAGACAGGGCCTGTGGGAAGCGGGGTGAGGGCCCCGGGATGTGGCTCGCTCTCCCAGAGGCGAGGCGCAAATATGTCTCTTGCCCAGGCACAAAGGGACAGAGCCCGGGGCACCGGGCAATTACCTAAGTAAGCCTGAAGCCCACAGCCAAACAGCAGGGAAGCCCCAGAGCAACCCAATAAAGACAACTAACTTAACGGCTTCACGACAGTTTTAAGCAAACCAAAGCAGAGAGCATGTGTGATGGGGCAGGGAACAAAACCTCACGGCGGCCCCAAATTCTTCTCCCTTTCAAGGATACTGATCAGGAAAGAAAGAAAAAACAAAAACATGTGGAATGGAAAAATATGCAGTCAACCCTAAATAGCCCTCATCTGGGAACAACGTTCCTTTTAATAAAGTAAATCTGAACAGGGAAGGATCGTCCGGGGTCGGGAGGACACCTCCTTGATTCCCCGCCGCCGTTAGCGGAGCAGGCGAGGCAGAGAACTAGTTAGAGAACTGTGCCGGCCGAGGCACCGGCCATGTTCCCCGGGCACTGGCAGATGGGGGCCCAACATCCAGGCCGGAGCTCGAGAGAGCCCAAGGAAGAAATGTCCATTCGACCTGGGCCCTCAAGATAGTGAGGGAAGATATGCCTGGTCTTCTATGAAATGGGGAAGGCCGTCTCACCAGGGTGTAACGTAAAAAAATCCCCATCCCAGAACACACGCGCGTGCCTAACTGGTCCCACGGTACAGAGCCCGAGTGGGGCTCTGACACTACTGCTGTGTGATTGTGGGCAAGCGCTCGAGTCTCTATCTGACTTCAGCCAAGGTCATGATCTCGCAGATCGTGAGTTCGCTCCCCGCGTCGGGCTCTGTGCCGACAGCTCAGCGCCTGGAGCCTGCTTCCGATTCTGTGTCTCCCTCTCTCTCTCTGCAACTCCCCCACTCATGCTCGCTCGCGCGCTCTCTCTCTCTCTCTCTCAAAAATAAAGAAACATTAAAAAAAATTAAAGAAATGACTGATAATAAAAAGTATCGCTGGAAACTGCTCCATTCAGACACGTAAATTCTTTCCTCCAAAGAAAAGTAACTTGACCTCTCTAATTCAAAGCGAGGTCTTTTATGGATCATGGGATTGAAATATTCTATTTGAGACAGCTATCATCTATGCTCAATACCTTTCTTAAATCTGGTTCTTAACACTCAGCAGCTGGAAGAGGTGATTATCAAAAAGAACAGGTGCTTTAAAAAGAGATTTTTCCAAGGCGCTCCTGTAAATAGAAAGGTGTGCTGAGAGATTTAAATTACGGCTTGCGATTCCGATCTCTCAATTAGGGTATGCAATTATTTTAGGACCACAGCCGCGACACCGGGCAGGGGTTTATGCCTATATTGTAAGTCTAAGCCCCGTCTAACCCTTAATCGAGTCTCAAAGTCAGGTGCGCGCCTTACACAGAGGGGGCTGACTGAATGTCTGCTGGACTTTTTGCATTGGGGCGAAAGGGCACGAGAAGTTAAGAGAAGTATTTAACCATGAAGTCAAACCGTGGTCGCTAGTCTCCAGCATTTAAGTAAAACACTGAAATTCCTGGAGGGCTCCGTGTGATGAAAAAGGTCAAGTGTGTGTCGTTAAGTGTCGGTGTCAGAAGTGGGCACAGAATAAAACGTTCAAAGCCAGGGTGGCAGCCAGATCTGGGGACCGGCCTCAGGCTTTTAAGTGCCCCGTGATGCCAATCTCAGCCTCTTAAATGCACGTTGTCGGTCATGCCTCTGAGCTGTTTAAGGTTTTAATGTATTCTCTGCCATGAAGCTATTCAGAATTATTCAATTATTCTCCCCGAAGTCATCCAAGTTTTCTCTTTTCTCACCAAAAACACTTCCTTGGTAACGGGCAGAGGATTACTGCTTGCGGGTTGTGTGTGTGTGTTTTCCAAACCGGAGAAATGCCAGGCATGTTCTTTTCAGAGTGATTTAAACAGCTCTAGCGTTCTTTCTACACAGAAAGAACAAAGATGCTAAAGTATGAATCATCCTGCCCCGTCGTCCGCCAGGAGTAGCTGCAAATGGGCACCTCGTTGGGGCCTGCTGGCTTCGGGGCCCCACACCGCCTGGGCAGCTTGCAAACACTCCCTTTTCCTGACCATATGGAGCGATCTCGGGCGAGAATCTGCCTCAGTGTGAGCCCCGACCGGCCAATCAAAACCAGAAAAGTTCCAAGTTCAGGGACTAAGCCCCGAAATGAACCGAGCGTGCTGAAAGGGAAATTGTGCGCGCTGGAGAAATTTATACCCTGAGATCAGCCGTATCACAGGTGTGCGGGATCACCTGGAGAAACTGGACTTTCAGAAGGGCGAGTTCAAACGTTTCTTCCAGCGGCATGCCTGTCATCACGGGGTCTGAGGGACCGGGATCTGGGCGAGCCACGGGCAGAGGACTCGCAGGGCTTAACCTGGGGCAGTCCCTGGGCTAAGCTCTGCGTCGGCATGATCCTATTTGGTGTAATCCTCACAGCCCATAAGGTAGGTGTTATCACCCCCAGTCTACATATGGGGAAGGAGGCTTGGAAAGATTAAGTAAATTGCTTTTGGTCACACAGCTAGAGGCTGGCGCTGGGGTGGGGGTGGGGGGTCAGCTCCAATTCCAAAGCCTTTGTTCTTACTCAGTACACTTCCCCTGTTTCATACAGAAGGGTAAAAAAAAAAAAAAAAAAAAAAACCTGGGAAAATTAGAAGAAATATTAAAATGTGAACAGCTACAGGTGCGGCAGGATGGTGTTGGAAAATACGTCGCGGGACCCCGACTTCCAGAGAGTGGACTAAATTCATTACTCGCCTTGAGAAATTAAGGCGCGTTTCCAAGAAGAAAGTCATTTTGGTGCCAAGAAGGACAAGGCAGAAGGAAGCAGTGGGGGACGTGGGCTAGGTCTTCCAATTCTACGTAAAACATGAAAAACCGAAGACGCGTATTACAGATTCCGGGCCAGTTTCATCTTAAAAGGAAGAGTGATATTCAATTCCCACACTGGTTTCCAACGACGAAGGGACACAGACCTGTGTCCAAAGTGCCCTTGGCCCTCCTCCCTCAGCCTGACAGCCTGAGCAGGGACAGTGGCGGTGGCCCAGCGGCTCCAGGAGAACCGATGGGACCTCAGTTCCACAAACCATAACCTACGCCTACGAAGCACAAGGCATCGAGAGGACGATCGCCAACAGTCACTATATGTGAGACCGCGTGCCCTTCATACATTTTATCTCCTTTCATCTTCTCAAAAGCCCTGTGACGTGGGCACTTAGTTATTTTGAGGGAGAGACAGAGTGCGAGTAGGGGAGGGGAGGAGAGAGAGGCAGAAAGAGAATTTCAAACAGGCTCTGCAGGGCCAGCGCAGAACCTGACACGGGGCTCGAACTCACAAAATTGTGAGATCATGACCTGAGCTGAAATCAAGAGTCGGACGCTTACCAGTCTGAGCCGCCCAGGCGCCCCTGTCTGAGCCCCCCGCAGGCACCGCTGAGCCGTACAGAGGAGTTGAGGAATCGGCCGGAGTCTTGGGCTTCATCACTCAGGCCGCCCTGCAGGCACTGTGGGCTAAGACAGGCACCTGCCCTTCAGGTTTTGCAAGAATGTAGAGAGAGAGGCTCCCCCGATCGGGGGTTAAGGAGCAGAGCGAACACCCATGCACTCCCCTCCCCTGAGAAAGGGGGAAAGCCGTGGTGCTCCCCACACTCCACAGAGCTGCTCATGGGACGAGAAGCCTCCAGGAAAAGATTCCAGGTTGCAGAGTCCAGGGCCACCTGCTTGGACCCTCCCTGTCATTCCCATCTTGTCAAGGGCCCTTATCCAACACATCAGTGACCGTCCCTCGCTATTGTAACAAATGTTAACTCAGAAGGGAACCTCAGAGGACATTCGATACAGGAAGACACTTCTTTGTGGAATGGAGTTAACTCTGTACTATTTTAAAAGGTAAAAAGGGGCGCCTGGGTGGCTCAGTCGGTTAAGCGTCTGACTTTGGCTCAGGTCATGATCTGGCAGTTCGTGAGTTCAAGCCCCACATTGGGCTCTGTGCTGACAGCTTGGAGCCTGGAGCTGCTTCAGATCCTCTGTCTCCTTCTCGTTCTTCCTGTCCCCTGCTCACACTCTCTCTCCCTCTCTCTCGAAAATAAACAAAAAAAATTTTTTTAACATAAAAAGAGCAGAAAAGCTAATCCTTAAGGAAAACCATCTTATTTCCAACTGAGCTGAGAGAGTTGGGTTCTGTAAGTGGTTTCTTATGGGCTCCAAATAAAAATCTGCCCGTTTAATCTTTCCCTTAATTGATCAGTTAATAGTAAGAATTACTGGGGCACCTGAGTGGCTCAGTCGGTTAAGCGTCCGACTTCAGCTCAGGTCATGATCTCACGGTTCGTGGGTTCGAACCCCACATCGGCCTCTGTGCTGACAGCTCAGAGCCTGGAGTTGCTTCCGATTCTGTGTCTCCCTCTCTCTCTCCCCCTCCCCTGCTTGTGCTCTGTCGCGCTCTCTCTCTCAGGAATAAATGAACATTAAAAAAGAATGTTATTTTTAAATAGTGAGAATTACCAATGAAGTATAAATTATTTCAAAGGGTAAAACTATAAAATCTGGTTTTCATTTTTTAAAGTAAAAGGGGTGTGATCTGAAGATACAGTGTGCAGGTCACTGGTGCATATAAAATAGAGCAAAGAATCATTTCCATCAGGCCTGGGGTTTTTATTCTTATTTCCAAGGTTCCCGAAAAGAACCCTTATATCTGCCGACAGGTTCCAGTTGTTTTTGAAAACGCTTTCACAGAGTAACAGTTTTGAAACACAGAAGGCCCTAAAATTATTCAGCCCCCATAACAATACACAGTTAACTGTAAAAGGTAAAGGTGAAAACTCTGTTCCGTGTTTTTATCCTGACTACTAACAAAGCTATGGTTAGAAATCAGGTGGGATAGTCTGGTTCCATTTCAAGGGCTTACAAACACCTATTGAAACAGTTAGATAGGGGTCAAACTTGCGTTGCACGAACGCACGTCCCCTGGGACCTGTTGATTTCTGAGTCTAGACACCCAATGCATTCCAAATGCTTGAAACAGATCCAATGTGTGGTGGACCCAAAGCAGTTGCACCACCTGGTTCCCCCTTCAAGGAAGGACCTTCTGCCCCAGCTACTTGGGGTGCTGTGAGCAGCTGGCCTTCAGCCATCAGTCTCCTGAGGGACTGTCACCGGGGCACAGAGCTGTCTTGCCCAAGGACACGTTCTTCCCAGGGTGTTCTACATCCACGGAGTGCTCGAGATGGGGGTACAAAGCTAAGCCCTGTGACTCCAACATGGCTACTGACAGGTGATTTGGGCTCCAAGCCTCCCAATGGGTGAGGAGCTTCTCTCTGAAGCTGGTCCCACAGGTACTCCCTAATCAACATCCTCCTGAGAACCTGGCCTGAGCCCGCCCCGGCCAGAGGTGCTCCCCCCACCCTGCATTCAGTGAGACGTGCTGAACGCGGACACCGATGGAGCAGACTTGGGCAGAGCAATGGTGGCCAGGCTCCAACTGGGCTGGCTCCTGCTTTCGGCGCTGCTCCTACCCACGCAGATTTATTCAAATCAAATAACCGTTTAACACTTTCAAGTAACTCCTTCCAGAATACCTCGCCTGCCCCAAGTCCAGCTAATGCCACCACCGTGGCAACTGGCGGTGCTCTGCCAGTCAACAGCTGGTCTCTTTGCGACCTCATTCTCCCTGCTACGTCTTTACTGTTGAAAGACCCATCTTTTAGACCCAATCCGAATGGCGTCTAGACATCCAGTGTGACAAGGGAAAAACAGGTCTTCACTGAATCCTATTCCACACGCTATTTTCTTGACACAGAAAATGTTGAGGATCCCAGATTTGATTGGTTTGAAGAACATGTGAAAGGTTTGACCAGATGATGTCTACGAACTCTGCCGGCGTTTCATATACAACATGAAGAGACAACATCCAAGATCAGTTAAGAGAGGATTTCTTTAAATGTAGCTTAAGAAGTGTGGACACGTAAAATTCTACCTTGAACATGAGAATGGATTTTATATCTTACCTAGATCTGAAGGATGGAATGAGAACAGATTCAGTCTTCATTTGGTTCGTTAAATCTTTAAAAAAAATTTTTTTTACACTGATTTATTTTTGAGAGAAAGAGAGCGACAGAGCGTGAACAGGGGAGGGACAGAGAGAGAAAGAGAAACAGAATCTGAAGGAGGCTCCAGGCTCTGAGCTGATGGTCAGCACAGAGCCTGACATGGGGCTCAAACCCACGAACTGGGAGATCATGACCCGAGCCGAAGCCGGACGCTCAACTGACTGAGCCACCCAGGCGCCCCTGGTTCGTTAAATCTTCAAGGCCATAAAACAGGGAAAACAAAAAGCTTCCATGATTCTATTTATACGTACAGTAGAAGGAACTTCCAAGGGTTACATGGAAATCCTCAGTACCCTGTTTAATGGCATATGTACTCTGGATAAAGTTTTACACTGTTCAGCTATCACTGCTTCTTGGGAACTGAACGCTTTCCTCTGAGGCTTTGGATCTGACATTGAATTTGATTTTTTTATGTAGTAACTGACATGTACCAGGGCAATGATGGATTGGAATCTCCCCCCCCCCCATTGAAGCCTAATGGGTAAATCTTGCTTATATATACTTATCACCTATTCTAATTCGGTAACAGTGCCATATTATTTAGCTAAACTGATGACAAAGACTAGAAGTACATTGACTTCAACTAATTTCAAAATGCTTTTTGTTTCTATGTATGTTGAACACTTTTTACAATTTTTTAAATATTTATTTTGAGAGAAAGAAAGAGAATGTGCATACGTGCATGTGCAGGGGAGGGGCAGAGAGAGGGGGAGAGACAGAATCCCAAGCAGGCTCCCCACTGTCAGCCCAGAGCCTGACGCGGGACTCGATCTCACGAACCGTGAGATCGTGACCTGAGCCGAAATCAAGAGTCAGACGCTTAACCGACTAAACCACCTGGGCGCCCCATTTTTTACAATTTAAAAAAATGATCCGTTTTGAAGGTAAAATGGACAAATCTTGCAATTGAAAAGGCAAACTATGTGTGGGAGCCAAAATTGTAAATCGGGTATTTGGGAAGTGAAGACTGGAAGCTTCTATACATTAAATTCGGGAAAACTTTTAGGCTCTTTCTGTAAATACTTTAAAAAAAAAAAAAAAACTCTGAGCCAGAATAGCCACATTTGGAACACTTTCTGTTCTCAGTCAATATATTTAGACAGTTAGGACCTAGTCCTGAGCCTAATCTAGGCTTGACTCTGGAAAGCAAATCTTTTCACAGCTGCCTCGATGCACGGAAAGCTTTTTGAAAAGAGACACGCTCAGGACTTTTGTTTGCGTGGTCATGCACCAGTGCTCAGGTGTTCCGATATCTCAAAAGGCCACGGCAGTCTTGGTAACCAGTCATTTCTTCCCCATCTTTAGACAAAAGATGGCATCAGAGCAAACCATATCTAACGGATCTCAAGTTACTGTGTGTGTGAGGAAACATTCCTTGTTGTTTCATGCCCGAACGCTGCCCATCCATTCTGGATTGTATATTGTGTTTGCGTATTTATGCTGTGATTCACAGAAATGTCTCATGCTATGGAATTGATTTCCCTGGCACACGGACTGTAAATAAAAAGAAACAGTAGAAAGAGCAAAAAACAAAAAACAAAAACAAAAAACTCATAAAAATAGAAATACGTTAAACTCCCTCCTGAGTCTTCTCCCAAGAGAATCCAATGTGGGGTTCAATGTCTTTAGGGGTAAGAAAAGGACATTTGCGGGGTGCATGGGTGGCTCAGCTGGTTAAGCGTCTGGCTCTGAATCTCGGCTCAGGTCATGATCTCATGGTTCGTGAGTTTGAGCCCCGCATCAGGCTCCGCGCTAACAGTGCAGAGCCTGCTTGGAATTCTCTCTCTCTCTCTGCTCCTCCCCTGCTCGCTCTCTCTCTTTCTCTCTCAAAATAAATAAATAAACTTAAAAAAAAAAAAAAAAGGACAGGACACTTGATTTTCCAGGTAAGAGTCACAATTAAGCAAGGATGCAGAAACAAAATTTCCCTACCCTTCTCGGCACTCTCCCTCCTCTGTGCAACCTATATGGCGCTTCAAGAGTCAACCTACCCAAAGACGGGGCGGTCAGCTTGGGTTGGTCTTTTGCGTTACTTCGATCAGATAAAGGAGCACAGCAGGACTCTCGGTGAGGAGGCTGAGGAAGCTGGTCAGCTCACAGCGCCCTTCGAGAAGGGAGAGTAGTATTGCCAACTGGTACTTTCATGTACTGTGAACTCCAGACTATCAGACATACTCCATCCCAAATCTAAGTGTAAGCCTACACCTGCCCGTCTCTGCTCTCTGACACACACACACACACACACACACACACACACACACAGTCTCTTCCTCTTCCTTCACAGGGGAAACTGAGGCCTGACTACAGCGGTATGAGTCAGGATACATGTACACAAGTACACAGAAAGATGAAAAACGAATACAATCATCTGATTACTTCACACCCCAAACCACTACTTTGAGCCCGATCTCCTCAAGAGCCCACACGAAACACATCTCCCATGAAACACAATGACGTATTTCTTCCTAGGTCCTCTGCCCATTTCTGGCCAAAACATGTATAAGAGAAAGTATTATTTTATTTTTTTGAAAACAAAGCAAAACAAAAATGGCTACTGTTATGCCCTTTGACTGAAAACAGTAAGTGAATACTCACCTCACCTCCACCCCTAGCGACTGGCCAAGCTCGGAATGCATGAAATGGCAGAAATCCAACATGAGTTAGGAGTGAATCCTAAGGGTCC
The DNA here is from genome assembly GCA_028646485.1 of Cryptoprocta ferox. NCBI lineage: Eukaryota > Metazoa > Chordata > Mammalia > Carnivora > Eupleridae > Cryptoprocta > Cryptoprocta ferox. Next base: position 3,458,888 of record CM053565.1, read on the forward strand.
CTTCTATATTGAGAGCCTCAAATTATGACGCCAAGGGGCGCAGATACACATGGGGATCTCCTTAAGTTCATCTATTCGAAGGTACACTCAGTAAGTACATATACTCAGTATATTCACGGGATGGTTACACACACTCTAAACAACTAGCTGTTAATTCGTTAGTACTAACCTGTGTTTATGGATTTCAAACTAACCAAACTGGTTGGCAGAACTATTTTATCTTTGGTAACGATCCAGTTCCTACACTACCGCTTGAAATGGTTAAAACAATTTTAATAATAGAAATCAAATGAAAAGTCTCTAAAGATTTCTCTCTCCTGGCAGGACCAGCCAGATGGAAAGAGAACATTGTGCCTCTCCCCAAAATAAATGGTCAAGCCCCGCTACCTTCCTGCTCAAGCTCTTTGAGGATTGTGAGTCCGTTACCACCACTGCTCGGCCCTTCCGTTCCTTTCTTGTGCTGTCTTTCTCTGCCTGGGCGCTCGGCTGCTAATCAGACCACCTCCTCCTTGCTGCTTTGGGTCTTGTTACCAAAGTTCTTTCATCCTTTTCACCTCCCCTTATCCCAAACAACTTCCACTTAGGAAAGCAGGTTCTCTGAGACCCCAAAAAGATGCCGGACTCCACTCACGGCCATCAGCGATGGAACTGGACTTCCAATATTCCAGAAAACACGGTGAAGGGCTCGGCTCCTGTCTGTCTTCCATAGCTGCGCTTTCTGTCTGTGCCCCTACTTTCAAAAAGCTCACGCCTACCTCTCTCATTCTTCCACCAATCCTCCAATCACAGACAGACGCAGTAGTACGATCGATAAATCCGACTCAGTGCGGGCATCTTTGCAAAAGTGGGTTGACGCAGCAGGCGTAGGCGCTTTCCTTAGAAAAGCCTACTTTTACACAGTTGGTTCTTGGCTAGCGTTTGGAAAGCTAGATTTTCAGAGGGTTCCCGCCGTGAACGGATAAAGAGTGCTCATCTCTGCTCCTACACTGCGTAAATAATACAGCTTGTGCTGAACACCTGCTTTCCTTCTGGGAGTGTGAAGCTGGGGTGCACGCCAAGCAGAGAGTGCCTTCGTGACCAACACCCTCCCAAACCGCTGGGCCCTGGGTCTCTAATGAGCTTCCTGGTTGGCAACTCTTGGAGATGCCGTCACAACTCGTCGTTGGGCTGTTCGAGCACACACTGTGGGAACTCACTGGAAGAGGCCCAGGAAAAGCTCACGCCTGTTCTCCCCAGACTTCGCCCCACGCACCTTTTTTCTCTGACTGGGCCTTGTATGTTTTCACTGCAATAGGTCATAACTATGAGTGTGACCAGAATCAATTCTTGTTATTCGTGGTAGTTTTATAAAGTCCTCATGAACGCTGAATTGGCAAACAGTGAACCGCTGGTCCTAAAGGAAATATGTATGTGTGTTGCGAGGACATTATACAATACCCCCCATTTTTTCGCAAGTTCGCATTATGCCCCCTCCACCTTTATGAAAGGCTTACGTGAGTACTCGTTTTCGCTAACCAAAAGAAATCCAAAGAGGGTTTTCCCCTTTTACCAAAAAGAAAAGAGGGAAAGAAAAGGAAAAAATAGCATTCAGCGTTTGTTTTGCAGCAAGCCATTACAGAGGCGGCCCGCACCCGATGTAGCAGTGAGAAACGTCACCAAGCTCTGTCCCCAGGAAACAATGACACTCAGCGTCTCAATGTTACACTCCCACACTTAGGAACCGTGCTCTGTGAGCATCTGTGTTTTATCTCGATTCGTTCTGTGCATCCGTTAGCAAGAGGTGTCCTAAGGTATCAGAAAAGCCTAAAGAGGTTATTTTTGGGGGTCTGGGAATGCTCAGCATTGTTTTCACATAAATTAATGATAAGTGCTTCTTTGCTGTATGCCATTTCGGCTTATGAAAGGTATCACAGGAATGCTCTACTTTGGGAGAGTGAAGGGTACCTCTGCGTATGTGTGTGTGAGTGAGAGAGAGAGAGAGAGAGAGAGAGAGAGAGAGAGAGATCTCACACAGATTGTATCTTAAAAACCCTAAAAAACAACTCATCCTGGTCGATTCCATTTTCTTTAGTTTTCAAAAGAAAAATCAAGTTCAGAAGTGTTAAGTGACTTGCCTGAGGCCACCCCCCCAACAGGGCTCAGAGTTAGGGTTCCAATCCCACCCACCTGGCCCCAGAGCTGGGGTCTCCATGCTCTGGCCACCTCTGCCTAAGAGTGAAAATGAAAAGGCAGAGCGTCGCCTGGTTCGACCTTGGCCGAGAAGGCAGCCACTGGCTGACTCAATGTTTTCACCTCTTCACCCACATCTGTGGGGAAGTGCGAAAAGCACTGCGAGTTCGGATTTGAGGGTTATAAACACATTTTAGTGAGCAGGCACGTATATGCTGAGTGCTGTGAGTCCTTCCGGCAAATCACTGAGACCAGAGTGGTCCTGGGGACCCCCGATGTAGCCTCCGAGGAGCGCTCCAGGGTTCCCCTTCCTGCAAAGGCACCAAGGAGGAGGAACAGTCTTATCATTGGGCTCAAGTGGTAGGACATGGAGCTTCCAGTGTGCCTCTTTCCACCTGCGATTGCTTTGGCCTTTCCTCTCTTTGGTCTCTCACTTTGCCTTGCTTCTCCGTCATCCATTCTCCAGTCCAGCTGCCATGGTTGGCCTCTTAGCCTCTGTCTTGGAAGTCAAGTAGGAGCTGTGGTAAAGCCCGGGGAGAGGAAGCCTGATGAATCACCCAGGTCAGCTACCCAAGGGCCTAAGGATAAATGCCCTTTTCCTTGACAACTGTTTCCACAGCTTTTCCTTTGGAAAATCCTTGCCTCTCTCCCTCCCTCTCTCCCTCCCTCCCTCTCTCCCTCTCTCTCCCTCTCTCTCTCTCTCTCTCTCTCTCTCTCTCGTTAGAGGGCCTCTCAGACTGGCTTCACGGCCAGGGTAGAGACCAAGAGGTGGACCTAGAGGGAAGGGATAAAGGAGGCCCTAGACCAGATGGGCAAATAAGTGCTTGGGACCAAAAGTGGATCCAACCCAGTGCATCATCAGACTTAAAGCTAGTTGATAAATGCCACGCATGCGTATGTCTGGGTATCTTTTTTGCAGAGTCAGCAAATTCAGAGAATCCGGGTTCCTCGTGTAACCAAAGATTTCACCAACCATGCCTATGTAATGCAGCCTGGATAAAAACTCCCCAATGATGAAGTCTGGGGAGCTTCTGGGCTGGCCAACACATTGATGTGCTAGGAGGGTGATGTGCCCGGAGAAGGTAGGAAAGCTCTGTGGGCACCCCCACCCCAAGACCTTACCCTATGGGCCTCTTCCATTTGGCTTTCCTGAGTTATACCCTTTATAAAAAAACTGGGATCGTAAGTATAGAATTGTCCTGAGTTCTGCTGTTTCTAGCAAACTACTGGATCCCAGAGGGGTGTCGTGGGAACCCTGTGTTTGCAGCCAGTGGGGCATAAAGACCTCAGGACGCTCAGGACTTAAGGTTGGTATCCAAGGTGAGGCCAGCCATGGGACTAAGCCCCTAAACCTGTGGAGTTTGACATTATCTCCAGGTAAATAGTGTCATAACTGAATTAAATTATTGGACACCCAGTTGGGGTCAGACAATTATTGTTGGAATACCATATTGCTCTCACTAGGTCACACTCTCTTTCTCTCTCTCCCCGCTTCTAGACCCCATTACTATAAACTAGACCCTCCCTAGAGATGAGTAACGAATGCTCTGATAAAGAACTGATTTTACATTCATTGAGTATTTAATGCATAAGTGCATGGAAAAGAATCGACATCTCTAATTGTCTTATCTTTAGGAAAGTTTCTCTCTAAACACATCAGTGAAAACTTGGAGGTATCACTCAAATCACAGAAGCCCTAGAAAACAACTTTCACAGACCATATTAAAAACTTGTTGAACTGAAGCTTCCAGAATACTACTTGTTTCAGCAGAACAATTTCTGTAAATAGTGTGACCTCGTAAAAAAATATAAAAGAGAGACTCTGAGCTCAAGACAGTAGAGTAAACATACATGCTGCCCCCTTTCTTCCCAAGAGTACAATGCAAGGCCAGTAAAAATATTTTTTGAAAGAATAAATCCATGGTGGCACAGAAAACACAGAGGGCTATCAGTGAATAAGTCATCTTAAAGGCTTTCTTCTAAAAAGAAGATAGTTGGGGCTGTATTGACAAATCAGCCAAAACTGGGGGGGGGGGGGAGCAACCTGAAAAACATCATCAGAGCTACAGATAGGACCTCTTTCTTCCTGATAGAACCCTGGAGCGACTCCAAGCTTGGAGTGAGTCAATGGCTATTGGGAGCCAAAGAACAGTCCACAAAGAAGTGGCTGTCAGACGGGAATCGGGGCATCTGAGTGGAGAATTGTCCCCAGAAAGGCTGAGCCAGTTGGCTCTAGGGCTTGTCCTGTGTAAACTACAGTCTGCGGTATTGGGTCCCCCCTGGAGCCCCTAGAACAGATCTCTCTAGAGAGGAAGGTTTGCCTGGGGTTGCCATGGTGCTGGTGTCCGCGCTAGTGTATGAGTCAAAGAAGAGCCTCTAGAACACACAGAAAGGAAGAAAGAAATGAAATACATAAAAGATGTCCCCCCACCCACGGTTAGGGTTCTCCTACCCTTAGTAATTGGGGGATAAAGGGTTACAGCGAAAGGTCCTAGTTCTCTTCTATCTGACCGCATCCCCTCAAGGCAAACCGGCCTACTGGTATACCCCGCCCATGCACACAGTGCATAAGGCAATCCTCCCATTCAACAAAAAGTGGTTTTTTGGTAAATAAACCCACCGAAGTACAAAGAAAGCCTATGCTGACTACCCATACTCATTGACATGGTCCCTAATTCATAAAGAGGACATCAATAAGGAATTCCATGTGATGGATATGGGGTTGCTGGCGTTGCTACAATGCCACGCCAAGACTGGGTGTCTTAAACAGGTGACACATGGTTTCTCATAGTTCTGCAGGCTTTGGAACTACGAGGTCAAGGTGCTGACAGGGTTGATTTCTTCTGAGGCCCTCCTTTCCCTGCATCTTTATGTGGTCTTCCCTCCCTGTGTGTGCCTGTGTCCTCCTTTCCTCTTACACAGAACGTCAATCACAGGGGATGAGGACCCATCCTAACGACGTCATTTCAGCTTAAACACCTCTTCAAAGACCTGAGTTCCAATTACAGTCACAATTCTCAGGCTCCGGGAGTTAGGACTTCAACGTAGGAATTTTGAGGACACACAATTCAGCCCGTGACAGCATGGGGGCCAAAGACTGAGATCAATAAACCAAAACTCACTCAGAGGAAACAGAAATAATGCGGGGAGCAAAGGAAAGATTTTTAGGTTCTCACTAGTACCATTTTGCGACCTTAAAAACACACTTTCGTGGAGGAAAGCAATGGTGGACATTACTGGGTGTTTCAAAAGTCTAGTTCTCAAAACTTAAAAAAAAAAAAAAAATCAGCCAGAAGAGCTGAGTAATAGCCTGGCTACAGCAATTATAACAGAAGGCAGTAAACTATGCTGGTAAATCTGAATAAAATACTGACTGTAGGGAAAAAGAAGGTGGGGTGGGGAGGCTTCCATTGAAAACAGCATGAAAGACGAGGAGTTTGAAGGAAAGTTTAAGCATTCTCAACTTGATTTATTCTGAGATATTTATTTGCTTTAGACTTTCTTAGAAAAATGTAAACTTAGGTACGCATGTTAAAAATATAAGGGTGGCTGCGGCCCAAGGTGGGTGGCCTAACTGAGCATCTCATTCTTGGCTGGGAGGTGGGGGGCACTGGCTTTCCCATAAAAGTGTCATTTCCCAGCTCCTGGCTTTACGCGGAGGGCCCGCTTGCAGCCCTCACAAGGCACAGGGCCCAGAGCCTCGGTTCCCACCCGCATGGGTGTTTACACGCCAGTCCCCACGGGACATATCCTGTTCCGCCATCTCTGAGGCTCACGGGACATCCATTCCTCTCACTGCTGGGGTAGGTGCCTTCATTTCTGACATCCGGGGGACTGTCTTTCTTGCTTGCAAGGTCAGCTAAGAATTATAAACCAATTTAAAAAAATGTTTCATCGAACATTTCTGTGTGTTTGGAAGAGGAAGTGAGAGAGAGGGCTCCCCCAGCAGCTCAGCCTGCCATTTTGACCCGGAAGTCTGTACTGTGAATAAAACAGTTACCAACGGAAAACGCTTTTACAGCATTCACAATGGGTGAGGCACTCTTCTCAGAGCTTCACAACACTATAAAATAGGCACTAAAATCCCCACACTAGAGATGAGAAGGTCAGGAGAGGAGTCAGTAACTTGCTCAGGGTCACAGAGCTAGTAAGTATCAGAGGCAGTCTGGCTCTTAACTGCTAAATACTATCCCCGTGATACTCATTTGTGCCACTCAACCAGTACTTTCTGCACCAACACCCCACCCCATTCCCCCCGCCCCAAGCCATCACTCAACCAGACGTTATCAGTAGGATTACACTTCCTGGCAGTTGGGTAGGGGCACATGATTAGCTCTGACCAATGAGTTTTGAAAGGAGTTGACCTGGCAAGGGGCACCTGGGTGGCTCAGTCGGTTAAACGTCTGACTTCGGTTCAGGTCATGATCTCACGGTTCGTGAGTTCCAGCCCCGCATCGGGCTCTGTGCTGACAGCTCAGAGCCTGGAGCCTGCTTCCGATTCTGTGTCTTCCTCTCCCTCTGCCCCTCCCCTGCTCACGCTCTGTCTCTCTTTCTCTCTCAAAAATAAACAAACATTAAAAATAGTAATAGTAATAATAAAAAGAAGTAGACCAATCACTTCTGGGCAAGAGCCTTTAATCGTGGGAACAAGTCCCTCAGGAGCTCTATCTACATCACACTGTCCCAAAATGTTTGAAACAAGTGACTATTCCATCAGTCAGGGATCTTAGTGAACGATGTCCACCAATGACCTACCATGGACAGGCGCTAAAAGATAAAAAATATAATAAGCATTTGCTAGTTGAGGCTGCTTATGTTTGGGAGGTTATTGTTCATAAAAATTAAGTTTATTATGTGAACATGCAATTGTTATTGTTTTTAAAAAAATTAATCAATGTTTTTTAAACGTCTCCTTTTAATTTCAAATGCAGTTAGTATTGATAGAGCTAATCCACATAAACAAAAGCTCTCAGGAACTGTCAAATATTTTTCAGAATACGAAGGGGTCCTAGACCACAAAGTCCGACAATTGATATACTATATAACGTCTCCACAACTGAAAGAAAGCCTAGGTATTGATATTAATAACAATATCAATAACTCTAAAGGACAAATGCAACACAGATAAAGCAGATATTTCCATAATGATAAAAAGATACAACCACCAAAATAAAAAAATAAAATAGCCTTATACATATATGTGTTTAAAAGCCTCTCCTTGAAATGCATAACATAAAAAATCGACCCAGGGCACCTGGGTGGCTCAGTCGGTTAAGCATCTGACTCTTGATTTCAGCTCAGGTCACGATCTCACACTCTGTGAGATCAAGCCCTGTGTCGGGCTCTGCGCTGACATCGCGGAGCCTACTTGGGATTCTCTCCCCCTCTCTCTCTGCTCCTCCCCTACATGCGCTCTCGCACTCTCCCTCTCAAAATAAATAAGTAAACGTTAAAAATTTTTTAAAAACAATCAACCCAACCCCACAGAAAAACTGCGAAGTTCACAAACGCCAAAGCGGGTTTTACGCGACTCTCGCAGAATGTGAGAGAGGAAGCAGACAGGCGGGAAGACGCGTCGAGGTGGGGACCAGAGGAGGCACAAGGCTGCTCTCCTAAGCGTTTCTAAAGCCCTGTCTCCACCGCCTGGAGACGGCACGTACTCTTCAGGTGCACGTGGAGCACGTAAAAAAAAGATGGTTTAAGAACGCCAGACAGAAATTTAGAAACGAGTTAAGGGGCACCTGGGTGGCTCAGTCAGTTAAGTCTCCGACTTCAGCTCAGGTCATGATCTCACATTTGTGGGTTCAAGCCCCACGTCAGGCTCTGTGCTGACAGCTCAGAGCCTGGAGCCTGCTTCGGACTCTGTTTCTCCCTCTCTCTCTGCCCCTCCCCCTCTCATGCTCGGTCTCTCTCTGTCTCAAAAATAAATAAAACATTAAAAAATAAATAAATAAAAATAGAAGCTTGCATTTGTCTAGAAAAATTAAAAAAAAATTAAAAAAAAAGAAAGAAACAAGGAGTTAAAAAGAGAAACCGGGTGGCTCAGTTGGTTGGGTGTCCGACTTCAGCTCAGGTCATGATCTCGCGGTTCATGAGTTCAAGCCCAGCGTTGGGCTCTGCGCCGACAGCTCGGAGCCTGAAGCCTGCTTCCAATTCTGTGTCTCCCTCTCTCTCTGCCCCATCCCCACTCATCCTCTGTCTCTCTTTCAAAAATAAATAAACATTAAAAAATTTTTTAAAAAGAGAGAAACTGATGGCAATTATACAATCTAATGGACTTGATGGTAACTAATGCGCCGAACGGCAGTACCTGAGGCTGTAGAACTGCTCTTTGCAGGGGAATGTTCAGGCTTTGAGCAGATTTCCAAAGAAGAAAGGGTATAAATTAGTCTGGAGCTGCAGTCCTGTTCGAAACTGCTGTAAACATAACCGTTTCCTGACTAGGGTGGTTGATTGTGGCTAAAAGAAACCAGAGGCCCTCCCAGGAAAATATAAATTCTCGGTCCTTTTTGGGGCTTACTAGGTGTTTGCACCGTGAAGCCCTCCCGGCCCTGGCTCCGGATCCCGGCACGACTCCATCTGGGCCCCTGCACCTACGTTACTCACTCCTTCCCGGCCACAAAAGCCTTCTCTGACTTCCAACGTTCTCTCCCAGCCTCCCGTGGGACGTCCGGCCGCTCCCTGGATGCGGCGATTGCCCGCGCCCCCTTCACCGGCCAAGTCCGGCCCAATCCTGAGACCTCAGCCACCATCTGGCCGTGGGGCTCCGTGTGATCCCTGCCGCGGCGGCTGGCCTCTTCCGTGACAGCACTTAGCGCGATCAGAGAAAGTACCCTGATGTGGGGGAGTACTTAGTCAATGGCGGTCTCCCCCAGCCAAGCAGTAAGTGCAGTTAAAAAAAAAAACAAACAGAAAGGGGGGAATCTGTTTTCTCGGTGCTATTGCTGTTTTTCATGACATAAAGACCCATGTTTGGAAAAATAAACAAATGCCCCGCTGCAATATGTTTATTTCTTCTCCCCCAGAGCGGCTGAGTACTCTCAGTCTAGATGCACTAACTACTCTGGAACAATGAGTGCAAAAGGCACGGACATAGACTTATAGACCTGTCTCCCTTATTCTAAGCAAATTAAACACTGACTGAGCCTGCCAGGCGCCCCCACAGGTTTATGAATGAAGTGCAGGTGTCAGAGCCCTGCTAATTGGCTGCACGAACGCTAGCAGTCGGCCAAGTGCACTGGATGAAATCCCAGGAAAGGAAACTTGAATCCAGATCGGCACAGCCACTTCCCGCACCTGACATTCACGTGTCCGTGTTCCTAACCTGGGGGGGCGGGGGGGGGGACGAGGAGGGGTGTGATAGACCCTCGTCAAGTTCACAAAAGCCCGCTTGGCCGGCAAAGTGCCCGATGCCATGGGGAAATGCTCGCAAAGTCTGCGTCCAGGTCTCCTGGGACACGGCTCCGGGCGGTGGATCCGGTGTCCCACTGCTCACACTCCAAGTAGTGACAGGAGCTCCCTGCACCTTGGGCCATTTTCTATTTCCCTGGAAAGGGGGCCTGGGGGGCTTAGTCGGTTAAGCGTCCGACTTCGGCTCAGGTCATGATCTCACGGTTCATGGGTTCAAGCCCCGTGTCGGGCTCTGTGCTGACACCTCAGAGCCTGGAGCTGCTTCGGATTCTGTGTCTCCCTCTCTCTGCCCCTCCCCTGCTCATGCTCTGTCTCTCTCTCAAAAATAAATAAATGTTGAAAAAAAATTTTTTTTACTTCCCTGAAAAAAAAAAAAAAGGCGGTTTCTGCCTGTCTTGCTTCCCTCGAAGCAGTGGGGGAAGCACCAGACCACAGCCACTGCCTTCCAGGGCTGCAAGCTCATGCAGGGGGGATGCATCGTTCCAGCTCGTCTCCCAAACCCCAGTGCTTGCCAGGTGGGTCAAGTGCGGAGGGGGCACTTCCTAAATCACAGAGTGCTGTATTAGGTGGAGGCCGAGAACCAGGTAAGTACTGTGTTACACTGGAACAAAACGAGTCCTCTCACAGTGGTGTTTCCCAAGCGTCAGTTCTTCAAGCACCACCTTAAAATTCTTTGCCACGTTCGTATTTCATCCGCACTATAGATGCTCAGTGTTTTCCTTCGTATCGACTCACTATTATGCTTTTATAATAATATAGTATTATATAAATATTATGCTTACTATGGTACATATTATGCTTATTTTTCTGCTTATACAGTTTAATTGAATAAGGAAATTTTATATTGCTGTGAAATCACAGGTTTCGAAGGCTAGTCATTTTTATGTCTGTCACACGTTGAACTATGCAACTATTAAGAGGTAAAGTGTTTCTCAACATATTTTCTAGAACCACTTTGCCTAATAACACACTTCGGGAAATCCTCATCTAATACACCACCAAAAATTCCGTCATGAAACTGTCTACATATTTCATTAATACAGAACTGAGCTCTGTTATCAAAGTGCTAAATAAACAGTTTGAGAGGCTTCGGGTAGAGATTGCCTGGGTACTGGCAATGCAGACTTCCTTCTGTGAAGCCTGCTGTGAAGAATTTCTTCAAGAAGAGGAGTTACAAACAACTGGAAGGCTCACAATGCATTTTTAACATAACGGTGGTTAACCAGAATTCACTGACCATTGATTGAATTAAAACCACCATTATTACTTACATTAGCCGCCTGTTGCTGCAGTAACAAATTATCACAAACTTAGGGGCTTAAAACGACATACATTCGAATTTCATGTCCATGTGAATTCCCTGTATGTACGAAACTAAATGTGATTTTCTCCTGTAAAACTGTCTCATGTCAATATGATTTCCAGCCCAGGTGGAAGGATCTTGAAGGGCAGAGGAAACGTCTTCCTCCCCAACACTATGCACCATGTTTTCCAGCAGTCGATAGACATCTATGCATGGTCTTGAATAAAGTGTGATCTGAGACCCAGAAAAGAAACCCCTTCCACCACCCATTCATTCCTTTACAGTCCTGGAGGTCAGAAGTCCAATGTCAGTTTCACTGGACTGAAGTTATGGTGTCTTCACCATACGGTGTCTCCCCTACAGGGGCTGTAGGGGAGAATTCATTTTCTGGCCTTTTAGAGCTAGGTTTCCTGTATCCTTTGGCTTATAGCCCCTTCATCTTCATATGGCCATCTTCAGAGCCAGCAGAATAGCATCTTTTCAGTCACTACCTCGCCTTCTTCATTCTCATCTCTCTCTCTCTGCCTCCCTTTTATAAAGGACCCTTGTGATCACTTTTAGGACCCAACCACATAATCCAAGATAATCTTCCTGCCTCAATACCCTTAATTCCTTAACAAATCAGCAAAGCCCCTTCTGCCACATAAGGTGCCTGATTCCAGGCATCAGGAAGTGCCTATCTGGGGGGGCTACTATTCAGCCTACCACATTACCTTCCTGGACTTTCAACATGAAAATTCAGCTGAGGAGCTCTAAAGACCTTTACAGTGGCCATTCCCACCTTTGTGTGTCCTTCAATGACATTAGTTGCATTGTTAGTCTAGCTCTTTGAAAGGACACACTGGTCTCCTCAACCTCGGTATTGACACTGCGAAGGCAGGTGCCCTCCTATGTCACTTTGGTTTCTTTCAGAAAACAAGGAGGTGCTCAGAGATTAACAGAGAAGCATCAGAAGGACTGGGCCAAATCTGGGATGTCTGAACATCAGAAAGAATCATGGGGACTGACACACATTGGTGGGAATCGGTGGAGCGGCCTGCTTCTGGTGCACCTTCTGCCACCAGAACAGTGGCTCCGTGGTTCTTCTTGGCGCTGACTTTCAGGCTTGGCCAATGCCAAAATTAGATCTCAGAAACACCTACATTAATCAAGTCGATCTGGTTCACTTTCTTGTGTTAGTGCTCTTTTCAAAAGAGCCCGATCCTCTTGAGCATGAACTTTCAGGAGCTGTTTGGTAGGCCAGTGCTATGACTCCTTTTCTGGAACAGAGTCTGAGTAGTCAGACATGAGCCCTTTGTGGCCAGCCATCCATACATTTCAGCTTGAACTGAAGGGCACTAACTAGACTCTGTAGTTCCCTACGTGACCTCACTGGCTTGGGTCCCCGCGCCCTGCTCTCCTGCCACCCCTACTTTCACCTGCTCCCCATCCCCACATCTGGGGTGCTATTAGGTTCTCGCCCCACCCCACTAGGACTTTCACTTAACCGCTAATCCTTTTCCTCATTAGGCTTGGTCATCGGCGCACAAACAGGGCAGTTACTGGTATTGGTCTGGCCCTTTTTAACTGTACATGAGAAGACTGGAACCTGAATTCCTAAACTGATGATAATTCGGCCCATCAGCTTTGCCGGTTATGTTCTAAGTACAACGTATTTTGTTAGGAAGGTCTTGACAGTTGATTCCAAAATGGCCTGGCTGGCCATTATCTCAGCCTATTGTTTTACTCATCTAATGAAAACCCAAAAGAATAATTCAACAGCTCAGTAAATCAAATAAATACTGACTACAAAAGTGGAATCCCACTCCAGCATCCCCGATGCCTCATCCTGCACTCGGATCACAATAAAAATCCAGAAGGGGCTGCCACCCCGTTCTCAATACCTACAGATACGATGGACTTTCTGATTCTGACAAAGGGAAGAAAGGCTGATTGTAGTCTTGGCGGGGATCTACTGTTTTATCGTCAGAGAGTCTCTCACTTCCTAGGAAGGCAAATGGCCGACTCTGCCCCGTTTCCGGGGATGAATGTGCGCATCGGCAAACCACCGGCAGAACAGCAACGTTACAAGGTGAGCACCAGGGAGACAACACAGAAGGAAAGCGCTGAATCCATTCCCTCAGGACATTCAATGGGGGCACTGGTTCTCACACTTGGCAGGACACTGAAACCATCTGGGGCCTTAATGGGGCCTTAAAGACACGGACGCTTGGGCCTCACCCCGGAGAGTCATGGCTCACAGGTATAAAGTACTGTGGTGAGCAGAAGAATGGCCCCTGGAAGGTGTCTACTATTCAGTCCCCGGAACCTACCAATATGTTATGATGCACGGCCAAGGGGGCATTAAGGTTGCTCATCAACTGCCCTTAACATGGGGAATTATCCCAGACTATCTGAGTGGGCCACAAGGAATCACAAAGGTCCTTAAAGGCAGAAAGGGACAGAAGTTAGAGGTCAGGATGATGTGATGTTAGAAGGACTCGATCCACTACTGTAGGCTTTGAAAATGGAGGAGGGGGCCAAGAGCCAAGGAATCGAAGAAGCCTCTAGAAGCCGGAAAAGGCAAGGAAATCAAGTCAGCCCTGGAGCCTCCAGAAAGGAATGCACCCCTGTGGACACCTTGCCTTTTCAGCCCAGGGAGACTCGGGCCACACTTCTGACCTCCAGGACTGTTAAGATGGCAGGTGTGTGTGGCTTCTAAGCCACTAAGTTTATGGTAATTTGTTACAGCAACAAAAGAAACTAACACTGGCATGGCCTGGGCTTCGGGGGTGCAGAGGGGGATTAATGGTTCCCCAGGTGATTCTGACAGGCAGCAAAGCATGAGGACCACGGGACTGTAGGGAAGACAAGGATGTGCCGTAAAGGCACCCGGTGATGGCGCCTGGGAGGTCAGCAAGTCAGGAAACCAGCACCAGGTCACAGCCACCTGCCCCAGAGATGACTGCACAGTGGCTGCCCGAGGCACATCCGAGCATGGGCACGCTTTGCCATTTTGGTGGCTAGAATCCTTCTAGTCTGACCCACTCAACAGGCCCATTTCCTTTAGATAAAGAGCAAGTATAGCTGTGATAAGCAGATTTGCCTACAGCTTCTTTTCTTACTAACGTGCTCTTTCGAGGAAGGAACCGGCCAATAACTGAATTATAAGCAAATATAAAAATGAGTGTATTCATGTTAGCGCCAATAGGAAAAGGACTCCAATGTCTTCTCCTCTGTATTTGAACTATTTTTTTAAAAAAATTTTTAAAGTTTATTTTTTTTTGCAGTTTTTAAAAATTTATCTTATGTTTATTTATTTTTGAGAGAGAGACCAAGCGCGAGCAGTGGAGGGGCAGAGAGAGAGGGAGACACAGAATCCGAAGCAGCTCCAGGCTCTGAGCTTTCAGCACAGAGCCCGACTCGGGGCTCAAACCCACGAACTGTGAGATCATGATCTGAGCCACGCAGGTGCCCCTAAAGTTTACTTATTTTTTCAGAGAGAGTCAGTGCACATACACATGCACACATGAGTAGGGGAGGGGCAGAAAGAGAGGGAGGGAGAGGATCCCAAGCAGGCTCCACACTGTCAGCGCTGAGCCCGATGGGCGGCTCGAGCCCCCGAACTGTGAAATCATGACCTGAGCCGAGATCAAGAGTCAGACACAACCAACCGAGCCACCAGGCGCCCCCGTGTGTTTGAACCATCACAAAGCACTACTGGGGTTATAATGTAGACGGTGTGTCCATTCGCAAGCTACTTCCTTATGACAGATGATAAACGATGGACTTTGGTTAGTTACGATCAATGCAATCGCCCTGTGGGAAGAAATTAACTAGTTCTTCGTGGGCATCGAGAAAAGAGCTCGCTGCATGGGTCTGACAGGTGCAGCCCTGCCTTCCGGGGAGGATTCTCCATTCCCAGGCTGCCGCGCTCCGGGTCGGTGGGCATCTTCTCTAAAGTCATGCCGTCACCAGCCTCCATGGCACTATCCCCAAAGCTAAAACCTTAGAACCTTCCGCCTTTCTCTCCCTACATGGTCCTCCTCAGAGAGGAAGGGCAGGGTAGTAGAAAAAGCAGTCAGAGCATCAGACACCTGCGCTGGGATTTCGGGGCTGTCACTCCCACGTAGCTGGGAGGCCCGGCAGCCGCTGGGAGCTCCACCCCCAGCAAAGGGGGCTAACGCTGCCTTTGCGATGCTGCTCGCGGACTGGAGGCAAGGACAGCGGTGAATGTGCTTCGCGCCCAGGAGGGGTTCTGCTGAATGGCCGGCTGCACGGACGCCCCACTGCTCCTATGCGCTCATACAGCACCTCCATCCAGAAGATTCTGACAAGCTTCTCTGTGGTTCTGTGCTCTCACTGAGTCCCGGGGCCAAACGGCCGAGCACCTACTGGACATTTCCAGCCGGAAGGCTCACTGCCATCTCTAACCGGGCATCTCCCGACTGCACTCGGGGTCTCCACTCACAAACCAGTGGCCCTGCCGGCCCCCTGACTGTCCACCACGGTACAGATGGCACCGGTCACCTGCCCCTGCCCTCTTCCCCGCCCTCCCCGCCCCTCCGCCCGGCCCCGCCCCTCACCCCACAGGCCTCCAGCACCGGAGCTTTGCAGGTGCCCCCCGGCGCCCCCAAAGCTCGGTTTCTCCCCAGCCGTCCCGCTGTGGGGTGCGAATCAATCTCGCTCCAGCCAGATCTGTCACATCACGTCCTGAACACAGATCTTGGAGCACTCCTCTGCCCCGCGGCCTGGCGTTGACGATGAGGGGGCCAGCTCTCCCGGGATGCGGACAACGCGGGGTCCCGGGGGCCCTCACATCATGCCCAAGGCTCTAAGCCATCTCAGCATGCACCACATGAAGGAAAAGCTCCTGGAAGCGTTACGTGGCTTGGAAAACAACTATTTTTTAAAGCAGTGACAAAGCACTGGAAATTTCTTATCAAATCTCTGTGTGTAGTTGAGTTAACCACAATCTAAATCTGCCACAAACCACCCTCAACTGCGTCCAACTGCAACAATCCGTCAACATGAAACTATGAGTTTTGCAGTATTGAAATCATTTAACAAACATTTGAGCCTTTAGTATTTGCACTACATGGCAAACGTGGTCGACGCCAGACATGTTCTTACCATTTTGTTCATCCAGTTCGTTCCCAATCTCCTTCCCCATCTGTTTCTGGCGGCTTATGATAGAGGACAGGGCATCGAGGCCTGCATCCTGTTCTGAAAGAAAAAGTAAAAGAGGCCACTAAAAACCAAAGGCAAACAATCTGAAGTCTACACCCAGGCATGTAATGCAATTCAACATATGGTAAAAGCAATATAAGGAAAAGAAAGAAAAAACAGTCACTATTATTAAGAGAAAATAAAACAAATTATTAGATACCTACCTCATACCTTATGCGAAAATGATTTCTTTTTATTTTAATTTTTTAAATGTTTATTTATTTTTGAGAGAGAGACAGAGAGACAGATGCAAGCAGGGGAGGGGCAGAGAGAGAGGGAGACACAGAATGTGAAGCAGCTCCAGGCGCTGAGCTGTTAGCACAGAGCCCGACGCGGGGCTCGAACTCACAAACCGTGAGACCATGACCTGAGCCGAAGTCGGATGTTTAACTGCCTGAGCCACCTAGGTGCCCCTAAAACAATTTCCAGATAAATTAAATTTTAAGATTACAAATGAAATAATGTAAGTTTTGACTACATCAGCATTTAAACTTTCTGATGCTTAATACATAAAGAGGACATTCACAGCTCAGTAAGACAACTTTCCAGCTTTGTAAATGGACAAAGGATATAGACATGAAATTCACAAAAGAATAAAAAAGGAAAAATAAATAAAAGCTCTGACATCACTACTCTTTTGTTTAAATACCCATAAAAATAACAACGATGAGATTGGGGGGGGGGGGGGAATTACCGGATTTGTAAGGATTTAAAGGCCTGCTGACGCCCGGGTTAACCAGCGTGTGACGGAGAAGCTCCTATGTGCTATCCCGGGACTCCAGGTGACATACCTTTCCAGAGAGCACTCTGGGCCTGTCCTTCCGTCCTATCGGTTCCATGTGTAGGAATGTGAGAAGACACTCAGAGAGCATGCAGCGAGGTATGTACGAAGATATTCCGGGACACCTTTCCTGTGCTGGGTATCAGTTTTATTGCCTCTGAGCCCCGACTTCACCCTTTTTGACTGTTCAGTGAAAATACATCGGGAGCCCTTAAATACTTTTTCCTTTGTCAGCTCTGTCAACAGACAGGACTGCGGAGACATCACGGGACGACACCCAGCCGACGGTGGCCAGCGGCACCAAGAGACCAGCGACCTCCGACACACGCCCACCTTGGGCCGTTTTATAACAGAATATCTCCAGCTCAACACTGCCCTGAGGACAATATTCCCTGGCACCCCGGAGGGCAGATTTCCAGCAAGTTCCACCGGCTCAGCACCGCAGCGACCCCCGCACTTCAGTCCTGGGGGCGTGGGCTGTTTCCTAGGACCCTCGATCTCAGTCCGAGAGTTCGTGATCACACCTTGCACCTGCTATTTTCCGCCTCCTTACTACTTGCTAGCCAATCCCTCATTACTCCGATCCCCTGCTATGGTTAATAAAAATATTCAGTTTTCCCCGTTCGAGTTTCTTTTCCCTGACTGGATCCAGACTGATACGTTTGTAATAGCGAAACACTGAAAACTACTGAATGCCCAGACACAAGGATTTGTTTAAAAACATACAGGATATTCCTAAGTAAAACACCAATAGCTACAAAAAATAATAGGATACGTGAACATGTTGATGTTAAAAGAAGTTCACGATATATAAGTTAAAAAAAGAAGGATGCTAAACGACAGGGAGTAAAACAGCAGTTTTGTTTTTAAACATGAAGATGTATTACTTTTCTAGATTCTGAAAATTTAAAGATAAAAGAATTCAAGTTACTCTAGATATTGTCTTTAAAATGCAACGTTGCTTCTTTGTTTGTTTGTTTGTTTTTAACTAGGCAATTTCAGCGATCTCTTTGAGCTTTTTCACTTTGCTTTCCGGTGCCCTGGGAAGAACGTTCTGGGGCTGCATCTAATGGCTCTCTCTACCCCAGCACAATGCCAGATGAGGGCAACATGCCATATGTGGCTTGACTTGCTGATGGGGATTTTTCAACGACTGCTTCCCAGAGAGGCGTGATCTGGAAAAGCAGGAATCACGAAGGTCTTTTCTCACCCAAGATCACATGGACGTTTACTTATTTTTTTCCTAGTCTTTTCATGGAATTAAGCCATGACACTTAACTTGTTAATTCATCTGGAATTTATTTAAACTAATGGTGTGAGGTAAGGACCCCTTAGTAACGTTTTTTGACACTATGTACATTTTTAACTATATAAATGACCTGCCATCTCCAGGGATTGTTCCAAGGGACCATTTTATAGCAAAAATCACTTTATAATGAGGTCCTTTTGGTCTTCAGTAACAACCCTTTGGATGGCCTCCAAGATAAATCTATCATCGGCCTAATGCCGCTATACGATGACCTACGTTATGGTAAGATTCCAAATGCATCCCAAGAATAATCTACATGAAGGACCAAGGGTCAAGTGTCAACCTGGATTAAAAGTGAAAACAATTTAAAAAGAGGAAAGAAGATGCCTACATGGCTCCACTAGGAAGAGATTCATTAAACTCCTGAAGTCTCTTTATCTAGTAGAGACGTAGACTGTGAACGAAAGTACCTATACCTCCTCCCTCTTCTCTTTCAACCTTGACCCACGGTCCGACTTAACTGCCGAAAGGTTATCTTGCTAATGCAAAACAGAACGAGGGTGAAAAATTCTGTGCCACTCAGACCGTTTCTGCAAGAACTTAGCACCTCCTCCCCCATGTTAAAGTGCTATCCGTAACCCAAGGACACAGACGGTCCAGGTAATGGAGACGGTGGTGTATGTATTGAGGACCAGCCTGATGACCTGAGCGTCTCCAGATTTACCGCAGCACTTCCAAGGGGACATGGTACAGTCACCTGAGAGACGACGAGCCAAGATAAAATGCCGCTGGCTGCTCATTTCATACAATCGAGACCCACGCGATGATGCAGAGCCGTGCAAAACTACGCTAAGGTCACGCTCATAGCTCATTGCCGTAATCGGCCCCCCATCACATAGCCCAAGTCACCACGATATCATACTCCTATGCAACATGGCACGCCCTATCAATCATCTGTATCACAGTGGTGTTAATTTCTGAAAATGGAGGAGCACCATGCTACACATAAAAACGGCCCCCTGAAGATGTCCTCATCCCAATCCCTGGAACCCAAGAATATGTGACCTTACATGGCTAAAGTAACTCTGCCAATGTGATTAAGGCTAAGGAATCTGAGATGGAAGAACGTTCTGGGTGATCCAGGTGGGCTCAATGTAATTGTGAGTCCTTAAAAACAGAGAATCTTTCCCAGCTGCGCTCAGAGGGAGCCATGAAGAAGGGTTGGAGGGTTGCAAAGAGCTGGCTTTGAATACCAAGGAAGGGGACTGTGAGCCAAGGGACGTGGGTGGCCTCTAGAAGCCAGAAAAGGTGAGGGAATGAATTCTTCCCTGGAGCCTCCAGAAAGGAACCAGCCTCGCCAATACCTTCCTCTTGGCCCAGTAAGATCCGTACTGAACTCCTGACCTACAGAACCATAAGATGCCAAACTGGTAAAGAGTCGCTAAGTCTGTGCAAATTCATGGCCGCGGCAACAGAAAACTAATACAATCATTGTTTTGAAAATCCCTCTAGAATAATTAGGTGTTTGCATGCTTTCTATCTTTACACATTCCGAAAGACCATCGTCTAACTGAACATCTTGTAATTATAGGAGGACTATCTGGTGGCTGTAGATTAGAGAGGGACAGTCAACATAATGTATTTTTGCCAAAAACAATAAACTCGATTCTGATCAAGCCTGCTGAACCTAACTACCAATTCACAGAAAATATGTGGAGCAGACCAGGATCTTAAACAATACATGGGATTACAAATAGCAGGTCTAGACAGTGGGAAAAGACCAGCGCGGATGACCCTACTTCTTCAACAAAGAAACTGTACAGGGAAAAAGCGAGAACTGGCAAAAGTACCTATTATTAAAGAAACTTAAAGGACATATCAGTTAGTTGTAATGTCCATACATATATTCAGATCCTGAATCGAATGACCTAAAAAAAGAAAAACAAGGAAAAAAAAAAAACAAGAAAAAACAATCATGGGACAATCTGGGAGATTGGAACACTGGATATTTGATTATATTACGGAATTACTATTAACTTATTAATAAGGGTGATAGTGGCATAGCACTTACATTCTTAAAATAACGGTCCATGTCTTTTGCAAACATACTTTAGGGATATATTCCACAATATCCACCGCTGAAATGATACAAGGTCTAGGATATGCTTCAAAAATAATCCAGGCGATGGGGCGCCTGGGTGGCTCGGGTCATGATCTCACGGTTCGTGGGTTCGAGCCCTGCGTCAGGCTCTGTGCTGACAGCTCAGAGCCTGGAACCTGTTTCAGATTCTGTGTCTCCCTCTCTCTCTGCCCCCTCCCCTGCTCATGCTCTGTCTCTGTCTCTCAAAAACAAATAAACATTAAAAAAAATAAAACTTAAAAAATTTAAAAAAATCCAGGTGACACGCAGGATGGGGTGGAGGACAGACATATAGATGACACAAGATTGGTTATGCGTTGCTGACTGATGAAGGAGTTGATGGGCAAGATGGAATCATTACCTTACTCTCTCTGCTTATGCAGTTTTGAAATTGTCCACAGCAAAAAGTTACCAATATTTTAACAAGCAAATAAAACAGAGGAATGTTCCTAATAGTGGGACAGCCGGGGATGGTGGGTACACTGGATGAAGTTAATTACTACATTGGAAAAACTCCCAGAGCAAGTCCAAAGAGTAGATGTTTCTTTAAGTTTGTTTGTTTGTTTATTTTTATGTTTATTTTTGAGAGAGAGAGAGAGAGAGAGTGCATAAGCAGAGGAGGGGCAGAGAAGAGGGAGACGCAGAATCCAAAGCAGGCTCCAGGCTCTGAGCTGTCAGCACAGAGCCCGACGCGGGGCTCGAACTCACGAACCATGAGATCATGACCTGAGCCAAAGTTGGATGCTCAACCAACTAAGCCACCCAGGCGCCCCTATTTATTTCTTTTGAGAGCAAGCGAGCAAGTGGAGTAGGGGCAGAGAGAGAGGGAGAGAGAGAATCCCAGCAGGCTCCACACTGTCAGTGCGGAGCCCGACGTGGGGCTGGAACTCAGGAACCGTGACATCATGACCTGGGCCTAGATGAAGAGTCAGACGCTCCACTGACTGAGCCACCCAGGTGCCCCTAAGAGTGGATGTTTTTAGTTTTATTTACATTCCAAGATTTGAGACGAGCAATCCTGGTCTAGGTGACAGCTTACTTTTTAGAAAGGGTGCCTTCCAAGAAAGTTGTCTGTGAAGCTACGGTTGCAAGGGTTCAAAGATCAGCTACCCAGGTTTGCCAGTCCGGGTCCCCACGCTCCCCACCGCTATTTCACATGGCGATACCACAAACACAGACGTCCAGAAGGAATGCACAACTCTCTGCTAGAATCTAGAAAGAACATCTACAGAACAATGGTAAGGAGAGACAGGATTAAGAAACACTAACAACCGAGAGTCCGTGCGTAAAGGTAGAACGAGACTTTATACCTCCCTCAAGGTCTGACATGTGACTCACAGACAAGGGTCTCAACTAGCCAAGAGGTCACCTTCCTTTGTTTCATCTCGGGGATTTTCAAGGTGATCTGGTGACTGTCAGCACCTCACCCATCTTCTGCCTTCCATATATCTGTGCCTGAAATGACTGCTTATGCAGCACAGAAGCAAGACTGGCTAAGTGGTTACTGTGATCGTGGGATGTGTTTCAAAGTGTTTCTAAGGGTCGACAAAAGTCCAGAAAAGGCTAACGGATTCCATGGGCGGAAGGAAGTTAGAAATGGCCCTTCGTGGTCCCTTATTTCTATCTGGTGCAGGGCCTGGCAAGGACGCAAATCCATGGCAACCCCAGCGCATCCCCAAGCTTCTTCGGGCAGAGAAAAGGCTAAGCAGGGTTTTATGTGAAGATCGCTTTCAGTCTTTGTGCTTCTCCGTGTAAAACCGCCTGCTAGGGAAGCAAAGAGGAAGACAGCATTTCCAAGCCCCAAGGTGAGGGTAGGAGAAATCTCCCTGACTCCTTCCTCTGCCCGCCCCGTCCCTACCCCTTCAACACACCCCAAAGGCCGGCGGGCTTCCGAAGGGCGGGCATCGCACCAAGGATGTTCTCTGCTTTGGAGGCTCAACACAAAAACCTGCAGGCGGCATCCTCTCCCGCCCGACGTCCCTCTCCATCTCTGCATGCAGCACCTTCCCAGGGAAAAGGGGACACGTCTGGCTGGACACAGCTTTTCTCGGCAAAGAAGCAACAATGCCGGAAAACTCATTACTACTGGCTAGGAAGACACCCCTTTCGGGAACCGCGAATCCCAAAGGAGAAAGCACTACAAATGAATGGCCCTGTTCGGTGTAAAGCCACACAGCTCTGCACCGTTCATTTTGCTTTTCCAAACATGATAGTGGGTGAAGTACAGGGAATTAAAGATATCAGGGAGGCTCAGAGTTCTATTTGCTAGATAAATCCAGTGTGGAGAGGGAGTTCGAGACGGAAGGCGACTTCTGCTTCTGGCCAAGAGGGGACGAAAGGGACCTGATTTACTTCTGGCCTGAAACAACTGGGGGGAAAAAAAGAAAACAAAACAAAACAAACACACACACGAAACCACAGGCAGAATACACAAAACAACAGTTTGAGGAGAGCCGCGGCCATCAGGAAACGAAGGACAGTGATCCCAGAGGGATGGGAAGCAGAGGAGAGGAGGTCTAGGTCTGCCCCAGATGTCTCCTGGCGTGGGGACAGGGGAGACAAATGGGGCCTAGAGGCGTCTCTCCGTTGAGAGGCATCCAACTAGGTCAAGGTGGTGAGAGCGTGCAGGGCACAGCACGGAGGGGAGAGAGCGGCGCAAACAGAGTCTCCGGAGGTTTGCGCAGGGTCCACCTCGAGGCATCAGCTGAGCATTAACCAGGATACGCACGTAAGGCGAGTAACCAAGGCCGGGGACAGAACCACCTGAAAGGGTGAAGAGGCGATGATCCTCTGAGCTCAAACTGGATTGGACACAGTTCCTCTTCCCACCGACCAGGTGGCCTCATGATTTACGGGGCATCAGAGTACTCAGAACGCTTTCAGCTCTGCAGTGCTGGGCTAGGTTGCCCTCTACACTGGTGTCCGCGAACATCATCTATAAAGGGCCAGAGCCAATATTTGGGGCTCTGGGGCCCGTGGGTCTCCAGGATATTCAGCTCTGCCGCTGGAGCAGGAAAGTACCCACAGATGATAAACAAATAAATGAACATGGTTGTGCTCCCATAAAACTTTATTTATGGACCCTTCCCTTCGAACTTTATATAATTTTTGCAAGTCATGAAGTCATCTTCTTTGGACTATGGACAATGGAAAAACCATTTTTGGCATGCAGACCATACAAAATCAGGCAGTGGGGGAGATGTGGCCCACAGGTCATGGTCTGCTGACCCCTCCTCTAAAATAAATACTGTCCTGGTCCACCTTACAAAACAATACACAAATAACTGAACTGCATCCCAGGGGGAAAAAAAAAAGCCTCAAGGATATTTCTAGAAATAGAAAAGTACTTAGTACCAAAGAAAAATTCACACCTAGCTTCCAAACAAATATTTCCCCCCTAAGATTAGAAACAAGGCAAGGAAATCTGCTCTCACCATTTCTAGTTGACATAGTACTGGAGGCTGTAGAAGGTGCAATGAGACAAGAAAAAGAAATAAAAGGCATCCTGACTGAAATGAAGAAGTAAAACCACAAAAGTTAACAGAAAAGGGGGCGTCTGGGGGCCTCAGTAGGTTAAGCATCTGACTGGCTCAGGTCATCAGGTTCGTGAGTTTGAGCCCCATGATGGGCTCTGTGCTGACAGCTCAGAGCCTGGAGCCTGCTTTGGATTCTGTCTCCCTCTCTCTCTGCCCCTCCCCTGCTTGTGCTCTCTCTCTCTCTCTCAAAATTAAATAAACATTAAAAAAAATTTTTTTAAAGAAAGATTACTGGAAAACCCCAAAAATACATGGAGATTAAATAACACGCTTCTAAATAACACACGATCAAAAAGAAATCTCAAGGGAACTTTAAGCATATTTTGAACTAAATAAAAATGAAAACACAACTTATCAAAATTTAAGGGATATGGCAAAAGCAATGCATACAGTGAAATTTATAGCACTGACTGCATACATTAGAAAAAAGAAAGATCTAAGATCAACACTAAATTTCCACACCTCAGAAAACTAGAAAAAGAGGAAATTAAATCCAAAGTAGGCAGAAGAAGAGAAATAATAGAGAGAAATCAATGAAATTTACATAGGAAATAACAGAAAAATCAATGAAACCAAAGCTGGCTTGTTGAAAGAGCAATAAAATCAATAAGCCTCTAACTAAAATAAAGAGAACACAAATGACTAATATCAGAAATGAAAAAAGCAGACATCTCTACAGACCTCATGTACATTAAAAGGATAATAAAAATATATTATGAACAACTCTATGCCCACAAACTTGATAACCTAGACAAAATGGCCCAATTCCTTGCAAGACACAGCAGACAAAATTCACACAAGAAGGAACGGATGATCTGAATGGGCTTATATCTATTAAAGAAATTGAATTAACAATAACATTCCAAAACAGAAAACACTAGGCCCAATGGGTTCACTAGTGAATTCTACTAAACGTTTAAGGAAGAAATTATACCAATTCTCTATAATCTCTTTCAGAGGACAGAAGCAGAGAGAATACTTCCTAACTCATTTTCTGAGGCCGTCATTGTCCTAATACCAAAACCAGACAAAGACATTACAAGAGAAGAAAAACACAGACCAATACCACTCATGTACACAGATATAAAAATTCTCAAAAAAATATTAGCAAATCAAATCCAAGAATGTATATAATACACCACAATCAGTGAGATTTATCCTAGGTATGCATGCCTGATTTAACATTTAAAAATCAATTAACGTGGGCACCTGAGTGGCTCAGTCAGTTGCGCATCCAACTTTGGCTCAGGTCATGATCTCGTGGTTTGTTGAGTTCAAGCCCCGCGTCAGGCTCTGGGCTGACAGCTCAGAGCCTGGAGCTGCTTCGGATTCTATGTCTCCCTCTCTCTCTGCGTCCCCTCCCCCCACCCCTGCCACCTCTCTGTCTCAAAAATAAATAAACATTAAAAAACTTAAAAATCAATTAATGTAATCCATCATAGCCACAGGCTAAAACAGAAAAATCACATGATCATATCACTAGATGCAGAAAAAGTAGTTCACAAAATCCAACATTCACTAATGAGAAAAGCTCTCAGTAAACCAGGAATAGAGGAGAACTTACTCAACTTGATACAGAACACCTACAAAATCCCTAGAGCTAAGATTGCACTTGATGGTGTGAAACTGGAAGCTTTCCCACTAATATCAGGTACAAGGCAAGGCTGCCCCCCCACCACCACTCCTCAATACTGTGCTAGAAGGTTCTAGCTAATGCATCAGATGAGACAACACAAGAAAATATGTACAGATTGGAAAGAAAGAAAGAAAGAAAGAAAGAAAGAAAGAAAGAAAGAAAGAAAGAAAGAGAAAAGAAAAGAAAGAAAGAGGAAGGAAGGAAGGAAGGAGGGAGAGAGGGAGGGAGGGAGGAAAGAAGGAAAGAAAGAAAGAAAGAAAACTTTGTTTGCAGATGATAGGATCATGTACAGAGAAGAAACTGACAAAAATCTCCTGGAACTGATAAGCAATTATAGCAAGGTTGCGGGATACAAGGTTAATATACAAAGGCCTTTCACTTTACGATTAACCAGCAACACACAGGTGGAATTTGAAATTAAAAACACAGCACCACTTACATTAGCATCCCTCAAACTGAGGTACTTACGTACAATCTAACAAAATATGGACAAGAGCTATACGAGGAAAATTATAAAACTGATGAATGGAATCAAAAAAAGAACTAAAGGGGAGATGTTCCATGGATGTGGATAGAAAGACTCAATATTGTCAAGATGTCAGTCCCCCCGCCCCCCGCCCACACACACAGACACATTACGGATCCAATGCAATTTCAGTCAAAAGCCCAGCAGGTTATTATGTAGATATTGACAAACTGACTCTAAAATGTATTATTGTGAGGCAAAGACGCAAAAGGAGAAGAAGAACAAAACAAGAAAACTGACACTATCTGACCACAAGATTTACTCTAAAGCCATAATAATCAAGGGGCGCCTGGGTGGCTCAGTCAGTTAAGCGTTTTGACTTCGGCTCAGGTCATGATCTCACGGTTCGTGGGTTCGAGCCCCGCATTGGGCTCTGTGCTGACAGCTTGGAGCCTGGAGCTGCTTCGGATTCTGTGTCTCCCTCTCTCTCTGACCCTCCCCTGCTCACACTGTCTCTCTCTCTCTCAAAAATAAAAATAAAATATCCAAAAAAATTTTTTAATAAATAAAAAAGCCATAATTATCAAGATATTGTGGTATGGGTCAAAGACAAATAGATCAACGGGGCAGCATAGACGGACCAGAAATGGACCCACATAGTCAATGATCTGTGACAACGCAGCAAAGGTAATTCGAAGATAGTCTTTTCAACAAACAGTACTGGAATAACTGGACATTCACATGCAAAAGGAAAATGAATCTATACACAGACCTTACGCCCTCCAACACAAATTAACTCAGAATGGATCACGGATTTAAATGTCAAACACAAAACAAGAAAACTCCAAGATTACATAGGAGAAAACCTACACGGCCGTGGGTATGGCAATGATTTTTTTTTTGAATCCACTTATTCCTTCTTCAACGTTCTTTTCGTTACGTAGACCTAAGTTTCTTATAACATTTTCCTTCTCTTTAAAGAAACTTTAAATCATTTCTTGTAAGGGAGGTCTATTGGCAACAAACTCCCTCCACTTATGTTTGTTTGAGAAGGTCATGGGGACACCTGGCTGGCTCAGCCGGTTGAGCGTCTGGCTTCAGCTCAGGTTATGATCTCGTGGTTTGTGGGTTCAAGCCCCGCGTCGGGCTCTGTGCTGACAGCTCAGAGCCTGGAGCCTGTCTTCAGATTCTGTGTCTCCCTCTCTCTCTGCCCCTCCCCTGCTCGTGCTGTGTGTCTCTCTCTCTAAAAAATAAACAGACATTAAAAAGTTAAGAAAAAAAGTCATAATTTCTCCTTCAGTTTTAAAGGATACTTTCACAAGATACAAAATTCTAGGTTGGTGGGTTTTTTTTTTTACAACACTTTAAATATTTCACCCCACTCTCTTCGTGCTTGCACGGTCTCTGAAGACGAGGCGCACACAATTTTTATCTTTGTTCCTCTATAGGTGAGGGATTTTTTCTGTTTTCTTTTAGAATTTTTTCTTTATCTCCGTCTTTCTGTAGGTTGAAAAGGAAATGCCTAGGATTAGTTTTTTTGGTATTTATCCTACTTGTCATTCTCTGAGCTTCCCAGATCTGTGGTTTGGGGCCTGGCATTAATTTTGGAAAAATTCTCAGTGATGGTTTCAATATTTTTCTGTTCCTTTCTCGCTCTCTTCTCCTTCTGGTATTCCCATTAAAACTGTGTGTTACACCTTTTATAATTCTCCCATAGTCCTTGGACACTTTGATCTTTTTCTTTTTTCAGTCTTTGTTCTTGCTGCTTTTCACTTTAGGAGGTTTCTTTTGAGATATTCTCAAGCTCAGAGACTCCTTCCTCAGCCATGGCCAGTCTACTAAAAACCCATCAAGTGCATTCTTCATTTCTTTTAAAAATTTTTTTTAAATGTTTTATTTATTTTTTGAGAGAGAGAGACAGCATGAGCAGGGGAGGGTCAGAGGGGGAGAGGGAGACACAGAATCGGAAGCAGGCTCCAGGCTCTGAGCTGTCAGCACAGAGCCCGACGCGGGGCTCGAACCCACGAACCGTGAGATCATGACCTGAGCCAAAGTCGGATGCTTAACCGACTGAGCCACCCAGGCGCTCCAACATTCTTCATTTCTGTTACAGTGTTCTCATCTCTCCGATTTCTTTTTGGTTCTTTCTCTCTGCTTACATTGCCCACCTGTCTTTCAAAGCTGTGCATCCATTAGAGTCCATTAGCAGTGGAATATTATTTAGCACTAAGAAGAAATAGCTATTAAGCCATGAAAAGGCACAGAGGAAACTTAAATGCATATTACTAAGTGAAAGACACCAGTCTGAAAAGTCTACATGCTGTATGATTCCAAATACATGACATTCCAGAAAAGGCAAAATACGGAGAAAGACCAGAGGCAATTGCTAAGGGCTGAGGAGGGAGGGAATAGGTAGGGCACGGAGGATTTTAAGAGGAAGTGCAAATACTCTGTATAAATAATCTAATGGTGGATACGTGCCACCACATACTTGTCCAAACCCACTGAATGCACAAAGCCAAGAGTGAACCCTAAGATAAACCATGAACTCTGGATGACTACGGTGTGTCAATGTAGCTTCGCTAATTGTAATAAACATAACACGCTGGGGTGGGGGGTGGGGGGTGCTGATGTTGGGGAAGACTGCATGGCTGGGGGCAGGGGTGCTGCGTGCAAACTCTCCGTATCTTCATCCAGATTCTGCTAAGTCCCTGAAACTGCTTTAAAAAAAAATAATAAAGGCTTTGAAAAGAAAGAAGTCAAACTTCCTTATTCAGACAACAACCATTTGTACAGAAAATCCCACAGGCTCTATGAGAAAGCTTTTAACAAATTAGTGAGGTTTAGCAAGGTCGCCTGATCCAAGACCAATAGAGATAAATCAGTTGTACTTTTATACACTTGAAATAATCAGAAATAGAAATTTTAAAATAGCATTAATAAGAGAATAGAGAACATGAAATACTTAGGGATAAATCTGATAAAAGATGTGCAGGACGTGCACGTGTCATCTGTATGTCAAAACTGACTGAATCATACATTTTAAGTAGGTGCTATCTATGACGTGTCACATATACCTCAATAAAACTGTTTTTTTTTAATGTTTATTCATTTTTGAGAGAGAGAGACAGAGAGAGAGAGAGAGAGAGACAGTGAGCATGAGTGGAGGAGAGGCAGAGAGAGAGGGATACACAGAATTCACAGCAGGCTCCAGGCTCTGAGCTGTCAGCACAGAGCCCGATGCGGGGCTTGAACTCACGAGCCGTGAGATCATGACCTGAGCTGAAGTCAGGTGTTCAACAGACTGAGTCACCCAGGGACCCCAATAAAACTGTTTTTAAAAAAGAAATAGAAAGAACAACATAAATATAATACACAAAAACCATGTACAAAAATAGGAACATGAAAAATATCTATTGCACACATAAATAAGAGAACAAGAACTATGGTCCTGCCCCTATCATGCTCTCACTTCTGTGAAAGTAAGTGTGTGCTTATAGTAAATATACATGTGTGCTTATACCAAACAAGCCCGAGGAAATATATACTGATCTGTTTACAGTTTTGAGATTAGAGAAGCAATAAAGAAAGCTTTGCATTTTATACATCCTGGTTTTGTTTGAAATTTCTATAACAATCATGCATTACTTCTGAAATTAAAAAAAAAATAGAAGAACATAAGAAAATAATTAGGCTTAAAAGCCACTGGGCAAGACGAACTTGAAGATAAGAAGCCAAATGGACTCATTTTGTATAAGAAAAAGATGCGAAGGGCGCCTGGGTGACTCAGTCGGTTGAGCATCTGACTGGTGACTTCAGCTCAGGTCATGATCCCAGGGTCATGGGGTCCAGCCCTGCATGGGCTCTGCACCTGAGATTCTCGAAAGAAAGAAAGAAAAGGAAAGAAAAGAAAGGAAAGAAAGGAAAGAAATGAAAGAAAAGAAAGAAGGAAGGACGGAGAGAAAGGAAGGAAGGGAGAAAGAGAGAAAGAGAAAGAAAAAGAAAGGAAAGGAAAGGAAGGAAGGAAGAGAAAGAAAGGGAGAGAAAGGAAGGAAGGGGGAAAGAGAGAAGAGAGAGAGAGAGAAAGAAAAGAAAGAAAGAGAGAGAGAGAGAGAGGGGAGCACCTGGATGGCTCAGTCGGTTAAGCATCCGACTTCGGCTCAGGTCATGATCTCGCAGTTTGTGGGTCCAAGCCCCACATCAGGTTCTGTGCTGACAGCTCGGAGCCTGGAGTCTGCTTTGGATTCTGTGTCTCCCTCTCTCTCTACCCCTCCCCTGCTTGCGCTCTCTCTCTGTCTCTCCAAAATAAATAAACATTAAAAAATTAAAAAAGAAAGAAAGAAAGAAACAAAGAAGAAAGCAAAGGAAAAGAAAAGAAAAGGAAAGGGAAAAGACGGGCGTGTAGTGTTTGGAGAACGAGTCCCATCACAGCGTAAAGGGAGGTGGGCACATGCCTCCGATTCACCTGGGTTTATCAGATTCAGAGCTGCGAGCGCGCGCGCCCTCTCCCAGTGGAGAACCACTATTTCCCTGGGCTACCCTGATGGATGACACTATCTGTCTATCCCCCGGGGGTCCTGAGGCACAAAATCGCCGAGAGCTTTAAGTGACCGACAGCCTCCCCTGTGATCGTCAATGGGTATAAGGAACATTCGAGGCCGCGGGACAATTCTGACCAGGTTCCCGAGCCCACACTCTTGGGGTGTCTGGTACCTTGGATAATTTTCTGCTGCTGCTGCCGGATTTCATCAAAACCCAAGCCTCTGGTCTCCTCTGGCTCCTCGAAGAGCCAGGGGTTGGGTGCTCCTCGCTTTGCCCCTCCAGTCATCAGGCTGGACCTAGGAACAAGATTAAATGCGTTCGTTACGTAACTCAAAAAAATAGAGCTTTGCTGCAAGCAACGCCCACAGGCGGAGAGGTGGCCAGCCTCACGTGCTCTGAAAATGCAATTCGACCACAGTTTACTGCATCCTTAGTTCAATGCCAGCAACTTTGTTCAGCGCTGGGAAGAGGCCTGAGGATGACTTACGGCACAGGCCCGGTCCCCCGGAGAACTGCAGCACATGATGCCCTTGCTGATCTTCCGAGACACATGTGACTCAATAATCATAAATGAGGGCCTTACATTTCCAAAACACGAGGCCACATGGAAGTGGCCTTTATTAGGACACAGTTTGTCTCACAGGCTACGTGACACCACAGGCACAGACACTATATCTCAAGAAGATGCCAATGTTGCCACCGCCGCCAATGATGGCATTAAAACATGGCCACAGGATTTCTTACTAAAGGGTATGTGGCTGCTCACAGATGGACACACAGAGTTTCAGATCCAACCTTACGAACGTAACACGACGCTCATAACAGGACAAATTCTGATTTATCAATCTTAACGTGCCCTAGGAAATCCACGCGCCCCTTCCAAACCAGACATACTGGACACCTTGCCGTCCCGGGAACAGGGACCACACATTCTTAGCCTCAGTCCCCATGTTCGTAGGATTTTCATCTCGAGGATCGCCTTCCCTGTCCCCACGTTGTGTCCAAGCCACAAGGACCGTGTTGTTCACGAAACCACCTGTGATCACGTCAACCCGGACATGAACGGTCATTCATTTGGGAGCTGGGTTCCTAGGATTTATGAAGCTGATGGTCACAGTGACAGTGATATAAACGAATCAGCAGTCGCGCTGGCGGTTGACGGGCAGCAAGGACGGGCCACGTGCAGTCGCAGCCCCAGACGACATGTGTGCAGCCACTCGCTTCCCCATCGCTCGTGACGCTTCTAGCACTTCTCACGTTTCTCCTCTTCTCTGGAGATAACTGCTACCCCACTGTTTACCCTTTTACGTGGGGAAGTCTCCTGCCTACTAGGTATGAGGCAGGAACCGGAAGCCACACCCTGGACACGACAGCACGCTGCTCCCCAGCACAGAGCACGCGCCTGTCAGCACAGATTCGGATCTTGGCTCCACCACCTACCAGCAGACACAGACAGCAGTTTCCAGCTCAGAGGCCTGCTGGGGAGTAAATAAAACAATCCGTTTGGGGTACCTGGGGGGCTCAGTCGGTTGGGCGTCAGACTTCAGCCCAGGTCATGATCTCACGGTTCGTGGGTTCGAGCCCCGTGTCGGGCTCTGCACTAACAGTTCAGAACCTGGAGTCTGCTTCAGATTCTGTGTCTCCCTCTCTCTGTCCCTTCCCCGCTCATGCTCTCTTTCTCTCTCAAAAATAAAAAAATATTAAAACAATTAAAAGAACAATCCATTTACCCGACAAACATCTATTCCGTACTTAACTATGGCGCAGGCATTGTTCGCGTTCATGGGAGCGAGGGAAAAACAGAATATAGGAAAGACAGACCAAAATCTCTGCCCCTACAAATTAGAAATTCTCGTTATAGATGCGGCTTCCATCCTGGTGGTGGGGGTGGGAGGGAGACGAGGTGTGAAATGCGCGGAAAGCGAGTAACGCGGTTCTTGGAAGATAACAGTCATTCCACACATGGTAACAGTGTCATTTTACCACTTAATGTGCTGCATACACAGGGCACACGGAAAGATGATTTCTAAACCAAGGAGCTGACCCCCAAAAGGCTGCCTCTCCTTCAGTTTTTGTTGGGTACTCTGAAACCCAGAGATGAATACAATACGTATTGGGAAACAAACAGAGGCAAAACTGGAAGAAAACTTTTGATTTCTCAGACTAAGATTTTAACTTTGTTTTTTAATGTTTATTTATTTTTGAGACCGAGTGTGAGTGGAAGAGGGGCAGAGAGAGAGGGAGACACAGAACCCGAAAGAGGCTCCAGGCTCTGAGCTGTCAGCACAGAGCCCAACGCAGGGCTCAAACCCATGAACCGCGAGATCATGTCCTGAGCCAAGATGAAGAGTTGGACGCTTAACCAACTGAGCCCCTGGGAAACCAAGAAGAGATTTCTTTTCTTTTTTTTTTAACGCATATTTATTATTTTGAGAGAGAGAGAGAGGGAGAGAGGGAGGGAGAGAGGGAGACATAGAATCAGAAACAGGCTTCAGACTCCCGAGCTGTCAGCACAGAGCCCGATGCGGGGCTCGAACCCACAAACCATGAGATCATGACCTGAGCCAAAGTCAGACGCTTAACGGACTGAGCCCCCCAGGCGCTCCCCAACCCCCACACTCGGACTAAGATTTTAAACACAGACCTGGCCTCTCTGCTCAAGTGCACGGACACGCTGAACGCAAGTACAACTTGCTTCCACCTTCTCGAAGAGCAGGTGTGTCCCTTTAGAGCCTGACTTTATTTACCTGGTTGGCCCCAGGTATCTAAGACACCATGATTCCAGATTTATCCCCCAGAGTAATCATTCGATCTGACCTGAAGATGAGGGCACAAAAGCATCGGAGAAGGGAAAGGAAGAGCGAGCTTACAAAGCACAGTCCCGGATTCGTACACCAAACATCAGCTCTGGGTCAAAACAGGCTTTTCGTGTGGGCTGCTGGGTGCGGATCCTGGGAAGGGCAGGTGCTAACGGCCAGAACGACGGGCCAGACGTGTGCAAAGTAACCGCCAACAGCGCATCTATCACCGGCTACGAGCGGCCGCCCACGCTACTCAGCACACGGCACCTGCCTTGATAGGGGACATTGCTCCTCCGAGGTTAAAGCCAGCATGTCCCACTGGTGGCCTGTGCCATACCGAGAACACATTTTTACAAATCATGAATGGAGAGGGGCGCCTGGGTGGCTCAGTCCGTCAAGTGTCTGACTTCAGCTCAGGTCATGATCTCATGGTTTGTGAGTTCGAGCCCCGCGTCGGGCTCTGCACTGACAGCTCAGAGCCTGGAGCCTGCTTTGGATTCTGTGTCTCCCTCTCTCTCTGACCCTCCCCCACTCTCTCTCTTTCTCTCAAAAATAAACATTAAAAAAAAAAAACCTTAAAACAGTACCCTTCCCTGTAACTCCTTAGCCCGCCTCCTCCTCATTTTGCCTCATTTTTCCCCAAGGCACTGAGACAACTATCCATCAGAGAGGACACATTGGTTTATTTTCTGCCTCCCGCACTGCACTGTGAGCTCCCCCGGGGAGGAACTAGCTTGCTTGTCACCATCTCCACAGTGTCTAGCCTCACGGGCAGTGAATTAAAAAACGAAGTTGAGAGAATTAACTTGTTCAGCCAAAATCATCCCTGAATGTGTGAAACCAGTTGAGAGTAGCCCGGAAATGGTAACATCGCCCACTGGTGCTGTGCTATGCGATTTCAGGGCCACGTGACAACCACGGCCCCTTCCCGTCACACGCCAGCCTGGGTGGAGGCCAGCGCAGGTGTTACTGACGGGAAGACCAAGGAAAAGAGACATCAAGTGACTTTCTGGAGGGCGCGTGCTTAGTGGCAGAGCTCAAGGTGCGACCCACCACTTTGCGCTCTGAGCCCCAGGCACTGTCCTCTGGACCGTCGCTGCCACCACCGCCGGGAAGGCTGCCTGAGGGTAGGGAGACCTAAGGCCCTGCAGAGCTGGTGAGGTCCTCGATCCGGGGAGGGAGGGATGGAAGGCACTCGAAGAGAGGATGAGCACGCGGGTGGAGTCTCTGGTGCAGGGGCGAGAGGGGAGAGGGTGAAATCTGGAAGGCTGGGTCTCGCAGAATTCCTGCCGGGGCAGGCAGCCGTGACACCCCTGCATCTGTCCTCATCCCTTTCATCCTCACTTCTGCAGGACAGTGCCATTTTCGATCCGTGCTAACTGTCCCCGTCCTGGAAATCCTCCGGTCCAAAGCCAAGTTTCCTTAAAGAAGGAACTAGACTCCGCGGCCCGACCGCCACAGCAGTCCCACTGCTGCTCCCGCTCTACAAAACCCTCCTCACCCGTGACCTTACTGCCCAAACGTCCCCCGTTGCCACTCGGCCCCTTGCTGGGCCTCCTTTGTCACCTGCGACCCTCCCTTACCTCCTCCATGCCCCTCTCTCCCACGGGCAGCCATCCCTCTGTCATTTGCAGGTACCTCTTCCCCCGTAGGCCCCTTAAACATTAGTGCTCGACAGCCGGTCTGTTCGGACCTTCCTGCCCCGCCCTGTGCTCTCTCTCCGGGCAGTGCGGTCTGTCCCCGGGTCCCCGGGACGCAGGAACAGGAAGTAGCAGGTGTTTCTGCCCTTTTCATGCCCCGGGTACAAATGCAACAGGATGCGTTCTCTCGGGTCATTACGGTGGTGGGTTCTTAACTGGGGGTGGGAGAGGGACATGCCCCGCTCCCCAGCAGGGCACGATCAGAACCTGGAGGGTGGGAGGGAGCCTGGGAGGGAGCCTGGGAGGAGCAGCACATTCACAGCCGAAACTCCAGGTATCCCAGTCCAGGGGATACGCGGTCAACGCTCCTCCTGACTGAGAATCTCTGTGCCCCAGACTTCCAGACTCCCCTCCACCCGTGCTATTTTCCTGCAGGCTGTCTACGGGCACCGACGTCTTCTTGTCTGGGACTGCTCCACTGTGAACCCCATGTGCCCCAAATCAAACCGATGACTCTCAGCCCATACGCTTTCTTCTCCTGGGGGCGCTATCTGGGGAGCACCCCCATCCCCCCCACCCCATAGGCCAAGTCATCCGGCCCTTTCTCCCCCCCATTTTTTGCCCCTTCTCTCCCCCATTTCATGGGTTACCAAGTCGTCCCTCAGGTCCGTGCCCCCCATTCCACCCCCGTGGGTACTGCCTTGCCTCTGACCCTTGTCACCTCTCCTGGGGAGCATGGCCGCAGCCTTGTGACTGGTCCCCCGTGTTCCCAGTCACCCGCATCCAAATGGCCTTAGACTCTGCTGCCGGAACTCTCTTTCTAAAACAGAGATCTGGCCGTGACGTCTCCCGGTTTCAAAACGTCCCCAGCTCCCGAGAAGCCAGGGAGGACGTTTCGGCTGGACAACGTGGCCCCAGGGATCTGCGCCACGTCAACTCCCCGACACCCCCTTCCACACCCTTACTCTTCCTTCAGCCCTACAAACCGCTCACCGCTGCTCAGACAAAGGCACAAACTTCCACACTCTCATGTTTTTGTATGAGTCTGGAGGGTCCCCACCCCCACCCCTTTGTCCATCTGGCAAAATTCTATTCATCCCCTACGGCTCAACTCAAATGTCACTTCTCCTGTTTGGTCTTTCCTGATCCCTATCCCCACCCCACCCCCACCCCCTTCCCTTGAATCAATCACTCGCTGGTGCTCCCAGGGCACTTTGTTCAAAACCTCTAACGTGGCATTTATCAAGCAGGATTGCAGTTAGCTATTTACTCATCTGTCTCCCTTCCTAAATTATGAGCTCTGCGAGGAAAGAGGCCACATGACAGTCATGCTTATACCCCTAGTAGCAAAAAAAAAAAAAAAAAACAAAAAAAAACCAAAAACCAAAAACAAAAAAAACAAAAAAAAAAAACACAAAAAAACAACCCAGCGCTTTGGAATAGGCCAGAGAATAGACACTCAGCACACGTTTATGAAACAGAACTAGGAAACCAGTGAGCTTTTTAGGCCGGAGAGAGACAGAATGAGAGGAGCAGTTAACATCTTTATCTTGAGAGATTAAAAACAAAGAAAAGAGAAGCACAACAAGACTTAGTCTACCGCTATTGGCCTCCAAGACTCCAGGGCAAAGCCTGATACTGCTCGAGCAGATGGAGAGGGTATCGCTTGAAAGAGAATTCTTTCACTACGACACGTTCCAGCTCGACCCTGCTCTTAGAGTTACACTGAGGGAGACTTTCCCCTCTGAAAAGTTAACGAAGGCAAATCCTAAATACTATACTTCTGAGGCTGGGACAGACCTGAAATGTTTTTTGTTGTTGTTGTTTTAATAAATCAGTTAACTTTTGCCCGTATTCTTTCAAGATGGAACTTCTCTAGAACTTCTGAAATAAAAACCACATTAATAAATGGGGGGGCGGGAATCTGTCTTGTAAAGATTTTACCAAAACGTTTCATGGGTGCTCCTGAAGATATAAACATACTTCATTTTCATCTGCCCAAAGTAAATGATGTAAATGATGCTTTGGATTCAAGGATGATACTGGGGGGGGGCGGGTTGGGGTGTGCACAGATAACACATGTCTTTCTGCCGACAGGTAGAAGTGGCTGAGGCTTGCTGGGAAGTCATAGGGGAGGGCGTCCTTAGGGACCAAACAGAATTGAAAAAGCAGTGAATTCTGAGAAGTAGCTTTCCTTAGCATCTCAGAAAGACGTCAGGGTGACTATAGGAAATGTTGGCTTTGTCTAAAAAATATATATGTATATATCAGTGTCTGCCTCTTCACAGGTGAGAGAGAGGCTGGAGGCTGGGACCAGAGACCCCATCTCTAGGGTGTCAGCGAAGTGAACGGAGTCTGCAAAGCTTTGCAGTTGGGCTTGTCTAAAAAGATGAGAAAACACTGCCATGGGATGAAAATGTCAATTCCTTTCTCGAAACTTTTCTTGGTAGTTTCTCTCTGTGAATATAAAGATGCCCGGGAGCTCAAATTTCAATCAGAAATAGATTCTTTGACATAAATTCTTGGGAGGCAAAATCTGGCAACAATATGCAGCCTGGATTACGCGGAGGAGAGGGAGGTGGGCCAGGAGGCTGGGGTAATTTAGGCGGAAGGTGGCGGGGGTCTGGGCAAGGGAAATGACAAGAGGGAACAGGAAGAGTAGGACGATTCCCACAGTGAGTCAAAGGAAAACCCTCCAAGTGTTGGTGAACAGACTGGATACAGGGGATAAAGATTTTCAAATGGGGGGCAGGTGGGAGGGAACTTGGAGAAGTGACACAGCCTAGGGGAAGGGAAATTTTTTATTTCTTTCCAGAATTTTCTCAAACTTCTATATAGTTCCTAGGAAGAACCCCAAAATAAAACTGCTCCTGCAGGATCTATGGCTGTGAACCCATGTCTACTTACAGCCATATCTGCTAGATGGCCAACCTCTCTAGGTCCGAGACTCTGTCCTGTTCTTTCTCTGTATCATGTCCACCTGCACATCGATCCTTCCTACAAATACATACTGAGCACCTTCTAGGTGCCAGGCTCTAATCTCGGGGCTCAGAGGTGAACCAGACACACAAAGAAATAACTGACCTCAAGGGGCCGATATTCTGGGGACAATAAATGCCTCACACCATGCCTTTTGCAAATACAATTTGCAAAAACAATTGTTTTTGTTAAGTTGACCAGTCTTTCTGGAGTAGGAGTCCAGAACAAATAAGAGCTCAGACAAGGAAAGTATCTTCTTGCCTAGCATCCTAGGAGATCCCTGCCGTGGCATTTTTAAAATCTACTGCAATCAAAGAGTTTTCTAATTTTAAACCAGTCTCATCTTCTCCTTCCTCGCTGCCAGTCACATTCAGCGATAAAAAGTTTTAACTTTAAGTTAAAAACTTGATGAACCAGTTTGCAGAACAGACATGCAGGGTGGAAAAGGTCATCACAAGTCATTATTTTGG
Source organism: Cryptoprocta ferox (assembly GCA_028646485.1). Lineage (NCBI taxonomy): Eukaryota > Metazoa > Chordata > Mammalia > Carnivora > Eupleridae > Cryptoprocta > Cryptoprocta ferox. The sequence goes on from CM053565.1 coordinate 3,497,218, forward strand.
CCTCCACACCGAATTTCGGAAACCCCAGGGTGCTCTTCCTAAGAGTCGTCCATGCAACCCGAATTCTAGAAAATAAAACCGAAGGGAACAGTCTTTTGCCCTCCGTGCTTGATCGCCAGGGTTCCTGAGGAGTAGAAGAGGGAGGACGTAGGGTGGCATATCAAACAGAAGAATCCTAAGTAAGATGAAGGAGCTGCCGGCTGTGTGTGTGTGTGGTGACCGGGAGCCATCTGCTGGTCAGTGCTTACAATTCAACGACAAAAGGCTGAGCAATGCGATGACGGCCATTCATTTAGAAGGCGCTCCTTCTGTGACAACACAAAGCACTCTCGAAAACATGTTTGGACACAGAATGAGCAAAAAGTCAACCGTATGCTTACGTATGGGGTGGGGGGAGGTTCTGTCGTGAGAACTGAGCCTTCCTGACACTGTGGTTGCAAGAACAGGGGCCCTGCATCCCCCACTTTGTTCTTTACGACCAAGCACCCTACAGGGACAAACCCAATGGGCGCCCCATGGGGGTTAATGATTTGCGCTGAGGCATTTGGCGTGAACAGTGATGTCCATCTCCGTCTCGATGCTACTATCTCGCCCCTTATTTGCTTCCGTCCTCACTCATAAAATAAAGAGAAAATGCAATAAAATAGTCACTTCATCGTCTCAATGAACACTGTTCCAGGGCAAACACACCAGTGTAATACAATGAAATCCCTGGCTGGCAGAAGGACTACTGACAGTCACGGAAATCGGTATTTGTCACCTGATGGACAAAAGTGCTAATCAGGCATTACAAGACCATCGAAGCGTGGCAACGAAAAATGTGTATACATGCAAGACGCAGAAAAGCCATGAACCACCTAGTCATCATTCCCACCTCAATAATCTTGCTTGTAATTGTGTTAAGTCATCTCTTTCCCATCTAAACACTCGAATTCTCGAGATGGGAACCCATGCTTTCAATGGTGCTTTTCACTTTCTCTCTAGGGACGGGACCCACGAATCCATGAGCGCCCTTGGGCAGGTATCTCTACAACCGGCTGGGCACCGATCTGGAGGCTCATACGGAAGTTATCCGTCTAACGAGAGGGGCTCGAGAAAAGACCCAAGTAAGAGGGAGAATATGCAAATTCTACTATTTCTGCAACTGATGACTCAGGGCTCGTTTCTTCCACCTTTTTCTCCACCTCCCCTACCGGTCTCTCCCTGTTCTTATCTCGTACACCATTTATGGCTCACAGCGCACGATTCAGCACTCACTTATCAACGATTGCCGTTCTCTAACTGCTTCCTGCAGGATAGAAAGTCCTCTCCGAAGGGCATGCCGTTTTTGGATCCCCCTCTGCTAAGAGCCATGGCAGCATGTGCTCAGTAATGTTTACAAAGCACGTTACAAAGGCATAAACCGACGCGTTCACCTACATTCAGCTCATGTGGACCTCACAGTATTTTGTAGAGTTGGGGTGATCTGCAGTTTTACAAAACACGAGAGGGATGGGGCGCCTGGGTGGCTCAGTCGGTTGAGTGTCCAACTTCGGCTCAGGTCATGATCTCACGGTTTGCGGGTTCGAGCCCCGCATCGGGCTCTGTGCTGACAGCTCAGAGCCTGGAGGCTACTTCGGATTCTGCGTCTCTTTCTCTCTGCCCCTCCCCTGTCACGCTCTGTCTCTGTCTCTCAAAAATAAATAAATGTAAAAAAAAATTAAAAAAAAAAACACGAGAGGGAGTCAGAACTCAAACCCGGGATTTGGAATACCAAGCCCTTAGTTCCTGCCACTGAATTACACAAGCAGACTTAACAATACGTGGCTTGAACGGATGGAGGGAACACTGTGCATTATGTACAGGGATCAGGAAGAAGGACAAAGCACCCAAGGCCAGTGAGCCATGAACAAATGAGGGGTCCCTACCAGGCAGCCATGGTAGCATACCAAAACCAAGAGAGAAAAGGCCCAAGAGACAAACCTACAGCAGAGGACAAGGATATCTGAGTTCTAGCTCCTTCTCTCCCACGCATTCCCCTCGGGAACGACGGCTTCTCTAAGGATGTCTCCCCATATGCAAACTGGCACTGACCTCTCCTCTCTTACAGTGAAGATTCTTATGAGGCTCAAATAATATCTCAAGTGCTTGGCAAACAGGGAAGAGAGGCAGGGAGAAACAGAAAACCCCTTTTTAAAATATATATATATATATATACATTAATTTTTAGAGAGAGAGAGTGCACACAAGCAGGGGAGAGGAACAGAGCAGGAGAGGGAGGGAGGGAGGGAGAGAGAGAGGGAGAGAGAGAGAGAGAATCTTAGGCAGGCTCCAAGCTCAGCACGGAGCCCGATGTGGGGCTCCATCCCATGACCCTAGAATCATGACCTGAGCTAAAGTCAAGTAAGAGTCAGACACTCAACCAACAGAGCCACTCAGGTGCCCCCCAAAACCCTTTGCAATAAGCACAAGATACTTTTTTTCAGTTTCTTACACATTTTCACTTCTAAAAAGCCCAAGTTGGAAAGTATTTAATAGGCTTTAAAAAAAAAAAGTCAACATAAGTAACGTAGGATCTGGTATATGTAGGGGACTCTTGATTTCTTCCCACAGCTTCTCCGTAGACTAGAATGTCCTCCTTTTTCAATTCCCACGTGGTCTTTGTAATTTGAAATGAATACATGCAGGGGTAGGGAATCTTCTGATCTTTCCATCAAAAGTCACCAATATACCAGAGGTTAAGGACTGCAATTCAAAAAATTGTTTTAAATTTTTTTAATGTTTATTTTTGAGAGAGAGCAAGAGACAGAGCACAGCAGGGTAGGGGTGAGGGAGGAGCAGAGAGAGAGGGAGACACGCGATCCGAGGCAGGCTCTGGGCTCTAAGCTGTCAGCACAGAGCCCGACGCGGGGCTCGAACTCACGAACTCTGAGATCATGACCTGAGCCGAAGTCGGACGCTTAACTGACTGAGCCACCCAGGCGCCCCATCATGACCTTCTTTTTTTCTTTTTTTAATGTTTTTAATTTATTTTTGAGAGAGAGAGAGAGACAGCGCGAGCAGGGGAGGGGCAGAGAGAGAGGGAGACACGGAATCGGAAGCAGGCTCCAGGCTCCGAGCTGTCAGCACAGAGCCCGACGCGGGGCTCGAACCCACAAACTGTGAGATCATGACGCGAGCCAAAGTCAGACGCTTAACCGACTGAGCCCCCCGGGCACCCCAAGGACTGCAATTCAAAACAAGATACCATTTTTCACCCATCAGATCATAAAACCCAACCAGCCCTGAACCAGCCACGGGCAGCTACAGGCAGGGAAACGTGGCGGGGGGACATGGGACTTTCAGAAACAGACCCGGCAGTGCCTGCTGACACGGACCCCCACCCCTCAGCCCAGTAACCCCACTTCAGGGACTCCGCCCTACAGACACAAAAGCCACGTTCACTACGGATACCGACTGCTGCATTTCCCTGTCGTGACGGAAAACGACACAACCGGGAGCCATCGCACGGGGAAGTGGTGGAAGGAACGGCTGTACATTTGTCATGTGGCATAACGTAGCCATTTCAAAGAATGTGTTAGGGGCGTCTGGGTGGCTCACTCGGTTGAGCGTCCGATTCTTGATTTCGGCTCAGGTCGTGACCCAGGGTTGAGGGATCGAGCCCCAAGTCATGCTCCGCGCTGAGCACGGAGCCTCAGATTCTCTCTTTCTCTCCCTCTGCCCCTCCCCAACTTGTGCTCACTCTGCTCGCACTCTCTATCTCTCTCTCTCTTAAAAAATAAAAAAAAGAGTAGGGGCGCCCGGGTGGCTCAGTCAGTCGAGCATCCGACTTCAGCTCAGGTCATGATCTCATGGTTCATGGGTTCAAGCCCCACGTCAGACTCTGTGCTGACAGCTCGGAGCCTGGAGCTGCTTCGGATTCTGTGTCTCCCTCTCTCTCTGCCCCTCCCCTTCTCAGGCTCAGTTGTGCTCTCTCCAAAATAAATAAACATTAAAAAAATTTTTTTTAAATAAAAAAAGAGTTGGTTAGAGCTATTGATTTGGAGGACTTTCCAAATTTAAATGAAAAAGGTAAGTGACAGAGTAATATGTAGAGTACAACACTGTCTTCATAAAAAAAAAAGAGGAGGAAAAAAGGAAAATGAGTATGTATGCAAATATGTTTTTAAATATTTGTATACATACAGATAAATGTCTGGAGGGAAACCACCCAGCTAGCTAACACTAGTTACCATAGGACAGTGCGCCAGAGGGAAAGGGAGGGAGAGAATGAATTTTCCGCTGCACCTCAGCATGGTTCGACTTGTTACAATGAGCATGTGCCATGTTGGTAATTGGTTTCAAATCCAATTAAGGATGAGTCATTTCCCCAGGGGAGGGGGGCCACGGGAGAGAAGGCATCAGGGGAACGAGGACCTACAATGTTGGTGCAGACTGACAGAAAGTGGTACCGAAAACATCCCTCTGCTTTTAAAATTAAGAATAGGGGAAAAAAAAAAACCTAAAATCAATAAATGCCAGATTCAAACATTAATTTTTTTTAGGGGAAAGAGAAATGGAAGAGGAAGATCTAAAGGGAAGGAAGGAAAAGAGGGGAGAAAGAGAGAGAGAGAACAGACAGGCGGGGCAGGGGTATACCGTCACCGAGGGCAAGTTTTCAAATGACACACAGCCTGTCACACAGAGGAAGGGGAGGGGAGGAGGACCAGAGAGACAACGGAAGGGTGACCACGTCCCTATTCCGAAGGTGGACGGTCCCGGCAGCTTAACACTCCCCTTCACTTTCAAGGGAGAAAAATCCTAACTTTTCAAAATCTAGAAACTGGGAAGGGCTGAGACAGTGTCCTCTGGGTTCTCCTGACTTACGTCTCCACCTTGTGGTCTGTTCAAGACATAGCTCTCAGTGTGTGTGCACGCGTGTGTGTGAGCGTGTGCACATACAGACACGCATACGTATGAATATGTACGTGTGTTAAGCATATATGGGTATAAGTCCTCATACATCAATATATGTGGTTATATATACAAATGCTTATGTTTGTATGGAGACATATATTTGTAAGTGCTTATATTTATAAGTATACTTATATGTAAGGATACATATTTATATATATTTGTAAGTGTTTACTTATAAGCATACATGTATCATATGGGCACACACTGTACTACTTCCTACACTTATTATATGTTACGTTATATATAGAAGTATCTATACATACACACGTATACACCTATACAGATATATACACACTTGTCTGTATATATACTATATAAAATGTATGTGTGTATATACATATTTCTACACATATTTTTATTTTAATTAATTGTACTTGTTTTTAGCGAGAGAGTGTGAGCGGGGGAGGAGGACAGGAAGACAGAGGGAGAGGAGAGAGACAGAGAGAGAAAAAGAATCGCAAGCAGGCTCCGCGTTCAACAGGGAGCCTGACACGGGGCTCGATCCCAGGAGCCCAGGCCGAGATCAAGAGTTGGCCACTTAAGCAGCCGAGCCACCCAGGCGCCCCACGCGTCTTTTTCAGTTCAAGTAGAACACAGAAACAGAAAGGTCGTAACTGTACAGCTCAAAGATGATCCACGAAGGGGACGCCCCGGTCAGTCACTACGCTGGCGAGAAACAGCTCCACCGACAGAACACCAGGATCCCTCGTGCCCCCTTCTTACTCACGGCCTCCGGCAAAGGGACCCACTCTGGTGGCCTGTGACGCCCGAAGTAAGTTTTGCCTTTACGGGAACGCAGTCTTACAGCACGTACGCTTGTGTCGGACTCTTTTTGCTCAACATGTTTGTGAGATCCACCGCGGGGCGTGGCGGGTAGCTATAGATCACTGGGTCTCCTCCCCTGTGGCATCGCCGTGCGACCACGCCACGATGTGCTCACCCGCCGCAGCGCGGGTGCTCCCGGGGCTGCTCCGGGTGGGAATATTAACAAGAATGCTGCTGCAAATGGTCTCACGCACGCTTGTGTACAGCTCAGTTTTAGGAGACACGGTCAAACAGTTTTCCACAGAGGGGCGCCTGGGCGGCTCAGTCAGTTGGGCGTCCGACTTCGGCTCAGGTCAGGATCTCCCGGTTTGTGGGTTCGAGCCCCGCGTGGGGCTCTGTGCTGACAGCTCAGAGCCTGGAGCCTGTTTCAGATTCTGTGTCTCCTTCTCTCTCTGCCCCTCCCCTGCTCACAGTCTGTCTCTCTCTGTCTCAAATATAAATAAACATCAAAAAAAATTTTTAATAAAACAAGTAACTGGACAATATAAAGGAATCAACAGAAAGACTAGAAACAGAGCATTAAGAAAGTGGTTATAATATTAATTAGCAGGCATCAGATATGAACAGCCTCCCTCTAAACAATGACTGAAAAGCACCATGGCATGAAACACTGAATTTGAAACCCCCAAAAACGCAAAATACCTAAAAATACATTAAACCACAAATGTGCACAGCTCACTCCAAGACGTTCTGAGAGCCCTGAACAATATCAGGACCAAGTAGAGACACACCCCATGTTCCTGGAGAGGAAGATTCGATATTATAAAGGGTTTCAAGATTTAATGGAATGCCAATTTTAAAAAAGTTATTTTTCCCTTTTAAAAATTAGGCTGGCTGATTCTAGAATCATGTTTTTAAAAACCCAAAACTCTTAAAAATGAAGTTAAAAGTCGCCTGGGTGGCTCATTCCATCGAGCGTCCGACTCATGATTTCAGCTCAGGTCATGATCCCAGGGTCATGGAATTGAGCCCCATGGAATTGGGTCCCAGGCTAACAGCTTCTTGAGATTTTTACCCTCTTTCTCTCCCTCTGTCCCTCCCCCTGCTCATGCTCTCTCTCTCTACAAAAAAATATTTTTTTAAAAAGGAGTGTAATGACAGGAGACTATCATGTATTAAAACTTATAATACAGACTCAAAAGGTGCTAGCACATGAGTAGTCAGAGAGACACGGAACACATCAGAAAGTCCAGAAACAGATCCAAACACACACACACGCACACACACAGATGTGTAACAGTATAAAGCTCACCATCTCAAAATGTGTGAGAATGGATCATTCAGGAAAAAAATACATCCAAAAAATAGGGTGGCCACGTAGGAAAAAAGTGGGATTCATACCCTTCACCAAATTAAATTCCAAATGGATCAAATATTTAACGGTTATAAAATAAAATCATGAGAGCACTAAAAAGAAACACAGGAGAATTTCCTGATTAACCTCGTTCCTTACGATTATATATAGGAGCCACGTAAAACTCTACTAAGAAATGTCAGTCTTCATATATGACACTGGACTAGAAAACCAAGGGGTAGTGACACGGTCTTTGGGGAGGACTGGATGGACACAGGCACTCACATAAAAAACTGCATTGCTTCTGTGAGAGTCACAAGTGCATATACTGTGACCCAGCCATCCTACTTCTTTTTTTCTTAATTTATTTATTTTGAGAGAGAGAGAGGGAGGGAGAGAGAAAGAGAGAATCCCAAGCAGGCTCTACCCTATCAGTGTAGAGCCCGATGCGGGGTTCGATCTCACCAACTGTGAGATCATGACGTGAGCTGAAGTCGGACGCTTAACCAACGGAGCCACCCAGGCGCCCCCTAGCTCTTCCTACTTTTAGAAAGTAGATTGCTCCTGAGTTAATAACTTTAGGCGACATAAAATCTCAAGCAATGATTCTTTAGGAAATCTAAGGAGAATCAGATATGAATCATCCTTCTGATAACTCAGGCTGTAATTTGAAATAAAACCTTCAAAGACCTAAAATGGGGGAGGGGTGCTTTTCATGTAAAACTGAATTAAGTTTTGCTTTTGTCCACTGTGGTTTCCGATACAGTGACATGAAATACAAACTGGAAGTATCAGACTTTTTTTTTTTTAAATAGCTCAAAGGAAGATACCAGACATCAAATTTATAAAGGCGACACTCTAAGAAAATGAGAACACTCTGCTGTCATCCTTATTCTTTTGATTTTAGCAATTGGTCTGCTTCCTAATATGCCATTCCTGACACACGGCTACCCTCCCAACATCTAAATAACTTCCTATTTCCTATAATCCTCAATATGGCTGGTGGTGTGAGGATTAAAGCTTAGCCAATTAGCCACCCACTACTGCCTAGTTAATCACATAATCTTTGAGATGCGCACCGAGCAGCCGAGTATGCAATGATTGTTTTTCTCTCTCTCCAAAGATTTAGCGAATTGTGAGACTCAGCAATGCTCTCAAGTAGAAAGGGCAGCAGGATTTTAAAGCAGTGTCCTTATAAGTCGCGGCTTATCTTCTGAGAGACATGGTTACTCGGAGACTTAACAGGTTTCCAAATGCCGTTAGTCAACCATTGCTTACTTAGACCGCAGCCTCCCATCAAGGTTTGCTGCTTTAAAATAATGATCCGTAATCCGTAAGGTGCAGCTGAGATCGGGTCACATGACAGCCACACATTCAGCTGCGTGACCGCCGCGTCAACGTCTGTGTAAGGGAAATGCTAATCCCGACTGAGGTCTGACAATACTCTTCTCTCCTTAATAAGGCCACATACGAGGAGGAAGGGGAAAGAGGAGGAGAGGGAGGGGTGGGGACCCTGGGAGAGAGCAGGCTAAGGGTTCAGGTGCGGGCAAGAGCGGCGCGGGGTCACACAAAGGAAACAGGAAGGAGAGGCCGAAGCAGGGGCTCCCCAGGCTCCCCGCGAGTCCCCATCGGACAAACCGATCCCACCCTCCGGCTGCCAGCTATCACGGGGCTTTGCGACACTGATGACCAAGCCGATTAGCCCCGGGTCTGCTGGCGGTCCAGCATTCATGACAACATGTGCCACAGAGAGCGTGTCTACCACATTTGAAGGTTCTGATAAGGCTTTCTGGCCAACGCGTTTCCATAGGCAAAGACATGTGCAACCTAGCCCCCACCACGTGACAAAGTGACCCACACCGATTTAAAGAATGACAGAAGCAAACAAAAATGCTGGAGGAGTCCAGAGATTAGAGAAGTAGGAAGGATGCCGGGGAGTCCAGAACTGGGAATTCATCACGGGGAGGCCCGAGGAAGTCTGTGTGAGTCACAGAAACTGAGCGGCAAGGAAGGGAATGACGTCCCCCCGAAGACAGAGCTAAAAGGCCCCTGATGGCCGGGGCGCAAGAGGACGCGCTGAACTGTGGGCCCAGCCTGGTTACGTCTGCGTGTGAAATCGGAGCCTCACAAGGCCAGTGGGAGAATGAGCGGGGCACGAGACGTTGGGGGTGAAGGGGAGGCCTCAAGTGTGGGGATTAGGGGTCGAGAGGGCAAAAATAACACTCTGATGTCGCCAGGTGAGTGAAACCGAAGACCAGAAGCTCTGACTTCCAACGGATGACAATCTACTCCTAGCAACTGACTGTGACCTTCATTCATTCATCCGCTCGCCGATAGACATTTCTGGTCCCTAGTAAGTCCACGGAGCCGCTGTCCTCCCAGAGGGTTGGGTCAGCGCGGTTTCGGTGTCCATTTCACGGCCCGAAAGCAGATTTCCCAAGGGTTTGCCTACGTAATATTCGAGAATGCTTTTATCTAGCACGCATCCTTTCGTCAACCAGATTCTCCTGGAATGTCACAGGACGTGCACTTTCAGGGCTGAGTTCTGGGCTGAGCTGTGTCCCCGCAAAAAAAAATCCCTGCGAATTTGGGGTTGAAGTGCTAACCCCTGGTACGTACCTCAGAACGTGACAGTATTTGGAGGCAGGTTCGTTAAAGAGGTCAGTAAGTTACAGTGGGGTTGTTGGGGTGGCCCATAGTCCAACATGCCCAGTATCTTTAGGAGAAGAGGGAGCCTGGACACACAGACTTCAGACATGCGCGCACAGGGGAACGACCATGTTGAAGACACAGACAGAAGTCGGCCACCTACGAGGCCGGGACAGACGCCTAGAACAGACCCTCCGTCACGGCCGTCAGAAGACACGACGCTGCCGAGGACGCGTGGGCCTGGCCTTCCGGCCTCCAGGACTGTGAGAAAGGACGTTTCTGGCAGCTAAGCCCCCCAGTGTGTGGCGCCCCGGTGTAGCAGCCCTAGCTAGCGCCTGCACACACAGGCAGGTGCGTGCACACACATTCCTGTTAGGGTGCGTACCGTCATCTGGCCTAAAGCAATCTGGGCTCGACAGGGAATCCCCCACAATCCACCTTCCAGGCCACCTACCGTAAGCTTTCTTCTTTTCACCTGCACTGACCGACTTTCTGCAGGACGTTGGCAGGGCCACACCGGCTCCTTCTCTTGGCTGGTCCCTATGCCACCCAGAACAGAGTATTCTATCCATTCTCACCGTCTTCAAATCACTCGTCCCTTCTGCCCCCATGGTGCTTATGCACATTTCAACAGAATTCCTCCGGAAGCTACTCCGAACTATTCCAGACTTCCGTTCCTTGAGCTAAGACAACACGACACCTCCATTACCTTTGGTTCTATCTTGAGAGGGTGTAAATAAGCCCGGCTGGCTGCCTCAGTGATTCACACCCCCAGGACTTTGGTCACTGTCGCCTCACGGTTCCTTTTTGGTGTGGCTTCCCTGTCCCCAAGCCACACGTGTAGGCCGGCCGTGTGGATCAGCCCAAAACAGGACGGGTGGGGGCACTGGTCTCAGCAGGCCTTCACCCCAAACACCTCTGCACAAATCCACCAACTACGCTGAAATTCTCCCATCAGTCAACTTACACTGGGCTCAAGGAGACTCCCGATGACAGACCTCCAGAAGGCAAGTCCCTGCCTGCCATCGATTCTGCTGCGAGAATTAACATGCGACTGATCTGCTAGTAAGATGGCAGCAAGCCGGGCACTGAGGAAGGGTGGCACAGAGCGAGATGTGGAAGGGGAGAAGGAGCGGGCACACTGGAACAAGACTGGTCAGTCGGCAGGCCGGGGGGGGAGGGGGCACAGGATCTCCCCGAGGGGGAGAGAAGGAGGCAGCAGCGACACCATCGCCGGGAGGAACATCTTGTGTCTGTAAAGGTTTTGGGGGTTCGCAAAGCGCCTCACGCACTGACCCCCTCACCGTGTCCTAACAACAGTGAAAAAGAGGCAGCACGCCTACCCGCAGCCCAGGGTCACTGCCTTCAAAGCCCAGATGGCTGGGAGGGCAGCAAGCCGCCGGCCTGGCCGAACGCCGGGCCGGAGCTGCTTGCGGTGCAGTGGCTGCGGGTTCACACGTGACGATGTCCACGTCTGGACGAAATACACACTCCGAGGCCCATCGGTTTCAGAGTCTTGCGCAAGTTACCTGACCTCCCCCCTCCCCAAACCTCAGTTTCTCCACTGCAACGTGGATGTCAGGAAGATCTCCGGGAGCTCAGTGCACGCCTGGGACCCAGGAAGCGCATGAGGCAGACATGGGCTTTCTGCTGCCACCATGGGTGGACACAAAGTGGCGGCCTCACCCGCCCCCCGTTAGACGCACCTGAGGAGTCTGCCCCCCATGACTGCGACCCGGGCCTCCCGCCAGGCTGCTCACTGTGACTCTGCAAGTGTTCAGCCCTCCCACCTCTATTTCTTTTCTTTCTCTGTCTCTCTCTTCTTTTTTTATTGTTTTTATAAGTCCCTTGGGTGACTCAGATGCCCAGCGCCACCATTAAGAACAAAGGGTAGTGGCACCTGGGGGCTCAGTTGGTTAAGCATCTGACTTCGGCTCAGATCATGATCTCACGGTCCATGAGTTCAAGCCCCTGCATCGGGCTCTGTGCTGACAGCTCAGAGCCTGGTGTCTGCTTCCAATTCTGTGTCTCCTTCTGTCTCTGCCCCTGCCTCACTCACACCCTGGAGCGCTCAGGTGCACACGCACGCTCTCTCTCTCTCTCTCTCTCTCAAAAAAATAAAAAAAAAATTGATTTAGAAACGCAGACCCAGAAGGTCTGGGGCAGGGTCTGAGATTCTGCGTCTAACACACTCCCAGGCGGCGCTTATGCCACCTGTGCCAAGGTCATACTGTAATCAACAAGGATACGGAGACTGTCGCAGGAGTGAAGATGCATAACAAGCAAGAGGGGACTAAAATAACGGCAAAACCACGAGACCCGATACATAAGGTGGCCCCTTCCGCATCTTTAAATGACACAACAGAGCTGTAAATGGAGCCTGGCACATAGCAAACCCATCAGGGGGTAACTGTCACTGTCCGTCATGATCACCACCTCTGCGACCACAAAGCAGAGGTATTTAGATGCCCCCCCACCCCATCCCCTGCCCCCATCGCCTCTCCGGTTGGCTCTGCTAGCTGTGCCTTTACTTTCTGGACTTCTTGACAGACGGCCCTGACTTTGCACCATGGACCCCTTGCTCGGGTGTTCTGTTTCACGGCCCTGGATCGCCACCTCCACCGGGTGCACACCGCCAGAGAACTATCCGGGCCACTTCAGGCTTCTTCCAGACCCTGCCCGGGACATGACTCCTCCGTCCCCGGACTCCTGGGCTTCATTCCGCCACGGAAACAACTTAGGATTCCATTTGGCTTTCTGTCTTTCATGATTTCTTTCTCGTATCCCTGGATCACACACTCCCAAGGTCTGGGGCCGATAGGAAGCTGTTTCCTTCTCCTCCGCTTACCCCAGGGCAGTGGTCTGCAATCCTGACTGCATATCATACTTACCTGGGATCTTCCATGCCCCTTCTCAATGTAATTGTCTGAGGGGGGGTCCCAGTAACTCATGGCCAAAGGTCAAAAACCATTGCCCTTAGGAAGCCATGTTATTCCTGACTAGGCACTAAGTGGAAGCAAGCTGCTCTGCAGAATGAAAAGCATCGTCCCTGCTGGCGAAGACACCTCTACGCTAAGTTCCTTTCCTCGAACCATCGTGATGGTTCCCACAATGAAGTTACAAGAGTTCTGGAAGGAGAGGAGGGGGTGATTCCGAAGACGTAACCGCATAGGGATCCTTAACCCCAACCCTGGAGAGCTCTCTGGCCCACTTCTCCGGGCCTTTCAGCAGAGCTGGGTGGACAGCGCTGTCCCCTCCAAGGCGTGGGAATCGCTCACGGGCACAGAACGGGCCAGGATCCAACGGCCGTACTCCCCTACCGTGGTGAGCACCGACTACAGTCTTACGAGGACATAGTTTCCCAAACATTCCAGGGAAAACAAACACCCCACTTTCCCACACAGGTCAACACGTGACTTCAGGAATTGAAGATACAGCTAATGTAGCAGAAAGCACAACCAAAGAACGCAGAGGAAATTTTCCGACTCGGTCCGTATCCTACTCAAACAGTCTTCCCTCAGGATGAGATTCCGCCCAACATACCTGGTTCACTAAACCCAGAAAATCGGAGAACGCTAAACTGAAAGACCATGACAAGGCAAACGCTATAAAGGAATTGGATAGACTCTACTAGATGAGCCAAGCTGTTCAGGAAACACATCTGTGATCGCGGCAGAGAACACTTTTCACCCAACCACGTAACCCCCGTGAAGGAAAATGTCATACCTGATGAGATCGGGTTCTGCACCCTCGTTCTTAAAGGATGCCAGAAGTAGCGTCTCCCGAGTTATGAGTTCGTCCAGGAGGTTCTGTCTTCGGTCTCCTTCAAGCTGCGTTCTGCAGACGTCTCGTTAAGGTCCAACGGTGGGTGAATTACCTCAGTTTACTTATCACATTATTAAGGAGCTCCCCCAGCTCAGGTGTGAGTTACAGACTCTGACCGGTACTGGCCAGAAGACACCTGTGCTTCTCCTCCGCCTGCTCTGACCTTCGACACCACGGACTTCCCAAGGAAAGGACCCTGGACGGAACCATGGCAGAGGCCTTGCGAACATGGACACTGGCCCGCCGCTGAGAAACACAGCAGGCAGGTTATTTTTCCTCCCAGCGACCAACGCCAGAATGACTGTCCCTGCCAAAAGGGCAATCCGAGTCAGGAATTCCTCGGGTTTTGAGTTATAGGTGTCAGTGTTCAAAGGTGTTTGCCTAGACATCAGCACCCCCAAGATACTCTGTAAAAAATGAGACGGCTTCTCAACGCTGCCTTCTTTCTTCCGGGCAAATGCCTATTCACACACTGGAATGGATTTTGAGAAGCGCTACTCCGTGGGACAGATTTGCTCTAAAGGGTGCTCATTGTTTAGATACACAGCATGATCCTTAAACTCTACAGAAAACTACAAGGAAAGATTCGGATTTCACTGTTATCCTGGTGAGTGTGTTCAAGTGGGAGTCCAACGCTTACTAGTCTTGTTTTGACCACTGTCTACACTCTTGAACAGCTATTCGCCAGATCATCTCTAACACCTCTTCCAGCACAATTCATAAGTTATGGCTAAAGAAGAAGACTAACAACGTCAGGGCTACATCCAGAGTTTTCTGGACTAGCTTTTTCTTGAAGCAAGTTAAGTGAGTTCTTCTAGGCTGAGTGCGGGTGAGCGTGTGCGTAAAAACAAAGTAAAATGTTGATGGAGAAAGCTTCGGCTATAAAAAGAACAATGGGAGAAAGCTAACAGATACATTTTTTTTGAGTATACTTATTTTGAGAGAGAGAGAGATTGAGAGAGAGAGAGAGAGAGAGAGAGAGAGAGAGAGAGAGAGAGGCAGAGAGAGGAAGAGAAAGAGAATCCCAAGCAGGTTCCGCATGATCAGGGCAGAGCCCCATGTGGGGCTCGAACTCACGAACCAGGAGATCGTGACCCGAGCCGAAGTCGGAGGCTTAACTGACTGAACCACCCAGGTGCCCCAACAAATACTTCTGTAAGGACATATCTGACACAAGACATAAAGAGTGAGTACAAAAATAAGCCACCCCAGCACAATGGATTTTATCTGGCTTTGAGTTTTGTCTTATCAGATGTTATCAGGCCTTATTGTTTTATTAGGCCTGAAACTGGTATTTAGATTTGCCCAGGCCACGTTACCTAGTTCTGGTAAGAGTAAGACATTAGTGAGGCTGCTGCTTTAGATTCAGAGACACTTTTCTACTTCAAAGACGGACATCAAACCCTGCACATGAACCCAAAATATTTCCGAGAAGTTGGCAGGAGCAAATGGTAGCATCACCATTTCCTGGTGGGGAGGCTGGCGTGGGGAAACCATGGCCCAGGGAATCTATAACTTTGGTTGCTAATTTTGGATACAAGGAGCTAGCTTGCTAGCAAAATAATATTAATTAAAAATTTTTTTAAACCCTTGAAGAAGTTTCTCCAGTAACGGATAGTAGTCAGTAAAATTATAAGTCCCCAAAGCAAGGAGGCTAAGCAGTGTCAGCGGCTTTAGCTATTTAAAAAAAAAATAAGTAAATGAACGAATTCTCTCAACATTCCACAATGCCAGGCTTCCCAGAGGAAAATCGCTACCATGGCTTTTCCATTTCCTACTTGCCTACAGCCGTGCGATCTTGGACACCATAAAGTAGCAACTGTAACTAAGAAACAGCGGGCTGAAGGGCTGAAATACCTCCTCGGTGCCAATAAGAAGGCCAAACATTGGCCTTTTGATCAATGCAATACCAAGAATAAATATCAATGTGTTTCAATTAGTGGTAAATTGGCAACAAGGCGGAAGGCTTTTCTTCTATCCCAAAGAAGTTCGTTGGGGGGGGGGGGGGGG
>CM053565.1:3512855-3527608 GCA_028646485.1 Cryptoprocta ferox
CCGGGATTCGAAGATAAAACACAAATTTTAAAAGTATCAGTAGAGAAGACACCAGGGAACTTTTCAGTAACCTCGGAGTAGGAAAAAATCTTTCTCGTCAAGACTAAAAACAGAGGCCATGAAAGAAAGGAAGGAAAGGACCAATCTGACTATACAGAGATTTTAAATATCTGCGAAATATTTTTCTAAGTGACCAATGTGTAGTGGCGAATGAAAAGAAAGGTAAAGGCAGACAGGAGCACAGAAAAAAGAAACAGTAGTAATTCTCACCGCATGGAAAAACATTTCAGCTTTACATTAGGAAAAGAGGTGCAAACAGAAACATAGTATCACCTTCACCAATCAGATTAGGACAGTGTGACCAGGAAATTCTGGAAAGGGCAGAGGAAGCAGGCACTCTCTGATATTCCTGGTGGGATTGTAAACAAGTCCAATTGATCGCCAGACTGCCTTCTAAATAACAAAATGCAGGGGCGCCTGGGTGGCTCAGTGTTCGGCTCAAGTCATATCTCATGGTTCATGGGTTCAAGTCCCGTGTCAGGCTCTGTGCTGACAGCTCAGAGCCTGGAGCCTGCTTGGGATTCTGTGTCTCCCTCTCTCTCTACCTCTCTCCCGCTCAAACTCCATCTCCCTCGCGTTCTCTCTCTCTCTCTCTCTCTCTCAAAAATAAAAAACATTAAAGACGTTTTAAGTAACAAAATGTAAAAGGCACATTGTTTCAAGAGGACTACCTCCTGCAGATATATTCACACATCTACAGCCAAGACCTAGGAAGATGTTCACTGCAGCACTCTTATTTATGAGTCAAATAGCAGAAATGTACTAACGACCACCAATGAGGAATTAGCACAACCCCACAACGGAATCTTCTGCAGCCTAAAAAGAAGAACCGCAACCCTATGGACTAATAATAATAATGAACACTGCCAAGCACTTACTAAGTACTTAACATAGATTATTTGATATGGAATAATCTCTAAAACGCAGTGTTAAAACAAAACAAAAAGCAGCATCAAAGAGCTAAAGAGGGAATGGTATGTTCCCACTGCATTTAAAAATTCACTCAGCTGGGAGCACCTGGATGGCTCGGTTGGCTAAACATCCACTTTGGCTCCAGTCATGATCTCACAGTTCAGGGCTTTGAGCCCCGCATCGGGCTCTGTGCTGACAGCTCAGAGCCTGGAGCCTGCTTCAGATTCTCTGTCTCCCTCTCTCTCCGCCCCTTCCCCACTCGCACTCTGTCTCTCAAAAATAAATAAACTTTAAAAAAAATTTCAAAAACACTCAGCTGGACACATGTACATTGGTATATACACAGAAAACTTCCGGAAGGATACACAAACAACTGTCTCTAAGGAGGGGAGCTGGGGATTCAGGGTGTGAGGGGGACTTACTTTTCATGGAAGAGTATCATTTTGTAGTGTTTGCATATCATATGCTAATTAATGAAAACACAAGTTTCAGAACTATATATAGTATGATCCCTTTCTAGTCAAAAGAACTGATATTTACATGTACATATATTTGTTCCCACCTAGAAAAGTCTGGAATGACAGGTACCAACCATCGACATTGCTGACCATGAAGACCGAGACAGAGAGGATGGAGATAAGGGGGGAAGGGGAGTCACTAGGAAAAAAAACGAGGCATACAGGTATAAGGTGCTTTTTATAATAAAAGCAGGGAAGACAAGTTTTTAAACCTAGCAGACACTACAGAGGTAAGCTCGTTAAGAATGGGCTTAAGGAAGTAACATCAAGTTCAAGAGTCGCAGAAGTTGGGGACTGTGTTTTGTGGGCTGGGAGCCGCAGAACAGAAGCACAGTTAATGCCCCAGTGAGCCGCAGATTTCCCCCAAGCCAGTGAGGGCTACCCTGCTTCTCCTGACCGGGAAACCGGCCCAGGGTGGCTGTCACCGGGTTGGTGAGTGACCATGCCAGGCTCCAGCCCAGCTCTTTCTGCTTTAGGTCAGGGCTTTTCCACCACCCTTAGAAAGGGGCTTCTCTATCCTGGGGCTCCCGGTACTGCCCCCACTTAACCTAGCCACCTCCCAGCGTCCTGTCCTGTTGGAAGCAGTAACACTAGTAATGCTCTTCTGGGATTTTCCCAGGGACCCCCCTGCTAACCTGGGAAAGCTGGAAAATTCACCGATTAGGAACACCCTCCTTTTCTGTTTCATTTTGATTTTAATCTACTGAGAGAACACAGCATAAGGGGGGCGGGGAGTAAAAGGAGAAAGTAGATTAACAGCCCTTCTGCATAGCACGCTTCTCACACAGGGGTTGTTGCTAACAAGAGGTCCGAGAATCGTCCAGAAATGACCATACTACACTACACGTATGCAGACTGAGGGCAGCTGGGAGGAGGGTAGAAAAGAGGGCACACAGTCAATGGCCAGAGCTGGGACCTCCTCTTCCACCAGCCTGATGAATAACCAAGGAAGAAAGGTCAGAGAACAGACAAAACCATAGTTCTCTGTCAACAGCTAGGCTGGTTTTACACACAACTAGAGCCACATCATGGAGATGTAAGACTGTATATGAAATCAGATGCGGATTTCATATTACCGACACCTGCTAACTACTTACGTGGATTCCACATTACTGGCACTTACCAACCACTTATGCAGACGTCATATTATCAGTACTTACTAAGTATGCAGATTTCATATTACCGGCAATTACTACCTACTCGTGCAGATTCCATATTACCGGTACTTACTACTTATGCAGATTCCATACTACTGGCACTTCCTAACTACTCATGCGGATTCCACACTACCAGTACATATGTGCATGAGCGGATTCCATATTACCGGTACTAACTACATACGCGGATTCTGTATTACCGGTACTTACTAACTACATATGTGGATTTCATATTACAGATACTACCAATGGGCTGAAGCCCAGCTTCTCTGGAGAAACTTGATAAGCACGTAATTCATTCATTCATTATATTAATTTTATTATTGTTTTGAGAGAGAGGGCCCAAGTGAGCAAGGAGGAGAGAGAGAGAAGCCCACAAGGGTGGGGGGAGAGAAGCAGGGTTCACCCAAAGTGGGGCTCCAGCTCTTGATAAGCACTTCAAACCTACAATGAGGTGGAGCAAAGATAGTGCTGCCCCATTGGATGCCCCGCCCCCACTCCAGCGCCTGCATCCTCTCTTTACTTGGTAGAAGGCTTAAGAATTTTGGCAAGGTTTTGGGGCGCCTGGGTGGCTCAGTCAGTTAAGCGTCTGACTTCGGCTCAGGTCACATCACAGAGGCACCACAAGAGGACAGTCAGTCTAAGGTCCCAGAGGCCAGACTTTTCTGGTTCACGTACTACTTCATCCTTTTTTTTTTTTTTTTTTTAAAGTTAACAAACTCTACTGAGTATTTATTATGTTCGAGGCCGGGACCTTAGCTTTCTCAAAGCACTGATCACAGTTTGCAAGTACTATTTTAATGCCAGCCTTATCGCGTGCTTTGACGGGACCTCGTTACAGGACCGTAAACTCCATAAGGACCACCTGTAAGTCCCCCCTGGCAGCAGGACTGGTTACAGTAGTGACAAGAGTGAGCTGCAGTTAATCCCCAAGGAGGCTTCCTACCCGCAAAGCACCTTCTGTGAATGTTCCTTAACCCTCGGCAACTATTCTGTAAGCCAGGCGTACTTTCATTAGCCCTATTTTACAGATGAAGAATAAAAACAAAACCAAGGCACAAAGAGGTTACGTAACTTGTCCAAGGTCACACAGTTAGTCAATGTCGAAAGCTACCTTTTAGTCAACACCCCTTAGGATGAGGCGCCGGTCCTGTGAGGTGCTTTAAATAGATTTCCTCCAGCTTCTACAAAAACCTTGCAAGGTGAGCATATTTAATTCTGCTCTAGATAACAAAACGAGGGTCTGGACAGGCTAAACTGCTCTCTGGCCTTGAGGAATGGGCAGAGCTGGCTCTCGGTCTCAGTTCCATCTGGTTCCAAAGCCAGCGTTGTTCCCGCTACACCAAAGGAGCCCAGATTTTTGGACTTCGTGGAGCAGAAAAGGGTCCAAAGAAATCAGGGGTGGCAAGAGACTTACGTAAAAGTTGCCAGGTATACATTTTGCCAGGTATAAATTTTCAAAAAAAAAAAAAAACACCACAGCAGACCAAACTACCATCTATTTTTATTATCTTGGTAACAAAGCAAGGCGCTTTTAACATGGAAAACTAGAAAGAATGTAACAGAGTATAAATCAGAAAATCCCTACCGACATAAACACGATCTTGTCCTTACTGTTCTCAGTGTAACTGCCACGGACAAGTAGAGTGAGAACTGCCTCACCTCCACTGGAGCCACGAGCAGCTCTCCCTAAAATTGATCGGGTTAGCCCCCCAACATCTGCATTCATTCGGTTATGGTGATTGCTACATCCGTCTACCCATCTACTCATCCTCCTCCTTTTTTTTCCCCCGAAAGAGACAAAGGGAGAAAAGTATTTAGGAGTAATGGGTGGCTCAGTCGGTCAAGCATCTGACTCTGGATTTCAGCTCAGGTCGTGATCTCACGGTTGGTAAGTTCGAGCCCCGCACTATCAGTGCGGCCCCTTCTCTCTCTCCCCCTCTCTCGCCCCTCCCCTGCTCGCACCTAACTTTTTAAAACATATTTCTATAGGACCTTTTCTATAGGACCTTTCCCAAGACACCAGAATACCTTTTTATCCTGAACCCCTTTGTAAAGAGATTTTGAAAGTCTCCTTAAAGAAGTCAAGACACTGCCTTTGAAAACCCAATAAAAAGACGAGATCGCATCAGGCCAATTCTAAGAATAATTTTACTACTACCTGACATTTCACCTTCCTGCCAGGGGAAAATAATTTTCCAAGAAAGAGCAACAATGTCTTGGGCCTTAACTCCATGAATTTAGTTGTTTGGATGGCGTGTGCATAGGCCTTATCTTTCTGGCAATCCCCGGTGTTCTTTGGAAAACTTCACAAACGCATAAATTTATTAAGTGCTGGAAACTCTCTCAACTACCCAACGCAGTAAGGGAACGCGGCATTCGAATATTCACATTAAAAAAGTCACCCAGCATTAATTATGCCTCAAGAAAAGAAAGGATTAAACTGTCGCTCTGTTGGCGATTTATGGACAAAAAATTTTCTAAGAATTACAACATCATAAAGTATACCTAATAAAGCACAGTGAACACTGTTTAATCTTCCTGATGATTAAGGAGGGCCCCAAGGATTTGCATTATAAACAGGATTTGTTTTGGCACTCGAGCAACATGCCAATTAATAGGGAATTCTAGCTGAAGACACGCCAGGTGACAGACGACTGTGTTATTTCTACTAGAGAAGAATTCAGCTTTTAAACACTGCCTTTGGGGCCAGAACGGCCCTGCATCTGAGTCCAAGCTCTTCCATTCCCCAGCTGTGGGGTCTGGGGCAAGTTACTTAAGCTCCCAGATTCCTCTCCTTAGCATAGGACACTCCCCTGCTGGGATTAGGGATTCTTTTTCCAGCTCCATCCGTGGCTTGGGGCGCAAAGGCTGACCTGGCCTCACTACCTTTTTTTTTTTCCCTTTGGTAAAGAAAATAAGGAACCACCGAGACTAATAATATGAGGTTATCAGGACTCACAGGTAGCTATCTGACACATCTTAAATCCGGGGGATTCCTGCTGCGGAATTATTTAAAATAGTTGCGAAGAGGAAGGTCGAGGAAGGGAAGATGGGGACAGAAAAAAAGAGTTAACAAGAGGACTTCATAATAGAGAAATTACTTCCTTTCCATTCTACCAAAAGAAAGGGTCTCCCTGCAAAATACAGAGGCCTTGAGCGCCCCCATGGGGCGGGTGATCTGAATTCTCTGTCCTTAGTACGGGTGATGTTTCGAGTAGAAACAGACGCAATCGTTTGAAAAAAAAAAAAAAATACCCAAGAAAGAACGCTGTTACAGTCCAGCTGGGTTTTTGCTTTGTCCTACAAAATTCTAAATTATCCACATTAACATCCTTAAATACTTCCGGAAGGTATTTAATAGCTCTGTTCAGTATTTTAAAATATTTGTAGAGATGTTTAGTGCTTCATTCGGCAAATTGTGAGATGACCACAAAACCAAAGTCTAAGGGATTTCAAAAGACGGTCTGGGCGAAAGCATTCAGAACAAAGTCAGGTCCCTTATTACTGCCACATGCTTCTCTATAACTAATAAGTAGCAGGAATCACTAATAGTGAAAAAGTAATAACACTTCTTAATTTGTTTCTTTTTTTGCCCTATTGTTTAGCACATAAGTATAAGGTGAATGATAATCAGGCACCTTAATAGAAGTTAGCGCATACACAATTGTTAAATTATACCGTGAAATAATTATTTAGTTATCTTTTTAACATATGTGCTTTAGGTAACAAGAAAATGAGTTCACGTACCTCACCTCACGTGCAGACTTCCTAACGCTTCGTCCTGAAAGTGGAGAAAGTTGCCGAGCCAATGGGAAACTACCTGCGATCTACATATCAAGACTTGTTGATTTTGATAAAATAAAAACTCTTTTTATAATACTGTGCAGTAATAAATGATACCAGATGGAGGGTAAAGTTACAAACTAAATGTATCAGAATGTTCCAACTCTGCTGGGGCGCCTGGGCGGCTCAGTGGATTAAGCATCCGACTTCGACTCAGATCATGATCTCACGATTTGCAGGTTCAAGCTCCACGTCAGACTCTGTGCTGACAGCTCGGAGCCTGGAGCTGCTTTGGATTCTGTGTCTGCCCCTCCCCCACTCATGCTCTGTCTGTCTCTCTCCCTTTCAAAAATAAAGATTAAACTTTTTTAAATATTCCAACTGTGTTAAAAAAAAAAACAAACTAAGGCCTCTGTTGTTTATTGAAATTAAACTTCTACTTGTAACCTTGGCGTGTTAGTAACTGAATATTTGGAAAATCATGAGATTAATCTAAACGAACCTCCCTGGTGGCATAAAGGGGGTTATGCTTGGAGAAAATAATTGTTAAAACATTTTCTACGATTTTGTTTAAAAAGCAATATTCCTAAGTTCTCCCATCTCAAATCAGGCAGTAGCCACCGTTTCCCGAGATACCAACATCTGGCTTTTTGGCATGAACTGACAATTGAAGAAATGACAAGAGAGGACCAGTAGGAGGCCAGTTTTCAAGCCCATATAAACTCAGATTTAAAGGACTGGGCCAGGGAATGGGTCCCATGGGATTTTAACTTGATCATATGATAAAACTTAAAAAAAAAAAAAAAAAGCTTCGGTACTCAGCAGGGTCAGTGGGAGGTAGAGGTCAAGGCCCAAGGTGCTTTAAGCAAACGTCCTGCTGCCCGCCCACTCCCCCAAAGTTCCCAAACCAGGAGTGGGGTCTGTGCTTTACAAAGAACATTAAGGCAATAAGGAGTCACATCCCCATAAGCGACATAAACAGAAAAGGAAAAAAAAACCCAAACCAAAGCTCTATGGTGGCTAACAACCTTGGCCTCTCGGAAAAGAAACTGGATTGCTCAGAGCCCTGGAAAGTCCAGCATAATCGCAGCTCTGGACGATCATGGAAGGCCTCCTGTGGGAGCAGTGGCCCACCGCCCTCGGGTCATGTGGCAGCGCAGGGCTCTGGGCAGAGACAGCACCAGCCACCAGCTCCCTACGCTGTAAAAGTCACACCCAAAGAGCCGGCCACATGAGTGAATTCCGTCAGTCTATGCCTCGCCAGCATTTTCACTGTGGGGCATACAACGGGCACTTAAAATAGAAATCGAGATTATAGGCAATATTTGGGAAACCAGGTCTTCCTCAAGCTGTGGGAAAAAATCTGGGTGGCCCAGATTCCTTCCTTTCTCAAAATAAGACGGCTTTTTCCTCCCACTCGAGAGAAGAGGTGGAAATGTTTACATGGATACATCTGATGTGTTGACACAGCTCTTAGCAATAAGTCCTTCAAAAGGGCGATCTTTTCCTTCAGACTCTGCAACAAAGCTCTGATTGTCACGGTCAGCTGGAAAAAAAAGAACACATCCTAAATGTGCTAGTCGGGCCGGGGTGGGGGGGGGGGTCTACTAAAAATACCCCGTAAACACATTATGCTTCCTTCAAGCACCAGCTGCCAGAGATGCTTAACTTCCCAAGGACACCCTCGGGGGACTAAGGCATCCAAATTTTGGTCCAGCCACCCACCTGATGCCTGCATCCGCCCTGTAAGGTGACCGAGTGGAGAGCCGGCCCATACCTGGGTACACAGCGACTGGAAACCGCCGCCCCCCCCCGGGCACCCACAGTCTGAATTCTGTCCCCTGAGCATCTATCCTCTGATCCCACTTCTCTGCCTTGGAGTCATGCAGGACATTGGGCTCCCCAGTCTTCCCTCGCCAGTGAAAACCCCAGGGTCCCTCAACCTTGCTTCAGATGACAAGACGTCACGGCCCATGCAATCCCGGCCGGCCTGCTCTGAACACGCTGGCTTACGTAAAACCCATGTCAAAGTTTTCCAGCGGTGTGTTCTTATACCGATGCCCACCGCCCGTGACTCCTTCCCCAGGCCTGCACGAATTTTCTCGATGGTTCTACAAACCCAGAGGAAGTTGCTGTTTGTGACTCTTGAGTGCTACCTTACAGGATGGAGGCGGGTGGGCAGAGAACCTCTGGGGAGCTGAGAAAATGCCCACGTGAAATAAACACAGCCAGCCGCGCGGGCCATCGGAGACAGGTGTCACGAGGCAGGCCAGCGCAGCTTTCAGGTGCTGCTACCTTGTTCAAAGTCGCAATCACAGGACTTCAGGGCAAGCGAGGGCTCCCTCCCTAGCATCAGCAGGGTCACAGGCGCCAAGGGAAAAACAGCAGAACCCCAGAGGCTGGCCGAGGGCTTACACACATCAAGCAACCCTCAGAGATGTCAGCGGCCAAAAACGTCTAACCTTAACTGTTCTAATACCTCTGGGAACCATGGAGAAGCCACCCACAGGGTTTGTGAGGAAATACCAAGGAGAGCAGACTTCCCCTCGTTCAAGAGCAAAACAAAACAAACAAACACAGCACCACACACACACACACACACACACCCCATACCAAAGAACAGTCTACAAAATTAGAGCTCAAAAGCATTCAAGAGATGAAAGAGTATGTGGCCATTAAAAAGTATGATGGAAATCTCGATTTGTCGACATAGAAAGATAGCCAGCATAAATTATTAAAAGAGGAAAAAATCAAGTCATAAAATGAAATGTCACCCACAGAGGAAAAAAAAATCCATCTAGGAACTAAATATTTCAAAATGCCAAGGGCAGTTATCTCTAAGTAGTGGATTTTTTTATTATTTTATAAGAAAATGGTTACTTTTATAATCAGGAAAAGTTTTCCATTATCATAATCTGCAAGAAACTTTCCAAAGCACAGAAAAAGATGGAGAGCCTAATTCATATTTTAAGCTAACACAACCCTGATAACAAGCACTGACAGAGATATTGGAGAAAATTAAAAAAAAAAAAAAAAGAAAAAAAGAAACCACATGCCAATCTCCCATAAGGATTATAGAATGTAAAAGTCCTTAAAAAATATTAGCAAAGCAAATTCAGAATTACATTAAAATGGCAACATACCATCACCAAGTAGGGCTTATCCTAGTAATTCAAGAAGTTTCATGTTAGAAAATCTAATATTCAAGCCGATAGCATTAATGATTACAAACAGAATGAACGTATAATTAATAGAGCACAGGGGAAATTAATTAAAAACAAAACAGAAAGAAAGAAAATGAACAATGGAACACTACTACCTTAACCACAATGTTTTTCGACATTGGTCTAGAAGTTCTGACCAACGCAGTAAGACAAAGTAAAGAAATACACAAGGGCTGGAAAGAAGGGGATGAAATTATCATGACGGGTAAATGGGTAAGTCTATTTGGGAAAGTTAAGTGAATCCACTGACAAATTACTAGAAACCAGAAAAGAAGTCAGTCTGCTAATCTTAAAATGAAAAAAAAAAATAATAAATCTAGGGCATTTCTAAATTTAAGTAGTAGGTAGGGAGAATTTTTCATTATTGTCTTTAAACATCATTAACAACACCAACGAAACCTAAAAAAATATCCAGCACCGTGCCTGGCCCATTGTGACTGTGTAGTAAATACCGATGGAGGAATGAATAAAAGGAAACACTCGATGTTGTAAAAATGTAAACGTTCCCCAATTAACCTATGAATTAACTACGTCTTCTCAAAGTCCCATCTGAAGTTCTCTTATTGGAAAAGAGGTAGTAATTGAGGCACCGCACAAAAGAATTTTAGTGAAACTATGAAAAATTATTCTAAAACTTGGATAAAGAGACAGTTAAAAGACAAGGAATATGTGTGATGGGGAGGACTTTAACGATGAGGTACTAGTCTTCATAAAAACGACAAGAGTATGATGCTGGCAGTTAGTGAAAGCTTCACTGGTGCGACAGAACACAAGGTCCAGAAGTCATACTGTTATGCAAAAATAAATAAGATATTTCGTATCTTTTTGTTAATGTCCATTTTTGAGAGAGAGAGAAAGAGAAAGACCATAAGTGGGGTACTAGCAGAAAGGGAGGGAGACACAGAATCTGAAGACAGGCTCCGGGCTCTGAGCTGTCAGCACAGAGCCCGACGCGGGGCTTGAACTCACAGACACCAGATCATGACCTGAGCAAGCTGGATGCTCAGCCAACTGAGCCACTCAGGCACCAGGATATTTCATATCTTTGGGGGTCAGGTAAGGAATAATTTAGCAAATGGGAAAAAATAAAATTAGATGCCTACCAATAAACTTCAAATATTTTAAAGATACATGTTTAAAAATAAAATAAAACCAGAAGGAAAGATTAAAGAAATTTCAGATGATTAAATATTTACATAATCTCTGGGTATGAAAGACCTTTGTCAGGGGCACCCGAGTGGTTCAGCCAGTTGAGCAGTCAACTCTTGAATTCAACGCAGGTGATGATCTCATGGTTTGTGGGATTGAGCCCCACAGAAGGCTCTGCTCTGACAGCATAGCGCCTGCTTAGGATTCTCTCTTTCCCTTGCTCACACTCACTCTCTCTTTCAAAATAATAAATACATTTTTAAAAAAATAATAGGTTAAGGACATATACTGGCAATTCACAAAGGAAGAAATATAAGTCTCCAATAAACATATGAAAATATGTTCAATGACATAAATAATTTTTAAAAAAGCATATGAAACTACTGTATACTTGCACCTAACAAAATGAGAAAGATTTTTTAAAAGATAATCAGAATTGGGACAGAATTGTATGTTCAAGAGGCTTAAGGTTTTATACAACCTAAATCCAGAAAGTCTACATTGGGCAACTCTTCTACCACGGGCAATAATTTGGCCACACTGAAAACTCATTTATAATTAGAAATTAACAATCCAAGAAGATCATACCAGTTAAACGAATCAAAGACCTAAAGGTAGAAGAGTGAAACCATACGTTTATTAGAAGAAAACAGAAATAAATTCCCTTACATTCCAGAAATAGTAAAAGTTACGAGTGAAAATGCAGAAACTATTAAAGACTGCTGGCCAGCTCTGTTGAAAAAAACAAAACTTTCACGAGGCAGGTGATACCATAAGCAAAGCCAAACAACCAACAATAAAGAAAATAAAATGTGTCACCAAGAACGAATTTCCATACTATATAAGGAACTCTTAAAGACTAAAAAGACCAACGATCCAGTCTTTCAAAAAAGGGCAAAAAAGAAGAACTCAGAAAAACATAAATGACGCGTAAGCATGTGAAAACACACTTCACTTGATTCACATACGAAAAGACACACGTTTGAAAAGACACCGAAACACCATGTCTCACTTATCAGACAACACCCTCCTGCTGGCCAGCCTGTGAAGAAACCGAAACTCATGCGTTGCCAGACAGGGCACCGAAGGGTCGGCACCCCTGTGGAGGGGAATTTGGCGACAGGTGAAAAAAAATCGTGTCCACCCAGGTTCTGAGAATTCACCCTTAAAAGACACCTCCACAAATATAAAGGGGAGGAAAAACATAAAGCTATTTATTGCAGCGTTATTCATAACAGCAAAACAGGAGAGAGAATCCAAACGCCCATCCTTAGGCAGGGTAAGTAGACTGGAGCTCATCCATGCAATAGTGCACTACGTGGTCCTAAAGAAGAACAGCGAAGATCTCGAAGAATTAATATGGAGAGATTACTACAATACAGTATTAAACACAGTAAGATGCAAAGGGGTAGCTTACGTAAAAGAAAGAGAAATGAGAACACATCACACACAGACGCTTGTTTCTGCAAAAAGTACCAGAGGAAGAGGAAGCCAGAAAGGAATGAAAATGATCACGTGGAGAAGCACTGAAAATTAATATAACAAACCCACAGTTATACGGTCAATGTGTCTTCGACAAAGCAGGATAGAATATCCAATGGGAAAAAGACAGACTGTTCAACAAATGGGGCTGGGAAAACTGGACGGCGACATGCAGAAGAATGAAACTGGACCACTTTCCTACACCAAACACAAACACAAACTCAAGATGGATGAAAGACCTAAATGTGAGACCTGAAATCGTAAAAATCCTAGAACACCGGCCACAGCAACCTTTTTCTAGATCTGTCTCCCGTGGCAAGGGAAACAAAAGCAAAAATCAACTACTGGGACTATACCAAAATAAAAAGCTTCTGCACAGCGAAGGAAACAATCAACAAACCTTAAAGGCAACCGACTGAATGGGAGAAGATAATTGCAAAGGACACATCCGATCAAGGGTTAGTCTCCAAAATCTATTAAGAACTGATACAACTCAACACCCAAAAACCAAATACGGTAAAACCTTGGATTGCGAGTAACTTGTTCTGCGAGCGTTCCGCAAGACGAGCAAACATTTCTAATAAAATTTACCTTGATAAACGAGCCACGTCTTGCAATACGAGTAGGACGCGATGCCGAACATCACGTGATCACATCTGAGCCAATGGTTCTGTCTCTCTCTCTCTTTCTCTCTCTCTGCAGGATTGTGGGTGATCGGCTCCCATGCTCGGATGCTCAGTCTCGGGCCACAGTGTTTGGCAAAAATCAGTGATTTTTCAGAATGTCGAAAGGTACCCACACTGGCACTAGTGTATTTGTGGTCACCGCAAAGCACCCATGGACAGTCCTTTGCTTTTCCAAACAAGAGTGAGCTTAGGAACGCTTTGCTCCAGTCTAGGTCAGGCTGCCTGCAGATAGTGACCCTTTCCTCTGCTGCCTTATTGCCAGTGACATGAAATACAGTCTGTGACAAGAGTTTATTAATAACGAACGTACCGTAGTCAACACCCGTTAGTGATAGTGAAAGTTGTCCTACACAATAACCCTCCTCTCTCTTGTCTCCCTCGTCTCCCTCACACCAGCCACAAAGGTTTCTAAAAGTAAGTGCATGTTGTTTATTTTTCTTTATATTTTGCATTTTCTTTATTACCTTATTACGGTACTGTATTCATTTTTATATGAATATTTTTGGGTTATGGAACAAATCATCTGAGTTTCCATTACTTCTTATGGGGAAATTCACTTTGATATACAAGTGCTTTGGATTACACGCATGTTTCCGGAATAAATTATGCTCACAAACCAAGGTTTCACTGGAGTCCAATTTAAGAAGGGGCAGAAGACATGAATAGACACTTTTCCAAAGAAGACATCCAGATGGCCAACAGACATAGGAAAAGATGTTCATCATCACTCCTCATCAGGGAACTACAAATCAAAGCCACAATGGGGTATCGCCTCACACCTGTCGGAACGGCTAAAGTCAACAACACAAGAAACAACAGGTGTTGGCGAGGATGTAGAGAAAAAGGAACTCTCGTGCACTGTTGGCGGGAATGCAAACTGGTGCAGCCACTGTGGAAAACAGCACGGAGCTTCCTCAAACGGTGAAAAATAGAATTACCCTACAATCCAGTAATTGCACTACTCGATATTTACCCAAAGAATACAAAAGCACGAATTCAGAGGGACACGGGCACCCCTATGTTTACTGCAGCTGTGTCTACAATAGCCAAATTACGGAAAGAGCCCAAATGCCCACCGATAGCTGAATAGAGAAAGAAGATGCAGTGGATACAAACAATGGAATATTACTCAGCCGTAAAAAAGAATGAAATCTTGCCATTTGCAGCAACATGGATGGAGCTAGAGAGTATAAAGCTAAGCGAGAGAAGTCAGAGAAAGACAAATACCATATGATTTCACTCACATGTCAAATTTAAGAAACAAAGCAAACGAGTGAAGGGAAAACAAGAGAAAGAGAGAGAGAGAGAGAGAGAGAGAGAGAGAGAGAGAGACGAGCCAAGAAATAGACTCTTAACTACAGAGAACAGATGGTTCCTAGAGTGGAGGGGGAGACATGGGTAAAACAGGTGAAGGGGATTAACGAGCAAAAAAAAAAAAAAAAAAAGACTATAAACAGATGCAAAGGATAGCACAGAACGTAGAAAAAAGTATCCATTCTAGTAACTTTAGAACAGAATAACCTCAGTACTCTTAGTGGGATGTTCTAAGTTAAAAAAAAAAAAAAAAAAAGGAAAGACAGGAGCGCCTGGGTGGCTCAGTCGGTTAAGCATCCGACTGTGGCTCAGGTCATGATCTCACAGTTCGTGGGTTCGAGCCCTGCATCAGGCTCTGTGCTGACAGCTCAGAGCCTAGAACCTGCTTCAGATTCTGTGTCTCCCTCTCTCTCTGCCCCTCTCCCACTTATGGTCTCTCTCTCTCTCTCTCTCTCTCTCTCTCTC
>CM053565.1:3527708-3564318 GCA_028646485.1 Cryptoprocta ferox
CAGAGCCTAGAACCTGCTTCAGATTCTGTGTCTCCCTCTCTCTCTGCCCCTCCCCCACTTATGGTCTCTCTCTCTCTCTCTCTCTCTCTCAAAAATAAATAAAAACATTAAAAAAAACATAAAACAAACTCAGACTTAAGTGTCTGTGGTGGAGCCTGCGTAGTAATCCTGAAACTGTTTTATGCCACCCGGAAGACAGAGCACATGAGCAAAAAGATCTCCCTGTCTTCTGAGTACCAGAAAAGAAAAATGCCAACTTGGCATGGGGAAGGTTAGAAAGAAGCCCGCGCTGCCGGGGTCTGAATCGAAGGTGCTAGGGTGAACCCAGGAGGGTCTAGAAAACGTATTTCCCCAGCCAAATCCTACCACTGTTTTGATACAGCCTGCAGGCTATTTACATTTTTACATGGAAAATGCCAAAAAGGCCATTATCCTCTTGACAAGAACAGATCCTCAAAGAGTGAGGGCGTCACCTCTTGTCCTGCAGAGCCCGAGAGATGTACTGTCTGGGGTCTGAGCTGGACTCAGAAATCGTCAGAGACTTTTACGGTTAAACGGGAGACATTAAATGGGCGTCATGCTTCATTCCTCTCAGATATAACGATTAACTGACTGATTGTAAGGTCAATGCAATGCAGGTAAGCTTCGCGGCCACACACAGATGGACACACACACACAGACGGACACACACACACACACACACACAGCCTCAGCAGTAGGAGGCTGACCTCAGAGCTCAAACGAACCACCCCAGGGCCCAACTGTCCCCGGCTCTCACCCTGATTGTATTTTCACCACTTCTTGAGTGCTGATTTTGCTGCTGGATTTTCTCGGCAATTTCTTGTGCAATTTGGCAGGTGGCATCGTATGTGGAGAACCTGCATCAGAGGCATAAAGGACAAGGATGCTTAAGGCTCTTTAAAAGCAACTTTCTGTGTGATTTGAGCTTCACTTGTGAGTTCTGGCCACCAAGTCAAACAGGGAGGATGATCATAGCAATTCCAGCAACACATGTTGCTATTGTAGGAGATGCTGTGAGGGGCACCTGGGTGGCTCAGTCGGTTAAGCGTCCGACTCCGGCTCAGGTCATGATCTCACGGTTTGTGGGTTCGAGCCCTGCGTCGGGCTCTGTGCTGACAGCTCAGAGCCTGGAGCCTGCTTCAGAGTCTGTGTCTCCCTCTCTCTCTGCCCCTCCCTGCTCACACTGTCTCTCTCTGTCTCAAAAATAAATAAAAAATTTTTAAAAATTAAAAAAACAAAGGAAATAACTGTGAGCCGGGCTCTGTTCTGAAGGCTTCATTTAAAGCAACTCACTTAATCCGCACAAAAACACCAGGAGGCGGGTGCCATTCCCATCGCCATCTTACGAGTGAGAAAATCAGCCCCAAGAGGTAGAGCCACTTGGCCAAGTGGTACCGCCCGCTGCGAACGAGGCCCCGAACCGGCTCCCAACCACTTGACCGCTGTGCCGACGGTAACGTGTTTGAATTCATCCACTTACAGAACATTCGACAAGCATTTATGGGGGGGGGGGGGCTCCTGCACTGAGCACCGTTCCAGGCACCGGCGAGCAGAGCGGCGAACCAAATGGACGAAGTCCCTGCTCAGGGACATAAGATAAATAAAGACACTGTATGTCGAGGGCTGGTGTGTGTTAACTAGAAAAATAAGGCAGAAGAACAGAGAGTGACAAGCAAGGGGGGGGACACCGGCCAGGCAGGTGTCTGGGAAAGAGCCTCACAAAACAGAACAGCAAGTACTGTTTACCCTACAACAAAATGTGCTGGGGACCTGGGGGCGCAGGACACCCCCTCCCGACACCTAAGCTTGCAAGAACGCTCTCAAAACATTTGCTGGGTTTCGATTTCTTATTCAAAGGGTTGGGAGGCTCTGAAAAATCCACAATAAATTCCCCAGGGTCACTTGTCTTTTCCTTCTGTGACAGCCTCTCCCCTTCCCGTTTGCTTTACAGAGAACAGCTAAGCGCACCTGCGTCTCTCCTACTAGGGCTGTCCTGACACAAACTATCCCTGAAAACACGAACAACCCATTTCTTAAAAATCTCGGAACTCCGCACGCATTACTTGTCCACTGAGGGAACTTGGCAAACGTGAAGTTTCTCGATGATGGAAAAAACGAAAAACAAAAAACAATCCCCAGTCGCTTCCCTTAGCAATCTTACTAGAGTAATTACAAACTGAGTACCTGATCTGGGCCAGCTCCTACTTCTGACGTCAGGAGGTAGGATCTTTCACAACGTCCCGCTCTCCGCTGAAGGAGCACCGCGCACGCGGGCGTGTAACGTGTATGTTCACGTGCACAAAAAAAGAGCAAATGACACAACACAAGGTTTAGAAAATAGGAGGGGAGCTGACAAGGGAAACAGGGTCCTGGTTCCCAGCTTTGCCACATTTCTCCTTTTCCCCTCCATACTGTCGCCTCTGAAAAGAGCAGCGCAGGTGTGGCCCCGTGGTCCCAGACCAGACCTGGGGAAATCGATGATAAGGTAGGATACACCGCCTGACAGTGGTGGAGACCTAAGTGCTCCTGGAGTTCGGGACGAAGAGAAAGTAGTGTCGGCCGAGGCACTCGGACTGGACAGGGCTGGGCCAGGAGGTGACGCCCTGGGCTGAACAGCGAGGCTGAAGCGGGAGGGAGGGGCCATTCGGCGAAGCAGCCCTGGGTAAGAGGGTAAGGTATAAAAGGGGACAGGTGCATGGACGCTAGTTTGGGCGGAGCCTCGAACGCCAGAATTATCAGGGGAGGCTTTTGAAAAAAAGAGGCCTTCGGAGCTACCGGGGATACTCTGACACACCGAGTGAGCCCCTGAACGGGTTCTAGGAAATGCACAAGGCCAAAATCCCACGTTTTGCTCCCAATCTTCCCGCCCCCACGTTAGCCCTGGAGAGCGCCAGTTCTGAAACTCTGCTACACGCTGGAATCACCAGGGAGTCTTAACAACACGACCGAGTCCTGGCTCCTGGCCCCGCGCACCCTGCTTAAACAGGAATGGTTTTGCCTTTTCTTACTTTTTTTAAAAATGTTTATTCTTGAGACAGAGAGAGAGAGAGAGAGAGAGAGAGACTGTGAGTGGGGGGAGGGGCGGAGAGAGAGGGAGAATCTGAAACAGGCTCCAACCTCAGCACAGAGCCCGATGCGCGGCTCAAACTCACAAATCGCTACATAATGACAGGAGCCAAAGTCGGACGCTTCACTGACAGCCCCTGGGGCGCTCCAGGAAGGGGGTCTGACCCAGACACGAGGAGTTGTGGAAGCTTCCCCGGGTGTTTCCTACCCGTAGCAAAGTTTAAGAACCACGGGCACAGAGGTAAAAGGCAGCTTCATCACAGTACCAAGCACACAAGTACCTAAAGTACTAGTTTAGGGGCACCTGGGAGGCTTAGTCAGTAGGGCCTCTGACTCTTGATCTCAGCTCAGGTCATGGTCTCGTGGTTCATGAGATGGAGCCCCGTGTCGAGCTCAGCACTGACAGCACAGCACCTGCTTGGGATTCTCTCGCTCCCTCTCTCTCTGCCCCTACCCTACTTGTGCACATTCATTCTCTCTCAAAATAAATAAAGTACTCGTTTAGGGAAATTAGCCTGCACTCGTTCACACAAATGGCTGGGAACGAGAGAGAAGCGGCAGGAGACCAGACTCCCATTCCGGAACTGGTCACCAGTATCTACTGCCTGCAAGGCACACAGCTGGAAGCCCGGGGCCAAAGCAGAAACAGACAGCATAAAGGAGCTGCCAGGGGCGCTTGGGGGGCTCAGTCAGTTGAGCGTCCAACTTCGGCTCAGGTCATGATCTCGTGGTTCGTGGGTTCAAGCCCCGTGTCGGGCTCTGTGCTGACAGCTCGGAGCCTGGAACCTGCTTCGGAGTCTGTGCCTCCGCCCCCCGTTCCCTGCTCACACTCTGTCTCTCTCTCTCTCTCTCTCTCTCTCTCTCAAAAAATAAACGTTCCCAAAAAAATTTTTTTAAAGAGATGCCAGAGGCATTTGAAAGAAAAACCAAATATTTAATAATCAAATAGGAGGAGTGCAAGAAAAAGTGGATGACTGGAGTTTTCAGGCCCAAGAGACACAGAGGACGTGACGCTACAGCAGAGACCGAGAACTGCAAAGGGGCAGCACACGGCAAGTCCCCTGTTCTACTAGCAAGACACTGAATGCACAGTTAAATTCACACACATGTAAGATTTACTTTAAAAAAAAAAAAAACCTCAGGAAAAAAGATGTGGAAGGCGGAGATGACGCAAGTACAGGAGAAGGTCGATAATCACAGGACCTGGGTGACGAGTACAAAGGGGCTCATTAGACTATTCCATTCCGTATGCTTTTTACCTTCCGTAACATTTTTTAGAACAGACCAAAAAGAAAAGACCAACCAGAATGCAAAACCGTTAAGGTCTGTTTCACGCTAACTCCTCCAGAAAAGGGCGCATCACGGCAAATACACTGCCCGACCAGCAAAGCTAATTCACTTTAGCAAAGAGCCTGTTCAGAGGCAGGAATCGCTCGCTACTTCCGTTAAAAAGCGAGCCTCCCGCTGGCTTTGATGCGCCCGTAAGGCGGTCACGGCTCTATGCCATTAGTCACCATCAGAAAACCAGTCAGGGAGTAAAAGCGTCCTTGGTGCGTGACTTTCGAG
The DNA here is from genome assembly GCA_028646485.1 of Cryptoprocta ferox. Taxonomy (NCBI): domain Eukaryota; kingdom Metazoa; phylum Chordata; class Mammalia; order Carnivora; family Eupleridae; genus Cryptoprocta; species Cryptoprocta ferox. The sequence continues at coordinate 3,532,362 of CM053565.1, forward strand.
AGCACAAACGGAAGGCTGTATGTAGTCGAGTCTGTTTTTGTAAGGTTTTCAAAGTCCCGCTCCTACTCCCTCCTACCCTCCTGATCGACAACCCGCTTTGCAAGGTAGCTCATGTTGCCAGGGCAACAGACTTTCACCTGTTTCATGGTGAGCGGACAATTGAGAAGGCCGCGGAGTCAAACTACCTGAGAGCAACGGGAAAAATCATAAATGCGTTTTCAGCATAAACTAGGGAAGGGGCTTGGGGTCGAATGATTGCTTCCATCAGTCTAAATGGATTGTCACCTCTGACTCTATTTCCTACCTTATGTGTAAAGTGAGGGGGTTGGCTTCCAGGAGGTGGTGGGCAACTTAGCAATACGTATCAGGGGCCTTAAAAATGTTCACATCCTTGAATCCAATAGCTTACTTCCAGGAAGTGAGCCTTGGAAGTAAGAGATGGAACAAAGGGGCTGTCTTTGCAATAGTTAAACAAAACAAACTCTAATATTACAAGGAACTACAGAAAGGGAAATAACTAAATTACAGTTATTCATACGATGTACTATTATGCACCATAAACAAAATCATGTTGTTAGTAAATACTTCATGACATGCAGAAATGTCCCCTGGTCTGTAAAACATGCAGGTCTCCCTCACTATCCAAAAGCAGTCTTCCCATGAAACCTTTCGAAACGTGACATGCGGTAAAGCGAAGGGGCAATTACCATTCAGGTATACAGAAAATTTTCTGAGCTTTCTCAGACCCAAAACTTTGCCTCTCTTGGGTTTTTCTGATCCCTTAGGGCACATCTTGCTAACAGGTGCACAAAATAAACCAAGAAAGAGCACAGATTCCCACAGACACGGCTCAAGGCCATAGCAGCTTGATGCTGAGACGCTGAACGTAGCTCCCAAGGAAGGAGCTTGGCCAGGTCACGCCCCGTCCCAGGACAGCTTGCTGCAAAATAAACGCTGAATGCTAGTTTCGCTTTCCGCATTTTTTTCACAAGAGCAAAAATCCTCTTCAGATTTCTTTCGGTTAGAGCAAACAGGAACTAAGGTTGGTCTTTCCTAAAAGCAACCTGGCATAATGTGAAGTTTCAAAACACCGGAGATACTTGTAAATGTATTGTTATATGTCCACATGCACACATATTATATAAACTAACGTATTCATTTGGAAAATCAACGATGGCTAGCGTGCCAAATGACAGAGTTGACTATGTCCCCCGCCCCGGTCTGCAAACACTCAGTATTTCCTAAATACTGAATATACACCTGATTTTCTATCAGAGTGTATGCAATTGTTAAAATTCGGTGGAAAGTAATTAGTGTTAAATCAAGCAAGCCTTCGGCGCAGGTAACCCAGATCCCGGAGCGCGCTCCGATCTTGCACGCCATTCTCCCGGTAGCCATATGGCTACAACTTAATTATGAATTCTATCAGGAATATTAAAACAAAGTCCAACAAGAACTTTAAACGGCTAGAACACACTCTGCATTATGAAACCAACAACAACAACAACAAAGTCAAATCCGATATGCTGTTGCAGTATGTTCCTTGGGACCAGAACTTGCGTCTCTCATCATTCAGTCCTGGGCACTTAACTGATGAGGGAATGACCCTTACCGGCTACTGTTTTGCTGCAGAAGTTGCAGCCGAAGAAACAGCCTTCGTGAGACTGACTCAGGTGAGGGTTAAATGCCTTATAAACAAATGCGTAATTTCCCTCCCTGATTCCGCTGTTTTGTTTTGTTTGTTTGTTTTTTGAAGGGCCCACAAGATCGGAGTCCTGGCGGGTGACCATGCATTCTGAAGCTCGAGGTCAGCAGACGGGCTGGCCCTGCACAAAAAGGTTACTCGGACTCCACTTTCCCGAGAGTCCAGGGAAGCCCGCAGCAGCGAGCTGCGCACCCGGGGCGGGCGGGAAACTCTCCCCCAGATGCAGCCGCGAAGGGCCGAAGGCGCGTTCCGGGGTTCGGAACACGCCCTCGGCTCCCCGGGGTCCCCCCTCCACCGGCCCCCCTCCGGGGCCGCCCCTGCGAACACCGAGGGTGGCAGGACACGGCGGGGTCCCCCTCGGCAGGGGAAGGGGCCCGGCTGCCCCTCCCCTCTTCCCGAAGGTTCCTCGGCCCCAGAGCGCCGCGACCGCCGGCTCCCCGGAAGCCCGGCCTCCCCCGCGGACCCTCCGCGCGGCCGCCCTCACCCCGGGGCTCACCAGGGGTCCGGGGCCATCGTGCAGTCTCCGCCCCCGCCGTCGGACACTTCCTGCTCGCGGCAGCTGACTACGGCGGCCCGCGCGGCTCACGCCGCGCGGTTCGGCCCGGACGCGACCGGAACCTGCAGCTTCCCCCCCGGCGTGTGTGCACCGCGGCCTCCGAGGTAGGGAAGCGGCCCCCAGCGAACCTTGGGTCGGAGCGAGCAGCCCGGCGCAATTAAAATAAAACCGTTGGACAAAATCTAAGCATTTTCCCGGGACGGGGGAAGCATGTTAAGCCCTCCAGCAGCTACCCGAAATTTCATCCCGCTTCACACACACACACACACACACACACACACTGAACTGTGGGCATAGTTGCACAGCTGTATACGTTAACTAAAAGTCCGAGTGAATTTTATATGTAAAGTTATACCCCAATAAAGCTGAAATTTTGTTTCAATCCTGCTTCAAAACAAAGGGCCCAAAGAAGCGGCAATGAAAGGGTATTTTACAGCAGCCTTTCCTAAACGACACTCGGTGGCTGACTATGCAGTTACGAAAAGAGTCCGTCGGGGGACACGTGCAGTCGTCGCTGCCCCTAAATTTCCAGGGAAATTGGAAGGAAAACGAGCCTCCACCCCTTCGGGAGCTCGGGACTCAGGGGCCGGCAGCGCGCGCGGGCGTGGGCCTGGCGCGCATGCGCGCGTCCGTTACCATACCGACCAGGGGACGCTGTGCGGCCGGAGCCAGGGAGGAGGGAGAGCCTGCCGTCCAGGGGATGGAGAACCAAATTTCTCCCCAGGCCGAAGCGGCCGAGGCGGCCGAGCTGGAGCTTGAGGCCGCGATCGGCTTCAATGGTGAGGTCTCGAACGCGTCTGGGCGGGGCGGTTTGCAAGCCCTGGGGGCGAGTAGCCCAAACCGGGGTCGTGGGACCCCAGGTGGCACCGGGAAGGCAGCGAGACCCTGGCAAGGGCCAAGTTCTCTTTCGCCCCAAGGCCCTGGGGAATCACATCCTCGCTCCAAACCTCCAGGACTGGGATGGTTTCAACAGCACCTGAGAGGGACAAGTGCCTGCTTACCGGACCGAAGGATGAGCGAGGGCGAGGGCGAGGGCGGTCGTAACCCTGTAACCCTTCCCCCCTGGCCAGCCCTGCCCGGGCCCTAACCGCACCCCCACCCCTCCCCCCGGCTGCCTGCCCCTGGGTAACCGCGGGATTGCGGAGTCCTGTTCGGCCCCTGGGAGCAACTAACTTCTAGATCCCCAGCTGATGTGCCCTTGAGAAAGGGCTGGGGACCGGACGTGGCAGCGAGCAGCCGTGTTAGGGGACGATCTTGTCCTCTGACCCGAACGGTGAGGAGTTCAGACCCTGACAGTGAGGATGCCCGGAGAGGCTTCCGAAGTGGGGAGTTGCCTCGGTCAGTGGAGGCCTGGCGGTTCTGCGCAAACCGTATTTCTGAGTGCCTGTTATTTTGAACTTGAAGGGGGGAAATGCACTTTGTTGTTGTGTGTGAAAGAAGGTAACAAGCACGTTACGCTTTAGGAAAAGCAAACTTTTTTTTTTAAAGTGTGTTGTGCTGCCGGAGAGTTTTAGAGTTGTACTAATGCAGACCCAGAACAGTCAATGGCTAAAGTTTTGGGCACATTCTGGGACCTGGAGCTTGACTCTTCGTTTCAGTTAAACAGCCTCTTACAGAGAGTGGGCCCTTAGTTCATCTGAGATATCCTCCGTCTTTAGAGCTCGTGACAAGGTCGTTCGTAAAGGAAGTGAGTGACCCCTGGGGAGTGGGGTCACACCAGTGACCACTGCAGAGCCTCAAACACAGTGTTCTGCAACTGAATTCATGAGGTTTTGTGGGGCTCTAAGCGGGGGTGCCTGGGTGGCTCAGTTACGTAAGCCTCCGACATTGGCTCAGGTCATGATTTCCGGTTCGTGAGTTCGAGCCCGCACCCAGCTGTGCACTGACAGTGCTGAGCCTGCTTGGGATTCCCTCTCTCCTTCTCTCTCTCTGCCCCTCCCCCACTTGCACCTGTTTGCCCTCTCTCTAAAGCTTTAAAACTTTAAACATTTAAAAGATGTATTAAAAAAGAGTAAATATATGGTATATTATATTCCAGCACCTTCCATGGCCATTGCCAATATCTTGGCCTTTCAAAATGGCCCAAAGTAATGGAAAACATTTTTTTTATGTTTTTATTTATTTATTTATTTATTTTTTGAGAGACAAAGAGAGACAGCATGAGCAGGGGAGGGTCAGAGAGAGAGGGAGACACAGACTCGGAAGCAGGCTCCAGGCTCTGAGCTAGGTGTCAGCACAGAGCCCGATGCGGGGCTCGAACCCACGAACACGAGATCATGACCTGAGCTGAAGCCTGACGCTTAACCGACTGAGCCACCCAGGCGCCCCAGTAATGGAAAAATTTTTACTCTGCTGGTTTTGTGACAATTATTTTATATTCTTATATATAATATATAAAGAATATATAAGAATGTATTATATTCTTTCATATAGTTAAATACACATTTATCTAGAACCACTAGCCAAATAGTATGCTATGCTCTGAGAATACAGGGATAAATCCATAGCCACACATAAGAAAAAGAGTTTGGGAAACTGGAAAAATACAGTGAAACTGGAAGAAAAATCAGCCATCGTTACATTTCACAAAGATAACGCTGTTAAACTTTTTTATTTTTTTATTTTAATTTTTAATTTTTTTAACATTTATTCATTTTTGAGGAGAGCACACAAGCAGGGGAGGGGCACAGAGAGGAAAGGAGACCCAGGACCTAAAGCAGGTTCCAGGCTCTGAGCTGTCAGCACAGAGCCCAATGCATGGGTCAGACTCACAGACTGTAAGATCATGACCTGAGCTGAGGCTGGACACTTAACCAACTGAGCCACCCAGGGGCCCCTTTTAAAAAAATTTTTTTAATGTTTATTTTCTTTTTGAGAGAGAGAAAGAGAGAGAGAGAGAGAGAGAGAGAGATGGAGACGCAGTATCTGAACGAGGCTCCAGGCTCCAAAACAGGCTCTAGGCTCCGAGCTATCATCAGAGAGCCAGACGCAGGGCTCAAACCCATGAACTGTGAGATCATGACCTTAGCTGAAGTCCCATGCTTAACCGAATGAGCCACCCAAGCAGCCTGGGCAGAGGGTATCACAGGGCTCTTTTACTTTTATCATAAAATAGCTCAACAGAAATTTAGAGTGCCACAATAAATACCAAGTATTGCACACAGGATTAGCGAGTTTGGATCCTGTTTTTTATTTGAGTTCATTTTTTTTTAAGTTTGTTTGTTTGTTTATTTAGAGAGAGACAGAGACAGAGAGAGAATCCCAGCCAGGCTCTGCGCTGTCAGCACAGAGTCCGACGCGGGGCTCGATCCCACGAACCGTGAGATCATGACCTGAGCCAAAATCAAGAGTCGGACGCTCAACTGACTGAGCCACCCAGGCGCCCCTTGAGTTAATATTTTTAAGAAAAAAGTACAGATTTGCAGTCCTCTCTTCTATCACACTGTCCTTTCTCCCTCTCTAAAGACTCCCACTCTCCTGAAGTTAATGTGTACCCTTCCCAGCCATGCTTTCTAAGTTTATGGTGTGTGTAAAATATTAAATATGCTATATAGAAATAATTTATACTATAAATGTGCATGTTTTTATATTTTATAGGAATAGTTTCATCCTGTACACATTCTGAAGCCCCTGCCTTTTTTCACCTTGCGTTTGTGCATTCGTCTCGTGTCGATTAATTTAACTCCACGGCTCCCTTGTGTAAATGTGCCAACATTAGTTATCTGTTCCCCGTAGACGGTCTTTTAGTTTGTTTGCAACTTTCTGCTACTACAAACGAGGCCACAGTGAACACCTTTGTAGTGGCCTGTGGGCACAATTGCAAGTATTTCTCTAGGTCACATACCAAAGAGGGGAATAGCTGGGTCCTGGGGTGTATGCGTGGTCAAACATACTGAATCTGGCTCTGTTGTTTTCCAAAACTATTCCACCAACATATCTTCCCACAGCACAGTTGTAGGAGTGTTCCCTTTTGTTCACATCACCGCGAAGGCTTGCTATTATCAGACTTTTTAATTTTAGCTGTTATGATGGAGATGAAACAGTATCTCATTTGGGATGTAATTTGCATTACCCTGATTGCTTGCAAGGTTGCCTATATTTTCACGTGTTTATTGGTTTTCTAATGTCCTCCCTCATACATTGCCTGTTCATATCTTTGCTCATTTTACCATCGGAGCACTTTGCGTTTTTCTTATTTGTTTGTGGTAGCTCTTTGTATATTCTGGATATAATCCTTGTCTATTATGCACATTGCAGATTTCTTCTCCTGGTTTGGGTTTTTCTTTTCATTCTGTCATTTGTCATCAGAAGTTTTAAATTTTTAACATAACTGGATGACTACGTTGGCCTTCTCTGTAAGGATTTTCCCTCTCTGTCTTTGTGGCCTGTTTAAGAAGTCATTTCCTATAACCTGTGGACACATGAAGTCTTGTTTGTCACAGTGAGGGCCTTGATCTACCTGAAAGGTATTGTTTGTGGATGGTGTGAAGTAGGATCTGATGTTGCTTTTTCCATATGGATGGCCACATGATTGCTTTTAAGGTAACCGCAATTGAAAACATATATACGAACATGAAGAGGGAGCATAAGGCAAGTGAGGGCAAAGCACAGGCTAGCATACCCTCCCCCCGGGGTGGGATGTGTGTGACAGTCCTCAGGCGCTCCTGGCTGCCCAAGGACAAGGGAAAGGACAGAAAACAAATGGTTAAACTGATAGCATCACCATCGGTTTACAGATATCTTAGCTCAACTACAAGAAAAGGGCAGTCTGCTGTCTTAAGGATAATGTTTTGCTAGAGGGAAAAACAACTTTAGCTTGACAATAGCTAGGCCCCCAGTAATCTGTGAGTCTTCTTTAGCATATGGACATGCCTTTACGAAACTTCCTCTTGACTTTACCTCCCCCCAGTTCCACAGTATATAACCAGTCATTCTTCACAGCCCCTGTGCAGCTCTTTCTGCCCACAGGTCCCATCCCCGCGCTTTAACAAAAATCCCCTTTTTTTTTGCCCCAAAGACGTCTTCAAGAATTCCTTCTTGGCCATCAGCTCCGAACTCCATCATCACCCCAAAACCTCATCAGACAGATCACCCCCGAAGACACAAACGTTAGGCTTTGGAGAACTTACTACAGGAAAAAGGAATGATCTCACATAAAGCAAAAAAAAAAAAAAAAAAAAAAAAAGGAATCATTTAGTCAATAAATACATCTGGCAATTTGAGCAAAAGAAAAGAAAAAAGAAAATCTATTATCTATTCAGCTACTGGAATCACATTAGGTACCAAAATAAATTCTAGAGAGAGTTAAATGTAAAAGATGAATTCATTAAAAGACCAGAACACGATATTAATAAATATTTATGACTCTTTTCATGGTATAAGAAATAGCCATAGAACGGTTTTAAAATACCCTGGAAGAAACGTTCTAAGAAATGTGTGAGATCTTTATGAAGAAAAATCGAAAATGGAAGTCCTAAAAGGAGATTTCATGGAAAAACATATCCTGTTTTTAGAAAAGGAGATCAAATGTATTCTTATAAAAATTATTTTTCTTTAATCTACACATTTAATACCATTCCACTAAAAATGATTTTTAACGACTCAAGCTGACTTTACAGTTTATATGGTAAAATAATATCAAGCATAACCCCCAAATTTCTGAGCAAAGTTGAGTGATAAGGGAGGACCTCCCTTTTGTAATAAAACATATTACAAAGGTTTGTAATTGGGGTGATGGTTCTCGGCAGATAGCTGGGAGCATGGGGTCTCGCTGTGAGAGGTCTGGGCTTCTTTGGAGCGAGCGCCTAAAGATGTGGTGACTTGGAACCAAATTTTCTTTACCAAACTTCTGCCCCAAGGCAGTGAATTCACGTTCTCAGTGTGCTTTCCACTCACCCAGACAGGCTGTTGATATTTTCTGCTTCTCAGGGTTACAAGAATTGGCCTCGCTCTCCAAAGTGAGGTTCTTGGACCAGCATCAGCATCTCCTGAGAACTTGTCAGAAGTTCAGAATCTCATGGGCGCCTGGGTGGCTCAGTCGGTTAAGCGTCCGACTTCAGCTCAGGTCATGATCTCACAGTTCGTGGGTTCGAGCCCCACATGGGGCTCCATGCTGACAGCTCAGAGCCTGGAGCCTGCTTCAGATTTCTGTGTCTGCCTCTCTCTCTCTGCCCCTCCCCCACTTGCACTCTGTCTCTCTCTCAGAAATAAACATTAAAAAAATTTAAAAAAAAATTCAGAATCTCGGCTCCCCTTCCAGACCTGAAATCAGAACCTGCATGTTAACCAGATGCCATGGCAATCTTATTCACATGAACGTCTGAGAAGTGGTAACACTAGACCGCCCTTGTCAGCGGCATAAAATTACATATATTACCCCCCCACCAACTCACTTATTTTAGTTGAACTAAGATTTATTTCAAAAGCGCTCTCTTTTTGTATTCAATTGTTTTTAAAGTTTATTTATTTTTGAGAGAGAGACAGACAGACAGACAAAGTGCAAGCAGGGGAGACGCAGAGAGAGAGGGAGGCACAGAATCGGAAGCAGGCTCCAGGCTCTGAGCTGTCAGCACAGAGCCCGATGCAGGGCTCGAACTCATGAGCTGTGAGATCATCACCTGAGCTGAAGTTAGACCCTCAATCAGCTGAGCCACCCAGGTGCCCCTGTATTCATTAAATATATGTATATAGGCTACTTCTGTACCTAATTATTACTGTTTTAAAAATTATTATTTTTTTTTTTAAGTAAGCTCCACACCCAACACGGGGCTTGAATTCACAACAGAGAGATCAAGAGTCACACGCTGTACTGTCTGAGCCAGGCGCCCCTAATTATTACTATCTTTGTTTGTTTGTTTGTTTGTTTCTTTAATCATTAGTACTTTTCATCTCTCTCTTTTAGGACATGTGCCCGCTGGTCTGAAATGCCATCCTGACCAGGAGCATCTGATTTACCCTCTGGGCTGCACAGTCCTGATTCAGGCAGTAAACACCCAGGAACAGAACTTCCTGCATGGCCACAGCAACAACGTCTCCTGTGTGACCATCTCCAAGAGTGGGGTGTACCTTGCCTCGGGACAGGTCACGTTCATGGGCTTCAAGGTGAATGAACTGAAAATGGTTCCTTGTAAACGGATGCAGAGGTGCCTCCCTAGAAAACCCGCCCCACTGCGGGGGCAGCTCTGCAGGGTCCCTGTTTTTCTCCCTCTTCTTCCTCAGTTGCCTCCCCTTTGAGCTCCTTTTCATTCCCTCGGTTGAGAGTAAGTAAGCATTCTGGTGTTTACACCAGACCCTGCAGCCAGTGGCCTGATAATGCTCAGGAACAAAAAAGTCCCCGCCTACTTTATTTTTTGAAATTTTTTAAAATACTTATTTATTTTCGAGAGGGAAAGAGACAGAGCATGAGTGGGGGAGCGGAAGAGAGAGAGAGAGGGAAACACAGAATGCAAAGCGGGCTCCAGGCTCCCGGCTCCCAGCTGTGAGCACACAGCCCGACCCGGGGCTCGAACTCACAAACCGCGAGATCATGCCCTGAGCCGAAGTCTGACGCTCAACTGACTGAGCCACCCAGGTGCCCCTTTGCTTAATTAATTAATTCTTTTAAATCTTTTATTAATGTTTGTTTATTTTGAGAGAGAGAGAGAGAGAGAGCAAGCGTGTGAGCCGGGGAGGGGCAGAGAGAGAGAATCCCGAGCAGGCTCTACACTGTCAGTGCAGGGCTCGAACCCACGAACCACGAGATCATGACCTGAGCCGAAGTCGGACACCGAACGGACTGAGCCACCCAGGCGCCCCCTCTGCTTACTTCAAACCGTTTCCTTTCTCGGGCCCTTATGTTTGTGAGACGCGATCTGATTTCCAGAAAAGTGCTCCTAACTGACTTTTTTTCACCAAGAGGGGTAGCTCTGTCCTGGGACTCTGCTGACGCCAGTCTGCGTTCTGACAGTGTTCTCTTGCCCCCCAGGCGGATATCATTTTGTGGGATTATCAGAAAAGGGAGCTGATTGCCCGGCTGTCCCTTCACAAGGGCAAAATTGAAGCGCTGGCCTTCTCCCCAAATGATTTGTACTTGGTATCCCTCGGAGGCCCAGATGATGGAAGGTAAGGAACTCGACACGTTTACTTCTTTTTCAGCGGGCACATTTCTAGTTATGTCACGCACCCCTCCCCTCCGACGTCCTCTGTTGGCCTGTCCGCATTCAGGTGTGTGTCTCACGTGAAAAGCCCACAGGGAACCTTAGCTGCGCGTTGAAGCCCACTGGGGAGCTTTAGAAAAATCACTGGTACCAGGGGGCGCCTGGGGGGGCTCAGTCCGTTGAGAATCCGGCTTCGGCTCAGGTCATGATCTCACAGTTCATGAGTTTGGTGCTGACAGCGTGGAGCCTGTTTGGGATTCTCTCTTTCTCCGTCCCTCTCTTCCCCTCCCTTGCTCGCTCGCTCTCTCTCTCAAAAAGTAAATAAATAAACTTAAAAAAAAATGTTTTTCAAGCATAATAAACAAGGCTATATTAGCTTCAGGTACGCAATACAGTGATTCAACAATTCTGTGGTCATCAAGATAGGGGAACTTTGTAATCCCTCTTCTCTATCTCTGCCCTCCCAACCTCCCCTCTGGCAAACCACCAGTTTGTTTCCATACTTAAGAGTCTGGTTTTTGTGTGTTTTTTCCTACATTGGTTCTGCTTCTTAAATTCCACGTATGAGTGAAATCATCCAGTAATTGTCTCTGACTTATTTCACTTCGCATCGCATCCATGTTGCTGCAAGTGGCCTGATTTCATTCTTTTTTGTTGCTGAGTAACATTCTTACATATACCACATCTTTTTTTTATCCATTCATTTGTTGAAGGACACTTGGATTGCTTCCATATCTTGGCTGTTGTAAATAATGCTGCAATAATCGTAGCGTATATATTACACATGCTGCATAGATCTTTCTGAATTCGTGTTTTCATTTTCTCTGGGTAAATACCCAGTAGTGAAATTGCTGGATCATATAGTCGTTCTGTGTTTAATTTTTTCGAAGCACCTCCATGCTGTTTTTGCCACAGTGGCTGCCCCAGTTTGCTTCCCCACCAACAGGGCACAAGGGTTCCCTTCGCTTCCACATCCTCGCCAGCCTTTGTTGTTTCTTGTGTCTGAGTTTAGCCATTCTGACAGGTGTGAGGTGATATCTCATTAGGGTTTTGATTCGCATTTTCCTGATGATGAGTGATGTTGTGCATCTTTTCATGTGTTTGTTGGCCATCTTTATGTCTTTGAGAAAATGTCTCTTCAGATTCTCTGCCCATTTAAAAAAATTTTTTTTTTTGGTGTTGAGTTGTATAAACTTTTTATATATTTGGACATTAACCGCTTCCTGGATATGCCATTTGCAAATACTTCTTCCATTCTGTAGGTTGCTTTTCTGTTGTGTTGACGGTTTCCTTCATTGTCGAAAGGCTTTTTGCTTCAGTGTAGTCCCAATAGTTTAATTCTGCTTTCGTCTCCTTGCTAAAGGAGACATACCTAGAAAAATGTTTCTATGATCGCTGTCAAAGAAACTATTGCCTGTCTTGTCTTCTAGGCGTTTTATGGTTTCTGGTCTCACATTTAGGTCTTTAATATATTTGGAATTTATTTTTGCACGTGGCGTAAGAAAGTGGTCCAGTTTCATTCTTTTGCATGTAGCTTAGCTGTCCAGTTTTCCCATGTAGCTTAGCTGTCCAGCTGTCCAGCTGTTCCCAAAACAGTTTCCAGTTTTGCATGTAGCTTAGCTGTCCAGTTTCCCACCATTTGTTGAAGAGATTCCTTTAACCATTGTATACTCTTATTTCCTTTATCATAGATTAATTGACCATAAAAGTGCAGATTTATTTCTGGACTCTCTATTCTGTTCTGTTGATCTATAGGTCTATTTTTTGTGCCAACACGATACTGGTTTTTTTTTTTTTTTAACATTTATTTATTTTTGAGAGAGAGAACGAGTGGGGGAAGAGCAGAGAAAGAGAGAGACACAGAATCTGAAGTATTTTTTTGTTGTTGAAATGCTTCCCCAAAGACCTTTTTTTATATGTCATATTGTATAAGCACCACAACAAACAATTTTAGGGCATTTTTAAACACTCCAAAAAGAGACCCTATAGGCACTAGCGCTCACTCCCCGTTCCTGTTCCACCACTGCCTTCCCAACCCCAGGCAACTACTGATCTACTTTCTGTCACCATAGATTTGTCTGCTCTCAGTGTGTCACATAAATGGGATAATATAACATGTGGCCTTTTGTAGCCAATTTTTTTTTTTTATTAAGCATAATGTTTCCAAGGTGCGTCCATGCTGTGGCACGTATCAATACTTCATTCTCTTCCTTGTCAAATAACATTCCATTGTACTATTTTCTTCCCATTTTCTTCATCCATCGGTAGATAGGGCTTTGTTTATTTTATTTTTTTAATGTTTTTTTTGTTTTTGGGGGGGAGGGGCAGAGAGAGAGGGAGACACAGAATCTGAAGCAGGCTCCAGGCGCTGAGCTGTCAGCCCAGAGCCCGGGGCAGGGCTCGAACTCACGAACTGGGAGATCATGACCTGAGCCGCAGCCGGCCACCTCACCGACCGAGCCACCCAGGTGCCCCTGAAAATGTCTTTATTTAAAAAAAATTTTTTTTAATGTTTTATTTCTTTTTTTGAGAGAGAGAGAGAGAGAGAGACAGCGTGAGCAGGGGAGGGTCAGAGAGAGAGGGAGACACAGAATCCGGTCAGCACAGAGCCCGACGCGGGGCTCGAACCCACGAACACGAGATCATGACCTGAGCCGAAGCCAGACGCTCAACCGACTAAGCCACCCAGGCGCCCCGAAAATGGGGCTAATAGTCAAACATCTGAGAGCCCCTGGCACGGTTTATTTTAGCCTCCGACTTGACTGATGGGATCACTGGTTTGTAGCCTCGTTGCCATCTTCCTTTGAAACATTTTAAGGGTCACCCGCGCATCTTCTAATATCCAGTGTGATGGAGGAGACATTTGGTGGGGGAGGGGGGTCAGTATAATTCTTTGTAAGTAACCTTACAAACAAAAACCCAAAAAACAAAAAACCCAAAACCCTGTGTCTTACTGTGAGAGCGTGTCCCCACTGACTTTGTTGGGTCCTTGTCATTTCGGCAGCGTGGTGGTGTGGAGCATCGCCAAGAGGGAAGCCATCTGTGGCAGCCCGGCCGCCGGCCTCAACGTGGGGAACGCCACCACCGTGGTCTTCTCGAGGTGCCGAGACGAGATGTTCGTTACCGCCGGAAAGTACGTGTCTGCAGGCGGCGTTTTCCGGACGCTTAAAGCACCATGTTTGCTTGTGCAGAGAGCACGGCCATTCCAGCCTGGGGGGACACGCGCTTGTCCCGGCCAATTCCCTTATGTCATCATTTGCATGATTTTGCGGTCCTTAAAAATCCTTCTAACTGAAAATCTTTTAAAGACTGGTTATTTGAACATTCTGTGCTTCCTCCTGAGAAGGGTCTGCTTTCCTGCCAAGCGGGTTTCAGGTTCTGGTCGGTTTATTACTGATAACACACGACCTACAATGCGCGCGCACGGAGGAATGTGCCGGAACGTACAGATTCACTTACAGGTTGACGTTTCTTAGCACCTGCTCTTGATTTACGTCTCCTGAAAGGAGAGCTTGCGAATGAACCGTGCCAGGAGCTCTCAGATGTTTGACTGTTAGCCCCATGAGATCATTTCCGGTAGTGACAGCTTCTAACCAGCTACCTGGGAGCAAGCCGCAGGCCAGCATCTGTCTTAACAAAAGACGTTAATTTACAGATTCACCCATCAGGGCCCTGTTTGGAGTTCGAGGTGAAGGTGAAGTCCACACAAAAGCATCCTCTCTAATGTGGTGTGCCAGTTCAAAGGTCAAAAAGCTGTCGGGCACTTGGGGGGCTCAGTCAGTTGTGTGTCTGACTTCGGCTCAGGTCATGATCTCGTGGTTCGTGAGTTCAAGCCCCGCATCAGGCTCTGTGCTGACAGCTCGGAGCCTGGAGCTGCTTCGGATTCCGTGTCTCCCTCTCTCTCTGTCCCTCCCCCACTCACAGTGTCTCTCTCTGTCAAAAATAAATAAACATAAAAAAAAAATTTTAAAAAAAAGCTGTGAAGGTGGTAGGGTCGAGGTACATCTGTGACATCACTGGCTACTTTTCCAGCCAGAGCGAAGAATTGACGTGTCTGCGCCCGTTTCCAGTCCCCACCCTGGGGTGTGCAGCCCGCGTTTGTTCCCCAGTAATTATGTGGACACGTTTACTTGGTGGCCATGAAACTAGCTGGCCGAATCAAGCCAGCCCCTAAGGAGGGAATCTCGCTGGGAGAGTGCCCTGAGCCGGAAGCAGTTGGCCGGGTCCCACCCCGTCTTCAGAGGTGACTGACTGCCATGAGGGCTTTACCTTCAGGTCTGCAGAGTGGTGTGACCAAGCCTTGTTTCGTGAGGGTCCAGCTGCTGGTGTCCGTGGACAGCCTTACTCCAGAGCTGGAACTTGAATCGAAGCCCCTCCTCCCCTCCCCTCTCCCTCTCCCTCTTTGCCTCCCTTCCCCTCCTCTGCCCTCCTCCCTCTTTATCGCCTTCCCCTCCCCTTTTACCTCCTTCCCTCTCCTCTTCCCCCTTCCCTCACCAAGTTAAAAAAAATTTTTTTTAGGTTTATTTATTTATAAAGAGAGACAGAGACACCCTGAGTGGGGGAGAGGCAGCGAGAGAGGGGGAGAGAGAGAGAGAGAGAGAGAGACTCCAAAGCAGGCTCCGCACTGCCCGCGCAGAGCCCCACGCAGGCCTCAAACTCAGGAACTGTGGGATCATGACCTGAACCCAAGTCGGACACCTAACCGACTGAGCCACCCAGGCGCCCCTGGTTTGCTCGTCATTCATTTACTGGTTTGCATCTGCGTTGCTCCCGCTGCGAAGAAAGAGTGCTCACCAGGTGTGACTCCTTGCTGTGCCGGTGTTTAGGCCCTGTTTCTCGTTTGGAGACCAGCGGGATCCCGAAAACGACTCAGGCAGTGGTTGGAAGGGTTGAGTGGAAGATTTTAAGTAGAACCCTCGGCCTAACCAACCCTCAGCAATACCCCGTTCTCTCCCCGTTAGCCGCGTCTTCGGGGGGAGTACAGAAAACAGAGTGGAGGTGAGGGGGCTGTGAAATGGGTATCCACTTGCCTGTGGTTCTCTTCCGCAGTGGGACAATTCGAGTCTGGGAACTGGATCTCCCAAATAGAAAAATCTGGCCAACGGAGTGCCAGGTCCGTCAGATGAAAAGAGTAGTCATGAGTATTACGGTAAGTATGGCTTTAAGTGCTACTGTCTGTATCCATTGGTACGAATTCCTGTTAACATTGTCGGCCAAGGTGTGCATGCGTGCGTATGTGTGTGTGTGTGTGTGTGTGCACGCACGCGCACACATACGTAAATACGTGCACCTTGGGCCGGGGGTACGGAGATGTGGTCTGGGCACATGGGATGCTGATTTAGGAAGCACAGGTGAGGGAGAGACTCACAGCCCAGACACAGCTCCGGGAAGGTCTTGTTTTACTGGGACTGGGGCTGCTGTCACACACCAGAAACCCACCTCCCCTAGATAGGAGCCGTGTGGCCAGGACGCATTCAGAGGCCACAGCACGTCCCCATGCCACTATTCTTATTTCCCAAGTCCCTGACGGTGATACTCACAGTTGACACACAGTCTCTTCTATAAAGAGGAATGATTCCTATGTTTTTAATGTGGGCTTATACGTTCATCCAGGTAACTCCATTCTCCATGGGCTTATTTCTCTCATTTAATGCATCCTCATTTTATACCGATAGACTTTGGAAAATATGACATCAAGTCAATGCACATTCTCTTTGGAGGTGCAAGCCTTCATCCCAGGTGCCCTTTGGAGGCGTCTCTGGAATCGGAGCTAGTGGGATATCTACGCACGCGTATCTAACACCAGACACCTACAGGCTTGCGGCGAAACGCACAGGCTAACTGGAGTCTCATCTTTCCTCCATTTCTGAGTCTGGCCCTGATTCTAACCCCCTCGAAGCTCTGCGTTCCCATCTTAGAGTCTGATGGAATCAAAGTAGCCATGAGCACCTTTGTAGGTCTTCATGGGGGCCTCGGAGAAAGTTGTTCCCATCCCTGATCGGGGCTGATGGGCATCGCTGAGAAAAAACACAGGTCTTTATGCCCCTCCTCCTCTCTGAGCAGATGGCTGACGACGATAGCTTTTTCTACCTTGGCACCACCACTGGGGATATTCTGAAAATGAACCCGAGGACCAAGCTGCTGGCAGACACCGGGCCTGCGAAGGACAAATTCAGCCTGGTGAGTAGACACTCCCAGAGTCTACTCTGCCCTGCAGTTTTCCGGCGATTTCTTTCCTCCACTGCAGCACACACCTACAGTGAGAGTTTGTGTTCAAAAGAAAAAGTGTGTCTTGTACCCAAGGCCACACCTAAATTTGCAAGGGGCATAGACTTCTTCCCTGAGCCCTTCTCTCTGGTTTAGATGCCAAGCAAACATATTCCTCCCCATCCTCAATTAGGGAATCAGACCACATGTTTTTCACACCTTCCAAGCGCAGGGCCTGTGGCTCTGCGGGCTTTTTTTTTTTTTTAATTATTTTAATGTTTTATTTATTTTTGAGAGAGAGAGCGTGAGCAGGGGAGGGTCAGAGAGAGAGGGAGACACAGAATCTAAAGGCAGACTCCAGGCTCTGAGCTGTCAGCACAGAGCCCGACGCAGGGCTCGAACCCACGAACCGTGAGATCATGACCTGAGCCGAAGTCGGACGCTCAACCGACTGAGCCACCCAGGCGTCCCTGTGGCTCTATGATTTGCAACCGCATTGGTGCCAACATTTCGACAACCCTGTTACCATATAAAAGAGAAATGTGCTTTTGATCTATAACACCACGCGTATACATACACGTACATGTAATTTTTGTCCCAATCTAATAACTAGATCTTAGATTTTAGCGCCAGCCAGCGCCGTCAGTCATAAGCAAGACCTAGAAGTTGTCGATTTTTATGTTTGCAGGCTTCCTACCAATTCTGGTTAAAAGTCCAGAAAGACTTTGATATTTATACCAAAATAAAATATAATACGATCAAAGGAGAGTTTCCCCGAGTAAGCGTGGCTGTTTCCAGTACCCCCAGAAAGTTACAAGGGCTGTTCCCACTAATCTTTGCATTTGAGAGCAGATGGTCCTCACTAAACTTAGATACTAATCCACTCAGCAGATATTCCCGAGAAGACTTGGAATCCCGCACTGTGTTCTGGGAAGATGTTAGAGTTTTCTTAATCATGCAACCGCTTAATACTCAAGTTTTCAAGGACATGCCTAAGAATGAGAAAAAGCTGTGCTCACTTCAGCAGCACATATACTAGAATGAGACAAAGCTATAGCATGGGTCGAGAAGGGTCGAGAAATAATGCCACGGGAGATGGAGGTGTCGTCTAGATAATGTTGTCCGAGTTATTTTTAGGAGGGAGATTCCAGTATTTAAACAGATAAAAGCCAAAGCAGAGCAGTTCAAGGAGGGCAAGGCTCAGAGCCCTGCCATTTCCAACTCCTGAGCTACTGCCACAGAGCCCCATAAAACTGTGTGAAAAATACCCATCTGGATAGTTTTTGCACCCTCCTCCGCCGCAGGGGTGGGGCAGAGAGAGAGAGAAAGAAAGACAGAGAGAGAATCCCAAGCAGGCTTTTCACGCTGTCAGCACAGAGCCCCACGTGGGGCTCGATCCCACGACCCTGGGATTATGACCTGAGCCAAAACCAAGAGTCAGATGCTCGACCTGCTGAGCCACCCAGGTCCCCGGAACTCTTCTATAACTGCTATGGGAAGAAGGGATAGGAAGTATCACTGAAGACATTTGGCTGGATTGTTAAGTGATCTTGGGCAGTAACCCATTTTGAAAACCTACTTAGGGGCGCCTGGGTGGCTCCATCAGTGAGGCATCCTGACTCCAGCTCAGGTCATGATCTCACAGTCCATGGGTTCGAGGCCTGTGTTGGGCTCTGTGCTGACAGCTCAGAGCCTGGAGCCTGCTTCCGATTCTCTATCTTCCTCTCTCTCTGCCTCTCTCCTGCTCGCTCTCTCTCTCTCAAAAATAAATAAACAATAAATACTTCTTAAAAATCTACTTAAATGGTCGATCTGTGGTTAGAAAGGTAAAAGAATTGGAATGGTGTCTACTGGACCTGTTAGGCTTACAGCAGTACTAGGAAGACAAAGATGATGGTCATCATACTAATATTAAAAATGGTACACCGTCGCTACATGGCACGTTGGACACAGAGCAGAGCACGTTCCTTGTGTTACCCCATTTGATCCTCAGCCAGTCTGATGAGACAGGTACCATCTTCACCCCTGCGTCACAGATGAGGACACGGAGGCATATACCATTCAAGGCCTCATGGTGAGTAAGCAGCAGAGCTGAGATTTGAGCCCAGGCAGACCCTGCGTGCTCGAGCGATATCACTTATGGTTTCAAAATAGTGTATTTGAAATCACACGTAGGTGGGGCACCTGGGTGGCTCAGTCGGTTAAGTGTCCAACTTCAGCTCAGGTCATGATCTCATAGTTTGTGAGTTCAAACCCTGTGTTGGGCTCTGTGCTGACAGCTCGGAGCCCGGAGCCTGCTTCGGATTCTGTGTCTTCCTCTCTCTCTGCCCCTCCACCACTCATGCTGTCTGTCTGTCTGTCTGTCTCTCTCAAAAATAAGCAAACAATAAAAAATTTTAATCTAAAAAAGAAAAGAAATCACATGTAGGTAACTTTGAGGCTCTGTTGAACACTTTATCTCTTCCTTCCCTAAGTCCCCAAACGCATGCTAAGAATATTCACTCCCAGGTCATCTCCCTGGACAACGGGCTGGGCATTTATTGCCTGTCCTCCCACAGCACTTCTGATGCTGGAAGAGCCAGACGGGGCGGGAGGGGGTGGGGGGTGGGATGTACCTCTCTGCTCCACGCCTCCATATTCTGGAACCCAGCTTCCTCCTCTCCAGCATGAAATGCCTTTTGAACCAGAACAGGCAAAACTCAATGTAGTGCAACTTGAAGGGACATGATATTTATTTTATAAAGGCCAAAGCTCGTTAAGACAAGCCTGAAAAAAGTCACTAGCTGTATTATTACCGGAAGCTTTACATTGAAATATTGGTCATGCACATTTTAAAATTGGAACCTCATAGCGGGTGCCTTAAAATAATCATCTATCTCCCCGCACTTCGAAGATGGCTTTGAGCTTAAATATGGCCTATTGTTTGGTAAGGTGTTGTACTGCATGCTTGAGTTCGGAGAATAGAGTCCCCCAGCAATCGAAGTGTAACAATTGAGTTCCAGGGGCGCCTGGGTGGCTCAGTCAGTGAAGCATCCGACTCTGGCTCAGGTCACGATCTCACAGTTTGTGGGTTTGGGCCCCGTGTCGGGCTCTGCGCCGACAGTGTGGAGCCTGCTTGGGATTCTCTCTCTCCCTCTGTCTCTGCCCCTCCCCACTTGCGCGCACGTACGTGCACACACTCTCTCTCTCTCTCTCTCTCAAAAATAAATAAATGTAAAAAAAGAAATTAAATTCTGGTGAAAAGAGCAGCCGCTGAGGAACTAATGACGTATGGTTGTGCTTCTGTCTTCCACTTCCTTAGAGTGGATATAAAGTATCAATGTTCGGTGCATTCGAGACACACAGCTGGCTTTACAGGGAGGGAGTTTGGGGAAACATGCTTGGTCCTTGCCGGATCAGGAGCGCTACTTCTGGCACACGAGCTCATTGTTGGCGACCGGCCCTTGTGTCCAGCCCAGGGGTGCATCCCAGGCCATCCCGTCATGAGCTGCCTCCAGACAACACGTGCCAGCACTGGCTCTCCCATCATCTCGGGGCCACACCCTGACTCTTCATGATGAAACCATGTGGCCCTTGTCTCAATGCTGTTTCTCCCCCATTAGGGAGTGTCCAGTATCAGGTGCCTGAAGATGGGGGGTTTGTTGGTGGGTTCTGGAGCCGGACTGCTGTTCTTCTGTAAAAGCCCCAACTACAGACCCATCAAGTAAGTTCCAGACTCCACGGGCTTGGGATGGGGAAAGACCCGCCGGGGGGAGGTCTGCGTAGAGCCAGGGACTGTGCGACACCGGCAGAGTCCTATCTGGACTGTTAAAATGAGCGGTTGGCATCACGATGCATGATTCCTTTGCCAGGGAAGAGACAACAGCTTGTGTCGAGTCAAGACAAAATAGTTGACGAGAACCCAAAGGGGATACTGCCCTGCTCATAAGTATATAAATTATCATTTCGCTAATACTTCGAGCCATGGCAGCAAGTAAGATGCTGTAACAAAGATACCCAGCAAATAACCTCCAATTTCAAACTTTGCAGTCAAATGCTCTACCACTGAGCTGGACCCCCTCAAATTTCAAACTTTGAAAATTTGTTTTTCCAGTGGAATTTATTATGCAGTGCATACCTACCGTGTGTCAGGCCCTATGCTAGCACAACTACTATGCGTTCGAATACAAGTTTTGATACAAATAGCCAACGTTCACCAGCTACTTCTTTGTACTAGATGCTATGCCATGGACTCTTGATGGATTATCTAATTAATTAAAATGAAATGAAATAAAACTTTATGCACTGTCCTTACAAGTATTCATCGAGTACCTCCGTCCAAACCAATGTGCCAGATGCTATTAAAACATAAAGAAAGTAGGACATGGTCTTTGCCCTTCCAAAACTTATAGTCTGGTTTGGGGCAAGTTCTATCCCCATGAAAAAGTCCTGGGAATACAAGATAATGTGTGTACACAGGTCTCATGGTCCAGATAAAGGAAGACGTATTACAGATATTACAAAGGACATCAGAGAAGGGGGTCATCCTGCTGGGCAGAGGCAGAACTTGAACTCAGCTTCAACAAAACCAGATGGCCCTAGATATGCTCCCTTTAGCCTCCGCGTGGCTCTGAGGGACCCCAAGGTGCTTATACGTGGACAGTAGGAAGAGCATCGGCTGTCTTCATTCAAACAAATCTGTACTGAGCATTCACTACCTACTAGGTGCTATTCCAGGTGCACTTGGGACATAGCAATGAACAAACGGAAATGAAGGAGAAAGTCCCTCCTATTATGGAGCTGACATTGCAGCAAGAGGGAAAAGAAGGTCAATAGCAAACAGAGTAAACAAGGAATTCTGTCGTGTCGAAGGGCAGTGAGAACCATGGAGACAAATGTAGAGTTGGAGGTACAGGAAGTGGGTATTAGCGTTTGAAGAGAGACAGGGGACAGGTTGCAATTTTAAATTCAGTGCCCCCATAGGTCTTCTTGAGAATACATGGGGACCGGTTTTATGTTTGTGTGAAGGGGAGTAAGAGAGGGAGGCTACTTATGAACAGTGTTGGTTAGACTCTGGATGTGTGGAGTGAGTATAAAAAATGCCCCTATTTTTAAAAAAAAATTTTTATGTCTTAATTATTTTGTTTTGGAGAGACAGAGAGTGAGTGGGGGAGGGGCAGAGAGAGAGGGAGACACAGAATCTGAGGCAGGCTCCAGGCTCCGAGCTGTCAGCACAGAGCCCGACACAGGGTTTGAACTCACAAAACTATGAGATCATGACCTGAGCCGAAGTCGGACACTTAACCAACTGAGCCACCCAGGCGCCCCGAAGCCCCTATTTTTTTTTTAACACCTTATTTTGAATACACAGATGTCCCCGTTGTAATGAAGGTGGTTAGATTCAAGGCACTTATTACAGGGTCTGTGCTGTATATGCCTCTAAACTAACTTTGTGTGATAGGATAGCCTCCCCCTGGATGCAGCGATTTCTACCTCCTTGGGTTTTCGTGGATTAAGAAACTAGCTCCCATGAGAAGTCAGGAACGTAGAATGATGAAGCAGACTGCTGGAGTCCAGGGACCCCTGGCTTCGCCCCCCATCCCCCTGGCCTTCACCTTGTCTTCTAGGGAGCCCACGTGCCAATAGCCAGTGTTTCTATTGGCTGCCCTCCATGGCCTCATGTACATGACCTCCATTATCTCTAATCCTCACTGCGACTCCGCAAAGGAGAAACTATTCTGCGGTTGAGTGGACTGAGGCCCGGGGATTTCTGGTGATTTATCCAGAGTCGCAGAGCTCTATCTAGTTAGTGAAGAATCTGGCATCTGCCTTGGGGTCAATCCTTTCTTCATGAACCATTCTGCGTCCCCCCAACAAGTGGATCTTTGTGGAACATTGCGTTTCCCACGCTGATCCCTTGCACAGGAACCCCTATTACATTCTTGTTGTCAAAACTAAATCGGTTGCAGAGCAAGATTGGGTTTTTAGGGCCTCATTCATTTTTAGACTCTCTTTCTTTTTTTTAAGTTCATACTTGTTAAACACTTGGGAAACAGAGGGGTCTGAAATGTGGAAGAAGAGAAAATAGTCCCTGAAAGTTCTGGTGAAGATAGCCACTATTAACATCCCTGTTATTTCTCCTGGTCTCTATTCTTCATACACATTTTGAAATAACTGTACTTATTTTGTATATGAAATTCTATTTTCTGGTTTATTTTTACTTAAGGCAAACATCATAAACATTTTCAGTATTAATAGATTTTTAAAAACTACCGTGGTCAAATATATATATACTCCATAATCTTTTCAACACGGCTTTGGGGGCGAGGCAAATATCTTCAGAAGGTGCCGTCCCATAGATGATTTAACCATCCCGTTATTGTTCAATGTTTCCAACTTCGTAACTCTTTTCGTTCAGGTTATACTAACATCCTTTGACGTCAAGGCTTCTCCCACCCCCCAATTTTAGGATTATTTCCCAGAAGCGGCATTAATAAAGTATTTAACTGCCCTGGTGGTGTGTGCCCGTTGCCTGCCTGCAATGTTCTCTCTATCCGGATCCTATCTGTGGTGCACAACCCATTTTAGACTCTCTGTCGCTGAGGAGGCCCCCCACCCCACCTGCCCCCCACTATTGTAAACCACGCTGGCCTCTCGCTCTGCTGACCTCGGGCACCCAACAGTGAGTGTGAGTCACGCCTGCCTCACTGATGGCATCGCCTCCCTGAAGGCATGTCCCAGGTCGTATGCCTGATTTGTATCCTCTGTAATAACTACTCACTGATTGAGTGACTCCACTTCACCTTCTTGCTTCTCCTGAAAGGAAAATCCAGTTACAAGGTGGCGTCACTTCTATCACACTTCGAGGGGAAGGACATCAGTTTTTTGTAGGAACAGAAGAATCACACATTTACCGGGTCAACTTCATGGATTTCAAAGAGACTCTCATTGCAACGTGTCACTTTGAAGCTGTCCAGGACATTGTCTTCCCATTGTAAGTAAGAGAGCAAAGTACTTTTGCTCCTAAAATCAATGAGAACATGGAGGTCTGACGCGGTGTGCCAGGAAATGTAGTTTCATCGTGTAAATGCATTTTCAACATCTGTTAATATAATTGTGATTTTTTTTGTCCTTAAGATTTTCAATTGTAGTCAGTTATTTTAATAGCAATTGTAATTTAATATTATTAATTGCAGTAATAATTATAAATATAATACTAGTCTTTCCTTATTATTTAATAAGAAGTCTTAACAATAATTCTTTCTGTTACCTTTACCATGTTGCTACATTCATTTTAACAGCTGAAATCTGGGCTTCTTTAGAATGTTAGCTTTTCTAATGAATCCATCATGGACACATTTCTGTTTTCCCAGTGCTATCTGGAGAAAGCTGAGTAGTGCCTTCTTTCAAACGTCTTTCAGTTGGGTCTTCGAGAATTGGCATGCTTAATGGCGGAGGTCTTCTGGACCTCTTGGTAATCTTCTGGATTTCTTGGGAAATCCCACCCAACACAAGTGAAACAAACAACCGTTAGCAGTTGCAACATCAAAAAAGTCATAGTTTGCCATGATTTGCTTTTGAAATACATGTTGTCTCTGGCGACGTTCATCCCATGAAGCTGATCAGACAGTTTTTGCTCTGACCTTCCTGAGTGTGAGCTTGGATTTGCAAAACGCAAAATCATTGTTTTTCATAGGAAGACTGACTTTGAAAATTCGGTGCTTACAATCATGAAATGTGCTTTGGGTTTTCTGATTCATTGAAAGGAGATTCTTCTAAATGTTTCTAAGAGTGAAAATGGCTCGTGCTTCCTACCAGGGGGATCTTTTTT
This sequence comes from Cryptoprocta ferox, assembly GCA_028646485.1. Lineage (NCBI taxonomy): Eukaryota > Metazoa > Chordata > Mammalia > Carnivora > Eupleridae > Cryptoprocta > Cryptoprocta ferox. The sequence goes on from CM053565.1 coordinate 3,556,775, forward strand.
TGAAAACTGGTTAGCCAGGGGCGCCTGGGTGGCTCAGTCAGTTAAGCGTCTGACTTCAGCTCAGGTCATGATCTCGCGGTGCGTGAGTTCGAGCCCTGCATCGGGCTCTGTGCCGACAGCGCAGAGCCTGGAGCCTGCTTCGGATTCTATGTTTCCCTCTCTCTCTGCCCCTCACCTGCTCACACTGTCTCCCTTCCTCTCACTCTCTCCAAAATAAATAAACATTTAAATTTTTTTTAATTAAAAAAAATAAAACTGGTTGGTCATTTTCTTTCCATCTCACTGTTTTCCTCTTTTTTCTAAGGAGCTTGGTAGAATCAATCAGTAAAATTATTTGGCCACTGGGGCCTTTTATAAGAGTAGATTTTTAACTATCTTTTCGAATACAGGCTTTGTAACTCTACTCTTTCTCCTCCTTTTTTTTTTTTAAATAGCTTTATTGAATATAATTTACATACCTTAAAGTTCACCCATTTAGAGTATGCAATTCAATCGTTTTTGCATATTACAGAGTTGTGCAACCATCACCACAATCTAATTGTAGAACATCGCATTATCCCCAAAAAGAAACCTATTAAGAGTCACTATGCTTTTCCTGCTTTGCTCTCTCCCCCTCTCCCCCTGCCGAGCTGCGGAGAAAACTGAGCCAAGAGGTAGAACATGGGGTGAATTGAGAATCATGTAAGGGAACGCGTGCTTCCTTTCCTTGCTGACTCACCTGTGGTAATGCACGTTGTTCTCGGCTGCTATTCCTTTGTACACCAAAGAAAGCATTGGTATATTGGGGGAAAATAGGTATGAGCCAAAGCAACTTCTGTAATATTCTGCTATCACGTGTCTCTTTGCCAATTGCATGCGGTCCAATACACATTACGGAAACATGCATTGTAACAAAAGAAACTATCTCTTTTTTTTTCAATGTATGGGTATTGTTTCCTGGTAGGTAAGTCTTGATCGTTTGGTAGACTTCCATCCGCTCGTGTGTGCTTATTTATATCAAATGAGTTTATAGATACTTTCTATTTAACAAGTTTCCTTTCTCCTTGTTTACTTTTCTTGTCTTTTGCTGTGTGGCCATCATGTTTTATGGTCCTGCCTTCCCCTCCCCTGCCCCACATGACTTGGAAACTCTTCACTTTGTTGTTATTCACTCAGTGATTCACCCTTGAATTTCTAATATACATATTATTTTTCTGCCGAACACTAGAGTTAACCAACATTTATATCATATTTTCCAAAGAAGCAAGAGTCTCAGCATATTTTATTTCCCTCTCCCCATCTCTGAAGCTAATATTGTTTAGAATTATAGACCCAGAATGGGGCACCTGGGTGGCTCAGTCGGTTGAGTGTCCGGCTTCGGCTCAGGTCATGATCTCAAGGTCAGTGAGTTCGAGCCCCGCGTCGGGCTCTGTGCTGACAACTCAGAGCCTGGAGCCTGCTTTGGATTCTGTCTCCCTCTCTCTTTGCCCCTCCCCGGCTCATGTTCTGTCTGTTTCTCAAAAATGAAAAAATGTTTAAAAAATTAAAAAAAAAAAGAATTATAGACCCAGACTATATAGTTATTATCTTTTACAAATAATTACTTCTAGATTTAACTACAACTTTTGTATTTTGTTTCGTCACTCTCTTTTTTTTTTTCACGCATCTCCCTATTTGATTTTTTTCTATGTCGTTCATGGGGAAGGGGGTGGGGTAATTATTTCAGAGATAGTCTGTCTATAGAAAATTTGGTCCTTACCTATCTGAACATATTTTTATTTTACCCTCAGACTTCAGTGATAATTTGGCTAGGTATAAAAAGTATTTTTATGAACTTTGTATTGAAATATACTTACAGAAAGTACATAAATCATAAGTAACTGCCTCAATGAAATATCACACCTCTGTGACTACCACCCAGTCAAACAATAGAATATTTCATTCACCCCAAAACACCCCTTTCAATCACTACCCATACCATTTTCCCTAAAGAGAATCACTACCTGGGCTTCTAGCCCTATAGATTCATTTTACCTGCTTTTGACCTTCATGTAACTGAAATAATTCAATATTTATTTTGGAGGTCATATTTTTTTTCTCTATGGAACCTTTTAATGTTGCTTCTATCATACATATCTTATGCTTAGTGTTTTTTGTCAATAGTTTTATCATTTACTGAGAGAAGTATGTAAAAACCTCAAGCAATGAATGTTGATTTCTCCCTTTATTTCTATCAGTTTTTGCTTCGTATATTTTTGAAGCTCTGTTATTAAGGGTGTGTGTGTGTGTGCACAATAGCATATACATATTAATATTCCTAATGTATTGACATTTTAATCATTAAGTGTCCCCTCTGTCTCCAGTAATTCTCTTTGATGTGAAATATGATATTAATATATTCACTCCAGCTTTGTTATTCTTTGTATATCTTTTAAAAATATTTTTACTTTTCATATATTGTATCTTTAAAGTTCTTCTCTTTTTTTTTTAATTTTTAATGTTTTTATTTATTATTGAGACAGAAACAGAGCATGAGTGGGGGAGGGGCAGAGAGAGAGGGAGACACAGAAACTGAAGCAGGCTCCAGGCCGGGGGCCGTCAGCACAGAGCCCGATGCAGGGCTCGAACCCACAAACCGTGAGATCATGACCTGAGCCGAAGTCGGACGCTTAACCAACTGAGCCATCCAGGCATCCCAAAGTTCTTCTCTTGAAACAGCATGTAATTAGTTTGTGCTTTTCTATCCAGTCTAAAAATCTCTACTTTTTATTTAGAATGTTTAGTCCATTTACTCTTAATGTAATTTTTGATCTAATACTATTAAATCTTCCTTTTTATTGTTTTTTTTGTCTCATCTGTTCTTTGTGTTTCTATTCTTTCCTTCCACCTTTTGCTTTAATCAAATGTTGTTAGTGTTATGTTTTAATTGCTCTATTGGCTTTCTATATATCTTTGCATTAATTTTTTAATGGCTGCTCTAAGGATGATGATGTACATTTTTCAACATATCACAGCCTGCTTAGAGTTAATGTTGAATTACTTCAAGTAAAATGCAGTCTGGGAACTTTGCAACAATTTATTTCTCTTACCCCTGTTCTTATTCTTAGTGCTTTTGTTTTCATGTATACCTATTAATATTATAAACCATTAATACAAAATTATAATTTTAGTTTTAAACAGTCATAAATCTTTGTCATAAATATGTATTATAGTAATTTATAACTAAATTATATATTATAAATATATAGTTTTTAGTTCTTTGTTGATATTACCTATCTGTTAATTTATTGGTATCATAGTTACCTTTAATACTTTGAATGCAATTTAAATAGTTGCTTTGAAGTCTTTGTCTGCTAATCCAATACCTTGATCTACTTGGAGGCAGTGTCTTTTGACTGCCTCTTTCCTGAATCATATTTTCCTACTTCCTTTGCATGTCTGATTACTTTTTGTTGAAAACTCAGTATAATAGATAATACATATTTGTAGAAAATATGTATTATCTACATATTTTCTACATATATGTATCTCTGCATACATACCTACGTCTGCATATAATGCAGTAACTCTGAATTCTGTGGTATTCTCTGAGGATTATTGGCATGGACTCAAACTGCAAACTTTATCTTTCTCATAGACAGCAGCAGCTGACATTCTCATGGCTTCCCACGGCTACTTTTTTATACAGGTTCTGGGTAAGCCTGTGGGCTGGTGTAATTTAGCATCCTCCCAAGGATTTGTGCAGAGATGAAGCTCATCCTCTCCATGGTTTCCTTGCTTCTGGGAGTTTCCCCCTAATTTCCAGGTGTTCTTATGACCTCAGGCCCTGGCTTCTGATATGGGAAGCTTGTAAGGTCCAGCTTTCTGCCCCTCAAGCTGAACACATTCACAGTTGGTGAATGTATTCCGTTAAAAAGGCAAAAATAAAACCACCTCTCAGGTTGATCCCATACAGCTCTGTCTTCAAAAATAGAATCCTTAAAAAAAAATCAATAGAATTAAAAAAAAGAAAGAAAGAAAAAGAAAAGTAGAGTTCTTTCTGGTCTCTGCTTTTTCTTCCTCTTGGGGTTTTTCCCACACACATAGAATTTAGCTGTCAGATGGGCATTGGGGCAGTGTTTATGATCTGAATTTAGGTGTTACTCTAGTGGATCTCTTGCTGCCACGATTTCCCCTTTTAATTTCCCAGCCCTTAACTCTGATCTCTGTACACCGGTAGCTGGTAAGGTGACAGTTTCTCTGCCACCTTTTTCTGTGGCCACTGCGGCTGTGGGTTGGGGGCACCTTCCAATTAGCCAGCAACACAGGAATGATTCTGAACCCTTTTACAAGAGCAAACACTTCTTGATTTCTGTTTACTTTTCAATGTCTTCATTGTCTTTAGGATTCGGGGTTCCTGTTGTCATTAATTCCATCCAGTGTTCATAATTGTTGTCTGTGGAAAGGTTTCTGTGGCTTTTCTGCTCCAACATGACAAGAAGCACTCTCTCTTCGTGGTTTTGATATTCTGTGTTTGTCTCCAGTTCTGTTTCTTCGCCGATTCTATCTGGCCGATTTCTCTTTGTCCTCAATATTTCTGGCCTGTTTGATGATAATCTTTCCTGCTTTCCCATATCTACGTCTACGTCTTCTCCCTCTACCCCTATCTCTGTCATCTTTATCTGTGTCTTTATTTTATGGGCTTTTAGGTGGGAGGCACATGGCCCTGATGCGCCATCTTGACCCAATCAGTGTGTTTGCTTCTGGAACTTAACCTTTCAGATCCTAAACTAGGGACAGTCTGCTCCTGGAAGAGCTCATGTCTTGACTAGATTCCCGAAAAAGTAGACTGTCCATCAAGGGTAGGAAGAGTTTGGAAAGTTCTCTAGGTGTGCTCATTCTGTGATATTTGATTTTCACAAGGAGTCCGTATGCTTCTTTAAAAGCTCACTTTCCTCACAGGAAGGGGTCGTTCACTGAAGGCAGTGTCCTATATAAGGCCTCTGTTATTTAATTTATTATTATTATTACTATTATTATTATTAGAGAGAGAGAGCATGCGCACATGCGAGCAGGGGAAGAGGGGCAGAGGATGAGTGAGAGAGAATCTGAAGCAGGCTCCACACTCAGCACAGGGCCCTCAATGAGGGGCTTGATCCCAGGACCCTGGGATCAGGACCTGAGCTGAAATCAAGAGTCAGTGCTCAACCAACTGAGCCACTCAGGCACCCCTCCAGCGCCCATGCTTTCTGTGTAACTAGCCCACACTGTAATTGTTTCTGGCCCACATTATAATTGTTTCTCTCCAAGCCCCAAAGCTAAATATACAGAAAAGATCCACTTACTTTTCTATTAATTCCAAAGCAAGTAGATCTTAAAATTCGGAAGAGGGACTCTCTTTTCCTGAATGTGCTTTTCATGAAATGTGGACATTTCTTGAGAAGCGCTTATATCTAGAAGTTAGCTTAGCCCCCACAGAGGCTATAGCTGTGAATTCATAAGTATAAAGCACGTGGACTTTATTGTAACCCCGTATTACTTGTTTTTCTGATCCAAATTGGAATAGCCTGTGATTTTTGACATAATGGTGTTTTTCACTACATTTACAAGTTGTCCTTTAAAAAAAAAAAAAGCGGACAAACCAATTACTCTGGATTCACTTCCTTGTCCAGGGTCTCATATTTTCCCCACAACCAAGCAAAGTAGTGCTTTCCATTATCTGCAGGTGTGATATCTAGCATGTGTGTCACTTTTGTCTTTGAAATTGTAATGATTATCTACTTTACAAGAAAAGTTTTGTTTAGCTTCTCTGAATATCAGTATTCCACAGACGCATTGGATCTCCCGTCCACCAGGACGTTTAAAGACTTTGATATTGACATTTTCCTTTTGAGCGACTTTGTCCCAACCCACCCCCACCCCCGGGTAAAGGGCTATAAGTGATGATCCACGGGTGATTTGTAGTCGTTGGATGCCATTTTTACACAAGCCATCAGACTTTGAGATACGTGGTGCCTAAAAGGCATCCTTCCCTATATCCTCGTGCAGTACATTCGACAGTTAAACATGCGTCCAAGAAACAGTGTGCAGCTTGTAGGGCTGCACCTCTTTATTCCCGCCATGGCTCCTTTGCAGCGGTACTGCCGAGCTGTTTGCCACCTGCGCCAAGAGAGACATCAGGGTGTGGCACACGCCGTCCAACCGGGAGCTGCTGCGGATCACCATGCCCAACATGACCTGCCACAGCATCGACTTCATGAGAGACGGCAAGAGCATCATTTCCGGTAACGTTGACATCATTTCCGGTAACGTTGACACCATTTCCGGTAACGTTGACACCATTTCCTCTGACGTTGACATCATTTCCGGCAGCGTTGACATCATTTCCGGCAGCGTTGACCTCATTTCCGGCAGCGTTGACCTCGTTTCTGGCAACGTTGTCCTCGTCAGGCTTTGGTGTGGCTTTGGAGCCTGGCGTTCTCGTTCAGCGCGGGCTCCCCGCCGTCCACCCCCTCCTTGCTTCTAATCCAGCCCCTCTTTGGAGTTCCCTTGCCCCCCGGAGACTTTCTGCGCTCAGGATGACCAAAGAGCAGTTTCTCTTCCCCCAGAATGGCCGCAGATAGCACGCAGCTTTGTCTCCAGTAGGGGAGTTTAGTCGTTCGATTACCAAACGGATCTGAGGCCTTGGCGAGCGCAGAGCACCTGTGTTAGACCCCTTTGGTCATCGGAGAGGGGAAAACCTGACCTAAACGGTGTTATGACCGAGAGGGAATTCGTTTTGAACTCAGTTGACCCTTCCATGCCAAAGCATTTTAACATAAATTCCGGACGCCATGATATTCCACCTCCAAATACTTTGGTAAACAACCCTGAACGTAGTTTCCCATGAAATAATAATACCTTAGTGTCTTCCTATGTTCCACTGCTACGCAAATTTGCCCAGTGCGCAGGAAGTAAATTCGCGTGCTCACGGCGCGGGGCCGGCTCCGAAGTGGTGGTGGTCAGGGGCCCAGCTCAGCGCCTCTTTTCCCGGCTCTGTTTCCTCTCGTTGGCTTCTCCTTCGGGCGTGCCTCCCCACCCAGCAGCCACCACCGGGACGTCCTGGCTTACAGCATTTCCCTGTAATGGCCTTCACTTCACACTCCTTCTCATCTCCTCCCTTGTGGAGCCACCACCGTCCGCTGCATCATCCCAGTAGCTTCCTACCACATCCCCCCGCCCCTGTCCTTGCCCACCAGCCCTCTCCCCCAGTCCCGAGTCAACACGGAAGCCAGAAAACTCTTTTCAAGATGTGAGTCCGATCATGCCATTTCTAGGGTTCACTCCTACATCCCTGCAGATGCCTCCAAGGCCCCTCCATGACCTTCTCTCCTCACCCCCCCCACCCCCACCCCGGGGTTGTTAACTCTCTCTTTGTCTCTTACCATTCACCCCTTCTGGCCACGCTTCCTTTTTTTCTTTTTTTTTTTTTTTTGCTATTCCTCAGGCACACAGTGCACAGGCTCTTTATTCTGGCTGTTCCATCTGCCTGGGTTGTCCTTTCCCCAGGGGGTCCCATGACTCACCCCTTTCACCCCCTCTCTTCC
>CM053565.1:3564418-3586666 GCA_028646485.1 Cryptoprocta ferox
GGAAACAGCAGGGGCAAAGGTCCTGAGGTGGGAAATTGCTTAGTGTATTCGAGGAGCGGAGAGAAGCCAGTGTGTCTGGAGGGCAATGGGGCAGGGTTGGGGTCAGGGTTGAGGGAGAGGTAGGAGAAGGTGAAGAGCTAGGTAGGGAGCGGAAAGTAATTACCACGGAGGATACAGGAGTTGGATTTCCATTGTAAGTGTAGTGAGAAAACCTTTTGAGTTCTCTTGATCAGGGAGGCAACATGAATTTAAGAAGTGCATCCAAGCCCCTGCGTAGGCAATTCCTTGAAGGGGGACAAGAGTCTGAGAGGCCAAGGAGGAAGCTGTTACAACAACCCAGGACAGAGATGCTGGTGGCTTGGATGAGAGTAGGCTCAGTGGGAGGGTTGAGAAGTGGCCAGATTCAGGATGTTTTTTAACTGTAGAGCTGGTGAAGCTTGCCGATGGATGTTGGGTTGCGTTGGGTGGGGTTGGGTGAATGGAATAGAGAGGAATCAAGGACGACTCTGAATTCTTGGCTTAAACAACTGGATGGATGGTGGCAACTTCTACTGAGATGGGGCAGATGGCAGGAGTTGGGGAAGGAGCATCGGGTTTAAAGTAGAGGGAGGGGTAGGAAGCCAACATGTGTTTGGAGATATTAAATGCTCCATCCCAGGTGCAGTGTCAGCTAGCCAATCAAATGTACAAGATTTGGAGCTCTGGGAGATCTGGGAACTCAGATATGGGAACTGGGAACTGACCTCTTTCCTTCCTCCTCCCCCCCCCCCACAAATGTTTTCTCCTGGGGTGGGGTGCACCTAGAGGCAGATTCAACTAAGGCAAGCCAGTCCTTTCCTCCAGCCAGGTGTGGCCAACTTGGGGAGTCGGGGGAAAGCGGGATATGATTCTGGGAAGTCATGGGCAACTGGTCTCTTTCCTCCGTCACCACCGCTGCTCCCCAGTCCTGACTCTTTCATGATTATGAGAGCTACAGTCTTCATGGAGAGTAGGAGTATACTGATCCTGCCTGCTTTTTGTTCCCCTTCCACACCAGCATGGGACGACGGTAGAATCCGAGCCTTTGCCCCAGAGACGGGCCGGTTGATGTATGTCATTAACAACGCCCACAGGATCGGAGTGACAGCCATCGCTACCACCAGTGACTGTAAAAGAGTCATCAGCGGCGGTGGGGAAGGGGAGGTATTGTTCTTGAAGGCAGAATCTTTTTACCGTAGTCCTCCATGTAGACCAACTGACACCCTTGTAGGAGGCCATTGACTCGATTTTTTGTTTTTAGTGTTTATTTCTTTTAGAGACTGAGAGAGACAGAACATGAGCGGGGCAGGGGCAAAGAGAGAGGGAGAAACAGAATCTGAAACAGGCTCCAGGCTCTGAGCTGTCAGCACAGAGCCTGACACGGGGCTCAAACTCACAAACCGTGAGATCACGACCTGAGCTGAAGTCGGATGCTTAACCGACTGAGCCACCCAGGCACCCCGACTTGATTTTTTTAAATCTGTACTAGGAGTCAGGCAGGACCAAAGTAAGATTTTGAAGAAACCCTATACGATACATCATAAATTAAAGTTCTAATAATACAAACATGCAGATATATTTGTTTACAAAAGAATATGTAACATATAGACGTGAAAATGCTCGGTATGGAATTGAGCCATGAATCCAAGTCAGTGTTTTGCCAGAGTTTTGGAATACTTGTTCTTTTCCTTCAAAGACTATAGTTACATAAATTGTCTTCATCTTATCTTTTAAAGGAGATGCTATTTTTAGAGTCACTTCTTTCATCTACCCAGATATTTGACTGTTATTTCAAAATTGTTACACTTGACCTTCCCTTCCATCATTTGGACGAGCCTGAAACATCTTCCGTCCACATGTTCACCTTAGTGTCTGCCCCCCCTCCCCAACGTGTCTCCTGCCCCCAAAGCCTTCCTTTCTCAACATAGGACCTTTCCTTCCCTTACTTCATGCTATTGTAGGAATAACTTGTCAGGGAGAAGAAAGAGACAGCATCTTGATGTGGCCTTTTGCAGAGTTTGGGCCAAGCAGACTTACGGCTGAGTGTTTGAGTTCGAGAGTCATGTTTCTTTCTTTCTTTCTTTCTAATTTTTTTTATGTTTATTCATGTTTGAGACATAGAGACAGAGCATGAGTTGGGGACGGGCAGAGAGAGAGGGAGACACAGAATCCGGAGCAGGCTCCAGGTTCTGAGCTGATGGCACAGAGCCCAACACGGGTCTTGAACTCACAAACCATGAGATGAGATCATGACCTGAGCTGAAGTCAGATGCTTAACCGACTGAGCCACCCAGGCGCCCCTCAAGAGTCATGTTTCACTTCTGCCCCGTGCCGGCTGTGTGACCTGGGGCATGCTCTTGAACCTCTCTGTGCTTTGGTTTCTTGTGGGTAAAGGGAAGATAACAATACTCCAATTAATGAGATGTTTTACACTATTTTGAACCGAGTCTTCAAAATCTGATGCGTATTTTACATTCAGAGCGCATCTCCATGTGGGCTAGCCCCGTGGCAGGTGCCCAGAGACGTTTCCAGCCCCGGACCCTCCCCAGCTCTCTGCCCTCCACTCCCTGCAAGGGCGTTGGTCCCTTCCGCTATCTCTTCAGCCACGGTGTTGCTGACACCCTCAGCACCCTTGCTTCATCCCTCGGCCTTTTGGGGCACCTGCCTTGCTGATGCCCAGACTTGGCTTGGGCCAAGTCATCTGCTTCTAGGTGCCTGAGCCCGAGCTGCCGGAGAGCTGCCGGAGGAAATCGTGCATGACAAATTCATTGCCCTTGGCCCTATTCAGAAATCTTTTCAGAACACCATGTCAGCTCTTCCTCCCATCCCCCACTCAGCTCTTACAGACCTTCCTTCCAGAAGACATTGTCTTCAAGGTCTTTGTCAAGGGCTGGAGATCAGGGCTGCTGGTCAGTGGGTGTGCGCTGCTATGAATCCACCAGTGCCTGAAATACTGAAGCACCTGTGAATCCATTTTCACTGGTATATGGCCTTGCCTGAGTTGCGAAGACCCCAATCCCACCACCTTATCCCCTCCCCCGCCCCAAACATACCCCAACCCCACTGCGATCCCATAACCAAAAGGCTAATACTCAGAACCCCCCAAGTTCCAGGCCTGGGTGCTGTTTGGCTGGTGCCCCCACCATAGTAGTTAGAAAATGTGAGTATTGCTCTTGCTAACGACTGAATGTGGACCTCCCCATGTAGTGGGATTACAAGATTAGAGATCCGTTTTCCCTGGCAACAGTCACTATCTCATCCCATGTCAAGACACGGGCAATGATTTGGATACCATAGAAATGAATATGGCGCAGCCCATTTGGGATAACTTCATGCCTCCTCATCTTCCTTACTAAGGAAGCATCTTAGAATGTTTCTCTTCCTTCATTTATGGTCATTTTCCCCTTTCAGGTACAAATCAGTTCGTCTGTTATGATTTACCCTAACACTAGGTTTTTGTCGGGTGTTCACACAGACCTACTATTCTTCTATTGTCTCATATTACTTACACAAGATAATCTCTGCTCTTCTTATTTTTTTTACTCCAACATACTCATCATAAGAAAGCATTAGCATCTGACTACACTATTATGTTTTCTCAACAGTTGTGCCAAAATGTTTATTGAAGAACATACAATAGCTTTCCTCTTACGGATCCTTTTTATTACAGTTAGAGCATCACACGGACTGTTTTGAAATTTTGTGTGTAGGACCTATGGCCTATGAATTTCACTTCCAGAGAGTAAAGTGGTGGGTGGGTGGGGGGGATCAGAAAATATTTGCCTCAGAGAGTGGGTATTGGCTCTGATGAGGCTGAGACGATTGATTTGAAATGATTAACCCTGAGCAGCTGATGTGAAGTTTCAATATGGCTCTGGGTCCCCGGGAGATTTCCTAGGGGCACCAGAAATCTGAGAGCGGTGCTCGGCAGAAACGCGCAGACCTATGATTTCACTTGGTTTGGCCGCAGGTGTCTGGCAAATTTCTCAGCCTTGAAAGTAGATGCAAGTGTGGGTCACCGGTAGCATTCTCGTGGCTCCGTGGAAGGCTGTTCCTGCTCCACAGCTTAGCGTTCCCACCCCACTCAACTGAGATCAGAGCAGGGAATTTACAAAAACAGGTCAAGCACAGCAGAGGTGGAAAAGCTCTCAGGGTATTTTTTTTTAAATCCCTCGGAAGTCCCACGTTGGCGCTGAACGCCTGTGCTTTGTGGTTTTCAGGTGAGGGTGTGGCAGATAGGCTGCCAGACCCAGAAGCTGGAGGAGGCCCTGAAGGAGCATAAATCCTCAGTGTCCTGCATTAGGGTGAAGAAGAACAACGAGGAGTGTGTCACGGCCAGCACGGATGGGACTTGCATCATTTGGGACCTTGTGTAAGTACCCGTGACGGGGAGGACGATCTGACACAAAACCCAGCAATTCCAGCATTTCGTTGAGAGAAGATCCGAACAAAGGGTAGAGATCTCCTTCGAGGCAACAGGAAGGGGATGTTCACCTGAAGCCATTCGCCTCTCTGCCCGTTTAGGGTTCACAGATGCTTGTAGAAGGGGCGCAGTGTCCCGGAAGAGCTGGATGTGGGAAGATTCTGGATGCATAGGGAAGTAGCTTTCTGGACGCACACAGCGAAGCAGGATTTAACATGCAAATACAATTCTAAGAATCTCCCCTCCCCCAAAAAGGGAGAAGGGAAATAATAATGCAGGCAGTTCCTCTTGTTGCTGCCATGCTGGGGGGTTGGGGGGACGAGGGGGAGTGATGTCAGTCTTGCCCTATCCCCTTAGCCAGGGCCCTCTTGATGCTGGGAGCATGTCCCGGCCCCTGTAGAGCACCTGACTCCAAGTTAACTGGACCAAAGCAGGTGAACTTTTATTGTTGGGGCCACGCAAAGGATTTTCAAGGGCGATTTTTTTTCTTTTTACTATAAGCATTTTGGCTGTGGGTTTTTATTTAGTTTTTCTTTTTATCGTTTATTCATTTCCTGAGAGAGAGAGAGAGCGCGCGCGCGTGCGCGAGCGAGCAGGGGAGGGGCAAAAAGAGAAGGAGACAGAATAGGAAGTAGGCTCCAGGCTCTGAGCTGTCAGCACAGACCCCGATGCGGGGCTCGAACCCACGAACCACGAGATCATGACCTGAGCTGAAGCCAGACGCTTAACCGACTGAGCCACCCAGGCACCCCGAGATTCTGCATTTCTAACCGGCTCCCCAGGGATGCCCGTGGTTCAAGGACCACACTTGTGGGAGGTCTTAGCCTGCACCTGAACTCCCCACTGGGAAAATACAGAACTAGAAGGGAGGGCGTGTCTAAACGTATTCCCACGGATGGATTGTGACCACCTCAATCGCTGAACCCTTCCTGTTGTATAATAGGACTATTTGGTTAATTGGTGCCAAAATCTCTAAAAAAACCAGCCCAGATACCATGTTTGAAAACTTCCATAGTGAGAAGAAACTGTGCAGAACGTGCATTTCTTTTTAGCCAGTAGAGCCCGGCCTGTGAGATGGCCACCGTGTTTACGTTATTTGTCAGTATGGTGTCTAACGCAGGGGCTTCCAGACTGTTCTGCGCATGACATTCGACTGGCACCCTGAGGAAAAGTGCCCATCTGTGGCCTCTTCCCAGCCTGCTGGATCCAGATCCCCACAGGGAAGGCTCAATAACATCTATGTTTAAAAAGCTGCCCACCACACTTTGCCACTCGGGTGGTAGGAAACTTGGCTTCAAAATGGCGGCCTCGAGAATATGGTGGCTTGTGTGGAAGACGGCAGGTTGACTCTGAATTCAGCCTCTCCTATTCTTACTGGAACTTGAGGCTTCCCCTAGAGTTCCATGCTTTGTCTTTGGAAAAGGGCCCGCCCAGTATCTTCTGACTGCCCCGTAGGTGCATCGGGAAGACTCCAAAGTGGAGTAGGCAGAGTATCAGGAAGGCTGTCTGGGTTAGATAAACCAGCCCAAGCCAAGCTTGTCCCGAATCCAGGCTGAAGAGTGAATACGTCTTCTAGAGAAGAGACAGGTCAAGTTTCACAGCTTTTGCTCCTAAATGTTTTCAGGCGTCTCAGGAGGAATCAGATGATCCTGGCAAACACCTTATTCCAGTGTGTTTGCTACCATCCCGAAGAGTTCCAGATCATCACCAGTGGCACAGACAGAAAGGTAAGTCCTCCCAGCAAGAGTCAGGGTCCTTCCGGACGTGAGAGACGCAGTGAAGTGTTGTGGCTGAGGGTGCTGGCTCTGGAGTCGAGCCCCACAGGTTCAGAGCACAGTTTTGCTGTCGATCAGGGGTGCCATTTTGGAAATGGCACATCAGCTCTTGGTGACTTTGCTTCCTTTTCTGTAGCGTGGAAGTGATACCACTCACCTCACAGTTGCAGTGAGCATTAAAGTCTTGCTCGCGTATAAGGCCAATAGCAGGGGGCCTGGCACGTAGTAGCTATTCAGTACGTATTGCTAATTATTTTTAGGGAATTTCTGAGGCCAGGAGGGCATTGCCCAAACCAGTTGTCCCGTGGACTACATTCAAATGATTGCTAATCCCCTCTGCTTCATCAACGCATGACACATCTCATTAGCTAGGGAGTCCACGTCCTCGGGTAGAGACTGGTGTCTCTTTTGGGGGGCACCTTTCCTCTTGGAGCAAGCAAAAGGCTTCAGGGGAGAGGATATGAAGAGGTAAGGACGCTGTGGCATCTTCTACCATATCCGGCATGTCTGATCAGCCAGGTATCAGTCTAATGACCTTGTACCTCCAATTACTGGATTTGGATTCCCCTAATTCGGACTTTGAGATGACTTTGAGATCACTGAAGAGATTGTGTATTTATCTTTTTTACCAGCTACAGAAAAAGTCGCATTAAGAGTATGTAAATATTTTTAGGAAAAATATGAGAGGTTCTTCTCTCTGCTCCCCCAGCACCAGAGACAGAATTTAGGAATGGGGCTTTTTCCTGTTCAAGCTGCCCAGATGATTGGGAACTACTGTCCAAAAAACACGGTCATAAAAAGAACAAGAAATGCCACCTCGTGCGGGTCAAGGTTTGCCTGATGCAGACAGAATGTTTTGGGGGGGCCCAGAGCTCTGCCTCGCTCTGGTCTTTCTAGGTTGGCCTTGCTCATTTCTTTGTGTCTGTCCACCCAAACTGGCCTGTGTCTGCCTACCCCCGCCCAACCCTGTGTTTCACTTCTGATCTAAGTAGGCTTCCTCTTGGAACTGGGGCAGAAAGGATAATAGGAAGTAAATCACAGCATCACCGTAAAGGCAATTATACATGGTTCAGAAAGTTTCTAGATTCGTGTCATAACTCCCACATTTCAGGGTTCAGGTTATGAGACTTGAAACACTCTCCTGTCTTCACTGGGGAATTTTCACCAGAATATTCCAAGCCTAAGTCACAAATCAGTACAACCACCATCAGGGCTGGGGACATGACAGGGTCCCTGGTATCAGGGAGCTGGCCACCTTTACACAGCTATGGCGGGCGGGCGGGAGGGGAAGGATTGGCCAGGACACGTGTGAACGAACACGTCCATGAACAGCTGGTAATGGGTGAACAAAGATGACACTAGATGGTGAAAGGGATCCCAGCTGGGCGGACAGAAGCTGCTTCAGCTAGGATGGATGGCGAAGGTCTCCTTTAGGGAGGTGACATCTGAGCCGAGACCTCACCACCTTAGCTCTCAGGGAAGACCATCCCAGGCAGAGAGAAAGCCTGAGGCGCCATAAGGCTGCCCAGAAGAGGGCCCCTTTGGCGTTGGCCAAGAGAGCAGGTAGTCAGACACCTGCTACCTACCTACGTGGATGTGATTCCCAAGAAATGAGGGTCTGGGCACGTTTCTACACCCCTCTATGCTTTTACTACGAAAACAACTCTTTGTTAAAGCAATCAAGCATCAATAGAAATGAATAAAATCGCTAAAAAAAACTTTTTAAAATAGCACACGTAACTTCTAGCTAAATTCAGAGGAATATAGATTTCTGGAGTAATGACTAGAACACAGCACATTGCCATCAACACAAAACAAGAGAAAGAGGTGAAATGCATGTCCAAGTCCACACTCCTGAATCCTGGTCAAGTGTTTTGTTTAGAAAGAATGTTTCTTTTTTCTTCTTTTTTATTTTTATTTTTTTTTTTTGAGAGAGAAAGAGAGAGCACACAGGAGAGGGGCAGAGGGTGAGGCACAGAGAGAGAATCTTAAGCAGGCTCGACGCCCAGGATAGAGCCCAAAGCAGGGCTCGATCTCACAACCAACCATGAGATCATGACCTGAGCTGAAATCAACAGTCGGACGCTTAACCAACTGAGCCACCCAGGGCC
Source organism: Cryptoprocta ferox (assembly GCA_028646485.1). Taxonomy (NCBI): domain Eukaryota; kingdom Metazoa; phylum Chordata; class Mammalia; order Carnivora; family Eupleridae; genus Cryptoprocta; species Cryptoprocta ferox. The sequence continues at coordinate 3,572,746 of CM053565.1, forward strand.
AGGAAAGAAGTTTTCTATTTGAATCGGTTGTACATTTCCAAGGTTTGAAGTTCAAAGACTATAAAAGCAATATATTCAGAGCAAAATCTCCCTCCCTTGAGGCCCCCCCATCCCCTACCCCGACCTAGTTCGCCTCCCCAGAGAGGGACCTTATAGCCAGTTTGCCTCTAGACCCCACCCTGGAGGATGTTTCACTGCTTTGAGGCAGAAGAGAAAGTTGGAAATAGTGGGGGAAGGGGGGCGGGGCTCAGCCTACAGAACTCTCTGGATCCCTCATTCCCCAAGCAGCTGGAGAAGGGGGCTTGCCTTCCACCAGACCTGACGCTTAGCCCCCCCACCCCGCCCCCCGCTAAGAGCCGAAGTGGGGAAGTGGACGTGGTGGCTGTTTTCTTCCTTCTTTTACAGCTTATGCTTCGGACTCCCGAGTGCTTCCTCTCACCGAAAGCACTTTCTGTCACAATCCGGGCTTCCTGGCACATCGACATCTCTCTAAATAGAATGCAAATTTAAAAACCAATGCTAAAAATATTAAAATGGCTTCTCCACCCCCTGCTTGAGCCTATTTATAGTTTCAGCCGCTATATCATCCCAGGGTGTATTTTTGCCACCTTCTATATAAAGTACAACCATCTTTTTGTTAGCACCACGCGGATGCCTCCGCCGAGCTGGGTCCGGCCTGATGCTGCTTCTTCTGACTTCCAGATCGCTTACTGGGAGGTATTTGATGGGTCAGTGATCAGAGAGCTGGAAGGTTCCTTGTCCGGGTCAGTCAACGGAATGGATATCACCGTGGAAGGGGTGCACTTTGTCACAGGTCAGTCGCGGGATAGGAGAAGAAAGCCGAGCCCTGCTTGTTTAAGTGGGAATATAGAACTCGTGGGTGGGAGGCAACCGGAAGCGATGACAAAAGTGTCTTCAGGGCAAAGAGGTTAGATTCGAGCCTGCGCCCGGCAGCCAGCGCGGCTGGGAAAGAAAGATCCAGAAGTCAGCGCATCAGGGGGAAGCAACATCTTCTCATGGGCCTCCAGGGCACACATAGAAGCCTTTAAGCGGGCTGGGTTATCCGGCACGCCTTGCTCTGTAATCTCCTACTGAATTCTCTTCACTGCCAGGCTTTTAAACCAGCATTTTGGCGGGGGGGGGGGGAGCATTTACCTCCCCCCCAACATAACAAGACACCTACCAGAACACCATCCATGATCATTTCCTGCCAGGCCCCGATTCTTCAGGACAAATAAATGCTCCAAAATGAATTAAAGTTTCACAAACACATCTACTTAGAGTGTGATACAAAACTACACCTGGTGGGGGCGCCTGGGGGGCTCAGTCGGTTAAGCATCCGACTTCGGCTCAGGTCATGATCTCACGGTTCTTCAGTTCAAGCCCAGCTTGGGCTCTGTGCTGACAACAGTATGGAGCATGCCTGGGATTCTCCCTCTCTCTCTCTCTCTCTCTCTCTCTCTAAGTAAACTTTAAATATAAATAAATAACATAAAACCGCACATGGTGTGATCCCAACCACGTCTACAGGTGTATATGTAAACCTGTATACTTATCAGAGAAAAGCCTGGAAGAAACCAAAGATGTTATTAGTGGTTATTTCTGGGCCGTGGGAGAAGGGGGAAATGTCACCTTTTTGTATTTCTTTCCCCCACATTTACTACAACAGACCTAGATTTTATAATCAAGGAAAGGAGTTACTATAAAGATAGGGTTTTTTTTTTTTCTTCCTTGAAATTGGAACACAGGGAATGTGTTGAACATTAGGCAGTTACTTGAAATCAGGGCTGTTTCTCCCAATTTTTTTAATTATATTTTTTGAAGTTTACTTTTGAGAGGGAGAGACAGACAGAGTGTGAGCAGGGGAGGGGCAGAGAGAGAGGGAGACACAGAATCCGAAGCAGCTCCAGGCTCTGAGGTGTCAGCACAGAGTCCGACACGGGGCTCGAACTCTGAACCGCGAGATCATGACCTGAGCCGAAGTCGGACGCCGAACCGACGGAGCCCCCTAGGCGCCCCCTCCCTGTTTTAGTACAGCAGTGCCATAGGTCTGTTTGTCTTTTCCAGGTGGGAACGACCATCTGGTCAAAGTTTGGCATTACGACGGAGGTGAGGTGACTCACGTCGGGGTGGGGCATAGTGGCAACATCACCCGCCTCCGGATAAGTCCGGGAAATCGTTACATCGTCAGCGTAAGTGCTGATGGCGCTGTTTTGAGATGGAAGTACCCATTCACCTCCTGAGAGCCACAGAGACTTCCGGGGTCGGGAAGGCTGACCTCACACGACCCCAAAGACGGGTCCTGACTTCCCAACATCCGTGATTTTGTTCTTCAGTCAAAACGTTTTACATCTTAAACTTTTCTTTGCAGAATGCATTTTACCTTCTTAAACTGTATAGCAAAATTGGTACGTGTTCAAGAATACGTTGTCTGGACTGCAATTAAACGTTTCTTTTTTATGATGAATAAATGCCCAGTTGTTGGTTTCCTGTCAGAATCTCTGGTCTAAAACTGCGAAGCCCACGGTCCTTCCGCATCATTTGCCCACAGATAGCAGCACCGTTATTCTTAAAAATCAGGAGGGCCAGCTTACCTTCTTAATCAGCATTTCATTGGTCAAGCTGCAATGGGGCGAGACCTGGTTTAAGGCCAGATCTTCCGTAGGATTTTAGGATTTCCTTCCTCCCTCCCTTCCTTCCTTCCCTCCCTCCTGTCCTTTCTTCCTTCCTTCCCTCCCTCGTGTCCTTTTCCTTTCCTTCCTTCCTTCCAACTCTCTGAGCCTCTGTTTGGTCTTTTCAGCCTGCTTAAAAGGTTACTTAGAGCTTAAAAGGTTACTTTGAGAATTAAGTGAAATAAGGTGTTTAAGCACAGGCAGAATTCCTGACAGAGTAGACAGTAAACATGAATTACAGTGCTTTCCCAGAGAAATCGTGTGTTCTTGGAGATCTTGGGGTGATTATCAAAGGTGAAATTTCATAGATGCTTTTCCAAATTCCTTTTTTTTTTTTTTTTTAATGTTTGTTTCTTTTGGAGAGAGAGACTGCATGAGCGGGGGAGGGGCAGAGAGAGAGACACACACAGACACAGAATCCGAAGCAGGCTCCAGGCTCTGAGTTGTCAGCACAGAGCCCTAGGTGGGGCTCGAACTCGCGGACCATGAGATCATGACCTGAGCAGAGATGTAGATAGTGAGCCTCCTAGGTGCCCCCTCATAGATGCTCTTCTAGGCAAGGGAATGTACCTTGTATATTAATCATCTAACCGGGGATCTTTTTCCATAAAGGGTAAATGATGGCATTTTCCAGAAACACTTCAAGTCTCCCAATTCACAGTACAGTGTTTTGTTCTAAGCCTTTTTTTGCACCATGTCCCCTGCTGGGGCCCTATTTGACATATCAAGGTGGGTATTTAATAAATGATCACTTCTGTATCAAATGAGTAACATTTCAGGGCGTCGATGTAATTAATGCATCCCGCTGATCTCTTTTGGAGCCAGAAGTTGATGAGAGATTCGTCTGCAAGACTTTGATTAATTATAAACCTGACAGAGGATCAAGCGAACGGAGGCCCCCAGAGTCACCCAGGGAACCAAGGGCGGGTCAAGGCCAAGCCAGCTCTGATCGGGCATCAATTCAGCGAGGATCTTTGCTTTACGAGCGAACCGGGGGCCGCAACAGGGGGCGCGCCCGAGAGCCGGAAAACGTCCCGGATAAGCGAACGCGGAAGGTTGGGAAGAGCCAGCCCGTGCGGGGCCGGGGGTTGGTCCGGGGTCCCCGCGCGCGGGGCGGCGAGGTCTCCCAAGGTTTGGGGAGGCGACTCTGACCTGGCGGCTGAAACCAGCAAACCGCAGCCGTCCCGGGCGGGGTCTTCACCGCGCCGCCCGCGGCTCGCGGCTCGGGTCCCAGGGCGGCCTCCCCTAGGGGGCAGACCGGCGGCGAGGCGGCGGCGCCTGCCGGCGGGAGGACCCCGCGCTGCCCTCCCCCGCCCGTCGCCGCTCCCGGCCGCCCTTCGGAGAGCCTCCCTTTCCCGGTTCCTCATCTGCACCTGCACGTCCTTTCCAGAAACTCGCCAGGGCTCCGCAACGCACCCGTCCGCCGTGGCCACAGCTTGCAGGCTGGCGGCGAACCGGAGGGAAACTCGGGGCGTCGGTTTGTAAGAGGTAAGGGGGTGGGGCCCCGGAGCCTGCGACTCGCGGCGCCCCCGCTCGCCGGGCTGCGGCGCTGCCCTGGGCGGGCCCGGCGGCCGGATTCCCGCGCGGGGCGGGGCGGGGCGGGGCGGCCCCGCCCTTGGCTCCGCCCCCGCCCGGTCCGGGCACACCTGGCCCGCAGGTAGCCGGCGCCCGCAGCCTCTCCGGAGCCGTCCGGGCGGGTCCGCGGCGCGTCCGCCTCGCGGCCCGGGGGGCTCGGCTCCGGGGGGCGCGCGCAGGCCGGGAGCCATGGAGCCGGGCGCGGGGGCCGCGGCGGGAGAGGGGCCGCCCGCGCCCCGGCCCCGCCGCCGCCGCTCCCTGCGTCGCCTGTTCGGCCGCTTCCTGCTGGCGCTGGCGAGCCGCTCCCGCCCGGGGGCCTCGCCGCCGCGGCCCCGGCCGGGACCCCGCGAAGGCGACGGCGAGGGGGGCTTCGCACCGCCGGGCCCCGCCCCGGCGGCGCGCGGGAGCCCCGGCGGGGAGCGCGCGGCGGGTCCCCAGCCCCAGGCCCCCGCCGGCGACGGCGCGCGGCCCCCCGGCGCGCAGGGCTTGAAGAACCACGGCAACACCTGTTTCATGAACGCCGTGGTGCAGTGTCTCAGCAACACCGACCTGCTGGCCGAGTTCCTGGCGCTGGGGCGCTACCGGGCGGCGCCGGGCCGCGCCGAGGTCACCGAGCAGCTGGCGGCGCTGGTGCGCGCGCTCTGGACGCGCGAGTACACGCCCCAACTTTCCGCCGAGTTCAAGGTAGGCAGCGCGCCCGCCTCCCGCCCCCGCCGCTGGGCGGCGGCCGTATCCGGCCGGCCAGGCGCGCGCCCCATCGCGACGGGGTCCTCCGAGGGCCTTCTTGGGGTGCCACCCAGCCCTGCAGCGCGGCTTACCGCCTTTGTTTCGAGGTGACTCGAGCTACCGCTTGCAAACGTCTTCTCTAGGAATTTCTCCAGGTGTTTCTTTTCGGGGGCGGGGGTGGGGAGAGAAGGGGTGGGTGAGTCGATTTGAGTGTATTCAGCATGTGTTCCTTCGACCAACATTTGTTGAAGTAGTGAAGGCCCCCGCGGACACTTTGCAGCCTGCAGGGGTGCGGTGTGGGCAGCCTGACACCCCAGGCCAGGGCCTCGGAGGAACGAGGGGGTGATCGGAATGAGCAGGACGCGGCCGGGTGGAGGTCTAGGGGTAACCCAGGTGGAGGAAAACAGCAGGAACAAGCCCCACAGGCCTGGAGGAGGTGAGAATTGGAGGCGCGGAAAGAAAACTACTGGCTGGAGCCCGGGAGGGTAGCGCGGGGCGTGGATGAGGTTGGTCAGATCATGCAATGGTAAGGCGTTTGGGTTTTAGTGTAAATTTTTTTTTAATGTTTATTTATTCTTGAGAGACAGAGAGAGACAGGGTGTGAGCGGAGGGGGGGGGCTGGGGGGAGTAGAAAGAGAGGGAGACACCGAATCCGAAGCAGGATCCAGGCTTCGAGCTGTCAGCACAGAGCTGGAAGCTGGAGGCGGGGCTTGAACCCATGCACTGCGAGATCAGGACCTGAGCCAAAGTCAGATGCTTAACGCACGGAGCCACCCAGATGCCCCTGTCTGGGGTTTATTTTAAACCAATGGAAGCCCCCCCCCCCCCCAGGCAATGGATGTGCTCTATTGAAGATGGCATCCCTTTGTTGTTAAGTCGCCCATGGTGACTTGGTTTGGGGTTGCATTCTCTGGCCCCGGGGTCACGTTCTACTTACCCTGTGCTGTAGGGTCATGAGGCTTTGGAAGTTCTGTGTATCACACTACCCCGGGGATTAAGCGGGGTGTTGGGGATCCCAGTTGGATTATAGAGTTCCTAATCGTTGATGCACATGACTTGCTTCCTGCTAAAAAACCACAGCTCTGGGCAGAAAGCTGGAGCTCCCCATAGACTCGGAATTGTTCTTGGGGGAGGGGGAACCTGTCAGTGTTCATTCCACAGGCATCACTGCTCTTGAGTTTCAGCCTGAAAAAGCAGTCCTTGGCATGTGACCCACAGGGTGCCAGCCTCCCCTCTTCCTCTCTCCGGGTTCCACTGCTGAAGCGTTGTTGGGCGGGAGTCACTGGCTCAAATGGGTGTCACTAACATCTCCTTTGGACAACCTCCGCGTTGGAGATGATGGGGCAGTACGGTCATTGCCCCCTGCCCAGCTTTATGCTTCCGGGATCCATCCCCAGACCCCCCACCCTCCCCCCGTGTGTGCCTGCAACCACAAATTGTACCAGACCCTACATATACAATGTTTCTTCCTATACATACATGCTGACAATGGATTAATTTACGTGTCAGATGTGGCAAGATGTGAGATGGTGTAGTGCCTACACGACCTGATGCCGCGAGGTCATTGACGTAGGCATTGCCACACGGTTGACTTCTTGACCCAAGTCGGGGGGGGGGGGCCATCTGCTTTCCCCACGAGGTTGACCACCTGTTAACTGGAACGTTGAAAACAAGCAAAATTTAGGATATAGGAGATTACTCTAGGGTGTGGTGATTAAGAGCAAGGACTCTGGGGGGTTGTGACTTTGAGCAAGTTAGCAAATCTCACTGTGCCTCCACTTTTCCCCATCTGTGAAATGGGATCGTGATGGTATCTACCTTATTATCAGTTGTTGGAAGGATTCAGTGGGTCCTGTGTGCAGCTCTTAGGGCTGTACTGGACCCCTGGGAAGCTTCTGTCATTTCTACCATTCTTTTTCTTTTTTTAATGTTTATTTTTGAGAGAGAGCGAGCGAGTGGGGAGGGGCATAGATAGAGGGAGACACAGAATCCGAAGCAGGCTCCAGGCTCTGAGCTGTCAGCACAGAGTCCGACACGGGGCTCGAACCCATGAACCGTGAGATCATGACCTGAGCCGAAGTCGGATGCTTTAGCCGACTGAGCCACCCAGGCGCCCCTCATTTCTACCATCCTGCCTCCTCACCTACAGAAGCCTGGAAGGGTGGGAGTTCGTGTCTGTGCACCTTTTCTCCTGTTGAGAGAGATTCTCAGGCGGTTCCCGCGGCCGGAAAATCCTCCAAATTAGTAACCACTCTCGGTGACTCACCAGGATTTCCCATCTCACTCATGCTCTCAAATCCCCACAGCCTGGATGCTCCCTGTGGGCCCCGGGGGCCTGGAAGCTAATCACCTTGCTAATTGTTAATGAGGGTGATGTCATCTGAGGTTTCCTGGGACTCTTTGGGGAGCAGAGGATTCCAGCGTCTGGGCTTATTAATAAACCTTACTGAATGGAATGTAGGTGGGCTCCTCCTATTTTACAGATGAGGAAGCATCCCTTCCCCCAACACGTGTCTGGAGTGTCCCAGTGCTGTCCCAGGAACATGGAAGGCACGAGAAGCCATGAGTACAAAACCTCTTGGGGCTGCTCCCCGGGGGTTCCCCGTCCGGCAGGAGGGGCGGATGTTACTGAAATAACCCCACAGGTGCAGGATCAGAGCTGGTGACGAGTGCCCGGAAACACTGTGGCAGTTCAGGCAGGAAGATGTGATTGAGGGGGGGAGCCGGGGAGGAGGGGTGTCCCAGCAGAAGTGACCCTCAGGAGGGGTCCACTAAGGACAGGGGAGGGTGGGGACGTGCATTCCCTGTCCGCAGGAGAAATGAAAGATTAATTAATGGAGGCCTCTGTCCCCAGGCAGAGGATGCCGGAGAATTGGTTGGGGACCGGCCACATAAGGTTTTCTCAAGGAGGTTGTTCTTGAGGAAGAGGGGAGTCGAGAAGGGCCCAGCATCCTGGGGTGAGTGACCCCAACCCCAGCCATGAAAATGGGATGGGTGTGCAGTGTTCCTCCGTCCCGACCTCCGAGGCACCCAGCCTCCCACAGACAGTGGGACCAGGCTCTTTGTTTTAACAGCTAATGAACACATACATGAAAACAGCTCCTGTCCGTGGCGTTAACTGGGATGCTTTGGTTTTCTACTGATGTAATCAGAGGTGTGTATCTATGAAACCTCAGAAAGTGTCACAATGTAAATAACGGTTTGGAACTCCACGCGCGCGAGACAACCCAAAGCGGGGCTCAGTCTCACAAACCGTGCAATCATGACTTGAGCCGACATCAAGAGTTGGACACTCAACTGACCGAGCCACCCAGGCGCCCCTGTTTTGTTTTGTTTTGTTTTTTTTAATAAATCAACTTGGTTGAGATATAATTTATATACAGTTCAATGTATCCTTTTTTAAAACTTGAGCTATGCCTAACATACAACACTGTGCAAGTTTAAGGCATACAAAGTATCGATCTGATGCATTTATGGTGCAGTATGATTGCTGTAGGTTGCATAGACGACATCTCTATTGCACGTCACGTGGTGATCATTTTTTCTAGCATTGGGGACAGTCGAAGGCTCATCTCATAGCAAGTGTAACGCTTATCATATATTTTTCTTGTCTCTAGCCACGGTAGTGAGTCTCTAGGTCTTCCTCATTTATCAGCTGCAGTCTCTGCCGTTAAACAGCATACACACCCTGATCCCTGACCTCCCAGCCCCTGGAAACCACCATTTTACTGGCTGCTTTTAGGAGTTTTGACCTTTTTAGATTCCACATGTGAGAGATCGCCTTGGTATTTCTCCTTCTCTGTCTGACTTCTGTCACTTGGCGCATTGTCCTGCAGGTCCATCCATGTTGTGGCAGGATTACCCTGTGTCACACAGCTGAATACGAAGGCACCTGTTGTAAAGGTAGAACATGAGGAGTTTTGACATGAGTGAACCTGTATAATCAACACCCCGATTTAAAAAAAATTTTTTTTTATTTTTTAAATCGGCTCTGTTGGGCTTAGTTGTTTTTAGCACCCACACTGACAAATTTCTTTCCAAATAATGACATGAAATTTCAGATAACACCAGTGACGCATATTTTCCATTCTTCTCTCTTATTTATTCATTTGTCTATTTTTTTTAATGTGTATTTATTTATTTATTTATTTATTTATTTATTTATTTATTTTTGAGAGACAGAGAAAGAGAACACTGCTGTCAGCACAGAGTCCAACGCGGGGCTCCCAACTCACGAAACTTGAGATCATGACCTGAGTTGAAATCAAGAGTCAGACACTTAGGGGTGCCTGGGTGGCTCAGGTCATGATCTCACAGTTCATGGGTTTGAGCCCTGCGTTGGGCTCCGTGCTGATAGCTCAGAGCCTGGAGCCTGCTTTGGACTCAGTGTGTGTGTGTCTCTCTCTTTCTGCCTCTTCTCTCTCTCCCTCTCTCTCAAAAATAAACATTAAAAAAAAAGTCAGACACTTAAATGACTGAGCCACCCAAGCGCTCCCTCTTCTCTTTTATTTATTGCACAAAAAGAAATAGCATCTCATTTTTATTTTTATTTCTTTGATTAAGAGTGAGGGACAGGATTTTTATGGTTCTTTACTAGTTGTAACGCGGCTCTTGGAATTGCCTGTTCATGTTGGTTCTCTGTCCATTCTGCCCGGGTCTCAATGCTCTTTTTATTTGTTTCTGTGTGTTCCTCAACCCATATACATGCCATAGATATTTTCCCCAAACTCCTTCCTGTCCCCAATGCTGGAAGTTGTAGATTTGTTTACATCATACCTTTTGACAAATATTCTATTTTATGTATTTCTAGTTTTCCCATGGCTATATTCAGGATTCCAGCCATCTGGAGTTTATCATAGCTTATGTACTTAAGCATCAATTTTAGACCTACAATTTTAGACACACAGTATGCCTCAAATGATGCAGTAGAGGCATTGCTTTTTTTTTTTATTTTTTTTTAACATTTATTCATTTTTTGAGAGACAGAGACAGAGTGTGAGCAGGGGAGGGACAAAGAGAGAGGGAGCCCGACGCGGGGCTCAAACCCACAGACCGTGAGATCGTGTGACCTGAGCCGAAGTGAGATGCTCAACTGACCGAGCCACCCAGCCCCCCGGTCAGCGGGTTCGAGCCCTGCTTGGGGCTCTGTGCTGACAGCTGAGAGCCCGGAGCCTGCTTCGGATTCTGTGTCTCCCTCTCTGCCCCTCCCCCTCTCACGCTCTGTCTCACTTTGTCTCTCAAAAATACATAAACATTAAAAAAAATTTCTTTTAAGTATCAGGGTTGAGAGAGGGAGACCCACGCATACACACAGGTAGAGCTATGCTGTGTTGTGGGGTAAAAGGACTAAAGATTTCCGTCCATCTCTCCCGAGTGAGGATTTTGCTTTAATACAGTTCTGGTCACATTTTAATAGACGTTCTATGTCCTCTGTAAGGAATCAGTAGGTCATGTTATTTTGAAAAAAGCCCAAAGTTTGTGAAATACCTGCCCAAGACTGTTCAAATCAGGAAAAAAAAAAAGGGAAAAAAATGAAAGAACAAAATTCATTAAGATAATTTGCAGTGTCCAAATGAAAAAATCACTCACGGTCCCATCCTTCCTTCTATGATAACCAGCGGTTAATATTTGGCCATGTATTCCTGGTCTTTGTCTGGCTATAAATAGATATCAAACAATCTCGAATAGGTATTTTTGCACTTTTAAAAAAAATGATAGGATCATTTATTCTCATTATTTCCTCCAGCATAGTTTTTAAAGGCCAGCTGAGTGTGTTGTAAGGTTTACCCTGGAGAGTTCAATGCAGAGCAGTCTCCTCGCTCTCATTTCCTTATGCTAAATCCCCCAAAGTGGAATTACTGTGTATATGGAGAAGGACTTTTATTTTTTTTTTTTTACTTTTAAGTTTATTTTATTTTGAGAGAGAGAGCGCGCGCCCAAGCAGGGGAAGAACAGAGAGAGAGAATCCCAACAGGATCCAAGCTCTCAGTGCAGAGCCTGATGCAGGGCTCAAACTCTTGAACCTGTGAGATCACGACCTGAGCCGAAACCAGGAGCCGGCCCCTCAACCGACTTAGCCACCCAGGTGGTGCCCCTGTGAGGACATCTCTAAGGCCCTATCTTGTCTATCTTTTTTGAAGTTGTCGAAAGAATCTGACAGAACTCCAGGATTCTTTCTGGAAAGGTCCTATGGCTTTGCAGCCAGGCAAAGGTGAAGAGTGCCCCAAGGCTTAGCATGGTTAGCAGGAAGGGAATGGATTTCACGTGGAAGGAAGGAAACGTCGAGGTGTAGACCGCAGAACTGGAAAAATATGTTTGGGGCACCTGAGTGGCTCAGTGACCTGGAGCTTTCAAACACGTGGGAGCGTGTGAAAGATTGGACGAGGCCGGAGTGTTGGCGGGTGGTGGGTTGGTAGGGAGGGTTTGAGTACAGACGTGGTGTTACCCAGCTGGGCTGGGCTATGGCGCAGGGGGAGGGCCTGCAGGGGGCGAGGTCCGGGCTGTGCTCCTGTGTGGGGAGGGACTGTCCTCTGGATCAGCGGCAGTTGGGACTCAGTGGCGGGAATGGGCCTCCACTGAAGCGGCAGGGCAGAGACACACTGGGAACCAGATTCCAGAATGTTTGACGCTGACCGATGTGGGTACAAGAGAGAATCCGAAAGACGACACTGATGTTAAGAGGAAGAGCTGGCTTTAGGGGCGCCAACTCTTGATTTCGGCTCAGGTTACAATCTCACGGTTCCTGAGTTCGAGCCTCGCATCAGGCTCTGCACTGACAACGGGGAGGCTGCTTGGGATTCTCTCTCTGCCCCTCCCCTGCTCGTGCACGCATGCACCCTCCCTCTTTCTCTCAAAATAAATAACTACAAAAAAAAGAGGAAGAGCTGGTTTTAGAGATTCTGAGTGGGAGGCGGCCGCTCCCCTCAGGAGAGAATGTTGGACCTAAGGATACTGAGCGTGGCTCGGCATTGAGTCACCACATAAAATACGCAGTGCTCAGTTAAATTTGAATTTCAGATAAACAATGAATAACTTAGTAGTGTAAATATAACCCAAATATCCCATGTGATATACTTATCCTAAAAACAATCATTGTTTATCTGAAATTCAAACTTAGCACCTTGCATTTTTTTAAATGTTTATTTATTTTGAAAGAGAGAGCGCGTGTGCATGAGCAGGGGAGGGGTAGAGAGAGGGGGAGAGAGAGAATCCCCAGCAGGCTCTGTCCATACTGTGAGTGCAGAGCCCAATGCGGGGCCCTATCGCATGAACCCCGTGAAATCATGACCTGAGCTGAAACCAAGAGTCGGATGCTCAACCGACTGAGCCACCCAGGCGCCCCCTACCTTGCGTTTTTATTTGCTAAATCTGGCAGCCCTGTTTGGGCGTCTAGGACAAGCCTGGAGGAAGAATTCAAACTGGATACTCCAGTGAACCCAAAACTAGCATGATTGGAATGAAGCCTCAGAGCCAGTATTTCCGCTCATTCCGTCTTCCGTTTTGCTTTGTCATCGCCTAGAGTTTTGGGAAGGATTAAAGAAAGAAAAAGGAAAAAGCCCAGGCTATTGGATTTGATTGGCGGTGGTGAGAATCGGTCGCGTCCACAGTCCTCAGACGGCCCCCTTGCGCGGGCGGGGGCTGAGGACACCCCTGTGGGGGACACCTGCCTGACGCCTGGCTGCGTCCAAGGGCAGGACGAACAACCACAGTGTACAGTGTGCACCTGCATATGTCCACACACGCAGACGAGGGGATTCGCTCTTCTCAGGTGCTCAAGCTTGCACGCGCACTTAGAAAAATGCCCCTGGGAGGTGCCTGGGTGGGGGGAGGCTCAGTCTGTTAAGCATCCAACTCTTGATTTCAGCTCAGGTCACGACCTCACGGTTTGTGGGTTCAAGCCCCACATCGGGTTCTGCGCTGTGTCGAAGCCTGCTTGGAATTCTCTTTCCTTCTCTCTCTCTGCCCCTCCCCTGCTCGCTCGCTCTCTCTCTCTCTCTCTCTCTCTCAAAATAAATAAACTTAAAAAAATTTTTTTAAATTTTCCTGGAAAGATGCTTTAAAAAAATGCCAAGGGTGACCTCCCCCTGGGGACAGGTACCCAGAGACGGGAGCTGGGTGGAGGGAAGACTTTTCATTATCATCCCTTTTTTAGATCTTGAATTCTTTATGTATGTGCGTATATTCCCCTTAGAAATAAACATTTAAAACAACTGGAATGTGGATTCACATGGAAAATGACTAAGTTGTGGGGTGCCTGGGTGGCTCAGTCAGTTCAAAGTCTGACTCTTGATTGCAACTCAAGTTCAAGTTGATCACAGTTTGTGAGTTCAAGCCCCGCAGTGGGCTCTGCGCTGAGTGCGGAGCCTGCTTGGGACTCTCTCTCCCTCTCTCAATAAACATTAAACAAATAATTTTTAAAAAATGACCAAGTTGTGACATAGTTTCCCCGAAGGGCAGAGGGAACGTGAGTGCTGGGGACTCGTGTGCCTCGCTCACTGTCGTGGCCCCAGTCCCCACAACAGTATCTGGCACGTGGTAGGCACTGAATAAGCATTTACGAGAGCGGCGAAGGGCGGCTCCAGCCATCCTGTGATCCAACCACAGAAGTTTAATTTCACACCCGCGGGAGAGAGGCAGCAAGGGAGCCGCGGGTGTGGTGTTCAAGGCTTCACTGTGCCCTGCAGTCGTTCGCAACAGGTAGCTGAAGGCTTGGGAGTGAATTTATCATCGAGGGAGAGAGGAGGGCAAGGTGCTCTCCCTGGCGGGAGGCACCGAGGGACAGGGTGGAAACAGACCAATGGAGGTGGCCAGGGGAGCGTGTGCCCTTGAGATCAAGGGACTGGAGCTTCGGGAAGGACAGATGGCCGACAGCGTCCAGATAGTCGACCTCAACCAAGACAGCCCTGTGGGTTTCCAAAGGATGGCATGTCTGTTAGTCTTTCTGGGGG
>CM053565.1:3587166-3621505 GCA_028646485.1 Cryptoprocta ferox
TCTCTCTCTCTCTCTCTCTCTCTCTCCCCCCAACATAAAACTTTAAAAAATTATGAAGTTTGAAAAATCTCCTTTTTGTCTATATTCTGTGCGTTAGTATGGCCATCCGAGGCCCCGCATACCATTCCTTATTATTTTCAGATGGTACTGTTTTACGTCTACCATTGCCTCCTCGGTTACGTACCCCATGGAACAGCATTTTGCAGTCTTTCTTCTCAAGGCAGGATGGATGATTGCATGCGTACACTTAGCATTCCCACATTTTAATGGAACCCCCAGCCTTTGGGGGTAAAAAAACACTAAATCGTTTGTAGTAGCCACAGTTAATATATATATATTATTATTTTAACTTATAATTTTATTTATAATGCATATAAATACATGTGTTACACATAATATATTATAAGTTAAATATATAAATTATGACATATATAATATATAATTTAATTTATATAATATGTATCATATAATATACAAATTAATTTATATATAAATTATGTTAAATATATACTTAATATATATGTTATATATTAGATGTATAGAATTGATTAAATACATATAAATTAAAGTATATATTTTATAATTTTATATATTAATATATATTGTATATAAATAGTATATATTTATAATATATATTATATATAACTTATTCATAATATAATTTATTTATAACATATCACAATAATTTATTATATATTATATATATATCACAGTTGATATATCATCTGCATTCTCCCTAGGCTTTGCTAAATAAAGGTCAATGACAGGTTCTGCTCCAATGCTATCTTTTTATCTCTCACTTAAGAAAGTCAAAGCAAATGGGGGTGGTGGCTCAGTCGATGACGCCTCCGACTCTTGATTTCGGCTCAGGTCATGATCTCGTGGTCCGTGACATCGAGCCCCAGGTCAGGCTCTACCCTCGCAACACAGAGCCTGCTTGGGGTTCTCCTTCTCCCTCTCTCTCTGCCCCCTACCCCCCGCTTGCTTTCTATCTCTCTCAAAAATAAATAAATAAACATTAAAAAAAGAAGTCAAAGCAATGAAGTCATTGTACCGCGAGTAAGCAAAGTTGTTTTTTTTTTTTAATCTTTTAAAGTGTTTATTTATTTTTGAGACAGAGATAGAGTGTGAGCAGGGGAGGGGCATAGAGAGAGGGAGACACAGAATCCGAAGCAGGCTCCAGGCTCTGAGCTGTCAGCACAGAACCCAACATGGGGCTCGAACTCATGGAACCGCGAGATCATGACCGGAGCCGAAGTCAGACGCTTAACTACTGAGCCCCCCAGGCGGCCCAAGAAAGTTATGTTAACAATGTCCATGAATAAGTGGCTGTAATTTCCTGGTTGTCTTTGTTTTAAGTTCTCGTGCCTCGCATGAATCAATTAAAAATAAACCCTGGAAGTGGTGTAGAATGGAAGTCTAGAGGTCTGACGCACACCTGATGGCCAGAGTTAATAATCCTGCCTCAAATACCGGAAATTTGCTAAGAGGCTAGATTTCAGGGGGCTCTCACTGCACCCAAAAAGGTAACCAAGGAGAGGGATGTGTGAACGACTTTGACTACAGGCATCGTTTTGCTGTGTGTGTGGATACCAAGGCGTCGTGGTGTACACCTTAACTATATATCATTAAAAAAATTTTTTTAATGTTTGTTTATTTTTGAGAGAGAGAGAGAGAGAGAGAGACAGAGCGTGAGTGGGGAAGGGACAGAGAGACAGGGAGACACAGAATCTGAAGCAGCCTCCAGGCTCTGAGCTGTCAGCACAGAACCTGACGCGGGGCTCGAACTCTTGAACCACAAGATTGTGATCTGAGCTAAAGTCACATGCTTAACCGACTGAGCCACCCAGGTGCCCCATGTTCCTTTCTCTTTTAAAACGACCCGTTGGAACTTTAAGAAAAGGAGGGCATAACCATAGATGTCTCGAGTAAGATTAGGCCTATTTTAAACAGTGTAACGTAATTAAAAGCTAAGAGTTTGTCAGAGCTGCAAAATCGGCCCCTTATGCTCAGGGCAGCAGGTTGCCAAATGCAGGGAACAAGGGAAGTAGTGATTGTACAGCACTCGTCCGGTCACGTCTTGGGAGCGTGATCCACTGTCTTGAGTGACTTGTCATTGATGGAATGCTGCGAGGCTTCTTATCTCCATTGCATATACAAGTAAACCAAGAATCAGAGAGGTTGAGTAACCTTCCCAAAGCAGCACAGCTAAAGAAGGGACAGAGTCAGTATTCTGTACAAGTACAAGGGGGTCCGGCTTCAAAGCCTGTGTTCTTTGAGAAAAGCCACCCCAGTCACCCCTAAAACACATAAACAAAGCAAAAACGTCACCACCACGAAACCTAGGAGGACCACACACTCACAAGTTACAGCATTTGGGGGACTGTGTTTCTGGGGTGTGGGATTATGGATATTTCTTCTTTTACGCAGAGTGATTTTCTCTTCATCTTATTCAGACCCTTGTAGTTGCAAGTGACAGGCATTTAACTGGATCCAACTTAAGGAAAGGGCATTCACTGGCTTTATACATGCCGATGACAAGTTATAAACTTGTAATCCAAGGCTTGTACCAGCTTCAGGTAAGGCTGGATCCAGGGGCTCAGGTGACGTCACTGGGTCTCTGGCTGTGTCTTGTTGGCTTCATTCTCAGACTGGCTCTGCTCCCATAGTAGCAAGAGGGCCACACAGTCTTTAGAGATTCAGAAAAAAAAAACAAAACAAAACTCAGGGAAGGGTCTGATTGTCCCAGTGCGGCTCACATGTCCTTTGCTGGGCAGGTGGCCATTCCGATCGGGCACACCTGGGTTGCACGCCCGTTGCGGGGATGGATTCCACCCAACTCACATGGCCAAGGAGGGCTCTTACAGAGTTGGGCTGGGTCGCTTCTGCAAAGACATACTGAGAACACGGAGCAGAAAAACATGGCCCCTACACCGCGTGTTCCGTAGTCTTAGAGTGAACGCGTCTTGAAATCAGAACGATACCTTAAAAAAAAAAAAAAAGATGCTGCACATTGAATATTTGTTCGTGTCACGCGTGTAACTCGGTGCCTTTCGTGCTTATCTCACTAGGGACACGTTAGCGACGTTCACTAAACGGAGCGGTTGAATCGATCGCGCAGCTGTCAGGCTCTAACGTTTGTTAAGGATGACTCAGGTTTTATGGTGAATGAAGACTTAGGTTAAGCCGCCCGAGGTCACCCAACTTTTACTTGGGGGCATGGAATGGAACTCGAGTCTGTTTCAGGGTGCGCTGGATCCCTTTCTTACCGCGGTGTCTCGTGCCTCCTCAGTTCCCCAGCAGACATGAGAGGAGGGCTTCCTTCTGGCTGCACGGGGAAGGCGTCCTGTCCCGCCGTGCTCCCCACCTCGGCCCCCTCCCTGGCGGCTCTTCCTACGTGGAAAGTACAGGGCTAGACAGCCTCCTAACTTGCCTTTCAGTCTCCCTCTTCTGTCCTTTGATGGTTGGAAAAGGCCCTGGGCTTAAGGGCGGAGAAGATCCCAGAGAGGTTAAGTAACTTGCCTCGAGCCCCACAGCAAGTACGCAGGAGAGTCAGCGCGTCCGCATGTAGGAAACGTGACCTAGAGCAGGGTTTGTCGACCTCTGCGCGTTCTGGGGCCAGATAATTCTTTGCGGTGGGGGCTGCCCGGTGCGGGGTGGCATTTGTAAGCATCCCTCTCCCCACAGGTTGAAGATGTCTCTAGGTATCGCCAAATGTCCCCTGGGGGTGGGGGCGGGGGCAAAAGCACCTGCTGGTTGAGACCCACTGGTCTGGAACCTTTGCTCCCGAGCACAGTGCCCCGCCCCCCACCCCCACCCCCAGCCCTTTCCTTAAGGTAACTGTCGAGTTTCTTTAAGCCAATAATGCTTTGTACCAACTTCGAGACCCAGGAAAAGCAGGCAAGCAGTTGGGCTTCCAGTGTCCAGTGCGTCCTGCTGTGTGTTCCACACGCCGAAGCCAGAGACCTCTTTCAAGAAAGGACAAAGATCACCGTGCTCTCCTTAAATTCCTCTGGTGGCTTCTGTTGTACTTAGAACACAATCGGGACCTCTCACTGGGCCTGCCCTCCACCCGGCCTGACTTCAGGACCCTCTCTGCCCTGTTCTGGGCCACGCCGGCCACTTTCTGTTCCTTTAATGGGCCGGGCATTTAGGACCCAGGCAAGAATCGGGGGCAGGTGGCTGTTGGCCGGAGAGAGGAGTTTGCCGGGCTCTTCGCTTGACCCGATTGAGACCAGAAAAGATCTTTCTTCTCTACCTGGGGCGGAAACCCCTCCTATAATTTCCTCTCGGAAAATTGGGCTGCCTGTGGAGGCCCGGCCGGGAACCCTTGAAGGTCAAGAGCGCGCTGATGGCGAAACTTCATTTTCCCTCTTCCGAGAAGAGGGAACGGAGCAATTGCTTTTTTCTTTTTGAGGTTATTTCTGTTTCGAGACCTGGGAAGCCCACAGAAGCTAGGTTTATTTGAAGCCGGAATAGAAAACATAGGGACCGCTTTCTTCTCTGTCATTGGAATGATTCTCAAATGTTTCCATCCGGCGAAAAGGGCATATTTTTACCGTCCTGTGGACATTCTCACAGAGACCATCTTTTCGGCGGTTTGTTTTATAGCACTCGCCACTCTTGCAGAGTTAAGAAAGGGACGGGGCAAGGAGGAGGACCAGGAAGGTACCATTTATTAAGCACCTACTATGTGCCACGCAGGACACGCACATCAGTTTTTTTATTTGAATGGTGGCATCGTGAGGTGGGGTGGCTGTGATACCCCTTCGAGACGCGGAGTGAGGCTCAGAGAGCTGCCCAGGGTCGCTTGGTTAGCAGAACGGAGCCAGCCTGCTCTGACCCTCCAGGTCCTCGCTTCACGAACGGCTCTGCGGCCCCTCAGCCCAGCCTCGCTCAGGATTTTGTCCTTCCGTGGAGCTTCCGTGCTCCCGAAGGGGCGCTACGGCCAAGGAAGAAGGCATCTGCCCTGCGCAGCCACAAATACGAGGGCCTCCCTCTCCGTCCTGCCCCTCATCTGCTGGCTGTGAGATGTCTGTGCCTGCGTGTCGCTCACCTCGAACTCGGCGCACCCTTCCCTGACCCACGTCTCCCTGCGATTTTCCCTCTTCTGTTCATGGAACAGGCATTCCCCAGGCACCAGAGGGAAGCTTGGACTTGCCCGGGTTTACCCCCCTCCCCGTTTCTCTGCTTCCCCATCGAGCACTTAGTTACGAGCTGCGGGCACAGGGCGTCTTGAGTCCATCCCTCCTTTTTGTTTTCAGGGCTCCTATTCATTTGCCCTGTTGCGCCTAAGATCTGGGTCCTTACTCCAGACTCGCCCTCCTTAATCCTGTGCCCGGCCGTGAGGTCAAAGCATCTCTCTGTAGCTACCGTGTAGGCTCAAAGCCGATCGGACACTCCCCCACGGTGTCACGACAACAGACAGTGCTCACTGAGCCCGGGCTCAGTGCTCTATGCATGTTAACTCTTTTCCTCTCAAAGCATCCCCGTGAGGTAGGTTCTGTCGTTCATCGCCCCGTTATAGAGGTTGGGAAATCTTGGAGCAAAGGGTTTAAGCAACTTAGCTGCACGTCAGAGGCTCAACCGACTGAGCCACCCAGGCGCCCCCTGGAGGCTAATTCTTAACCCTGCTCGTGTGCTATTTACCCAACTGGGTACTCCTCTTCAGGGCATTGAAGGCCCCACCCAACGTGGCACCAGACTCCCCCTGCAGTCGTGCTTTCCCGCTCTCCTTTGCACATCCTGTGTGCTGGGCCAGTTGGGCTTAACAAAACCACAGGGCAAATACGAATGACCACTCTGAGTATTTGCCCCAATATTTTATTACGGAAAATTTCATGCACATGGAGAAATTGGGTTCATCATCCAGTGAACAGCTCACACCCACCACCTTGGCTCTACCATTTACATTTTCCTAAAATTGCTTTATCGTGTATTTATCCATCTGTCTACTCACCAGTCCATCTATTTTTTTTCTTTCTCAACGCGTTTCTCAATGCATTAAAAAATTTTTTTTAATGTTTATTTATTTTTAAGACAGAGTGTGAGCAGGGGAGGGGCAGAGAGAGAGGGAGACACAGAATCCGAAGCAGGCTTCAGGCTGTGAGCTGTCAGCACAGAGCCCGACGCGGGGCTCGAACCCACGAACCGCTTAACCGACTGAGCCACCCAGGCACCCCTTGACGCATTTGAAATTAAATTTCTGACATTGGTATATTTCACTCCAAACTCGTCACACGCATTCCTTTTTTCTCCGCTCTTCGAATATGCTGCGCTTCGGGCCTGGGGTGATGGGGCCACGAGCTATGATTCTTCAGCCACCAGAGGCCGTGAGAGGCAAAGGATACATTCCGTAGAGCCTCTGCAGGGAGCGTGGCCTTGCTGACACCCGGTTTGTGGCCCGGGGATGCTGATTTGGGCTGTCTGGTCTCCAGAACCGTGAGAGGATCCATCTCTGCCGTTTTAAGCCCACAGCGTGTGGGAATTTACTCCCCGCAGCAGCAGGAAGCGAACACATCAGGGGGCGCTCAGAGGGTACGGAAGGACTGACGTGGGGTGAAGGGAGCTTACGCGTGATTCCAGGGCGCGAAGCCCGGCTCGTCTGGTGCTCGCGTGAAGCCTGGCTCCCGGGGGGAGGGCGGGGATGTGGACGGGGCGGTTTAGCAGCTGGATGATGGCAGATGTGGTGTGGACGTGTTTGGAGCGGAGGCAGCACGCCCAGTGAAAGGTGCAGGAGGCGTAGACACACGGGGCCCAGCAGGATGGAGAGAACGGGGCAGTCGCCCCAGAGGTCAGAGCTGAGGTTGGCTGAGCAGGTGCAAGCTCCCGGGGCTCCCGCCTGGGCTCTGCTCCTCCAGCACCTTGTGCGTGAGGGAGTTTGGGAGGTCTTAGAGGCTGAAGGAGCATTAATTTGGGGGGACCCCCCAGAAGGTCCCGGTCCTGCGGAGTCCCGGCCCAGGAAGGGGTGATGGGGGCCCAGGAGGAGGCCAGGGCTCACTGGTCTGTGCCTAATCTTGCTTCCTTCCCTCATTTCTTTGCAGCCTCAGCCGGAAGCCAGCAAAACCCCCGAGTACCTCCTGTCCCCATCGGCTCAGCTTCCCCTAGGCCAAAGCTTTGTGCAAAGCCACTTCCAAGCACAGTATAGGTAAGAATCTAGCTAAGGGTGGGGTGCGCTTAGCATGGGTCGCCCAGACTGAGCCGCTTATCACTGGTGTCCTATCGCCACGCTGCCCCGAGACAAAACAGCAGAAACCCGCAACACCCTTCTCTCTCCCATTAAAAGTCCCAGGTAACCACTCACCCCTTTTCGTCTCTGGCCGTTAGAATTTCTTCCTTGCCTTCCTGCTGGCTCCTGGGCCTCCCATCTCCTCTTGAAGGGGGTTCTAACACAGTGCAAATGTGGAGGCCAGAGTTGCGCCAGCAGGCAATCATTGAGAGGTGGTTCAGTTTACCGAGTAATTTCAAGTTTGAGATTTCCCATCAGCGCGGAGGATGTAAAAAAAAAATATATATATATATATATATATATATATATATATATATATATAATTATGCAGGCTTTGACTTCAGGAAAGTTCTCTTTGGGCTTTTATGTCTATGACAGTCGAGAGATTCATCTAAGGCAGCCTATTTCCAAGTACTATAATGTTTTAGCGAAACACGGATCGCCGTGAGGGATCTAAAGCGGGGAGAAACCCCCCACCCCGGGCTTCTTGGAGGAGGTGTGCCTTGCGACGGGGCTCCGAAGGCTGAATGGGATCGAATGGGCGGGAGCATGTGCAGCATGAGCGGACATGGGAATGAGCACAATAATCAGGATGTAGGGAAACCATCGGTTACAGACAACCTCCTCTTGGTGACACGCTCCCCTTGGTTGCTTAGCATATGGGATACTCAGAAACGCTCCTGAGTGAGCCTACGTGTTATTGCTGCGCGTGACATAAGGCCCATTTATTTCCCGAGAGGTGTGCGTACTGGAGGGAACCTAGATTTCATGGCTGCCCACCTTTTTTGGCCGTGAAAGCTACGTGCAGGGTGTCTGCCTTATTTACCTTCAGGTGCCCAGAGCAGAGGCTGCTTGACGCGCAAATTGGACAGGAAAAGAAGAGAGGAGGAGAAACAATGGCTAGAAGGAGGGAAAGGGGAGTGTAAGGCCAGGGTCGGTTGGACTGCAGGGAAGGGACACCGGGAATTGCCACCAAGTACGGCTCCTTGGTGTCCCTGTGCAACCGATTGGCTAATTTCTCGGCTCACACCGTTCTCTCTACCCCTTCCTGTCCTGTGCACGCATGCGCTCTTTCCTCCCTTCTTTCAAACACCCGAGGGTTTGCTGGGTGCGTGGTCCACTGGTTGCGGCAAGGAGCCTCACTCCTTGGCCACGAGCGAGAGATTCCAACCAAAGACCTCACGTGCTCTCTGGATAATTCGATTCTAGACGTGCCCTAGATTTTTACTGTTGAACCTGCCACGAGCCATTTCCCCTCTTGGTGCCGGACGCGAGCTGTGAACCAGGCGTAGTCCCTGTTCTCAAGGAGCTCACGTTCGGCCGGGGGAAGTGTTGGGTAACGCGCATACACGTCACAGCAGCTCTTTGAGGTCGCGATCATTGAAATGATAAGACGAAGCTTGGGATGTCGGGGGAGGCAGCCAGCTTTCGAGAAGGCGACCGGTCAGAAAGGTCTGGGAAGGCTTCTCAATAGAGGGGACACATGAGCTGAGAACCTAGTGACAGTGAATCAGCTGTTCACATATCTGAGGACAAAGGTCATCCAGGCAGAGGAAGACGCAGAGGCGAAGGGCCTGGGGCCGGAATAATGTTGGCACATCAAGGGACGGAAAGGCCAAGGGAGCAGCCAGATGGGGAGGGGTGGGAGGTGAGGCTGGAGGGGTAGATGGGGCTGTGTCCAAGGTGTCCTGTCCATGTGTGGGCTTTCGTCTGAAGGGCACAGGAAGCCACTGCAAAATTTGAAGCTGAGTGTGGTCCAGTTCTGAATTTAGGAGAAAATATGCTGGTGGTTTGGGGGGACGGAAGGAGGTAGGACCAGTAGCTGGAGCGGCAGGGACCGTGGGAGACTGATGGCACAGGGGACCCCCCCAGGGGGCGGGTAGTGGGAAGACAGGGTTGACTGGATGGGCTGGAACGTGTTCTGGTTGTAAACAGGTCTTGCCTCTAAGGGTGCGAGGTGGAAGGACAGAGAAAGGCAGGAATCCAGGGTGCCTCCTGGGTTTCTATGGGCTGTTACAACCAGCAGGTGCTTTGAGATGCGTGTTCCAGGTGTGTAAGGAAACAGTCTTGTTTTCTTTACACCCCTCTCTCCTCCCACCCTGCTTCCAGACCTTCTGGCACCAGGTGCGTGGGCATTGTCCCCACACCAGCCAATTCTGCAGTTTCTGTGACACCACCTGAGTGTCCTCCAGGGTAACTCCGTTCCGGACACTGTTTACCTGGACACAGCGACAGGTCCCACAGCTTAAGAGCTCAGTCCCACAAGACTGCTCTCCACCCCCCCCCCACCAGACCCCAGTCCCCCAGGCAAGTCCCGAGCTGTCACCTGTGTTTCTGACTGGCCGGCCACAGACCAGAGGTCCCTAGGACCCCCGCCCCATGTTCGGTCACTTGCTAGAGCTGCTCACAGGACTCAGGCAAACAGTTGACTCACTAGATCAGCAACTCTTTATAAAAGGTTACAACTTGGAACAGCCACACGGAAGAGATGCTTCGGGCAAGGTGTGGGAAGGGGGCTTCCGTGCCCACTTCGGGGTGCGCCACCGCCCAGGACCCCCACGTGTTCACCAGCCCCGAATCTCTCCAAACCTCTCCGGGGAGCGTTTTTTTCTGTAGGTCTCGTTACCTTGGTGTGATTGATTACACCATTGCTCCCTAGCGATTAATTCAACCTCTGGTCCCCTTTTCCTCCCCTGGAGGTGAGGGCGGGGACAGAGCTAAAACTTCCAACTCCCCCCCCCACCCCAACTGTTTCCCCTGGCAACCAGCCCCCTGACTCAGGTGTGGTTGAAAAGGGACTTGGCGTGAATAACAAAAGATGGACCTTTTGCCCTTCTGGCTGCCATCTTTTAGGTAATTCCAAGAGTTTGAGGAGCTCTGTGCCAGGAACTAGGACCAAAACCAAATATGTATTTTCTTATTATAAATCACGGTATCACAGGTCTGTGACTGGCGTGGGGTGAGTCAGGGCAGGATTCCTGAGGCCGATCAGATATGTTAGAGACTGCCAGCGCTCTCTGGGTAGATCACTGGAGGGCGACGAGTCAGAAGTGAGGTGTTCAAGCAAAAAAAAAAAAAAAAGTCCCGGTGACAGCTAAAAATACCTGCGTTGTGCCAGATAGTCTGTAGTAAAGAAAAAGTACAGTTCGGCCCGTCGGTCTAGGTGAGGGCTTTTGAGCTCTGGGAGGCGATTTTCTGCAGGGGCCAGTGGGCACCAGCCCCAAGCCGGTGCTGGTTCCTGAGGCCCTGGGCACTCCGCACCCTTCCTCTCCACCAGGGAGGGCTTGCCGGGGACGGAAGGTCGCCGTGGTACCGGCCTTCTTCATGAAGTTAAAAGCTGGAGGATTTATTGTGGGTTAATTCAGAGACCCCTGTTCAGTGAGGTTCTCCCCCCCCTTTGCAGGGCGTTGGGTTTCCGACTTTGGCTGGAGAAGGAGGAGCAGCATCAGGGTGCTGGAGGTCACGGGCTACAAGGGAAAAGAATCAGTTATTCCATACGGTTCGATCCACAACCTAAAAACCCCTGGGAGCCTCGTAACCGCGGTTTGCTGCGGTGTTGGGAGTTCTGGCGACAGGAGGGAAGCCGTGGCTGTGCACCTGCCCGGGTGTGCGCGCGCGCACCTGCGTGTATTCATTTCATCGCTCGTGGCTTTTATTCACAGAAAAGTCTAACCTGGTCCCCATGACAGGCAGCATTTCCCGGACGGCCGCGTGTTCTTTGAGGGCTTCCTCACAGCAGATCTCAGTGAGGTGACTGACGTCTTTCAACCTGTGTGTCCTCAGACTCACCAGTGCTGGTAGAGACCCCCGGTCCTCTGTCCTGGGAGCCGGTGGCGCAGGGGCGTCTGAGGTGTAGGGTGTGTCTGCGGCCACAGGGAGAGATCCGAGTAGGGCATCCGCAAGGGCCCCGGGGCTCCCTTGTGGGCATTTGTACCTGCAAAAGCGCGATTTTGCATAAGAAACAATTTGATGGAATTTAAGACACAAAATAGATGAATATGTGGGAAGGTGTGGGGGGGGAGGTGAGGGAAACAAACCACAAGACACTCTTTTTTTTTTTAATGTTTATGTTTATTTTTGAGAGAGAGAGAGAGAGAGAGAGAGAGAGAGAGAGAGAACAAGCAGGGGGAAGGGCAGAGAGAAGGAGACACAGAATCGGAAACCGCTCCAGGCTCTGAGCTGTCAGCACAGAGCCCGATGCGGGGCTCGAACCCAAGAACCAAGAGATCATGACCTGAGCCGAAGTCGGAAGCTTAACCCACTGAGCCGTCCAGGCGCCGCAAGAGACTCTTAAGGACAGAGAACAAACTGAGGGTCGGTGGAGGGAGATGGGTGGGGGGATGGGACGGATGGGGGAGGGGCATTGAGGCGGGCACTCGTTGGGATGAGCACTGGGTGTTGTATGTAAGTGATGAGCCACTGGGTTCCAGTCCCGAGGGAGCCGGGAAGGGCAGCAGGGTGGCTCTCTGCCCCCCACCCCCATCCTGTGAGAGCTTGGGGGACGATAGGACAGGGCTGCTAATGGTGGGCAGGGATGGTGAGGACACGGTAAGGATGGAAGGTCTCCTGAGGCCACGTGTGGGGGGTGGCTGAAGCCCGGAAACTTCCAGAGTCTTCTCTCTCCCTGATCCGTGGGTCCCATTCACTCTGCCGTCATTGCTCATCTTTCAAAATCAGGTGTATTTCACATCCTTTCTGTAGTCTGTTCTCAAGACCATACGTTTTGCTGAGCTTAACTTTTGTAGTGTCGGATTATTAAAGAAATAAAACTGGAGTTTCCTTAACCCGCGGGGAATATCAAAGTTGCACTTGACTTTCAGGGACCACATGCTTGAAAGAGTTTAAAGAATATAAGTAAACTGTATAACTTCTCTGAAACATTTTTTTTTAACATCTATTCATTTTTGAGAGACAGAGACAGAGCGTGAGTGGGGGAGGGGCAGAGAGAGAGGGAGACGCAGGATCCACAAAGCAGGCCCCAGGCTCCGAGCTGTCAGCACGGAGCCCGATCGACGGGGGCTCGAACTCACCATCCGTGAGATCATGACCTGAGAGCCGAAGTCCGACGCTTAACCGACTGAGCCACGCAGGTGCCCCTAGAACTTCTCTGAAACAATTGATGTCCCCCATTCGCTTCTACTAAAGACGGCGGGAGCGGTGATGAGCATGGACTCTGGAGCCTGAGCCTCGCTCTGCCGCCTAAGAGCTGTGTGTCCTTGGCACTGTTGCTTAACTTCTCTGTGCTTAGTCTTCTCGTCCGCAAAAGGGAATACTGGCGGCTCTGGGTAGTAAGCGAGTTGTTATATGCACAGCAGTCAGAGGGGCGCCCAATTCCTAGGAAACTCTGTTTTCATGCTAACTCTTCTGCTGTCAGCTGCTTTTTCCTGAGCTCCGTGTCCTCACCGGTACCATCAGGAGGGTGGCCTCCCTCCGCGGTTCCGCGTCCTGACCGAACACTAGCGCCACCTGGGAGGGCTGACGTGCTGATGCCTGAGCCTCTCCCTGCCCCCCTTGAAACAGGATCTGTGGGAAAAGGGCCGAGACATTTGCGTTTTCAGGAAAGCCCCCTCCGTGGTCCTGGAGCGCAGTGAGGCCGAGACCCAGGGGAGGAGACGGTCCTGAGGGTCCTTCCGGCTTGCGGGCCGGCATGCGTGCGGTCTCTCTCTCGGAGGGGGGGTGTCAGCTTTCCTTCCCGTTCTCCGTGCACCAACACGTGCGGTTAAACCTTTTTTCCTTCTTTGACAAGTTGAGGTGAGAGTCCCATAATGTAAAATCAACCATTTGTAAGTGTACCGTTTGGGGCGCCTGGGGGGGCTCAGTCGGTTGCGCGTCCGACTTCAGCTCAGGTCGTGATCTCGCAGTTTGTGGGTTCGAGCCCCGCGTCGGGCTCTGTGCTGACAGCTCGGAGCCTGGAGCCTGCTTCCGATTCTGTGTCTCCCTCTCTCTCTCCCCGTCCCCTATTCACGCTCTGTCTCTCTCTGTCTCAAAAATAAACATAAAAAAAATAAAAGAAAAGAATAAATAAACATTAAAAAAAAAAGGGTACAGTTTCGCAGCATGGGCGTTCACGGTGCTGTGTTAACACCACCTCTGTCTAGCTCCTAACCAGTTTTATCACCGTGAAGAAAACCAGGTACCCCATTAAGCCCTCCTCCCCACCCCTGGCATCCCCCAATCTGCTTTCTGTCTCTGTGGCTTTACCTATTCTGGATTTATCCATTTAGCCACTGATGGACATTTGGGTAGTTTCTACCCTTTGGTTATGTGCATAATGCTATTGTGGACATTTGTGCACAGGTATTTGCATGAATACCTGTTTTTGTTTTTAATGTTTTATTTTTTGAGGGACACAGAGAGACCGAGCATGAACAGGGGAGAGGCAGAGACAGAGGGAGACACAGAATCCGGAGCAGGCTCCAGGCTGTGAGCTGTCAGCACAGAGCCTGACATGAGGCTCAAGCTCACAGAGCTCACGATCATGGCCTGAGTGGAAGCAGGGTGCTCAACTGACTGAGCTATCCAGGTGCCCCTCTTTTTTTTTTTTAATTTTTTAATGTTTATTTGTTTTGAGAGAGAGAGACAGAACACAAGGGGGGAGGGGCTGAGAGAGAGAGTGGGAGACACAGAATCAGAAGCAGGCTCCAGGCTCTGAGCTGTCAGCACAGAGCCCGACGCGGGGCTCGAACTCACGAATTGTAAGATCATGACCTGAGCTGAAGTTCCTGACCTGACCTGAGGTCCAGTTCTGGGCATGAAGTCATGACGGAGCCACCCAGGCGCCCCTGAATACCTCTTTTCAGCTCTTGGGAGTGTACCCAGGAGGGGAATTGCTGGATCGTATGGTGATTCTATACTTCACTTTTTGAGGATCTTGCCGATTGCGTGTGATCGACCTTGAAACTCTGTTTTTGGCCCTCACAGATCTTCCTTGACCTGTCCCCACTGCCTGAAACAGAGCAACACCTTCGATCCTTTCCTGTGTGTGTCACTACCTATCCCCTTGCGCCAGACGAGGTACGTGAACTTGACTCCCGTCCTTAGTCGCTCCTGGGTACCTTCTGCCTTGCACCTGCAGCTCTGTCTGTCTGGCTTCTCAGCCAGCGTCTCTTTAGAAACCGGCCTTGAAAAGCTGGTGATGTTCGGGTATTGAATGTTGACACAATGAAACGTTACCGTGGCCCTTCTTTAGCCGTGGAAGGGACTCCCCACAGCACTTCCGTCTTTCGGCATCGTAGCCCGGCTTTCGTCTTTGGCTCACCGGGAAGCTGGCACCGGCCAGTCGCTACTTCCCGGCAGACCAGGGGCGATCCTGGGAGAGAAAAAAAAAAAAAATCTGTCGCCTCCTGCTTCTCCCTGCTTTGCTTCCAAATCCTTTTTGCTCTTTGTGAAGGTGTCGGAAGATGGTTTCTTTCAGGAGCAGAGAAAAAGGGAAGGGGGTGTCGAAGGAGAGAACAGAAGAGAGGAGGGTAGGCTTCGGTATGAGGCGCGGTGGGCTCGGCTTTTAAAAGTAAGAGACACAAAGTGCAGGCATTCCAGGAGCCCGGGTCTTGGCCAGCGACCGCTCAGGCACTTGGCCAGCATCGGCATCCTGGAAGTTAGGGGAGCCCTGCGTTGGCATTGAGACGGTACCTCTTCCTGTGTTCTCCACCTCCAAAAATGCCAGCTCCCGTGCGCTTGGCCTGTGGACGTGCTCCGTCTCTAGGATACAGCTGAAGACATGAAGCATCACAGCCTTTCCTGGCCACTTGATCCCCACTTCTGCCCTGAGTTCCCATGGTGCCCATCCTCTGTGCTACAAATGTAACACAGTGGTCAGGAACACCGACTCTGGGGCTGGACTGCCCGGGGTTCAAACCCCGGCTCTGTTCGTTCAGGAGCCGTGTGGATCGGGCGGTTGTTACGGGAAGGGACAGGAGACACAGGAGCCGGAGGAGTGAGCCCCGGTGTGCGGGTGGGCACAGTAGGAAGTGAGACAAGAGACACCAGAGAGTGTCCAAGGGAAAAGGGTCCAGAGAGGTTTGGTGGGCATCGGGGGAGGGCAGAAGGGAAAGTGCCCCGTTAACCAAGGGGAGTTCCAATAAGGATGGGTCATCAGGGGTCTTGGATCATAACGGGTAGAAGCTTGACCATTTTATATAACGGATTTCAAAGTTTGTCTCTGCTTAGGAGGATCTAGTTAACAAACAGAACCTTGGGATCACAGATCTGCACTGTGATTCTTGATCAGATGCCTTTTATGTTGAGCCAGATAGAGTAGACGGTTGGAGACCCAAGGAGATTTGGCTGTCCGTCGCCACCTGGTCACGGCGTACCTAAAGTACAGTTGGCTCAACCACAAAGCAGAGACCAGCCTAAGTATTGGACTTGGACCCGATGTCAGCGGTGTTGGCGGTCCCTGTCTGTCCTTTCAGGATGTGGACACCTTCGTATTTTCCAGATTCTTGAGCGTCACCTTGGCCTTCCCCTCTAAGAGCCAGCGGTTCCTGCGGGTTGGCCTGGCCGTGCCAATCCTCAGCACGGTGGCAGCCCTGAGAAAGATGGTCGCAGAGGAAGGCGGCGTCCCTGCCGACGAGGTGTGTTGGAATGGCACGGGGGCCCGGTCGCTGATGACTGGAACGCTAACGGGGCCAGCTGACGAGGGCTGTTTAGACTAATTCCTGGTTCCCAGGGGACTCCCTTGTGACTCATGAGTTTCTGTTTGATTGGTGACAGTCCCTGGTGTCTGTGATGACGAAGCCTTGACCTCTCCCTGCGTTTACACAGAATTCCCAAACGATGAGCCACGTGGTCGTGTATACGATCCTAGTAATTGCAACCCCAGCAAACGCTCCATAGTGTTTCCCAAGTGCTGGGCGCCATTTTGTAAACTTCATTCATAGCCAATATCATCCTCATCACCTTGCGAAGTCAGTACCGCCATTACCCTCCTATCAGTGAGCCAGGAGAGGGCACTGAGAGGTTAAGTGACCCGCCCAAGGTCACACAGCTGGTAAGCAGCTGCCCCAGGATTTGAATGCAGGTGGTTTGACTTCAGAGCCTGAGACACCACCGTGTACATTCACTCCTGAGAATAGGAATCCGGATACTGAAGGGGCGATAAGTGAGAAATGAGGAGCTACTGAGGATGTGTGAGAGAGAAGGCTTAGGGGAGATTGGGATGGCTGTGGATTTACTGTGACTTTGAGGGCAGAACTCGTAACAGGGACCCCCGTGAAAGGGCAGGGCGGAGGTGACAGTGGTCAGCCTCCATGTGGCATAATGGGAAGGGTTTGGAAAAGGGGTTCTTTTTAGGATTCAGTCAATTTCTAGTTTTCTGACCTTGGACAAAGTAAGCAATTGGTCCTCTGTGTCTTTAACTGTAAAATGCAAACTTTACACTTCCCCGATGACCTTGTGGCGGTTTTTCAAATTAAAAAGAAAAGAAGTGTTTTAGCCTTTCTTTTTAGGAATAATGCACATACCATAAAGGGTGCGCACCTTGAGGTTATGGTTTGTTGAGTTTTTCTGTGCACATCCATCCATGTGACCTTCAAGGTTACTCACTCGGTGGGCTCCTTCCTGCCCCCACCCAGTTAATGCCTCTGATCTCGTCAACATTTTTATGGGGATATCAAGTGGGGGAAAAGTGTGTATCTTGCTTGGTGAACTCGAAGCACTCTTTGGGAATATACTGAGGAGAGAGAGAATAGGACAGGGGGTGAGAGTCTTGGGGAAAAGATTACAGGGGAAAAAAATACCAAAAGGGGGACATCTGTGAGGTGTGGTTTGCACAATTAAGAGTAAAAGAATTGTCAGGGATTTGAGAAGTGTGGTGTGTTTGTTTAGGGAGGTAGGAATCACTTGGGATTCCCAAGTGTACATGTGGGCATTTTGATGGGGACTTAAAATCCGTTTTGATATTTTAACGGGCAAGTTTATTCCCCTCACATTATCTGTGATCATGGATATATTTGGATTTATTTGTATTCTCTTATTTTATGCTTTCTGTTTACCCTGCCTTTTCTTTGTGTCCTTTCTCACTCCTTTACTGCTTCTTTTCTATTGAGCAATTTTTATTCCATCTCTTCTGGGTTGGAACATATATATTTCTACGCTTATTTAGCGGTTATCCTTAAAATGCCAACATGCGTAATTAGCAAAGTCTTATGTTAATCTTCCCAAACAATGCAAGGATCTTGGTGTGCTTGAATCTCCCTTCGCCTTTTTATTGTTGTGGATGGATATTATTGTCCAGTATTTTTTTTAATGTTTATTTATTTATTTTTGAGAGAGAAAGAGAGCTTGAGTGCATGAGTGGGGGAGGTTCAGAGAGAAAGGGAGAGAGAATCCCAGGCAGTCTCCATGCTCAACATGGAGTCCAACGCAGGGCTTGATTCCCTGACCATGAGATCATCACCTGAAGTGGTATCAAGAGTCCAACGCTCAACAGACTGAGCCACCCAGGTGCTCCTTCATTGTCCTGCATTTTAATCTCTCCTCCCCTTTCTCCTGGTTGTAGTCATAGTACTAGTTGTTGTTATTATAGATTTATATAGTCAGCGCGTGTTTACATTTACCAATGTCTACCATTTTCTTTGGCTTATCGTTTCTTCTTAAAACTCAAGATTTTTCTGGATTCTCTTTGTTTTTTTGTTTGTTTGTTGTTTGTTTGTTTGCCTTAACCCTGAAATGTATCTCTTAAAGAGAATTTCCCAGCTAGTGTGCCTTGAATGGGTTAGATGTATTGAGATGTTGATTCTTTCAGCCCTCAAGGTGACAGGACCCTCAAGGTGGTCACCCCTCTTCTTTGCTACAAGACCAACTTCTTCTGCTTATCCCAGTGTTCCATAAAAATAGGTTCCACATATACCATGATATGAAATAAGTTGGCAAAACTACGTAGAAGTTCTTTCACTGGAGATTATTAACATTGAACAGTCTTAACTTTTCAACTGAAGAGAGCTTTATTTTATGGTCATTGCTTGCATGCTTGTTTAGCTGGGTATAAAATTAAAAAATCTGCCCCCCCCCCACCTCAGTTTTCTTCCCCTATCTCTTCCCTCAGCACTTTGATATTCTATTATTGCCATTGAGATGTTTGTGGTCAATCTAATTGTTTTACCTATTCTGTTTTATTATGAAAATTAAGTAGTGTTTTCCACTTAGAAGGGAGTTTCCTCTAGGAAAAGAGATGTTTGAGAGTATCCGTCGCTTTTAGATTTCTTGCTTAAGTTTCCCTTGAGAAATCAAGAGGGAAAATTATCTTTGTTATTCTAGGTGATCTTGGTTGAACTGTGTCCCAATGGATTCCAGCGGTCTTTCTTTGATGAAGAGGACCTGAACACCATTGCAGAGGGAGATAATGTGTATGCCTTCCACGCCCCTCCACCACCTGGCCAGGAGATGCTCTCAGGTATGATAGTGCTTTGCATAACTGTATTTGGATATTATGAGTTATACATTTGAGAGTGTACTCCTTGCGTGCTAAGGCATAAGATGTTTTTGAATCTG
Source organism: Cryptoprocta ferox (assembly GCA_028646485.1). NCBI lineage: Eukaryota > Metazoa > Chordata > Mammalia > Carnivora > Eupleridae > Cryptoprocta > Cryptoprocta ferox. Next base: position 3,605,885 of record CM053565.1, read on the forward strand.
GACCTCTGATATTTGGTGTACAGATGGATGATTATTAAAAATTATCTAATCAGTCGGGGGTTCTCAAAACCTTGGTGAATATCAAAGTCCTGTGGAATGCTTGTGAAGGCAGAGGCGTGGGTCTTACATGCAGAGATGCTGATTGAGTAGGTCTGGGGTGGGACCCTAGAACTTGTATATTGAACAGTTTTCCCAGGGGTGCTGCTGCTGCTGGGCCTGGGACCACCCTTTGAGAATCACTGTTCAGAATAGGTGCTGGCATGCTCTTTGTCTTTAGGACTCTTGTAGTTCAAGGCCTGTGCCTGCTTGAAGTATAATCTTTACAGATTGGAGCAGTAGATGGCCAAAGAGGTTACTAAATGACTTTTGTTAACAACCCCACATCCTGGTGCTTGCTTTTCCTGGACTTTGGACTGGCCTAGAAGGTCAGTATCTGACAGTCTTCAATGGCATTTCAGTATTCATTCTGGCCCAATTAGCTGGTCAAGGAGGCCCATATTTGGGGGACCCTGGGCCAGTGTTGCCGTATAGCCCAGGTGAATCCTGTGCCCTTGGTCATAACCTCAGCCAGCCTGAGGGAACCAGGTGTCCGGTTTCTCTCAGTCAACAGGGAGCCCCTGCCTGGAATCTGGAACAGGGCATTGACTGGCCCTGATTATGTTATAGTTCAACGAAAAGGCCTTCATTTCAGGTTCAGTCAAAAGTAACACAGCTGTGCTTTAAAAGTCAAATTTTCAGAGCAGATCGGAAATTGAAGATCGTCTAATTCTTCCACATCCTCAAGGGTGAAGTTTCTTACCTTCTACGCATTCTTCTTTTGTTGGCTGAGAAAGCCAGAGCCAACTCATGGCTCTCTGATCAAGGCATAAAAGCAGCCTGAATCATTTTGGGGTATTTTTCAGATTGGCTTTGGGAAGCGTTCGTTAAAATCCCTGCCCACATTTTAGTATTACTGGCTGAACACAACGGCAAATTCACTACCATGTATATGACCTTCCTAACAGGTACCAGACGGCACAGGGCTCCCGTATCTTAATATCTCTTTCCTTAAAGTGCTCTGGAGTCTCTCAGTGGTGGTTGATAGATGCTCAAAAGAGAAGGGGGCAGGAGAAGTCAGGGTCATGCCCCAGCGAATTCTTTAAGAATACACCGTAATTCAGGGGACGCCTGGGTGGCTCAGTCGGCTGAGCGTCCAGCTTTGGCTCAGGTCATAATCTTGAGGTTTGTGGGTTCGAGCCCCGTGTCAGACTCTGTGGTGACAGCTCAGAGCCTAGAGCCTGTCTTCAGATTCTGTGTCTCCCTCTCTCTCTGACCCTCCCCTGCTCATGCTGTCTCTCTATCTCTCTCAAAAAAAATAAAACATCAAAAAAAATATTTTAAAGAATACAACGTAATTCTCTCTTTCTTTAGTTCTTCCACCTGGTCTTTCCGTCTCCCCACGCTTGGCGGCCCATGAGAGTGAGCGGCCACCCCCGCCTGTCCGTACAGAGGCCAAGGTGCTAATGCTTTGCTGTAACTTGGTGGGGTCCGGGCAGCAGGCCAGCAGGTATGTTTAACTTCATCTTGTTTGTACGTGATGCCTGGGATGCGTAGACACGGACTTGGAATTCTGTCTAGAGTAATTCTCATTTGATAAAATCAAACATCTGTTATCCAGGTTAGTCAACTAGGAGTAGGGTACTTTCTGATCAAGAGGATCATTGATAACTGCCTTAAACAGATGGCAAATGAGGGGCACCTAGGGGGGTTCAGTCGGTGGAGCATCCGACTTTGGCTCAGGTCATGATCTCATGGGTCATGAGTTTGAGCCCCTTGTCGGGCTCTGTGCTGACAGCTCAGAGCCTGGAGCCTGCTTGGGATTCTGTATCTCCCTCTCTCTCTGCCCCTCCCCCGCTCACACTCTGTTTCAAAAATAATAAAACATTTAAAAAAATAAAGTTTTAATTATTAAAAATTATGATATAGGCTATAAGTAAAAAAATTTTTTTAAATTTTTTTTGATGTTTTATTTTATTTTTGAGAGAGAGAGACAGCATGAGCAGGGGAGGGTCAGAGAGACAGGGAGACACAGAATCCCAAGCAGGCTCCAGGCTCTGAGCTGTCAGCACAGTTGGATGCTTAACCAACTGAGCCACCCAGGCACCCCAAAAATTTTTTTGAAGCCAAAAAAAAATTGTAGTGTAGATGAAAGAATATATATTTAAATCAGTGTAACAGAATAGGCCAAAGTATAATTAAGTATTGATGATAAAAGTGGTATATTTCATATTATTAGTGAATGAATTATTAAATATGTAAGGGGGGACTAATTGATTTTTTTATTTTATATAATCAATTTCTTTACTCCCACCATAGATTCGCATGTATACATTGTAGATTGATTAAAGAGGTAATTGTAGAAAAGGAATCCATAAAATAACTTGAAAGTCATGGAAGGAAATATGTAGTCTTTCGGTGGGGGACTATTTTAACACCTAAGGCAAGAGGCTCTAAAGGAAGAGGCTATGGGGCGCCTGGGTAGCTCAGTCTGTTAAGTGGCTGACTTCGGCCCAGGTCATGATCTCGCTGTTCGTGGGTTCGAGCCCCGTGTCGGGCTCTGTGCTGACAGCTCAGAGCCTGGAGCCTGCTTTGGGTTCTGTATCTCCCTCTCTCTCTGCTCCTCCCCTGCTCACACTCTCTCTGTGTCTCAAAAATAAATAAATGGTAAAAAAAAAAAAAGATTCTATTAAAAAAAAGGAAAAGACTAATGTTTTAGACGCATTTAACATTTTAAGCACAAACGAGGAGAAAATATTTACATCACATGACAGGTGAAGGACTCATACACCATCGTGTAAAACCCAGCTCTGAAATTAGTGAGAGAGATTCTCTTAGTAAGACGAGGCACAGAGATTAACAGTAGTTCACAGAAGAAGTACAAGCACAGATTAAAATATTCAGCTTTGTCAGTAGTAGAAGAAATTCTAATTGTAATAGAAAGATGCTGTTCACCTTTCAGATTGGTAAAGGACTTTCAGAACTTGAGAATACTCATTCTGGGCCGTATCAAGGGCATGGGGCCCGTGGCCCACTGCTAAGTGGTGTGGCTTTTGTGGAGAGCAGGTTGGGCATGAATAGCTTTGGTCTTGCACATCCACTTCTGGAACTTTATCCCAAAGAAACAAACAGCCACGGGCACCCAAAGGCATACATGCAAGAATATATGTGGCTCCAGCCGTAAGCAGGCAATGTTCAAATTAAAAAGTGGGAAGCAGGGGCGCCTGGGTGGCTCAGTTAAGCTTCTGACTTCAGCTCAGGTTATGATCTCACAGTTCATGGGTTTGAGCCCCGCATTGGGCTCTGTGCTGACAGCTCGGAGCCTGGAGCCTGCTTCAGATTCTGTGTCTCCCTCTTTCTCTCTGCTCCTCCCCCAGTCATGTTCTGTCTATCTCTCTCTCAAAAATAAACAAACATTTAAAAAATTTAAAAAAAAATAAAAATAAAAAGTCCAATTGTGAATCTTTAAAAAAAAAGAAAAAGAAAAAAGTGGGAAGCAGCCCAGAGGCCTAACAGTAGAGAATAAGGTCAGTAAACCAACAGCCCAGTGCCTCTGTCCTTCCAGACACACCACCTCCGATTTGTGCTGTGTTTCAGCAAAGTGTATTCAACAGTGTGACATTCCTATCCCATCGGACCTTCATACAATCTTGCATGACCACGGGACAGTCAGTGGTTGGTGATTTGTCCAGCGGTACCCACGACCAAGCCGTGGAACTGTGGCCACGGCTGCATGTGGCATTCTTGGCAGTACAGGCCTTCCGTGGTGTGTTCATCAGCTTGGGATACAAAAAAGGTTCCCATTTATGAGAATTTGCCCCTGATACACAAAGCCATCAGTGCGTCGGCCGGACTGGGCTCCTCCGGGTTCATCCTGCCTCGCTTTCCTCTGGCTCCGGTGTTCTCCGACTCTGCCGTGGGGAAGAGAGCCTCCTGGCCGGGTGATCGTTTGCAGCCATCTGTTTCCACCACTGCGTCTCTCTGTGGCTTTGCATTTCTGGGCCCTCTGTCTGATCCAGTGCGTCCATTCACGGTGACGGTTCTCAGAAGGGCAGTTTTGTACTGTGCTGGGTGCTCATCTCTTAACCCAACGGAGCCGTGGTCTTGAGCAGAGCAAACACTCGTGGTTGTTGAGTACTGTTGGTTTTTCCATCGCTGAGATAACCTGACGACCTTGAATTTTTCAGGTTCGGGCCACCTTTCCTGATACGGGAAGACAGAGCCATTTCCTGGGTCCACCTCCAACAGTGCATTCTCAGTAAAGTCCGCTATCTCATGAAGAGCGAGGCCCCCCTCCAGGTCAGTGTGTGTGTGTGTGTGTGTGTGTGTGCGCGCACGCATTGTAGGGGATGGAGACAGGGGTAGGCATCTAGGGGTAGCTCAGGACAGACAAGAATTGCTGTTGATGAGAGCATTCAGGGGCGCCTGGGTGGCTCAGTCGGTTGAGTGTTCAACTTTGGCTCAGGTCATGATCTCACAGTCCATGTGTTCAAGTCCCACATCAGGCTCTGAGCCTGGAGCCTGCTTCAGATTCTGTGTCTTCCTCTCTCTCTGCCCCTCCCCTGCTCACACTCGGTCTCTATCTCTCTCTAAAATAATTAAACATTAAAAAAAATTTTCTTTTTAAATGAGAGCGTTCACATTGTCATATGAAACAACTTTGATTATGTGCAAGGAAGTAATCGTTTTATGGCCTGGGGGCCATAAAAGCCTTTTTCTTAAATCTTTTAAAACACCTCTGGAATAAGATTTACACTGTTCTCTATTTTACATATTTATGGCTTATCTATGGCTCTTCCTGGAAGGTAGCGTATTGTAATAAATTGTAACTTATATGTTTGGATCAAAAATTTCAGGGGACTTGGGATATAACTTCTGTGGAAAATTAGAATGGAGGCTTTTGTCCAAATATGAAAACCTAGATATTAAAATAATTTTGTCCAGTTTTAAAAGAAAACCGAAATTAAAAACTCAAGGCAGGGGCGCCTGGGTGGCTCACTCGGTTAAGTGTCTGACTTCGGCTCAGGTCATGATCTCACGGTTTGTAGGTTCGAGCCCCACGTTGGGCTCTGTGCTAACGGCTTGGAGCCTGGAGCCTGCTTCCGATGCTGTGTCTCCCTCTCTCCCTGCCTCTCCCCCGCTCATGCTCTGTCTCTCTCTGTCTCTCTCAGAAAAATAAATAAACGTGAAAAAAAAACTCAAGGCAGAACACCTTTTGGCCTGCTCATTTATTTATCTCAGATTGGTAGTTTCCAAATAAAAACGATATGCGCTAAAACCATTCTAGAGTTTAGGAAAGTATTCCGATGGCTGCCTGGCACAGAAGACGTTGAAATTTTGCAGGCCAGGCCAGGAGCCGCAGAATGTGGATTCCCTCTTTGTTCTGTATGTAAGGACTTCATCATTCACACTCACGTTCCTTCCTGCTCAGGGAAGACCATACATTCGATTCACGTAAAATAACCTTCTCTGCATCCATTCCCACCTTTATCTCTTAAAGGTATTTTTAGGTTTTGTTTGTTTGTTTTGTTTTGTTTTGTTTTTTTGTTTTTGCTCTACGGACAGCCCAGCAGATCTGCCACGGTGCCCAAATTAGAGATTCCAACTTCTCTCTAAGTAGGACAGAATCTCTTGTAATAGCTCCAGGCTTCCCGAACTCTGTGCTCCTGATTTTTGCAAGTGGATGAAACCACGTTCATGTGATGGTTGGACTCCGCCGTCCTTCTCCACCTGGTCATACATGCAACCCAACTGGGCGTGCACCCTGAACTTCACGCTCAAGGCGCTCAAGAGCCGGGCTCGGATTCACCTTGCCAGCGTCCCATTTGCTCCCTGCGCAAAAGAGCTTCCACAGCCTGAGGAGCGGATGGGATCGCAGCTCTTTGAATACGTTCTGGGTCATCCTCGCGCACCATTGCTCTTTCCCAGAATTACAACGCTGTCCCCTCTTTCCCTGTCGCAATTCAGTCTCTGTTTCATCAGTGTTTTTCCAGTAGAGACGCATCTACCATTGTTGTCACTGTCAGAGTTGGGAAGGAAATTTTGTTGTTTTGCTAGTTATAGCTAAGGTCCTCTGTGACCATTTTAAGAACCATATTTGCTTTACTTGGAGACTACATTGATTTTTAAAAAAATTTGTTAATGTTTATTTGAGAGAGAGAGAGACAGACTGTGAGTGGGGAGGAACAGAGAGAGAGGGAGACACAGAATCTGAAGCAGGCTCCAGGCTTCAAGCCGTCAGCACAGAGCCCGACGCGGGGCTCGAACCCACGGACCGCGAGACCATGAATGACCTGAGCTGAAATCAAGAGTCGGACACTTCACTAACTGAGCCACCCGGACACTCCTTGAATACTAATTTTTAAGAGATACTCAAAATAGGCTATAATCAAAAAGAATTACAGTCCTTGAGTGATTTATTTGCATCTGAGAGTCTCCATGGAATCAACGCAATGATGGGCCAGCGCCTCTTGTTTTTGTCTTGGCAGAACCCGGGGTCCCTGTTCTCCATCCGGGTTGTGGGGCTTTCTCTGGCCTGCAGTTACTTATCCCCACAGGACAGCCTTCCCCTCAGTCACTGGGCAGTTGACAGGTAAGGGCACTGTTCTACTTTGGGGAAGAGGGGAGTGTATTTGTCTGCACTCCCTTGGGGTTCTGGGTCAGTTCGCTGATGATGGTCTTAGCTGCTCTTGGTAACTCGCCTTCCGGGGCCGGCCTCTCGGGTTAGGTCCTTAGACCCATTCTGTGCCTCCAACTCGTAGGTCTGCACAAGGGCTGTGACGGCCACCTCGAAGAGGAGGGGGTCAGCGCGGTCCCCAGGGATCAGTTGACCCACTCATACTTCTGGAGCTAACGGCCGAGCCTGAATTGGAACCCATTCCCGTCTGGCCGAGAAAGCCAAATGCGTTCAGTTAGGTCGCGCTCCTGAATTGAGCCCGAACGCCCCGTCAGGGGGAGAGGAGAATTGTGCTCGAACCGTAGAACACTCCGACTGCCACTGAGGCCTCAAGCAGGCGTGGCCACCCCCACGGCCTTGCCAGGCAGTGCCCACGGGCAGCCTGGCACCGGAGAGGCCGTTTCACCTTGGCACGTGTCTTGCGCGTTTTGTCCGCATTCGCCGCCATCGCCTGGGTTTGGGCCCGTGGGGCCTCTTGGCTCCAGACCAGGGGCCCTTCCCTGCCTGTCTGTCTGAAACCGTTCGGTGGCCCACAGGGGTCAAGTCGGCGTTTCTGGGAGCGGCAGGCAGAGCCCCCCACCCGCACCCACGTGGCGGTGTGGCCCGCCCCTCCCGGGCTGAGGACAGTCCACACCCGTCCTCTGCTCCCGCCCAGCCCCGTGCCTGCAGGACCGTCCCCGCCCCGCTTGCCCCTCGCCCGGCTGCCTCCTGCACATCCTGTGCGGGAAACCTCTGGGCTCCCAGCAGCCCGGGTGCCCTTCCGCCGGGTCCCTGTAAACGCTCTGGGCACTCGGAGCCATCGCTTTTGCGCCTGTCTCTCCCATTAGGCTCTGAGCCCCATCAGAGAGGGTAGAGGTCAGGGATTATGTCCGTGTGAGGCTTGGCATCGCACGGCTCCGTAAGCCCCGAGTGATGCCCTCTTTCCTGTTTGAGTCGGGGCCCGGGTCAGGAGGGAAGGTCGCGCTGTCTTCTGGCCGATCCTCTCCACGCAAGGGGCAAACTGCACGTTCTGACCCCGCGCCTCTCCCCTTTTGTGCCCCCAGGGGTTTTGTGTGACAGAGTTAGGGCCTGACGCTACTAGTTCTTTCTGCCCCCCACCCCCCAGTGTAGACGCCAAGTGGAAAGTAGGCTGAGGATTGAGGCAGAGGGAGGTCGGTACATCAGGTTTGTTGGTAAGGCTGATTCAAGAATGTGGCTTCCTGTCGGATGTCCCCGGAATCGAATGTCACGCTCTGTCCTCGGTCAGCAGGGCTCGCTGAGCGGGGAGGGCTCTCCCCGCACACCCCTTGCTCCATGCCCTACCCGCCCCCCGGCTCCTGCTCAGCGGGCTGTTACCATAACTCCAGCCCAGACCTGGCAGGGCCCACCCGCGGGATTTTATTTATTTATTTTGAGAGAGAGACAGAACACGAGCAGGGGAGGGGCAGAGAGAGAGGGAGACACAGAATCTGAAGCAGCTCCAAGCTCTGAGCTGTCAGCACAGAGCCCGATGCAGGGCTCGAACTCACAAGCCTTGAGAGCACGACCTGAGCCAAAGTTGGACGTTCAACCGACTGAGCCGCCCAGGGGCCCCTCTCGTGATATGTTCTAAATGCTCGGGCACAGACAGACGTTCCCATCACTTGTGTGCGTCTCATGGATTTTGGGACAAAGCTCCGCGCTCTCCACTCGCTCCTTGACTTGTCTGAAACGGGCTGAGCTCAAGCAGTTGGGAAGAGCTCGGGGGGACTTACCCGGAGACTTTCTGTGTTTTTGAGGGTCCAGAAGGGGAAGGCCTTTGAGGCCGTGGACATGGGCGAGAGGTGCCTGCTCCGCACTGTGGTAGAAGCGAAGTTAGGGGCCCATAGGAGGTGTCATCAGAATTAGGGGTTCACGTAGGACATGCAGGTGGCCGCGAAGGGGGCCGAGGCTCCGGCGGGAGAGTGGATCTGTGTCCTTGCTCACGAGCCCATGGAGCCAGTGGGGGGACAGTCAGGGGAGGGAGGGTCAGGACGCAGCCTTCTGCAGACCCCCTCGCCCCCGATGCCCAGCCTCGGTCTACACTCAGTTTTGTTGCTTCTGTTTGGAACAGCGGGTCCTGGGGTTGGAGGCAGAGGTGGGGGAAGGAGGCCCCATGCTTTCTGGTGGGCTCTCCCTGTTCTCTCCTCAGGGCTTTGCACCCCAGGAGGCCGGGAGGCCCCCCGCACGTCAAACTGGCCGTGGAGTGGGAGAGCAACGCCAAGGGGCGGTGAGTTCACCAGCGCTGGGCTCCCTGGAGGAGACAGAGGCCTCTCTGTGCCCGTAACTCTGCCTGTGCCCGGTCCCCCCTGATACGACTGAAGACAGTACACACACCTCCTTGATGCCACACAACCCAGGCCTCTGAGAAACCCTAATGACAATTGTGTGCATTTAAAAAAATTTTTTAACCTTCATTTATTTTTGAGAGAGGGAGAGAGAGAGAGAGAGAGAGAGAGAGACAGAGCACGCGCAGGGGAGGGGCAGAGAGAGAGGGAGACACAGAATCCGAAGCAGGTTCCAGGCTCCGAGCTGTCAGCACAGAGCCCGACGCGGGGCTCGAACCCACGAACCGTGAGATCATGACCCGAGCCAGAGCCAGACGCATAAGTGACTGAGCCCCGCAGGCGCCCCAACAATTGTGTGCCTTTGAACAATGATAGTAAGAGTGGCAGTCACAGTGGTGGGTGGCGTTGGGAGCGGTCCCAGCGCTCGCGTAAACGGTTATGGGACGCTTACGCATGCACCCCATGCCCATCACTGCCCTGAGCACTTCACGTAGATGCAGTCCGTGCTCCCACAGCCCACAGTTTTTGGACGCGGAGACCGAGGCCCAGAGAGGTTGAACAGTCTCTCAGTGTCCACACGGCACGTGGCAGAGCCCAGATGTGAATCCGGGGTGTCTGGTTCAAGTCCATGCTCCTCAGTCACTCGACTTGGCTCTTCCTATAATACCGAGCACCACCGTTCGGTCCGGCAGGTACTTATTAGTCTCCCACGAGGTAGTAGGCCCTGCGCTGGAGGAGGAGACGGACACATCAGCCAAGCCCTTGGTGCCCCCTGGAGCCGGTGCGGGGGGAGACGCCGGGGACTCTCGTGAAAGAGAGTGAGCGCTGGGTCCGCACGCACGGGGCCCCGGGGCCACGTGCCACCGGGTGGGGCGGCGTGGCCTCCCCTGGCTGGTCCCCCCACCTGCGTGCCATGAGAGGTGACAGGTGAGACCCCCCCCTGCCCCCGATGCCATTGGCTTTCTCTCCTGGCAGCCTGTTCGGGAACCCCCAGGAGGAGTGGGTCCAGGACGCGGACAGCGTGCGGCGGCAGCGGGAGGCGCACCAGCAGCCCAGCTGCACCTTGGACGAGTGTTTTCAGTTCTACACCAAGGAGGAGCAGGTCTCGGCCCGAGGGTCCGCGCCCGGGGCAGGGAAGGGGCCGGGGCGGGGGGCGGGGGGCTCGCTCACAGTCCCGGGCTTTCCTCGCCAGCTGGCACAGGACGACGCGTGGAAGTGTCCGCACTGCGAGGCCCTCCAGCGGGGCACCGTGAAGCTGAGTCTGTGGACCGTGCCTGACATCCTCATCATCCACCTGAAGCGCTTCTGGCAAGTGGGCGAGAGGAGGAACAAGCTGTCCACGCTCGTCAGGTTCCCGCTCTGTGGCCTCAACATGGCCCCCCACGTGGCGCCGAGGGGCGCGGGCCCCAGGCCCGCCAGCCGCCCCCCGGACTTCCTGTACGACCTGTACGCCGTCTGCAACCACCACGGCAGCCTGCAGGGTGGACATTACACAGGTGAGCCTTGGCCTCGGCAAATAGCGGAGGATCGTTGTCGGAACCCGCGTTTGTCCTCATCTGTGACTCAACTCAGGGCCCCTTATTTACCGGGTCTGGCGTGTGTTATTTCCCGGGCGTCCGTTTACCTGTCCTCCCCGGGAGGAGCTCGGGAGAGGTAGACAGCCGGCGCCTTGGTCTGCGCTCTTCCGGAATAACAGATGATTTCACGTTAAAAGATGCTTTCAAGTATTCTTTGGAAAGTAGACTGTTTCCAAGGTTCCAAGGTACCTGCAGTTTGGAAAGCACTGGGCTGCGGAGAAAATCAGGGGCCTTGGAACAAGGATTTGTTAAGTACCCCTTCTGTGCCAGACCCTGTGTTCAGTGCTGGGCGAGACAGGGGAGTCCTGCCCTCCTTCAGTCGAATCTCAGACTCGGCCAGTAAACAGGCGCTTGTCATTTTAGCTCAGTCACTGCCTGGCTTTATGAAAGGGTTTGATTGCTTGTGTCTGTGATAGAGGTGAGGCTCTCTGAGGATAGTAGGCCAAGAGCTAAAGGAACGAGCTGTGTGACTAGTGGGAGGAGGACCATTATGGGCAGAGCTACTAGCAGGTGCAAAGGCCCTGAGGTAGAGTCTGCTGAAAGCCCATCATGGCTGAGGTATAGTGGCCCAGGGGCAAGTAACACAGATGAGGCTGGAGAGGTGGGCACTACGTGTGGGCCATGGACAAGGCTTTGCATTCTTTCCAAAGCATAACGGGAAGCCATCGAAAGGTTTTAGGCAAAAGAGTGATAAAGACATAATCTAGTTCGCAAATTGAAGGTATTTCTGCTCTGTGGAAAGCAGGCAGAGTAGAAGTTGGGGTTCCGGTTAGGAACCTCTGGGGCTCAAATCAGAGATGGTGTTGGCTGGGACTCAGGAGGTGACAGTTGGGGTAATCGAGATGCATTTTGGAGGCAGAATCGGTAAGATTGGCTTTTGGACTGGGTGTGGGGTGGAAGGGAAGGGGAGGGCAAAGATGAGCCCCTAGGTGCTGGGTTTGGGCTGGTGCAACCCGGGTTTGGACTGGTGCAACCCGGGTTTGGACGATGGCCCGCGGGCCAAATCCAGTCCACTGCCTGATTCTGTACAGCCTGTGAGTGAAAAAATGATTTTTACATTTTAAAAGGTGGTAAAATATATTTGTATATATATGTGTGTGTGTGTATGTTATATATAGTATGTGTATATACGTTATATATAATATATACACAATATATATATTATACATATATATACATTATAATATATGCATATTACATTTTAAAAGGGCAAAATATGTATACATATGTATATGTGTGTGTATGTTATATATGTACGTATATATCATATATATATAATGTATATTATATACATATGCAGAGACTGTGGCCATATGTGACCTGGTAAAGCCCAAGCTATTTCCCATGTGGCTCATTACAGAAAAGTGGGCTGACCCTGTATGCGTGGGTGATGGTACCTTTCACTGAGGTGTGGAGGGAAAGGAAAAGAATATTTTGTCACGATTGCTTCAAAGGTGGTAAGAATCTTATTTATGGACACTTCCCTGAATGTTTTGCTTCGATTCGTAGGCAGGAAAGGAGTATAGCGTAATCCCAGATGCATTTTTTTTTTAATTGCGTACCGAATCAGAGGTGCATATTTCGAAACTTCTCAAGGAGCAGGGTGCACGTGGACACTGTCGTCTGGCTAAATAATTTGGGGCTCCCTGTTACTGGAGATTTTGCCCGAGCAGGGGCTCTAACGTAAGGATTCAAGCTTAAAGTAACAGCACGCTTTTTATCAGTAAGCAGGTGGCTGAGTGATCCCTCTGATGCCACAGAATTCGTTTCTGGCCCCAAATGGACCGATCTTTCGCCTTCTGTCACAGACACATCCGTTTTCTTCTGCTCTGCTGGCGAGAAATGGCTTTTTGCTTTGAAGGGGGCTCGGATGACCGGCGCGGGGGGGGGTTTGGACTTTTGCAGCCTACTGCCGGAACTCTCTGGATGGCCACTGGTACAGCTATGATGACTGGACGGTGGAACCGCTCCGGGAGGACGAGGTCAACACGCGAGGGGCTTACATCCTGTTTTATCAGAAACGGAACATCATCCCTCCCTGGTCAGCGAGCAGCTCCGTGCGAGGTAAGAGCTGTCCCCTGTGAGGAGACGGGCTGTGGCGAGGGGCTCAGTGAGACATCAAGGACCAGCAGACGCAGGCACGGGTGTGGAACAGGGGATCTGACGGCTGCTTGGAGATTTGGCTCCGACAGGCCGGCGTCCCGTTGGCAGGGACGTGCGATGCACACGGTAAAGCCCGAGAAGGGGAAAGGAGTAATATTTCACAGCGGGTGACTCTTGGTGCTTTGGGGATTTCAGGTGTCCAGTCTCCCTCACATCGAGCCAGACTTTAACTAAGCTTGTGCGACATACACCGGACAGTCTGTCCTGTGAGGAAGGGCCGGGCCGTTATTAGGGACTCAGGGTCTCCGCGGGAAAGGGAGCTGCCTAACCCCACCCAGCGACACATCTAGGAAACAACCTCAGACTTGGAAGTCTGGAGGAAATTTTTAAAAAGGATCAAAGTTGACCTTTTTGTTTTATGTTTATTTATTTTTGGGAGAGAGAGAGAGAGAGACAGAGTGCAAGCAGGGGAGGGGCAGAGAGAGAGGGAGACACAGAATCCGAAGCAGCTCCAGGCTCCGAGCTGTCAGCACAGAGCGGGACGCGGGGCTTGAACTCACGATCCTTAAGATCATGCCCTGGGCCGAAGTTGGATACTTAACCAATTGAGCCACCCGAGCGTCCTTTTTTTTTTTTAATTGCCTATATGTTCTTCCTGGTAATTGTTGGAAGGCAGGCAAATTACAGAAAATGCCCCAGGAGAGCTAAATCCACCCTAACTCAAAGTCTGCCTTCCTTTTATAGAAGATAGAACGAATGGAAAACCTAGCCTGTTTAGAAAGCTAGAGATGGTGGCAAGTAATTTCAGGAAAAGCATTTTTTTTTTAAGTTTTTATTTGTATTTATTTTGGGGGGAGGTGGTGCGGATAGAGAGAGAGAATCCCTAGCAGGCTCCGTGCTGTCAGCGCAGAGCCAGATGCAGGGCTCGAACTCACACCCCGTGAGATCATGACCTGAGCTGAAACCAAGAGGTGGCCACTCAACAGACTGAGCCCCCCAGGCCCCAAAAGCATTTCCACCCTCATTAGCGCACTGACCTTTCTGTGCCCAAATTTCCCTGAGTTGGTTCAGCTTGGTCACGTGGCTAATCCAGTGCGGTCTCCTCTGGTCATGACTTTTGCTTTGTGCGATTGTGCTTTGGCTGCGCAGTCCCAGGGCTCGGGGGCTGGGAGTCTGGCTTCGAGAAGCTGCTCTGGGGACCCCCACGGGCTGGGTCCGGGTCCAGCCTTCCCTCTGTGCTTCCCCACAGGCTCCACCAGCTCGTCCTTCTCCGATCACTGGCTCGTGCGGCTGGGGAGCAATAGCAGCGGCGCCAGGGGGAGCCTGCTGTCCGGCAGCTCCAGCCCCGGCCCCTCCCGGCCCCGGGCGCCTGGCCCCCCGGTCTTCGCCGACGGCCTCTCCGATCAGGAAAAGGGTACGTACGTCCCACCGTGTCGGTAAGATTGGCCGATTTTATTGTCATTTTCTGTAACGACCACTGCTCCTCGGCTTTGAGTGTGACGTGGCGCCTGGGGGGCTCCGTCGGTTAAGCGTCCAGCTTCGGCTCAGGTCACGATGTCGGAGTTTGTGGGTTCGAGCCCTGCGTCCGGCTCTGTGCTGACAGCTCGGAGCCTGGAGCCTGCTCCACATTCTGTCTCCCTCTCCCTCTCTGCTCCTCCCCAACTCACGCGCGCGCTCTCTCTCTCGCCCTCGCTCTCAAAAATAAATAAGCATTAAAAACTTTTTTAAAAACATGTCCGTCATTGGGAGAGACATCCGTGTCTCACGTGGGGTCTTCCGTGACCAGCCCCCGCCCTCCTCCTCCCCCCGCCCGCCGCCCTCCGGCAGCAGGTGCTGCTTTCTCTGCTCCCTGGAGCTCGCCGGCCAACGGGGAAGACCATCCGTAAACGAGCAGCTGCATGTAACGACCTGGTGTGAAGCAGCGACAAGGGGGAGGTAGCTCGTCAGAGGATGATGGAGGAATCCCGTGCGAGGAATCCAGACTGGGGGTGGGAGAGGAAGGATGCCGGGGCCCCGTTAGGTGGGGCGGGTGGGGTGCTTCGGAGGTGGCGGCTTTGGCGCAGAGAGCGCGAGGGAGGCAGGGAGTCGGGCACGTGCTCGGGCAGGGGAGCTCCGCGGTGGGGGTGAGCGTGGGGCGGGCGTGAGAGGCGGCGGGCCCGGGGCGGTAGCCGGAGGAGGACGCTAGAGACCAGCGGGCCGGGCGTTTTGGCCCCAAGAGCGGCGACTAGCTGTCGGGGAACCCTGAGCAGGGAAGTGATCATCGATCCGATTTATACTTTCACCAAGTCTGCGCTGTGACTCCGTCACAGGGGGTGGGGACGAGGGTGGGAGGCCGGGTGGGGGGCTGACGGTGCTCCTCTGAGCGAGCGAGAGGCCCTGGGACCAGCGCGCTGGGTAGGAGGCGGCCGGGGCCTGGCTGTCTTTGAAGACGGAGCTGCCAGGTCCCGCTGCTGTGGGGGTGAGAGGAGCCGAGCGGTCAGGGAGGACTCGCTGCTGAGCGTCTAACCCGGCGTCCAGGAGTGCAGGTCGTGGTGGGGGAGGGGAGGGGAGGGGGCAGGCTCAGTTCCGGAGGGAAGTCCGAGACGCTGCAACACGGCGATTGGGAGACGCCCGGGTCCGGATGGGAAGCGGGGCGTCGCCCGCAGGTGGATGGCATCGGAAGGCCACGGGAGGAGAGGCTGACCCCGGCCTCGGGCGACCCCTGCAGGGCTGAAGCGGGAATCCGCTCCTCCCGGGGCCGTGGCCGAAGGCGCAGCAGCTGCAGAGGATCGCCAGCTGGCGGCCGCTCTGTTCGTTTTTCTTCGCCAGCCGGCACCCAGGGCACGCTGGCAGCCAGGTGATGCCGTTAGGTTCAGATGCGCCTGTCCCCAGAGGGAGGAAACCGCGGTGGCGCAGGGAGCCAGGGGGCAACCACGGAAACGGTCCTTCGGAAGATCTCCGGGCG
>CM053565.1:3621605-3658364 GCA_028646485.1 Cryptoprocta ferox
GTTTCCTTTGCCTGGTGTCATATCTGTGAAATTTATATGTGTTGTGTGTGACAATTCTTTCACTTTATTCCATTGGTCAAAAAAGAAAAAAAAGGCCTCAAAATAACTCAGCCACCGAAAGTTCTCTGGACAGACATGTAAGTTTCCATGAGAGACAGAGGGAGACGGACAGACATTTGGTCTGTTGACTGTTGACCATGGTCAGTAAACACCAAAAGCAGGGATTTGGGAAAGGAAGCACGGTGGGCGGGGTGGGAAGAACCACTTCCTTTTTTTCCCCGTAGGTTCACGGATGGGCTGATTGATCTCAGAGGCTGACCTGGAAAAGTTTGCCTTGATCATCAGGGGAAGCACCTTGAGTTACAGAATTATGGATTCTTTTTTTTAAATGTTTATTCTTTTTTTTTTTTTTTTTTTTTTTTTTTTGAGAGAGAGACAGAGAGAGGGGATGAGGGGCAGAGAGGGAGAGAGAGAGGGAGACACAGAATCCCAAGCAGGCTCTGAGCTGTCAGCACAGAGGCCGACACAGGGCTCGAACTCACGGAGCCATGAGATCATGACCTGAGCTGAAGTTGGATGCTTAACCGACTGGGCCACCCAGGCGCCCCTTGATTTACGGATTCGTAAGTTACTTGGTGATGCTCCAGAAATCCCACGTTGGCGGAAGAGTTCACGTTTTATTAACGTATTTTCTTGTGGTTGGATACTGGGGTCGTGTCTGGTGTGGGCTCTCGCCAGTGGTCCCGCTGTGCACATCTCTGCTCACGGGTTTCTGTTGTGCGTTGGCCCGCACGCGGGTATCTGGGAGTGAGATTGCACCTGGGCACGGCCTGTGTGTTCATTCATCACTATTTACGTCTTTATACGTTATGTTACCTTGTATGCAAGCGGCCAACAGGGTGCCTGACGTGTCGCAGGCTCTTGTTACGTATTTGTGAGCGGATGCAATCTCGGGGCTACAGGTGGACTTTGAATCCAGCCCTCTGGTTTGTAGTGGTTTGTGTGTCACCGGTGGGTTAGCTGTTCCTTAGGGTTTGGCATTTTGGCCCCCAGTATTTCACAGACGGAATACTGATCCGAGTGCCTCTACGTGCATATGACATTTGTCTGATTTCCTTAGAAGGCGTTTTTTTGTGGGGTTTTTTTGTTTCTGTTTTTTTGTTTTTTGTGGAGGCAGACTGTTTAATGCGTTATGTTCTGACTCACCCTGTCTCCGGACTTTCCTTTCCCCTCTCCTGATGCACACTGAGGGTCGGTAGGGTCTGGTGAACCAAAAAAAAAAAAAAAAAAAAGGCATTCTTTCCCCAGCTTGTCCATCCCCATCGGCGTGAGCCTCTGACGCGCTCATAAGTCCATCCCAGTTCTGTTCCAGGGCTGTGGGACCTTGGGCCACGTCTCAGTTCTCCCCGGGGGGAGTGTATTTCCCACCCCCGCAGGGAGGCAGCTTTAAAAGATGGCCTGACTCTTCAACATGGTACTCGGGAGTCAGACGCAGCTTCAGAGGACCCCCCACCTCCCCCAAGAGACAGCACTGGGGCGGGAAGGGACAGAATATGGAAGAATAACTATCCCAGCCCCTGGCAGGCATTTTCCGTCTCCGTCTGGTCATCAGCATCTTCAGGAGGGTGAAATGGAAGCCCCTTTTCCAGAAGAGAAAGCCGAGCCTCGGAAGTCACCAGGCGCAAGCTCCCCTCCTTGGCGAAGCGGCAGGGCTCCAGGTGGACCCCGCTCCCTCCGGCCGCCGGCATCCTGGCTCTGTGGCTGCGAGAAGACGCAACAGGGGACTAAGTGGCACGTAGCCCCCAGCGAGCAGGACCAGAGATGGTGTCGTTTCAGACCCCATTCAGAGTTGTCCCTCCCAACGGACAAGCAGTCCACTGGAGAGGAACCCTGACAGCTTGGGAGCCTCATCCTTCCGGTAGCTCTAGTTCTGGGATACGAGAATGAGGAAGGCGTTTGGACCAGAAAGAATGGCTCCAAGGAATATCGAAGGGGACCGCGCCTTACTTAGCTGGGGACGGGTGTAGGGAGAACCTCTCCAAGGAGAAGGATGTAAAAACACCTTCCTTCTGCAACTTTTAGAAAAAATAAAACCATGTGTGTGATGGGGCGCCCGGGTGGCTCAGTCAGTTGAGCATCCGACTCTTGATTTCGGCTCAGGTCATGATCCCGGGGTTGGGGCATCGAGCCCCGTGTTGTTCTCTGTGCTGAGTATGGAGGCTGCTTCAGATTCCCTTTCTCCCTCTGCCCCTCCCCTGCTCGCACTTGCTCGCTCTCTCTCTCTCTCTCTCTCTCTCTCTGTTAAATGGGGGGAAAAAAAGAAAACAAGAACATGTGAAAACACCGCTAGGGCTGTACGCAGAAGCCCCCCAGATGAATAAGGGGCCCCAGGACCATCAGCTTTACGGTAGAGGTGCTTCCGATCCTAGATTTTTGTCTATGACTTTTATTAAAAGGGCCTTCGAGGTTTCGTTTCTCACTTTTTCAGTGCTTTCCAGATATTACGTTATTTCCGTTTTTATTTCCTCTTTAAAGGTTATCTGGGAGTTTCAGGCATTTATGATTTGGGGGTCTCTCCGTAACTCTCTCTTTCCAGTTTCGTGGATGGTAAGCCAAGAATGTGGTTTCCAAAAGCATTCCCTTTTTGTGATACAGGAAGTACATAATTATTATTTTGTCGGTGTTCTGTGCACACACGAAGTAATGTCAACTGCGTCTATTTGAGGGATATGAGCTTTTGGTCGAAACTCTTAAATTAGGTGAGTCGATATTTGGATTCAGTTCACTTTGTCTTTACGTTGACCTTATCGAGGACCGCCTCGCTAGAAGGAGGTAATTGCATCCCTCTGTACGGCTGTATTTTTAATCAACTACGCCAGGAACTTTAGGAATTTCTGTGTTGTATTGTTTGCTGCCTCGTTAATGGGTGTCTGTAAACTGATGACTGTTAGGTCTTCTTTATAAATTGTTCTCAACGTAATGTGGCTCTTTATCTTGCTTAATTGCTTTTAATCTTAAATTCTGCCTTGTTCAAGATTACTCATTCCACCCCTGCCTCCTTTTTTTGTTTGCATTTGCCTGGTATCGTTTTGCTCTTCTCTCTTGCTTTATGCATTTTTCTCTTACAGTTACTTTTAAGTGGTTTCCGGTGAATGCTGTGCTGTGATTTTATTACTGTCATTTATTATTTTTTTTTTGAATGTCAAAACCGAGAGCCTTACAAGGGGACGTTCAGCCCATTCGTTCTTAACGTAACTGATGAGGTTTTGGGGTGATGGTGGGGCGTCCGGAGCCGACGGCCAAGAAAGAATTCTTGAAGATGTCTTTGGTGCAAAAAAAGGTGATTTTATTAAAGCACAGGGACAGGACCCCAGACCCTGTGGAGAGACGGGTTATATATTTGGGAGTTGGGGGAGGTAAAGTCCAGGAGGGGAAGTTTGCAATGAGATTTTCATGTGCTAAGAGAGACTCAGATTCCTGAAGCCTGGCTCTTGTCAAGCTAAGGTGGTTTTTCCCTCTAGCAGAGCGTTCACATTAACGTTCCAGGCCGTTCCACGGTTTACTCTGCTGCCCCAAGCATCTGTCAGTGAGCTGCAGGATATAAGGAAACTTAATTTTACCCGCCATTTCCTTCTGCCTCTGTTTCCCACGTCCCTGTGGAGACGTGATGTTGGGGCTCCCGGAAACTGAGTCTATATAGGTTTCTGGAGATGAGGCTGTTGATAAGGTTGGCTTTTTTTTTTTTTTTTTTTTGCAATTTACGAAGATGTTTGTAAACTGATGGGAGCCCAGGTCCTGTACGGCTGTGATGTCTGTCAGATCACCATTTGTTTTCTTTCCTCTCCTTTGTCCTTGGGCAGCCAGGAGAGCCTGAGGAGTATCACGCACATCCCACCTGCAGGGGGGAGGAGTGCGGGGCAGGGGGGGGGAGGGCTAGCTTGTAATTTTGTCCTCAGCCTGCCTCACTCTCCCTCGTCAGTAACCACCCTACACTTGATTTTGTTCCATTAACACCATTTTTTAGTTATTCTTTTTTTTTCTTTTTCCTTGTTTTTTACTGAGTTGATCACGTGCTTCTTTGTTCCTTTTCTCCCCCCTTTGTTTGGAACTCCTGTTCTTTTGCGTCTTGTGTGTTTCTTTTAAATTAATTCTCAAACACACACCCAAGTTAGTTAGCCTCTAGCACAATAATGATTTCAGGAGGAGATTCCAGTGATGCGTCCCCTGTGTGTAACACCCAGTGCTCATCCCAAGTGTCCTCCTTAATGCCTGGCCCCCATCTAGCCCACCCCCCACCCCCAGCCCCCCCAGCAACCCTCAGTTTGTTCTCTGTATTTAAGAGTCTCTCATGTTTTGTCCCCCTCCCTGTTTTCATAGTATTTTTGCTTCCCTTCCCCTACGTTCATCTGTTTTGTATCTTAAGTTACATATGAGTGAAGTCCTATGATAATCGTCTTTCTCTGACGGACTTCTTTCATTTAGCATTAATTGTTACTTTATCCCTCCCGGTGTGTAAATGCATCTTCCTATTCTATGGATAGGAGAAGCCAAACTATTCTAGTCTGTGAGTCTCATTTCCTGCCTGCCTCCTGGCCTCCCCACCCCCAGCAAGATGCTTCCCAGTCATTCCCCCCTCCCCCCTGCAAAGTGAGTGCTTTGAAATGCTTTTAGGGTTCCCTCTGGTCTCTTATTTTTTAATCTTCCTTCCTTCCTTCCTTTCCTTCCTTTTCTTCTTTCTTTCCTACCTTCCTTCTTTCTTTCTTTCCTTCTTTCCTTTTCTTTCCTTTCTTTCTTTCCTTCTTTATCTTTGTTTCTCTTCCTTCCTTCGTTTCTTTCTCTTTCTTTCTTTTCCTTCTTTTTCTTTTTTCTCTTTCTCCCTCTTCCTACTTCTTCCTTCCTCCTCCTTCCTCTTTCTTTCCTTCCCTTCCCTTCTTTTTCTTTCTTTGTCTTCCTCCCTCTTCCTCCCTTCTTTCCTCTTCCTTCCTTCTTCTCTTTCTCTTTCTTTCCTTTCCTTCTTTTTCTTTCTCTTCTTCCCTCTCCCTTCCTTCTGCTTCCTTCCTCTTCCTTCCTCTCTCTCTTTCCTTTCCTTTCCTTCTTTCTCTTCCTCCCCCTTCCTTCCTTTCTTCCTTCCTTCTCTTCCTTCCTTCCTATTTTAATTTTTAATTTTATTTAAATCCAAGTTAGTTAACATATAGTGTAATAATGATTTCAAGAATAGAATGTAGTGATTCATCACTTATATATGACACCCTGTGCTCATCCCAACAAGTGTCCTCCTTAATGCCCATCCCCCACCTCCCCTCCAGCAACCCTCAGTCTGTTCTGTATTTAAGAGTCTCTTATGGTTTGCCTCCCGCTCTATTTTTATCTTATTTTTTCTTCCCTTCCCCTATGTTCATCTGTTTTGTTTCTTAAATTCTGTATATGAGGGATGCCTGGGTGGCTCAGTCAGTTAAGCATCTGACTTCAGCTCAGGTCCTGATCTCAGGTCCGTGGGTTCGAGCCCCACGTTGGGCTCTGTGCTGATGGCTTATAACCTGGAGCTGCTTCTGATTCTATGTCTCCCTCTCTCTCTGCCCCTCCCCCACTCGTGCTCTGTCTCTGTCTCTCAAAAATAAATAAAAGTTTAAAAAATGTGTTTTAATTCCATATGAGTGAAATCCTATGATATTTATCTTCCTGTGACTTATTTTGTTTAGCATAATACACTCCAGTTCCATCCACGTTGTTGCAAATGGCAAGATTTCATTCTTTTTGATCGCTGAGTAATACTCCATTGTAAATATAAACCACATCTTCTTTATCCGTTCATCTGTCGAGGGACATCTGGGCTCTTTCCACACTTTGGTTGTTGTTAATTGTGCAGTGCAGGCTTTTCTTTAGGGAAATGTTCTTTGGTTTAGTTATTGTCTCCCTGACTTTTCAGATTTCTGTCATTTGCCTGGCGGCTCCCCTGGGTCCATTCTCTGCGTCCCTCACTTTTCCCCGTGACGTCTCTTGGTCACTTTGCTCTCGGATGTGAGACACCGTCTTTCCCTCCATCTTTCCAGCCGCTAATTTGAGTCTCAAACACGACCCTGCGTGCCTTTAATACGTTTACTGAATTTTAGGACCCAGAGGACATTTGTCGGTCCTCTCGTGTTCTGCATTTGAATCTCCCCGAGAGCTTATCTCTTGTCTGTTTTCTCTGGTTTTTGTGTTCTCTGACTGCTGGACCCACTTAGGGGTGCTGTCGTTTTTTCTGTGTTTGCCCACTGGGGCTCCCCTCCACGCTCCCCCGAGTGGAGGTGATCCTTGGAGCGATGGAAGGGGCGGTGGCCTCGGCCTCAGAGGTGGACAGAGCTCAGCTCAGCTGAATAGCTTGTCCTTACGTTCTAGGGTCCAGAGGAAAGTCGAGTGGGGCAGGGGTGGGGGGAGGTCAGACTGCGACTAGAGGAAGAGATGTCTCCGTATAGAGATAGGGCGTCAGAAGATGAAGACCCCTCTCTGGGAACCTTTTCTCCCTTGGTTACAGCTGTGGTGGTCTCTCTGCTGCTTCCCTGATCCACCAAGCTCACTTGCACCTTGGGGCCTTTGCACTTGCTGTTTCCGCTGCCTGGAGGCTGTTTTCCCCAGTCCCCACATGGCTTCCTTCTCCCTTTCACTCAGGTGCCTCCTCACTCCGCAGTCGCCACACTGTATCCCCGCCCTTACCCTGCCTCTTTCTACATCACAACTCTTAGCACCGCATCCCACGACATCACATGTTGCTTTCTGGCGAACCCCACAGGGGCAGGCACTTTGTGTGTTTTTCCACAGCTCTATCCCCAGCACTGGAAACACATCCTTGGCACACAGTAGGCTCTCATTACATGTCTGTTGAATGCACAAGTGGGTGGCTGTCAGAGGCACAATGGAAACCCTTGGACAGCCTGAGAGCTGAGAGCACTGGACCAGGAGTCTTGTCCTGAGGTCTGGTAGAGGAGGAGTGCGCCTGCTCACAGCACACATTGTGAGGTCAGATCGAGGCCTGATTTCATTAGCTGGGGATAAAAATTCCCATAGGAACAGTTGGGGCATTTTTGAGGGCAGCATTTGCTGTCTCCAGAGCCACGTGTGAGTGGGGCTGTGGGTGGGGGCCGTGCCCACCAGCCGCACGGGCACCGTCAGTGTGAGGACTCACCGGCCCTGGGAAACCTGTCCTGCAGGCTCTGGGGCCATAACCTTTAGGAAGGACTTAACTATTCATGTCCCCCCATGTGGCCCCTAAGGCTCTAGATCCTTCCTTCCTATTCTCCAGACAACTGGGCATGAGCAAGGCCACAGGTTCCCTCCTCAGGCATCTCAGAATGCCATCTCTGCCTCTGGCTCCCAGCCTCCAGGAGGTCCCCCGGGGAGGAGCAGGGGGAGCACCGTCCCCTCCCCTTGGAAGGGAGGTGCTTGTGAACGGTGACACCACGTCAGTGTGGACACTTAGCCATCCCTTCTGTTCTTACCCTGGGGGCCGAGGTGCCTCCTTCCTGCCATCTTGAGAAAGAGGCGGAAGGAAGGGCTTGTGCGTGCATCTGCGTCCCCCATGAAAGGGAGCTGCAGGGGGTGATGTGGGCCAGGCCCCAGGCCTTTCATCCGGGAGGAGGGGACTCGCTGCCAAGCCACCTGCCAGGCCGCAGGCGGTAAAGGTCACGGCTTTGTCCTCCTAATAAAAGCAGTGCTTCCTCCCCTTCCCAGGGCTGCAGAAGAGCGGGGAGGGACTGCATATGTGTCTCAGACCCCAGCACATTTTATTCCCCCGAGGTATGGGGATTTGATGGTGGAGTGACAGGGCCCATGGACAGTGAAATGGCAAAATGTTTTGGGTGAAATTGTGTCTCTTGCTGGCTATGGAAATACTTTAAAGAAAACAAGACCCAGTGGGGGAAAAAATGTAGGCAATTAAAAACTACCAGAAATAATCCGTGGAAGGTGAAATTCCCCAGGAACCTCGGAGATGCTGTCCGCCCCCTCCGGTCATTGCCAGGCATTGGGACTCTGCCTTCCGGTCATTTCTTCCCCAGGAGCCTGCCTGATGTGTTGCGTGCTGCGCTTTCTCTACCGGAGCATACTGAGCTGTCGCCTGTCCCCTGAGAATCCCAGGTCCCTCCTCACATGGCTTGTCCCAGGTGGCCGTGCTGCTTACCGGGGCTTTTTTTTGTGGCATGGCCCTCGCTCATATGGGGCTTGCTCTCCGACTCCACGATACGAGCAGTCAGCTGTGGGGGAAGGTTTGTAGGGTTGACCCCGGGTCTTTCTCTAAACACACGTGACTGTCCCTCCACCGGGTGGGTTGTGTGTTTTAGGTTGTGTGTTTTTTCCCTCCGTGATTACAGGCGTCTTACAAATGAAGGCAGACACTGCAAGTTGCTTTTCTTTTTTTCGCATTTATTATCACGTGAAAAATACACTTGACAAAGTTTATCACTTGAAGCTTTTTCAAGTGCACATTTCAGTGATATTCCGTACGTTCCACTTGTATCACAGCCATTGCCACTGTCCGCTGCTGTAACTTTTCATCTTGTAAATCTGAAAGCCTCTGCCCGTTATGCAGTAACACCGCACCCTCCCCATCCCCAAGCCCCTGGCCACCACCTCTGTGCTTTCTGTCTCTCTGGTTACGACCACTCTGGGTACCTTGTGTGGTGGAATCATGCAGTGTTTGTCTTTTTGTGACTGGCTGCAGAGGTCCCTTGAGAGTGCACATGAATTTCAGGATGGATTTTTCCATCTCTGCAAAAAGCCCCATTGGGATTTTGATAAGGGTTTGCATCGAAGCTGGAGAACATTCGCTCTGGGTAATGTTGCCATTTTAACAATACGTAAGCCTTCCAATCCATGAACATGGGATGTCTTTCCATTTATGTCATCTTTAATTTCTTCTAATGTTTTGTAGTTTTTGTTATATAAATGTTTTACTTCCTTGGTTAATTCCTAAGTATTGTATTCTTTTTTTTTATTTTTTTTTTAAATTTATTTATTTTGGAGAGACAGAGATAGCATGAGCGGGGGAGGGAAGGAGAGAGGGCGAGAGCGGGAATTCCAAACAGGCCCTGCGTTATCAGTGTGGAGCCCAATGCAGGTCTTGAACTCATGAACCTTGTGATCATGACCTGAGCCAAAGTCGGATGTTTGCGGACTGAACTGCCCAGGCACCCCTGATGCTATTGTAAATAGAAGTGTTTTCGTAACTGACTGTTTCTTAAGAAAAAACATGCATCCTTGGTTATGTGTGTATTCCCTTTAGAAACATTAAGATTTAGGAAAGAATTAAGAAGAAAATCAGTCATACACAGCATCCCACGGCCCCCCCGACACCTTGTCGCTTTAGTGTTTATTTCTTCATACTTGTTTGTATGTTTGCACATGCATGTATCACACACATGAGTATGTATTTTTGCAAGTTGGATTGCACTGTTTTTCTAGACTCTGTTTCTCATTTAACTATTACATATGAAAAGTGTCTTTCCAATCACAGACAGGTGTTGCAAAACACAGAGGGAAGATGTAAGTGGGACCTCTGATAAAATTAAATGCACAATTTATTAATGTTTCTTTTTAGCCCAGGATAGGGTATCTGAGAATCTCTCATTTGAAAGATACAGGCACCTAATTTAACCTGGAAAAGGAAGGAGTTTTGCTGAGCATCTGCTAACATTGATGCTTCTGAGGGCTAGAACCTCGGCGTCTTGCTCACTGCTGTGTCCCCAACGGCCCGCACGGTGCCCAATACATCAGGGGCGCTCAGTCAGTGTCTGTTAGATGACGGGCGTTGTCACTTACTGCAGCTGGGAGGGGTGTTTGGGCACTGATGCTATCGGTGTCTCTTACAGGAGAGCCGGAGTCCAGGCATCCAGTACGGGGCATTCAAGGCCGAAGCATCAGCATGAAGGAGCCCACCCCTTCCAGGGCCAAGCAGGGGACCTTCAGGACCATGCCACTGTGGTGGTCTTTCAGACCCAGGGAGAAACCACCCAGTACGTCTGTCGAGTTGGTAGAGTACTTGGAGTCCCGTCGGAGACCCCGATCCACAAGCCAGTCCATCGTGCCGCTGTTGACGGGTGCTGCCTGTGAGGACATGGAGTCCACTAAAGGTGAAGATGGTGGGCGGGCCGGCGAGAGGGTGCCACACCCAGCGCCCTGCCCCTCAGGCCACCCCGCCCCCTGTGCAGCCCCCGGAACCGCAGGTGGTCGAAACACAGCCAGGAAAGCCAAGGAGAATGCAAGTCAGGATGTCAGGCTCCCCAGATGGTTCGACCTGCCCCTCACGGCGATGCCCTCGGTGTGGAATGAGAAACGAGCGCGGCCGGAGGGCCAGAAGACCGCGAACTGCAAGGGAAGTGGCCAGGCAGGAAGCCTTAGCAGAGCACCCTCCCCCACAGAGGCTCTGAGCACCACGGAATTATCTAGAACCGGTGCAGACGGCCGCCAGAATGCCCGCGCCAGGATGAGGGCTAACGTGGACGGCACGGACGCCGGGACAGACAGGATCCCACAGGGGACCCTCACCCTTCTGAGGTCTGTGTGTTCCAAGAAGGAGAACAAATGTGAGCGGCCAGAGCTGGCCCCCTGGGCACCCCCAGTCTCCCTGATGAGCGGCAGGCTGAGCCCGGCTGTGGATGAGCAGGCTCGAGGCCCCTCTCCTTCCCCCCGGGTCCGGGACAGCCTGGCCAGAGCCCCCGCCAACCGCCTGGAGAGGGATGTGTGGTCAGCACCGAGCTCTCTCCGCCTCCCTCGCAAAGGCGTCAGGCCCACGAGGGCCAGTGCCCTGGGCCCGTCCCAGAGGACTGTCCCAGGGGAGCACACTCCTTTGGGCACCTTGCAGAAGGTGAAATACCACACTCTTTCCTTGAGTCGGAAGAAAACGTTACCAGAGTCCAGCTTCTGACGGCGTGTTCCAGTCGTGAGAAGCTCGTGTGTGTGTATGTGTGTGTTGGGGGGCGAGAGTGGGCTTCCGGGAAGCCAGTTGTCTTGGGACCCCGGAGAATAAGTTGAGTTGAGTTTTGTTCTGTTTGGTTTTGGTGTCCGCATCTAGATTTCCAATCCAGCATGTCCAAATACTTTCCTCGATTGCTGGGTGCTTTTACCCGCGCGGGCCACCAGAGGGTGCTGTTGGGTCCGCATTACTAGTTCAGGGCAAGAACTGATTGGTTTGCACAATTCCAGGGCCCGAGTCCCTACACTCAAGAGTGGTTTGACAGCCACGTACATAAGAGTCTTCAACATCAAGTCATTTCTTGTCATTGGCTTCTCTTTTTCAAACCTCTGAGCGCTCCCCTGGGATAAAGCGTTCAAGATGCCAAAAACCTAAGAAAGCGGGATTCTAGGAAGAGAAATGATTGAGACTTTAGGCAGATATTTAATATATAACAAAATAATTGTATTACTGTTTTTCAAGGTATTTAAAAAAAGAGAACTATTTTGATACTATGAATAAAGGAAGTTCTTTAAAAAAAATTTAAGTATGAGAACTATGTACAAGTTTAATAAAAGCCCATCAGTGAAACGTGTGAATGGCTCTCTGAGTTATTCAAGGCTAACAAACGATCTTTTTTTCCCCTAAGACTTTAATTTTGTAAATAGGCTTCACGCCCAGCACGGAGCCCAGCGTGGAGTTGAACTCATGCCCCTGAGATCAAGACGTGAGCTGAGATCAAGAGTCGGGTGCTTAACAGATTGAGCCACCCAGGCGCCCCTCAAAGCTTTTATTTTTTAAGTAATCTCTACCCAACATGGGGCTTGAACTCACAACCCAGAGATCAAGAGCTGCCTGAGCCGGGACGCCTGGGTGGCTCCGTCGGTTAAGCGTCCAACTTCGGCTCAGATCATGATCTCGCAGTTCGTGAGCTTGAACCCCGCGTCGGGCTCTGTGCTGACAGATTGGAGCTTGGAACCTGCTTCGGAGTCTGTGTCTCCCTCTGTCTCTGCCTCTCCCTGCCTCGCACTCTGTCTCTCAAAAATAAATAAACACAAAAAATTTTAAAAAAAGCTGCCTGAGCCAGCCAGGCACTCAACCAATGAGCGAGTCCTGTTCCTGCATCAGCTTGGCTC
Source organism: Cryptoprocta ferox (assembly GCA_028646485.1). Classification (NCBI taxonomy): domain Eukaryota; kingdom Metazoa; phylum Chordata; class Mammalia; order Carnivora; family Eupleridae; genus Cryptoprocta; species Cryptoprocta ferox. The sequence continues at coordinate 3,633,666 of CM053565.1, forward strand.
CTTGCTGTTGACATCACAAGCTGGTGACTTGACTTGTTTCTGAAACCTCCAAGTGCTTTTAAGTAAAACGACTTGCCATTTTCTAAGGAAACCGCAGTCCCTTCAGGTCTCTCTCTGGAGGGCTTGTACTCCCGAGGCTCGAGAGTCAGAGCCTGTCCCCACAGACCATTGGTTGACTGTCCGATTTCCTAGAACTTTACTTGTTCCTTAGTAGCTGTTCTGGCAAACACCCTGTCCCCTCTTACTGGGAAGCTGCTACACCTGACCCCAGTAGGACTTGGGTCTGTACTTAGTCTGTGTTCTAGAAATACCTCCTCTCTGATGGGAACCACTTGTTCAACCCATCCGACTCCAAAAATTCAGTTTTCCTTCATACAGATTGCGTGACTCATTGTTATGTTTCCACTACTTTTTTTCTTTCCTTAAGAAGGAGGGGGGAAGAAAGGACTTCACCCCGCCCCCCCCCGCCCAGTGAAAAAGACTACTTACTTTTGAACAACAGTTCCAAGATGGAAAGAACTGAGATCACGCAGCAGGAGGACCCAGCCACTTGGCCCCAGAGGGCCCCATGTACACCAGTAGCCCCATGTACACCAGTAGTCTCTTCTTGAGAACCAGAAGACATCTAAGTTCTCAAGTGTGGACTGACGAAATCTCAGGCTGTGTGGAAGACACAGCTGTCCAAGCCTTCTTGGATTATGCGAGTCTAGGAATCCTACTCTTTCCTCCGGGTCTTTCTCCTGTTGGTGCTCTTTCGTCATATTTGGCTCCCATGCCCTTCTGAGCCTAGCATCCCTTTGTCCCCTAAAGGATTGGGTTGTGACTCAGACACGCACCCCCAGGCTTCTTCCCTAGAAGACTTTGACCTTGGCATACCTTTGGATGCCATGAGTGAGTCCCAAGTGTTAGCAGTATTCCCCATAATGCACCACGGGCTGGAACATCTTCCCTGGGCACTCGACTTGGGAGGTTTACTAAGAGGCAATTAATACATGGCCCCCGGTGGCTATATCTGCCATTCGAGGTCTTCACCAGGGATGCCGGAGGGCCCTTGGTGTCCACCTTCCGTGAGGCTGCTTCCTTCCCCCTCTACGGGGACCTGGCAGGAAAGGCTGAAAGAACAAGAGTCTGGGAAAGGATTTTGATCTTTCCCGAATGAATCTTCATTTAATGGTTCTGCCTCTAGGAAAATTGGTCTGTTCCTTAAATGTTTTCTTATTTTCTGGCAAGTATGCAACATTTCAGAGGGAAAGAGAGCTCCAGCACTCTCTTTTGGAAGCCATGGTCAATGTAAACTGGACCAAGTTTGAGGCGCTGACATCTCTGTTAATGGGTCCCTGCAAGTTTTATCAGTCCTTCAAACATCCCTCCCGCCATCTCCAATTTTCTACCTGAACGGACAATATAAGAAAAGGGTCTCTAATGAGAGCGCTACCCTGAAGACGTTAAGAAGCTATGTGCAGTCACTGCATTCGTGGTGGAAACTGGTTACTCACACTCACTTCCAAGTCCTGGTCTCTCTGTGGTGCAGAAGAGGCTCTCTTTGGACTGACACCGGCCAATGGCCAGTCAACCTCAAAAGAACCACACCAAAGTGGTCAGAGAAACGTCAGGCGTGAACAACACTGGTTCTTGCCTACCCAGCTTTAAACCTGGGTGTGAGAATTACAAATAATCTTCAAGATGATCCACTTCTGGTTTTCTATAGTTAAATTCTATAATGTCCTCCCCACCTCTAGATACATATCATTGTGCCATAGATTAAATTCTTTTCATGACCCTTATGGTCCCCAAATACCCCCCATAATCATCCTCAGGTAGCAAAACTTGGTGTGACATCATGGTGACACCACAGTAGAGCCTGGGGCTGTTGTCCCTGAAGGTTTCTGTGTCCACACTTTTCCTGCAAAGGAAGGACCTCGGGATTGGACACAGACATACATGCAGTGGTCAAGGACCAAGACAGAGGCTCTGTGACTTCACAGGATGGAGGATGAAAATCTAAGGTAATTCTGTTCCTCAGATCGTGGGCACTCCTGTGGGAATTCTCACTTGGGGAACACAAGACTTTGGGAGGATTGATGGACTGGACCAGAGAAGTGATGTGTATAGGGAGTGGCCATGGTCCAAGCACGGCCACTCGGGAGCCTCAGGTGGAGCCCTGTGGAGCTGGGTTTCTCTGGGCACATTGGGGTGGCCCATCCTGGGGTTCTGTGGGCAGACCCTCAGCCTCGTCTAACTTTCGGGTCTGAAAAGAAGGCTTTCCGAGTCCTGGTTGGCCTGGGCTTTGGGGATCCACACACCTGCCCTAATGGCATCCCCGTAATCCCTCTTGCCACAGAGAAGCACCGTGAACTGGACAGGCGAGAACCTGGGAGGGGCTGCCGTGAAGTAGCTGAATGACCTTGTGAAGTCACTTCATCCGTCTGGTCGTCCCTTTCCTCTTCTGTAGGTTGATATTGGACCAGATCCTCCCTCAACTCCACCTGCACCCTGAGTCTTGACTTCTTGCCTTGTACACACATTGAGAGGCCAGACTCTGGAACCAGACTGCCTGGGGTGCAAAGCCCACTCTGCCACTGTCCAACTGTTTGAGTTTGGGAAGTTACTTAGGCTCCCCTGTGGCTCTCTTGCCTTGTCTGTGAAGTGGGGATAATAATAGGACCTGATTCCATGGGGTGTTGAGAGTATAAAATGAGCTAATTAGCAAACATTAGTTATCACTGTTACCAGGTCTCTGAGCTTCGAGTTAAAGGATTCAAGTTCAAGTCAGTGTTGCTCTGTGAACTCAAAGTCCTTCCAGTTCTTGGTACAAGTTGGTTTAGAGTATCATAGGGGCACATAGGGTAGATCCCAAAATGGCTACTAGTGAGGTGCATTCGTTGGAAGCCAAGTAAATACTTTTTTGACCTATAATTGATTCTGGAGGTTTAAAATGCTTCTGTTCCACTGCCTTAGAAATGGACTAAAGTTGACTCCATTTTTAGAGATCCTGTAACTTCATCTGTCTGCCGTCCTGCCCATTTAGGGGCTGTATTTATTTTTGTCCCTGGCTGAACCAACCAGCTCCTACCCAGGGAATGTTCTGAACTGAAATGTTGACAAGTCAACTGGCAGTTCTGTCCAAAATACTGAGAGTGGTGTTCGTGAGATCATTTTGACGTTAACCCAAATCCTAGTTTCTTTCAACCAGAACCTGACTCCCCAAAGAAGCTGCCTTAATGAGAACTCTTTTCCACACATGTTGTGGACACTAAGTCAAACTAGTTTAAGGCCAAAGTGAACTTACTGGCTCACATACCTGAAAAGCTGAGAGGTACCATTAACTCCATGCAAGGCTTGGACTCCATGTCCAGTCTCAAAGGATGGTGTCAGGATTTGGTTTTTCTCTATGTCTTGGCTCTACTTTCTGTCTCGTTGGCTTCACGTCCAAGTAGAGCTCTCCCTCTGGAGGAGCAAAGGAGTTGCAGACACACACGGGATCCAGCACAGCCCATTTCCTGGAACTCTAGCCATGTCCCAGAATTCTCCCCAATAAGCTCTATTTGAATGGATTGGCAAGCAGGGGCCTCGGGCATCGCTGTGCTAGGGCCGTGTCACACATGCTGACATTTCTGCTTATTCTCGAATTCTACTTTCTTCCCTTCTTCCCGTCTCTTAGCTCATTGGTCTAGGACCCTCCAGTTCAGCCATCCAGCAGATGAAGAGCCCCCATTAGTGTCACACTATTGGAAGGGGGAATCAAATTTCAAGAACGCTCCACTTGTCAAGAAGATGGTCTGAACCATGTGTTAGGCAGTGATGCCTTCTTTTTCCCTTCCCTAAGGTGGTTAAGTACAGATGGAATAGTGGAAACAACAGATGGTCTTTTTGTAGAGGCCCCAAGTTCAAATTCAGGGTTAGCTATTAATGATGTGGCCTTGTGGCAAGTACATTGATGTCTTGGGGCTTTGGTCTGTTCATCGGTGTAATGGGAACCTTGCAATGGCGTGCTGGGGTGGGCTCACACCAGCTCCTAGGTGCCCACTGTTAAATATTCCCAAATTTCAGGAAACATCAAATATCAAAATCGGCCATGGGGTGCAATTATTTATAGCATAGAAATCAGATGATGCTCAAGTCAGGTGTTTTTGTGTTTTTCTCCCCTCCTGGAGAGCCAGTTTACCAGCATGTCCCTGGAATGATGATACCATCACTCGTTACTTCATAAGATTATTTAGGAAAGCGTATCTTAAAGCTGGAAAATTAGTGTTTACAAAGCGGTTGAGTCTGTGCTTTGGAACCAGACAAACGTGGCCTCAAAACTCTACCACTTTCTAGTTTGTGACCTTGGGCCACTTGCTTCCTGGATCTGAGCCACAGCGTCACGTGTGGGGACAAGAACACCCATCTTGCTGTGTTGATGTGAGAACTGAATTCATGAACAACGAGCACCAGTAACATTGAGCAAATGACGGTTGTTGACTTTTGCAAAGGATTGAGCACCATTCATTTAGAATAGATGAAGATGTTAACCAGAAGAGCTTTTAATAACCTTCTCTGGTTTACATTAAGGGTTTCATGGACTGTCAGAAGCGATCACCTCCTCCCATGTAAGCTGGTGCCACTTTTTGGATATGTTCCTGTTTGGTGGGGTTCCTCCAGCAAAGCTGGAAAGCCAGCTCTAAGGCAGATCTCTCTTTTCTGGTTCCATACTCAGACGCATCAGAGACTGGAAATCTGCAGGGTTGGGAAATAGCCCTTCAATCTGGTTCTGGTTCTGGGTGTGGTAGAGTTACATGACTTTTGGGAAGAGAGAAGACCCCCTATTTCCCAGCCTCTCTTCTAAGGCTTATTCCCAAAAGGAAGAAATACGAACTGGATTGGGTCAGATTCCAGGACACATACTTATTAGAGGGCAAGTTACAGTCTTTCAGAAATTCGGCTGAATCTGTTGCCACCTTTGGCTTCCAGCCTCCCTGGGCGTAGGTTGACGGGTCTAGCCATCCAGTTCTTTCCCTTCTTCTGAAAGGCTTCGGAAGGCAAAACGCTACCACTGCACCCACCACCTAACATTTCCTACTGCATGTCGGGGCTCATTTATTCTTTAAACATTCCTGTGATATAAATGATACCATGTCCATGTTGCAGGTGTCGAGTGTAAGGCATAGTTTAAATACGTGGTTTGGATCCCATTTGACCATTTTTGTTCTACCAAAATGGCAGTTTCATGGGGTCCAACCTCATGACTTGACCAAGGTCACCTGCCAGGCTGTAGGAGAGCCAGAATCTGCTCTCTATGGAGACAACTTTCTAAGCAAGTGACTGCCGAATTCTAGTAGATACCGCAAGAGACGAAGAGGATGGGAAAATATGAAGAGCAATGAATCTCGTAATTTATAGTCCTACATCGAGATAAAACTCAGTCTGAATTTAGAATATCCTTAAAATAATTTAAAATCAGGATTATTGAAACCGATGTGATATGAATACAGAGAAAAACCTAATAATAAGTTTAATGTAAACATTTTGGATCCTCTCAACAAAGTCACGCCCCAAAAGGTGGACATGGAGACAAGAAGGGCAGCGCCCTGCTGTGGCAGCAGGTCAAGTTCCTGACCTTTTTCTCTCTTTACTGTCCCTGATTGGTGTAGTGATCTGAGTTTAGCCCTCTTAATGAGTGGCTCTTTGTTTTCAGTTTGCTTTCAGTGAATAGTCAATGAATCTCAATATGGCTTCCAGAGGGAGGAAGGACCCTGTGGCTGTTTCCAGGCTGGAAGGACCACTCTCAACAAACACTCCCCACGCTGTCATAGAAACTCTCTGCCTTCTTTTGTAATTGATATACGATGGTGTTTTGGCACTTCCTTTTTTTTAATTTTATTTATTTATTTTGAGAGAGACAGAGACAGCACGAGTAGGGGAGGGACAGAGAGAGAGAATCCCAAGCAGGCTCCATGCTGTCAGCACAGAGCCCAATGCAGGGCTCGAACTCACGAACCGTGAGATCATGACCCGAGCTGAAATCAAGAGTCGGACGCTTAACCGACTGAGCCACCCAGCCTCCTGCCACTTCTTTTTTTTATTCAAACTTCCCTTTATTTATTAAATTTACTGAGATATAGTTGACATACACCATTGTGTAAGTTGAAGGTGTACAATGTACGGATTCAAATGTATACAAATGATACATTTATACATTGCAGTGTGATCGCCATTTGCAGTGTGAGCTAATGCCTCTAGCACGTCACGATTATTTCTCTGTTCATGGTGGGGACAGTTACGATCTAGACAGCTTTGGAGTACTGCCGTCCGTATCACTATGCTGTGTGTTAGATATCCCGGACTTACTTATCTGCTAGTTACAAGTTTGTATTTTTGTACTTGGGTTCTCTGTTAATTGACGTGTTCAGAGCTTTTGGGCTGCCTGGGTGGTTCAGTCAGTTGGGCATCCACTCACTTGGGCTCAGGTCATGACATCGCGGTTCGTGAGTTCAAGCCCTGTGTCGGGCTCTGTGCTGACAACTCAGAGCCTGGATCCTGCTTTGAATTCTGTGTCTCCCTCTCTCTCTCTGTCCCTTCCCTGCTTGTGCTCTCTCTCTCTCTCTCTCTCAAAAGAGTAAATAAATAAGTATTAAAAAATTTAAGTTTCTGGAGCTTTTTATTCCACATCTCTGACTATAGATTTGCCCCATTTTTTCTGAGCGCTGCTTACAACTTGCTAATGCAAATGTGACACAGACTTAATTAAGGGACATCTATCTTGTTTCTATGTTTCTTCCATTAAAAGCAATGATATTCTAGGGGTGCCTGGGGGTCTCAGTTGGTTGGGCGGCTGACATCAGCTCAGGTCATGATCTCACAACTCGTGAGTTTGAGCCCTGCATCAGGCTCTGTGCTGACAGCTCAGAGCCTGGAGCCTGCTTCCGATTCTGTGTCTCCCTCTCTCTCTGCCCCTCCCCTATTCACACTCCGTGTCTCTCTCTCTCAAAAATAAATAAACATTAAAAAATATTATTAAAAAAGCAATGCTGCTCTATAAAGAAATGATGTCCTGAACATCCTGCATTATCTGACATCTCATAGGAGAAAAACTTCTTGTTATACTGATTAGTGTTCTGATGTGAAGGAATTTGCATATTGAAAGACACTTTTCATGGAGAAAAAGATTAGTAGGTGGAATATAATGAGAACTTCCTAGGGATATGGCCTTTCCTTATGTGATGACTATTGATATGTGTTATTGGCTTTTTAATTTTCTCTAATTCTTTTTTCTTAATGTTTATTTTTGAGAGACAGAGAGAGACAGAGTGTGAGCGGGAAAGGGGCAGAGAGAGAGGGAGACACAGAATCCGAAGCAGGCTCCAGGCTCGGAGCTGTCAGCACAGAGCCCGATGAGGGGCTTGAACCCACGAACTGTGAGATCATGATCTGAGCTGAAGTTGGACGCTCAACCAACTGAGCCACCCAGGTGCCCCTAATTTTCCCTAATTCTTGCCATTAGTGAATCACTCAAGTTGGAGATCAGTGATAGGCTTTTCAGAATGGCCTGCACCTGCTTGGGGATGACTGTCCCATGCCCCATGTGCTGTCCCCTCAGACCTTGGTACCCTACAACACTTATTCTCCAGAGCAGCCTCCCAGAGGTGACCCCATGTCTTCATTTTCCTTTCAGGAGCCGAGGACAATGACACCCAAACAGAAGCCTCCACGCCAGCCTGGTGGACGACCTCAGCCCCTCGGGTGCAGGTGATGTAGGGTAAGCTGCCCGCCCTGGGGAAGCTCTTATTAAATAAGTTACTTCGAGATTCTTCTGAAAATAAAGCAATCTCACAGTAAGGCTTACTTTAAGTAAAGGAAAGAGGCTCACAATGTGAGAAAAAGTTAACAGGGCTAAGAGACAGCGCTGAGGAGACCACGAGCAACTCAGGAGAGCTCCATCCAGAGACGCAGCAGGTCTGATTTTTAGAGCCAGACACACATTGACTTCAATGACTTTGAGCAAGTGACCTCATCTCCCTGGGTCTTACTGTGATTATATGCAAAATGCACAAAGAGATTCTTTCTCGTCGGGGTCCCTGGGTAGCTTAGTCGGTTAAGTGCCGACGGGCTCAGGTCATAATCTCAAGGTTCGTGAGTTCAAGCCCCGCGTTGGGCTCTGTGCTGACAGCTCGGAGCCTGGAGCTGCTTCATATTCTGTGTCTCCCTCTCTCTCTGCCCCTCCCCTGCTCGTGCTCTCTCTCTCTCTCTCAAAAATAAATAAACATTTAAAAAAAGAGAGAGATTCTTGCAACTAGAGGGGTCCTTCTAGCTCTGATAATTCTTTGTACTGGAAAGTCATTCTGAAGCCAGACTTTCCAGGGTTAATGACCAGATCTATTATTTACTAGATTAGCAATTTGGGCACATTCCTCCCCCGTAGAACGAGATTAATGGTAGAGCCCACCTTGCTGAGTTATTGTAAGGATGATACGTATTTGAAATATTCATGATGGCGCCCCTGCGCATAAAAATGCTCAATCGGTGTTTGTTTTTATCATGTCAATGCCCTTCTCATCGAGGTGGGCTTTGCAAATCCTGGGGGAAGAGTTAGAAAGAGCACAGGGCGAAGGGAACTAGTTCACCTGCGAACAAGTCATTAGTGGAGAAGGTTCTGTTGTGATGAGGAGGACGCAGGAAGCATTTGACTTTCCCTTAAAATCGAGAGAGCTCTACTCCTTCGCTCTGGTATATTTCCCCCACCAGGACCCTGGGTCTCCGAGAAGAAGGCACGAAGCCCACTCCTCCACTTGCTCCTGTCTGTGTGGAGACTGGATCTTCCGCTGGGCCCCAGCGTGGCAGAGAGAAAATGGCAAACCATTTTCTTTGCACGCCTTTGCTTGGTCCCCGATCTTGTCGCCGTGCGCGTCAGTCAGTGTCCGATCAGGAGACAGACACCACATGGGAATTTGGGCACATTTAATATAAAGAAGTACATACTCTGTTACCCAGGACGTGATTGCTCATGAGGGGCAAAGAGAGCAGGAGCAGCAGTGAGCAGACGCAGCCTCCGCCTCTAGGACTAAGGTAGAGCATCGGAGCAGGAGCCCCCACCTCCCTGGGGCTGAGATGCTTTGCCGTAGCTGGAGCACAGGGGTGGCCCGGGGAAGGGTGGAGGGGTTGTGTGTGTAGTGTTGCACTGGTAACATTTGCAGGGAATCTGCCCTCGACGGCGTTGGGAAAGCTGTTCTCGGGAGCACGGCAGTGCAGCCCCCCAGAGGGGGTGCTGGGGGAAGGGGCTGGCTGCTGGGTGCTGCTGGCTGCCGCCCATACCGGGCACGGGGAGGTCATGTGTGTGCCACAGGAGCCTGCCCAGGGAACACCCAGAACGAGGACGAGAGTCCCCTTCTTTCGGCAAGGTCTCTCCAGTGTCCTCTACCGCCAAAGATTAGCATCGTCCCAGCTGGAAATGGAGAGATATTTAGAGGGTCTGGGGATCCCCGTTCACAGAGCGGACAACGAAGAGTGAATTAGACGACAATACGCTGAGAACTGGTCCTGAGGTGTTTTCCCCATTCCCATTTTGTGGATGAGCAGGGCAGCTCGTCATGGGTCCCCGCTTTATGCAGGGGGCTCAAGTCCTGTGCCCTGAAAGAGGTCCAAGAAGACCCCTGCGGCCGTGGACACCAGCCGCTGTGAACCTCCAACGCTCTGAGCTGTTCAGCTCATGCTCACTTCTGATTTTGAATTTCATTTCTATCACAGGAAACTGGGGAGAGCCCTTTCTTAATTTTGAGCATTGTTATATCTTACAACTCTTGTTGTTTTCTTTGTTTCTGAAATCAGGAGGAGAAGTCCTTTGTCCCAGTCCAGCCCGCCATGTTGACTGGGAGTTGACCCAGAGTATCGGGCACCGTGGAAACATTTTGTGCACGTGCACAGAGATGGGGGTAGGAGATTTTATTTTATTTTATTTTTAAGTTTATTTATTTTGAGAGAGAGAGAGAGAGATAGGGGGAGAGTGCATGCACGGGGAAGGGGGCAGAGAGAGAAAGAGAGAGATAGAGAGATCGAAAATCTCAAGCAGGCTCCGCACTGTCAGCACAGACCCGGACATGGGGCTCGAACCCACAAACTGAGATCATGACTTGAGCCGAAATCAGGAATCGGATGCTTAAAGGACTGAGCCACGCAGGCGCCCCAGAGGTAGAATATTTTAAACTTTAATTTGCAAATCCACGATGTGGTTTTGTAAATACAAGAACAAGATCACCTCTTAGCATTTTCTTATAGGTAGATTTAGAGTCCAAGGGGCCTTATGCTATTTGATCATCATAAAGGAACAAGAAACCCCTGGGAACAAAGGAGAAAGAGCACCAAACCGGAAGTAATACAACCAGGGTGGGAGGGCAAAGACCCACATTTTGGAGGCCACCCCTCCTCTCTCGACCTTTCCAGTTCCCAAACACGAAGTCTCTCGCATGCACCCCCTGGCCTTTGTCGTTCTCTCTTCCTGGAACATACTTTTCCCCTTCATCCTGGCAACATTCCACATACCCTTCGAGCCTCCGTTCAACCATCACCTCCCCTGGGAAGCCCTCCCGAAACTCCGGCCAGCAGCGTGGCCCCTTTTTTCTTTCTGGAGCTGCCTCTGAGTCAGTCCCAGGTGTCCGGGGATGAGCGAGCAGAGGCAGCGTCTGGGCCACCCCCCCCCACCTCCCCCCCTGCAGAGCCAGCAGGCCCACCGCTGGGAGCCCGGACAGCCCGAGTTCTCTGCAGGCCCACGGCTTTGAGTCTCTTTTCACTTTCCAAGAAATGAGAATGACCCTGCAGTTCAACCCCCGCACTGGATCCCACTCGGGGCCGAGCTCCCTGCCGCCTCCGTCTGAACTCTAAGGAGGCTGAGCGCATCTGCGGGCTACTTTGAAAAATCCAGAAGCGTGTCCCGGGCAATGGAAACCTTTCCATGGTCCCTGACACCCAAACAGAGCTGGTTCTCAGGCTCAAAGTGGTGTCTTGGAAAGGACACATGGTCTTGGGAAAGCCTGTATATTCCCATACGGTAGGTTTATATGGGCATCTGATATATCCAGCCAGATACACTCAGAACATCCTGGGACGCTTTCCTAACTTAACCTTGGACTGTTCGCGTTTCATCAGTATGGGCTACATTCTCACACTACCATGAAAAATGTATTTATTTGATTTGTACGGATAGGCAATGTGTTATTTGGGGAGGGGGAGAGTCTTAGATTTGCAATCAGAGCGGCTAGGTGAGACACTTTCTAGTTATGCGACTTTTGACCTGTTTAGGTGGTTCTGAAGGAAGATTTCATGTCCTCACCGGTTGTTTTCCTTACCTGAGATTCTTAAATAAGAGCATGGCGGGGCCTCATGTAACGGCCCCACTGTCCTTTGGAGCTGGAGTGTTCTACAGGCCACCATATTGAAACACACACGCTCATGCACTTTGACAAAGGTAAGTGAACTAAATGTACTTTTCATTAAAAAAACACCAAATAAGCAAGGGTTGGATGCTGACTGGGCATCTTAACCAGCACCTTAGCTTAATGGGTTTAACGGCCCCTCCCAGCTTACTCCTCAGCAGAGTAAGAATAGATGAGCATTTTGTCCTCTGCAGAAGGGCAGCTGTGCATTTTGGGATGGATCTTGTTGATGATGGCTGACATCCAGGGTGTGCGCTCACCTAATAACTCACTTCAAGTGGTTTGTGTTTTTTTTTTTTAGAGGATTGACTAAGCCTTTCTCAGGATGTAAGAACTGTTTTGAGCTAGTTACTTAAGCAAGTTTCACATGATTGGAAGATTATCTGTCACCTACCCGTTTATCCGTCTCTTTTGTTTATAATGATTTCCAAATGTGAGTTTTTAAAAATACGGTGAAAGTCACACCCGTCAGAATGGCTAACATGAACAACTCAGGCAACAACAGATGTTGGCAAGGATGTGGAGTAACAAGATCTTTTTTGCACTGCTGTTGGGAATGCCAGCGGGTGCAGCTACTCTGGAAAACAGTATGGAGGTTCCTCAAAAAATTAAAAATAGAACTACCCTATGACCCAGCAATTGCATTACTAGGTATTTTTCTAAGGGATACAGGTGTGCTGGTTTGAAGGGGCACATGCACCCCAATGTTTATAGCAGTGCTATCTATCAACAATAGCCAAAGTATGGAAAGAGCCCAAATGTCCATTGACGGGTGAATGGATAAAGAAGATATGGTATATATGTACAATAGAGTATTACTCGGCAATAAAAAAAGAATGAAATCTTGCCATTTGCAACTACATGGATGGAACTAGAGGATATGATGCTCAGCGAAATTAGTCAGAGAAAGACAAATATCATATGACTTCACTCATATGAGGACTTTAAGAGACAAAACAGATGAATATAAGGGAAGGGAAGCAAAAATAACATAAAAACAGGGAGGGGGACAAAGCATAAGAGACTTAAATATGGAAAACAAAGGGTTACTGGAGGAATTTTGGGAGGGGGGATGGGCTAAATGGGTAAGGGGCATTAAAGAATCTACTCCTGAAATCATTGTTGCACTCTATGCTAACTAACTTGGATATAAATTAAAAAAATAAACTAAAAAATGAATAAAGACTATTTGCTACACACACACACACTCACACACAAATACAGTGAAAGCTGGATGCATCACCTCTGCACAACAGAACGAGTTCTTTTCCTTGACCATCCATGTCCACATTCCCTGTAAAATAGGCTCTCCCTTGAGACACCCTTTAAACTATCTGGCCTGTCTCCACAACATAAGAATATGATCAGAAAGAAGAAAATGCAAACTTAACCAGTTCCTTATTTTGCATGGAAATGAGTAATTGGCTGCTTCCGTAGTGGGTGCCCCATGAAGTGTATTTGCTCATTCTTCACGTGTCCACCTGCTTGCCTTGGATGCGGCTGCCCAGGGATGGTGTAGGTTTGCACACCTGTGCTCTCAGCAGATGTGATCTTCCTCAAACCAAGCGGCAGTAATGGTGGGTGTTGGTGACCCGAAAGAAGAATGCATGAGGCGTAGTCTTGTACCAGGCTGAGGAGACAGAGGCTTGGAGGGTGATGGGACCTACGTCAGGGAGCTACTTAGGGCCATAACCGGGACTAGAGAACACGAATTAAGTGATCTCCTGTAGCAATAACTCAACAACCCCACCATCGGCGTTTTGGACTTCTAGGTCAGTGGCCTTTCCACAAATATGTGTGAAAGTCCTCTCAAAAGTGAAGGGTTGTTTATCAACATAAGATAGAAATCTCCTGCACCAAAGCAGTCTCTGAACTGTATTTGTGGTACAAAACAATTGTCCGACAAAGGATATGATGTTAAATTCTAGCCATGGGAAGCTGGGTTCAAAAGGATTGATTTTGGGGCTTGAGCCCTTCCCCCTTAGGGTCATTTGGGAGAGACTCTGTGGTCTTTGACTTTCCAGGGGAGATCAGAGGTACGGGGGCCAGAAAGGGGCACTGAGTAAATAAGCAAACAGGGTCTATCCTTTTCTTCAACCAAGTCAGACTAGGAGGCAGTGAGTGTTAGTGTTGTGTCCTTTCTCTTTCCAGAATCAGAAGACTGATCACGGTAACGGCCCCCCATCAGAACCTCCTTAGCCCACTGGCTACCTTCACCCCTTGCTCATCTTTGGGAATACCTGAGGCCATGCTGGGTCTTCCTTGTTGTGATGCCCCTTAGGAGGAAGGTGGGATGCCTGGATAGAGGGAAGGGATATACAAAACTTTCCTATCCAGTGCATATTGGCAGAAAGTCTAATTAAACATTTGCAATAATCCGTATGGATTCCATGTTATTCTAACCATTTCTCTTCTTGTTCAAATCTCTTCTAACCCTTAGTAGCCTACTTGTTAGTCAACCACCTTGAACTCAAAGGAGTTGTGAATGGGTAGTAAGAAGACCACTGGGGCAAATAATGGCCAAATGGTGTGTTAATATAACTTTTCTCTAATTCATTATCAAAAACATGCTAAGGTACAATGGATAGCAAGCAACAATTTAGGTATCAAAATAACTGTTTTCAAAATGGAAGTAATAGAAGATCTAGAAGAAAATACAGTGACTAGCATCTGGGGAATTCTAACAGAAAAAGCAAAGGAAGAACTACCAGAGGGAAAAGACAGCTATTTGATTGTACTCAGATTTTAAACTTTCTCTACATCAGAAGCAAGTGAAAAAAAATGGAAGATACCTATAAAGCTCTACCTCTATCTATCCACATATATAGAATAACGCAACATTTAATATATGAAATGCAATTTTATAAATAATAGGCAAATAGTAAGATAGGGAAGGGCATAAAAAAAAGTACATAAAATAATTGGCCACAAACACAAAAATGTTTGAAGCAAGTGGTATATTCCAGACTGGCAAAGGTAAAAAACAATCAAATGACCTTGGTTGTATGGGGAGTGTTGAATCACTATATTGTAAACCTGACACTAATATTACACGGTATGTTACCTAACTGGAATTTAAATAAAAACTTAAAAAATGACCTTGGGGAAAGTTAAGAAAAGACAAATTATGACCAGAATTTTCATACATTTACTGATGGGAGTGAAAATTGACAGAGCTTTTTTTTTTTTTTTTTTTATAAAAATGTATGATGTGACAAAAGTCTTAAAATATTTGTAGCTCAGTTCATTAAGCATTGGACTCTTGATTTTGGCTCAGGTTATGATCTCTCTGTTTGTGGGATTGAGCCCCACGTGGGGCTCTGTGTGAACAGCACAGAGCCTGCTTGGGATTCTTTCTCTTTCCCTCTCCACCTCTCTCTCTCTGTCAAAATACATAAATAAACATTTAAAAATAAAATAAAATAAAATAAAATAAAACAAAACAGAATATTTGTGGACATGCATTTACACTTCTAGGAATTGCTCCAGGTCAGAGATGGGCTAATCCCTGGGAAAATGTTTATGATATATACTTTCAGGTGAACAAGGATGTTGACAAAATTATATGTATCATATGATTTCAATTATTATTAAAACTGTAAATATTTTAAAAGACCAGACTGGACAGATTTACTAAAAAATATTATCAATGGCTAGATCTGGATAGGTAGGTTTGGGGAGGGATTTTTAATTTTTATGCTTTCCAATTTTTTTTTGAGTTTACTTATTTATTTTGAGACAGAGAGAATGGGGGAGGGGCTGAGAGAGAGAATCCCAAGCAGATTCTGTGCTCTCAGCTCAGAGCCCAACACAGGGCTCGATCTCACGACTATGAGATCATGACCTGAGCCAAGATCAAGAGTTGGATGCTTAACTGACTGAGCCACCCAGGGGCCCCATATGCTTTCCAATTTTTAAAATATTTTTTATATGGAGCCATCTGTTACTTACATAATAAAAAAAGTTTTATTTTTAAGTAAGTTATTGCTGCAAATAGCAAAGGCACTAAAATTTAGCATATTTGCTTGGCAGATCAACCCTAGTGCTTCCCTGGGGTGGTGCCACAATTCTTATTGCAACTCTCATTCTTTTTTCCTTCGGTCTAGACCAGCACTGTCTGTTAGAACTTTCTGCAGAGACGGAAATTTTATATATCTGTGCTGTCCAGTGTGGTATCCAGTAGCCACACGCGGCTCCTGAGTACTTGAAATGTGACTGGTAGGACTTCAGAACTGAATTTTTAATTTTATTTAATTTTAAAAGCTCCATGTGGCTGGTGGCTACATTCATAGATGAACGAAACATTTAGAAAGCTGCCTAGTTATGTGTGTGTGTGTGTGTGTGTGTGTGTGTGTGTGCGTGTGTCCCAAGGATGTCGCAAGGGTGAGCCCTCGTCCACCTGCATTTCGGTCTACACTGCCTCTTGGAGGGTCTCCTCCATTTCACTTTCAACAGAGGATCCCATTTCCACACTCAGATCTAGCTCCCTTGCCTGAGCAATGCATTCTTATTTCTGACTTCATGCTGGACGTTTTCACTTGGCTGTCCTCTCAGCATCTCGGGCTCAACATGTTTAGCTCTTAAGTCTTCCCCTCCCCATGGAAAAATAGCCCCTACTCTGTAAATGGTTAAATCGATCTCTTGGGCACCTGGGTTGTCAGCCTTGGTGCCTTCTTTTGTGCCCTGTTTTCAACCTCAAAGATCTCCATCCCTTTGTGTCTATCTGTCATTCTCTCCATTTCCACCCTGAAGGTTTTAACTCCTGTACAGAATCCTCAGCTGCAATTGGTCTCTCTGCACCTTTATTATATTTCCAGGGGCTGGAATCCAGAATCCACAATGTATATGCTCCCTAATATATCATTAATTCACATTCATTCCGCAAACACCATAGAATACTTGGTGTGTTCATGGCACCATGTTGGGTACCAGGTGGAGTACCGAACATGGATGGGATATCCCTCCTGCCCACAAGGCACTTGCAAACTAGTCTGTGATTTTCCACTTGAGCAAAATAAAATTGTCCACGTGTCATAGCAGACGCCCTCAGATGGGCTGCAGAAGTTCTAAGAAGGAAGAAATTACAGTATTGAAGATAATCCATGAAGATTCAGGTTTGAAGATTGATAACATGGATGTAGCAGGAGGAACATGGTAGACTGTTGGGAAGGTTTCAAAGAAAGACAGGGAAAGCAGAGGTGGAGCCAGCACACTGAGAACTAGGTTCAAGATCCCCATGCTGTTGAAGAGTGGGTTTGAGGAGGGAAGGGAGAATGGGAGAGGTGGGAAGTAAGGAACCCCAGTGGAGTTCATCGCTTGAACACATCATTGATAGGAGACCAACTGTGCATCCCGAGGGAAGAAGACAAAACCAACACGTGAAAAATGAATGAAAAAATATTTTTCATGCAGCATGTCTTCTGAACACAGGCCGAGCACCTCCTATGTTTCCCAGCTGAGAAATCGCCACGCCATCCAATGTCAGGACAAGCTAGCTGTTTTGAGTATGTCGAACTTCCTGGAAAAAAATCACAGTACACTTAAAATGATCAACATTCTTGGTTTATGGGTGACTTGCAGGATTTTTCGAGGGAAAATTTGACAATTCTTTTTTTTATCTGGATACACGGTTTATTGTAGTTTCATGTGTTTATAATACCTTTGACAATTCTTAATGTTTGGAGTTTCGACTGACTTTAAAACATAGCCTCCCTCTAAGATGTGATCCACTGATGACCTAGCGATGGGGGCAAGGAGGGCGGAATTCAGAGTTTGAGATCTTGGAGTCATTGTCAGGTAAGAATAAGATGACGTTGGTATTTATACATCCCAAAATAATGGTGGAGATTTCATATTTAGCCTTCCCACTGTGTATGGGTCATTGTATTACTTGCTGGCATTTCAGAGGTGAATGAGATTCTGTGACCCTCAGACAAGGAGGTTTACAGGGATGTGCCGAGCAAGAACTGAGGGGCTCTGGGGATGTATTGTCACAGTATAAGCCATTTCACGACCCTGGGGATGTTTCTGGAACAGGCTAGCTTTCCTGGAGCTGTAGGCTTGCATAAGATATTAATTAAATACAAATCTGAAAGAGAGGTCTGTGGGTGCCAACGTGGACAGGGAGGAGACACTGAATTCTTTGGATCAAGGGAGTAATATAATAAAAGCTGTACTTGAGGAAAATTTCTATCTTATAATCTATTATCTTTTTCTATCTTAGAAAACCAAGATACATGAATCACACTCAAAGCTAAATGAAAGATTTGAGCCAGGTAGGGAGTGTTCTTACTGGAGGTATTTGCTGATAGGGCAGAGAATCTGAAGTCCTAAAACCCTGGGTAAAGAGCTGGACTGGACAGAGGAGGGTGGTCACAGGCACAATGAAATATTTTGACTTTGAGGTTTTCTGACCTGCTGTTGCAAATCTGTAGCCATTTCATTTTGGAACTGCCTCATGGGAGCCCTGGAATGACCTCAGTCAGGATGTTCTCAAACATAATATAGCCAGCACATTAACTTGCCAAGGATTGGTTTATTTAAAAAACGTGGTGGGTCATTTCGCCTCTGAAGGAGCCCATAGATCATTGGTGCAAGAACCAGAAGGAATCTGTTGGAAATTATCTTGGCAGAGACGCTCAGCAGTTCAGGCTAGAATTGTATTGCTTTGAGCTGGAAGCCACAATAAAACCCATGTAATGGAGAGCATATGAGATGTAGTTTCCATTCAGGTATTAGGATGAGCAGACAAGGACTTGAAAAAAACTCTGATTAAATCAAGAAAATGGAGAATTGCATGAGAAAATTAGAATCTTTTTGAAAAATAGTCAAAGGGGAATTCTAAAAATGAGACAAAAATACAGTATCAGAAGCTAAGAGCTCAGTAGGTGGATTTAATAGCACAAAGGATTTGACAGACGACAAGATGAGTAAATGCAACTGTGGGTCAATAGAAAATATCCCTGCAACAAATAGACTTGAACACACATTTAATGGAATATCTTGCAGCAAAAAATAAAACAAAAATAGAAACCACTAGAGACATTTTCCAAGGAAGACATCCAGATGGCCAGTAGACACATGAACAGATGCTCAACATCACTCATCATCGGGAAAATGCAAGTCAAAAGCACAATGAGGTATGACTTCACACCTGCCAGCATGGCTAAAATCCAAAACACAAGAAACAACATGGCAAGGATGTGGAGAAAAAGAAACCCTCGTGGTCCATTGGTGGGAATGCAAACTGGTGTGGCCGCTGGGGAAAGCATGTAGAGATTCCTCAAAAAATTAAAAATAGGACTACCATATGATTCAATAATTCCACTACTGAGTACTTACCAAGGAAAATGAAAACACTAATTCAAAAATATATATGCACCCCTATACTTCTTGCAGCATTATTTACAATAGCCAAGATACGGAAGCAGCCCGAGTGTCCATCGGTAGGTGAATGGATAAAGATAATGGGATATAGATACGCAGTGGAGTATTAGTTATAAGAAAGAATGAGGTCTTGCCATTTGCAACAACATGGATGGAGCTACAGGGTATGAGGCTAAGTGAAATAAGTCAGACAAAGGCAAATATGATTTCACTTATATGTAGAATCTACAAAACAAAACAAATGAACAAACAAAAAGCAGAAACAGACACGTAAATACAGGAAATAAACTGGTGGTTGCCAGAGAGGAGGGATGGGGGATGGGCAAAATGGGTGAAGGGGTGGGGAGGCCCAGATATCCAGTTATTGAATGAATAAGTCACCGGGATGAAAGGTACAGCAAAAGGAATATAGCCAGTGGTATTGTAATGACGCTGTGTTGTGACAGATGGCAGTAGCTACTCTTGTGATGAGCACAGTATAGTGTATAGAGCTATCGAATCACTATGTTGTGCCCCTGAAACGAATGGAGTCTTGTGTGTTAACTATACTTCACTTAAAAAAGTACAAACTACTGATATATGCAACAAATGGAATCGAGTCATGAAGAAATCGTGTAAGCAAAAAAAGACACACAAAAGGATACTCTATGATTTCACTTTTATGAAACTCAAGAACAGGTAGAAATTGTCTATGGGTGGTAGACATCAATGGTGGGGATAGTTATTGACTAGGTAGGAGGAAACATTCTGGGGTGATAGAAATGTGCCGTAACTTGATTTGTGTGGTATTTTCTTTACCTGGAAATTTGATCTAAAGCATTTGAGGTCAGTCTGAAGCCTTTATCTAAAAGTCTTTAAAATTCTTTTCCTTTATCAACAGCTTTCTTGAAGTGCAGTGTTATGCAACAAACCTCACATATTTAAAATGTACAATTTGATATACTTTGGCATCTGACTATATCCACGGAACGATCACCACCATGATGATAATAAATGCATTATCACTCCCCAAAGTTTCCTCAAGTCCCTTTTTAATTTCTCTCTCCACACTCCCTGCACCTCAGCTGCTCCCCTTTGTCCCTCAAGCAATCACCCATCTGCTTTCTGTCACTAGGTCACCGCAGATCAATTGGCGTTTTCTAGAATTCTATATAAAAAGGATCGTGCAGTATGCACTTCTGGTCTGGCTTCTTTCATTCAGTATGATTTTTTGATACTTATCCATGTTGATGTGTGGATCCGGAGTTCACTCATTTTTATTCCTGGGTAGTATTCTGTTGCATAGGTATGCCACATTGGTTTATCCCTTCACCTGTTGGTGGACCTTTGGGCTGTTTCCACTTTTTTGGTTGTTACGAAGACTGCTCTAAAAATTTGTGTACAAGTCTTTGTGTGGACGTATGCTCTCATTTCCCTTGGAGATGTATGCAGGAAGGAAATGACCAGGTCAAATGGGAGGTGGAGGTTTCATCTTTTTAAGAAACTCTGGTACTGTTTTCCAAAGTAGTTGTAGCATTTGCCACTTCTGCCCGCAGTGAATGAGTTCCAAGTGCTCCATCTCCTCACCAATCTCAAAAGGTTCAGCCTTTTCAACTTCAGCCATTCTGATAGGTGTGCGGGGATCGCTCACGTTGGTCTTGATGTCCCTATTGCCTCCGGATGATATATAGCTGGACAGAACCTGCCTATATATATATAGGAAGATATTTATTTTAAGGAAATGGCCACACGAATGGGGAGAGTAATAGCCTGGAGACTCAGGAAGGAGTTGCAGGTCAAGTCCAGAGGCTGGCTGCTGGTGCGGGAGAGGGCAGCCTTTTGTTCTATTTAGGCCTTCAGCTGATTGGATGAGGCCCCCACCCACATTATGGAGGGCCATCTACTCTACTCAGAATCCATTTAAATGTAGATATCACCCAAGAACACTCTCACAGAGACACCCAGAATAAGGTCTGCCCAAATCTCTGGGTACCCCACAGCCCAGCCAAGTTCACAAGTAAGATTGGCCACCACCCCCATATATAGCCTTTTGTGTCTTTCCCTGGAACGCTTTTTGGCAAGAGTTGTGTAGAAGCAAGCATCTTCCTTCACTCTTATCATAATAGCTTCATGTGTTGTGGTTTATAGTCATCCGTGTTAACCCCTGCATCAGTACCCAAGAAGGAAGGACTTCCATTTTCTCATGGGAAGTATCTAAAATAGTCAAATTCATAGAATCAAAGAGTGGAGGGTAGTTGCCAGAAGCTGGGGGAGGGGGGGAATTGGGGATTTACTAATCAACGGGCATAACATTTCATTTAACCAACGTGATGTGGTTCTAGAGATCTACTGTACAACATTGTGCCTGTCGCCAACAATTCTGAATAATACACTGAAACATTTGTTAAGAGGGTAGATCTCTGAACATATTAAATGTTAACTCTTCTTACTACCATTAAAAAAAAAATTCGCTGAGGAGATGGAGGTTTGGGGAGGCCAGGGGATTTGCCTGAGATCGTACGATGCAGAAGAGGCCAAGACAGGGTCCAGGTCCCGGTGTCTCTGCAGCAGATGGTCTTAACCACTAGGCAATCCAGCCCCCCTGTGCAGCTGGACAGAACTTCAGGCTTAGAACAGAGCTTTGTCCTCTGCTTGGCCTCACATCGTTTCAGACCTCGGGTATTCTCACCATCTTCCCTATTCTTTGTCAAGGGGGCAGGCAGCTGGAGGCAGGTGTCAGGAAAAGGTGAGTGATGTTCCCGATGTGTGACTTGCTACCCTTCACACTGCCGCTCGCTGTCCAGGGAAAAGAGGGAGAAAAGTTTTAAGCAAGGGCATCTACCTGCAAATGGAATGTGACTTTGTCCAAGATGGCCTTGGTATCAGAAGCAGTCAGAGAGGAGACCCCGATCTACTGTGCTTCCCGGGAGGTGTCACAACTGATGGCATCCTACCATTATATTGTAGTCCACTTGGCAGCTATATATTTTTCCTCAACACACATATATATATATATATATTTAATGTTTATTTATTTTGAGAGAGAAAGAGTGAACGCAAGTGAGTGAGGGGCAGAGAGAGGGAGAGAGAATCCCAAGCAGGCTCTGCGTTGACAGCACAGAGCCTGACGTGGGGCTCAAACCCACAAACCGTGAGATCATGACCTGAACTGAAATTAAGAGTTGGACGCTTAACTGAGCCACCCAGCTGCCCCAAGAATGTATTTTAAAAACTCATGGCACCTTAATGAAAAATAGTAATTATGTCATGTAAGAATTGGGTCAGATTGACTGTTGGGTAGAGTAACTATTCATCAGCTAGAACTTTGGGTTCACTCTTTAAAATTTAAGAATTATCATGTGGTAAAATGAACTTTTATGGAATGTGCGTATATATAAGTCTATGCATTTTAACTACGGACAGGTTCGTGTAATCACCACCACAATTAGGATACAGAACAACTTCAATCGCCCTCAAAATCTCCCTTGTGTTATCCCTTCATACTCCTCCTTCCCGCCCCCCAAAGGCCCCCCAACCCCCGGCAATCACTGATTTTTTCTCCACAGTTTTATCTTTTTGAGAATAAAGGGACTCCTACAATATGCAAGATTTTGAGACTAGCTACTTTCCACTCATAATGCCTTTCGACTCATTCAAGCTACTGCCTGTATCCGTGGAAGCTACAATTTGTGAAATCATTCACCCGTGGAAGAAATGTGAATTGCTTCCATATTTAAGCAATTATAAACCAAGCATCTATAAACATTCACGTACAGGTTCTTTATGAACATGAGTTTATATCTCGAGGGCAAATCCCTAAGTGTGGGATCATTGGGTCACACGGTATGTGTATGATTCAGCTTTTATTTTTTAACATTTATTCATTTTTGAGAGACGGAGCATGAGTGGGGGAGGGGCAGAGAGAGAGGGAGACACAGAATCCGAAGCAGACTCCAGGCTCTGAGCTGTCAGCACACAGCCCAACGCAGGGCTCGAACTCATGAACCGTGAGATCATGACCTGCGCTGAAGTCAGACGCTTAACCGACTGGGCCACCCAGGCACCCCAACAAACAAATGTATGGTTTAGCTTGTAAGAGACTGCCCAACCATGTTCCCAAGTGGCCGCACCATTTTGTATTCCCACCAGCAGTGCATGAGAATCCTAGTTGCTGTGCACCCTTGCCAGCACTTACGACTGTATACTTAATTTTAGCCATTCTAATAGGTATACAGTGGTAATTCTCTGTGATTTTAATTTGTGTGACCATGATGGTTGATGGCGATGAACAACTTTTCATATGCTTATTTTTTATCCATATATCCTCTTTGATTCAGTATCTGTTCAAGTCTTTTGTCCACTTTTTGAGTTGGCTGTTTTCCTATTGTTAAGTTTGAGGATTCTTCATATATGCTGTATACAAATCCTTTGTGGGCTCAGCAGTTTGCAAACATTTTCGCACAAACCATAGCTTGTATTTTCAATCTCTTACAAGTGCCATTCTCAGAGCAGACATTTTCATTTTGGTGAAGTCCAACTTATTTTTTTAAAAATCAGAGGTTTTGCTCTTGGTCATGTTGAAAACCTTTTTCATCTAACCCCAGGTCCCCCAGATGTTCCATGTGTTCTTGTAACGAAAAGCTTTATAGTTTTACATATTAATCTATGATTCATTTTGAGTTAATTTTGTATAAAGTATGAGTATTTAGATTGAGGCTCCCCCCACACACACACTTTTTTTTTTTTTTTTTTTTTTTGCATACAGTGTTCAAATATTCCAGTACCATTTGTGGAAAAACTATCCTTTCTCTTTTGGGTTGCATTTGTACTTCTGTCTAAAACTAATCGGTATATCAGTGGGTTTGTTTCTGAAATCCTTGTCCTGTTTTTCCCTTTCACCAATTTCAACACTGCCTGGGTTGCAGTGAGTGGCTTACTTTGGGCTTAAATAAATTTCATTCTACCAATGGCATGGGGCATATCCCATGTAATGTGACACGCTGACCTAGGCTGGGTTACACACTGGTAAAAATCAAAACACTAAGGAAACTTCAATGAGGTGAGAGTGGGTGCCTCTGAGAAGTGGAGTCTGGAGAAGAGGGGGCTGGGGTCAGGCTGTAGTTTTCCATGATATTCTTGAGTCAGTTACACTCTTGACTTTTTATACTCTGTATCTGTCTTACTTGGAAATGTTCAATATCAATTTTTATTGTTTAAAAAGAAGTGGAGATCAGGCACCTGGGTGGCTCAGTCGGTTAAGCATCTGACTCTTGATACTGGTTCGGGTCATGATCTCACGGTTCTTGAGATCAAGCCCCACATCAGACTTTGTGCTCATAGCTGGGATCCTGCTTGGAATTCTCTCTCTGCCTCTTTCTCTCTGCCCCTCCCTCATACTCTCTGTCTTTCAAAATAAGTAAATAAACATTTTTTAAATAATAAAAGAAAAGAAAAGAAATGGAGATAAAAAGGGGCAGTATTCATGGACATTTGGAGGTACCAGTGATGTTCTGCTTTTTGTTCTGGGTGCTGATAAGCAGATGTCTTTCTCTTGCCCAAACCCGCTGACCTGTCCACTTATGCCCTGTCTGCCTTTCTCCATGGGTGTGATGTACTTTAATCAAAGACTTTACCCAAAATGTAGCTACCTCGGGGACCAGGACTGTGAGTTGAAAGATTAGATGAAGAATTTTACTTTTTACGTTATAACCTTCTGTTTTGTTCCCCCCCCCCATGTTTTGATGTATTACCTTTGTGACATGATATAAAAAGGGATCTTCAGCATGTCGACTATAACGAGAGGAAGAAGTAGACCTCTATGTATGTACTTGGTGAAAATACCCAAGACAGACCCCTAAGAGGAAAAACAAGCAGTTGAACAGTATGGTATAGTATGATGCTTAAAAAAAAAAACCCAAAAACAAAAAAA
>CM053565.1:3658864-3716430 GCA_028646485.1 Cryptoprocta ferox
ATTTACCCAAGGGATACAGAAGTGCTGATGCACAGGGGCACATGGACCCCAATGTTCGTAGCGGCACTTTCAACAATAGCCAAATCATGGAAAGAGCCTACATGTCCATCAACTGATGAATGGATCAGGAAGATGTGGTTCATCTCTACAATGGAATACCCCATGGCCATGAGAAAGAATGAAATCTGCCCATTCGTAGCAAAGTGGATGGACCTCGAGGGTGTCATGCTAAGCGAAACAAGTCAGGCGGAGAAGGACAGATACCATATGTTTTCACTCATAGGTCTAACAGGAGAAACCTAACAGAGGACCATGGGGAGGGGGAGGAGGGAAAAAGAGTTAGGGAGAGGGAGGGAGACAAAACACGAGAGACTCTTGAATACTGAAAACAAACTGAGGGCGGAAGGGGGAGGGGGAAAGAGGAAGGGGGGTGATGGTCAGGGTGGAGGACACTTGTGGGGAAGAGCACTGGGTGTTTTATGGAAACCAACTTGAGAGTAAATTATAAAATAAACAAACAAACAAACAAACAAACATTGGAGGAAAAAAGGATTGGAAACCGATATACCAACTGATTTGGCTTTTTTTCTTCCTTCATTTTATTTTTCCCTCATTGCATATTTAAGGGCCAGAATTCTAAGATGGGGTTGGGACTTCATTTTTCAATCTCATACTTTTCTGTGCAGGACTTTTACATAATGAGCATGTATTAATTTGATAATTATAAAAAGCAAAATGAAATTGGAAAGTTAGTTATAAAATCATAAAATTAATGGACACACTTACTTTATTATGCACAATATGCGTTCATTGACTGCCTGTTATCAGTAAGGCTTCTGGTCAATAGTAGGCTATTAGTAGTTAAGTTTGCAGGGAGTCAGAGGTTATCTGTAGATTTTCGACTGTGTTGTTCAAGGACCACCTCTACAAAGAAAGGCTGTTTTCCCGGCAAAATGTGTTCTGTCTTTCATCTTGTAAGAGCATCTTCCTTTTCTCTTGGGACACCACCCCTTCCCCATTCTGTCCATCAGAGCTGCCCCACCCCGCCTTACCTTCCCTAGAATGGGTACATGACCCAAGCCCGGGTAATCAGACACATGGTGGTGATTTCAAGATGGTCACATGGCCCAATGGGTGTCAGTACCTTAGTCTGAACTATTGGGCAAGAGGAATCTCTCTTTATTTAGGTTTTAAGCAAGTGAGATGTGAGCCTAGAGATGTTGGGGATGATCTTGTCCTCATGAAGGGATGAGTCTGTTGAGAGTGAAGCCCAGCCAGTGGAATATGTTGCTTAGAGATAGAAAAAAACAAGCAAACCAGAATCAAGACTGAACTTGGTGGCACCATTTGGATGCCTGGATCTAACTATATCTGAAACAGGTTTTCCAGTTTTGTGGGTGAATAGATGTTTGAGTTTCTGCCACATGTAACCCCCAAAGTCATAACTGACTTCTCAAGGATTCAAATGGAAGATGGGGTGGTAACAACTATGAGAGACCCAGGACAACACAGATAGGTGGCCCACCAACCTATGGATTACTCTGTGAGGGATCTCAGGTTCGAGAAGATGAGCTGCTTCCGGGAAGGGTGAGGGAGGCAGGACTAACAGCTGGTGGGGTCCTTCCTGACTAAAGAGACCACACCTGCCCGGTTGCTGCTGGGCTGCTGGCCTGGGGTCCACCCTCCTGCCCTCGACCCAGCCCACCAACTGGTAGGATGCTCCTCCCCCAGGGGACCGGGCTCTGTGTTTCTCACCCTCCCTCCTCAGCCCTGCCCTTGCCGCCAAGTCCTCTGCTTATGACACTGAGCCGATTTGCTTGGAATATTCTGGAGAAAGGTAGCTGAACCCTACAGGGGTTTATTTTGGTGTCTGAAATCCCCACTAGCAATTTTGGAACAAGTAGGGCCCTCCGATGAGACGCTACTTCATTTTTGATGGCATACAGAACTCGTCGTTCTTTGGGCTCCGTAAGCACACCTACAAGATGCTGCGTCCCCTTGAGAGATTGGCCTCGTTTCCTCTGGTTTTGACTTTCCCCAGAGGAGCCTCACGGATTTCTTCTGGGCGTTGACTGTTCGTCGGGACCCAGGCTGGAAACAGATGTGCACTCAGATGGGTGTATTCATGCTGTGGGGCTGCTCTAATAAATTCCCACAAACCGGGGGGCTTCAAACAACAGAAGTGGATTGTCTCGCGGTTTCGGGGGGGGGGGCAGAAGTCTGCAATCAAGGGGGTGGCAGGGCCATGCTGCAGGGGACAGCCCGTCCTTCCCTGCCTCCTCCAAGCTCCTGGTGGTTCCCGGCAACCCTGGGGCCCCTCGGCTTGCAGCTGTAGCGTGCTGGTCTCTGTTTTGGCCATTACGTGACGTGCTCTCTGTGCCTGTCTTCACATGGCTCTTGTCTTAGAAGGACAACAATCACACTGAATTCGGGGTCTGACCTCCCCCAGGGTGACCTCATGTTAACCAGTTACACCTGTAGTGACCCTGTTTTCGAATAAGGACACATTTCTAAGGTACTAGGACTAGGAGTTACTAACTGTACTGAGGGTTAGGATTTCAACACATCTTTTTATGGGGAACCGCAAACCTCCCTATAACATGGGTATCGAGGCGGGATTCACGAAGGGACCAGTTATAGAGGCTCAGAGAAGTGCCCGGATGTCGACAGGTCTTGCCAGGGCGCGTGTGGTCGCTTTTCCTCTCTGCTTCCTTATGCTTTCCTGCTTTCCCCAATTTGTAACATTTTGTAGGAACCGGGGTGTAGGTGGGGAACCCAGAAACCCCCCTCCATCTCTCCTAGCACGGAGTGGTGAGGGCTGCTTCCAGTCTGCAATGTCACTCTGTGATCTGGGACGGTCACTGGGCTCTGACTCTGTGACTCAGTCCAGTCCCCTAACGTCCCCGGGCTGCCCTGGTTCTGCCCTGAGTGTGTCACAGAGCATGGTCACGCTGAGTTTTCTCAACTCTGAGGTGGATTTGTCAGCCCTGCCAATGAATCAAGGTTAATGGGAAGTCCAAACGGGGCCACAGAGGGGAACGTTCATTGGAGACTGAACCGCGTGTGGTTTTGTGGGGTTGCGCGGTTTTGTGGGGTTGCGCCTGTCCTGTGCGGGGAGTCCTTGGAGAGAAGGTCGATAGGTTTGGAGCCACAGCGACACCTGGTGGCCATTCTACATATTGCATGATACTTCTGCCAACCTGAAACTTAAAAATTAATCCCCCCCCTCCTGTTTCAACCAAGGGCTGTGGATTTTCCTTTGCTAGGTGGTGAGATGCCCTATCGTGACA
This sequence comes from Cryptoprocta ferox, assembly GCA_028646485.1. Classification (NCBI taxonomy): domain Eukaryota; kingdom Metazoa; phylum Chordata; class Mammalia; order Carnivora; family Eupleridae; genus Cryptoprocta; species Cryptoprocta ferox. The sequence goes on from CM053565.1 coordinate 3,662,155, forward strand.
GGGAAGCAGGGCCCAAGTGGACAGAGAGACATCTGAGAGACAATAGGGGGCATCCAGCCAGAGGGATACCAAAGTACACGGACAGGAAATTCAATTTTGGGACACCTGGGGTGCCGGCCTTCCAGTCCTGCTGAGGCTGCGTCCTCCGTGGTCCCCGACCTCCTCGCCTGCAGGGCAGTCAGTGGGCAGGGGGACACTGGCGCAGACCCACTGACACGAGAGGTCTTTTTTCCTGCCCCCTTGATCCAAGTCACTTCTTCTGGGGAGTTGCGGTGTCTGAGTTCTGACCACCCCCACGCCAGAGTCCTTATTGGCTTGGTGCCACATAGCCACTCCCTCCCTGTCCACCCCGTCCCCACCTGCCCACTCACCGAAAGGCGGTCCCCTCTGCCCCATTCCAGAGAACTCCTCTGAGAGGAGGCAGATCCCCTAAAAGGAGCAGGTCAGGAACCCACACAGCCTGGGTCTGGGATGTGGCCGAGCTTGGCCTGGAGCCCAGCCCTGACGCTTCCAGGACTGGCCGCCTGTGGCCCCGTCTCCAGCCCTTCCTGTCCGGAAGCTGCGTCTGTGTCTCTGACCACCAATCCGGTTCGGGGTGTTTCCTGCTGCTCTCGTGCCCCCACACCCCACTGGTTCTCGTCTAAGCATCACTAGCACCTGCTTCCTCATCAGTAGTAATCCACCCCCCCCCCCCCGCCCAAGACAGAAGGCTAGCTTGCTCACTCTCGGCCTGCCCTGCCGGCCACTTACCTGACCCTCCTAAATTCGAACGTCACATCCTGACCACCAGCCTCATCCTGGGGTGGGCTGGGTCCCATGGCTATCACATGACCCTGGCCATTAAGATTTATACATGTGCATATGTGTACAACATATATGTTGATTTTGAAAGTGGCTTGGATTCAGGTTCGAAATTTGAGTCTTTTGCACCTATAAATCTTAGAAAAGTTTGAATCAGTGGTTACTATTATTAGTGCAAAAAACTGTGCCCTATACTTTCCAGGATCCCAAGAATCATTAACTGTGGGGTGTTAACAAAAACTAAAATCAGAGAGACACCCACCAATAACAAGAGTGGCAGCTTTAAGTGAATTTTGCTTTGAGAATGCATGAATAGGGTCGATAGCTCCCAGGGCACCTTAGAGTCAACTGAGAAATGTTTTAAAAACAGCTGGGGGGCACCTGGGGGACTCAGTCAGTTAGGCGTCCGATTTCAGCTCAGGTCATGATCTCCCGCTCGAGAGTTCGAGCCCCGCGTTGGGTTCAGTGCCAACAGCTCAGAGCCTGGAGCCTGCTTCCAATTCTGTGTCTCCCTCTCTCTCTCTGCCCCACTCACACTCTGTCTCTGTCTCTCTCGAAAATAAATAAACATTAAAAAAATAAAAATAAAAAAAACGGCTGAGCCCGGGGGCTTCTCAGACCAGTTAATTCCAGGGAGGAGGCTTGTTCTGATGTACTGGGAGCCTGGGCGCCGCTAGCCCCATGTGGCTACTGAAATGCACATTAGTTCAAATGAGTTGAGATTCAGAACTCAGACTCTCCATGGCCCAGGCCATATTTCCAGGGCTCAACGGCCGCATGTGGCTAGTGGCTGCCACATTGGACAATGCGGATTATAGACTATGTCCACCATCACAGAAAGTTCCGCGTGATTGCCCTGGAGGGTTGCCAAGTCCTGCTTCTGATGTTGGAGGCTGACATGGGCAGGTCAGTCCTGTATAAAATGCAGGTGGTTTTCTAAGTTCCTGGACGGTAGATGGCCATAGTGTGTGTGTGTGTGTGTGTGTGTCTTTGAGGGGGGGTCGGACCCATAATGGCTCCTGTTTTTCTACTCACTGTCACCCTACAGAGAAGCTTCTGGAAGCGTGTCCTGGGAATGTTGAGTGGGAGACGCCTGAGAGACCCTGTAAGTGGCTGGGCTGGCGATCAAGCCATCCTCGCGGGGATGAAGAACATCTCCCATAGGTGGGTGTGTGTTAGGGGGATGCAGCTTGTGCTGGGCCCCAGTGTTGAGAGGACAGAGGACCCGCACCCGCCAGGAAAGCCTTTATTCCCGTCGAGGGCACCCACACAGCCTCTGTGGTTAGCCCTCCTCTGGGACGTTGAGTTTCTCCTTCACCCCACAGGCCACCACGGCGAAAAAGAACTCAGGGAAGAAGGTGCGGACGTACACGGCGGCCTTGGGGATGGGGTTGGCCATGAAGACCTCTTGTTTCTTTCGTCTCACGGTGCGCATCAGCTCCTCGGCCACGTCCACGGGGTGCACCCCGTAGGTCAGCTTCCTGAAAAAGACTGAAAAGCCCCCAGGAGGGGTGGAGGTTACAACTCCTGGTGCCCAAAGATAGGGAAGTGTGGGCTGGACTGGAGTCCTGGGCTCCCCGACCAGCTCTGCCCTCTGCCGGCCGTGAGGCCCTGGGGGGGCAGACTCTTGACCCCCTGAGCCTCAGCCTCTTCATCCGTAACGTGGGCATAGTTTCCTGCACTATTAACTTTTCAGGGTGGTTATGAACGCCTGCAGGGAAGAGAAAGAGCTTAATTAAGAAATAAGGTGCCAGGGATGCCTGGGGGGCTCCGTCGGTTAAGCGTCCAACGTCAGCTCAGGTCACGATCTCACAGTTTGTGGGTTCGAGCCCCGCGTCAGGCTCTGTGCTGACAGCTCAGAGCCTGGAGCCTGCTTCAGATTCTGTGTCTCCCTCTCTCTCTGCCCCTCCCCCACTTGCATTCTGTCTCTCAAAAATAAATAAACATTAAAACATTTTTTTAAAAAGAAAGAAGGTGCCAGATGAATTAAGGAGCTGTTGTTTACAACTGTTGCAAAGCCACGCTTATCAGGAGCCTCCTGGGACCACTTGCCCACGTCTTGGTTCATCTCGATTCTCTAATGTAGACAGAACCTTGGGCAGGGTGCAGCAGCTCTCTGTTTAGAGCATTCTAGAATAGCAGCAATAATACGGTACATTTACAGAGCGCTCGCGGTGTGCTAATTGCTGTTGTAAACCCTTTATGGGCCTTCCGTCTTCCCAGTGCCTCTGCGAGGGAGGTATTAGTCCTCAATTCCTTAAAGGGGAAACCGAGGCACAGAGATCAAGGGAACAGCCCGTGTTCGAACACTGAATGTGTACCAGACACAAGCTTCAAGCGTAGGCAATCTGGTGCCAAGCTCTCAGCCTCTACCTGTGCCGACTCCTAGGGAAAAGGGGGAAAGGGTGGGTAGCAAGCTCTTAAAGGCCAAATCTGGCTCCTCTGCAAGGGAAACTGAGGCCCAGAGACAGGCAGTCACGTGGCCCAGCTCACAGAGCCTGTGAGTGCCGGATCTTGGTCTGCTGGTTGTTGTTAGGATTCTCTCCACCTGGTGCCTCGGGACTGAAATTTGGGGTCCCCCTCCCTGCTGTTAGCTGGGTGCGGGGCCCCACCTCCTCTAGTCTCACGGTTCAGGAACACCAACTCCCCTCAGGCCTGGTGAAACCAGACTGTCCCAGAGCCCCCCACCCCCCAGGAGCCCTCCCAGACCCCCGAGCCCTCCCAGAGCTCCCTACCCCCCCCAGGAGCCCTCCCAGAGCCCCCCGCCCCCCCAGGAGCCCTCCCAGAGCCCCCCACGCCCCCAGGAACCCTCCCAGAGCCCCCCACCCCCCAGGAGCCCTCCCAGAGCCCAGCTTCCCCCGAGAGCTCACATTTCCAGATGGAGGCCTCCCAGTTTCCTTGGCCTGGATCAATGTGGTATGACCGGATGAAAGTGGGGCTCACCGTGCTGACCACCACGTCGAATTCCTCCACTTCGGCTCGGAGGCAGTCGAAGAAGCCTAGAGCCGCGTGCTTGGAGGCGGCATCTGGAAGAGAGACGGGCCAGGGGTGGGTGCGGGGTTGGGGGGCAGCCCCGCTCCCCGGCTGGAGCGGGGGAGACGCAGGCTCCCAGAGCTCAGAAGGAAGGGGCCTCCGCCGTGGCCTCGCCCTGCCTCTCCCTTCATAGATGAGGACAGACAGACCCCGGTACCGAGCGATTTCTCCAGGGTCCCAGGGCCGGCTGGAGGCCTCGACGGACCCCAAGCACAAGTCTCCCCTCCTGCTTCCTGGCCCTTCTCCTCCGAGGGCATCTGAGCTACTCGCCAGGTTCACTCCACATGGTTGAGGCCGTGGGTTAACAAGAGCCTTTTCCGGAATTCCAAAGAGAGCGGAGAAGACATTCCTTAAAGCCTTGGGGACTTAGAAACCCCACTTCCCATTTTGGGGGTGTCCCCTGGAGGCTGAAACAGGCCAGGGGTGGGTGTACCGTGGTCTCTGCCATCGTGCTGACAGCTGTGGATGCATGCTCCTTGCAAGCCATCGGCCCCTCACCATGCAGGGTGAAGATGCAGGTGTCCTGGGGGGTGGGGGGCAAGGGAAAGCGCACTCTCTGTCTGCAGCCCCGGCCTCCCCTGGGCCCCGTGGCCCCAGATCTATTGTTCAGGGAGCTGGAAATCCTGATTTTGACGGAAATGTCCTCGTATTTAAATAATGAGATACTGACCAATTCTGCACCCAATTCCAACTCGTGGGCTCTTGCCCACAGCACCAAGTCTCTGACACCAGCTGGGGGTCCCACGACTTAATTGTGATGCTGTCTACCTGAAGATAAAGTCAGATCCCGCAGGGTAAGCGTTCTGTCCCCTGTGTGTCCCCTGTCCACACTCAATTCAGGCCAATCACACGTCCTAATTGTCACCTGCACTTCTGACGGATCAGCTGGAGATGGAAGGGTTCTGATCATCCCCTCCTTTATTTTTTTTTAATTTTTAATGTTTTTATTTATTTTTGAGAGAGAGAGAGAGGCAGCATGAGCAGGGGAGGGTCAGAGAGAGAGGGAGACACGGAATCCAAAGACAGGCTCCAGGCTCCGAGCTGTCAGCACAGAGCCTGACGCAGGGCTCGAACCCAAGGACCGTGAGATCATGACCTGAGCTGAAGTTGGACACTTAACCAACTGAGCCCCCCAGGCGCCCCGATCAGCCCCTCCTTGGGACTGATTGATTTGCTAGAGCGGCTCACAGAACTCAGAGAAATGTTTTACTTAGTAGGTCACTGGTTTACTGTAGAAGGACATAACTCGGGGCACCGGGGGGGCTCACTCGGTTAAGACCTAACCCGGGAATGGCCGGATGGAAGAGGTGTAGCGGGCGAGGTGCGTGGGAAGGGGCTCAGAGCTCCATGCCCTCGCTGGGAGCACCACCCTCCCCAAGTCCCCGCGAGCCCACCAACCTCGGAGCTCTCCAAAGCCGACCTTTCAGGATTTTATGGAGGCTTCATTATAGGCGTGGGTGATTAGATCACGGGGCTTTGGTGATAGAAAAATCTCCTGCCCCTCTCCGCTCCTTAGAGGTGGGGGTGGACTGGGAGTTCCCACCCTCTGTTACCTGGTTGGTGCCCCTGGCAAGCAGCACCCCCCACCCCGTCTTTAGATGGCATGCAAAAGTCACCTCGTTAATGTAACAAGAGACACTGACCACTCTTATCAACTTAGGGACTTCAAGGGTTTTAAAAGCTCTGTGACAGAAATGGGATGAAGACCAAATATATGTATTTCTTACTATAAACCACCATATCACAGCACTGCATCGCTAATTAAAAAGAGGCCGCCAGCATGCCGGCCACCCCAAGTGCCGTGAGGCTCCCAGGCTGCCCTTCCCTGGTCCATAAATGGATTTCCGTCCATCTGCTCTGGACCTGCGTGAGACTCGGGCTCCCTAATTCTCTCTTCTGAATGAAGAGAGACAGAGGCTATTATCCCCACTAATGAAGAATGAAGAGCTCCATCAGGACACCCCCCGTTTAAACTGTGGGGAGGGGGCGCCTGGGTGGGTCAGTCGGTGAAGCGTCCGACTTCGGCTCAGGTCATGATCTCGCAGTTCATGGGTTCGAGCCCCGCGTCGGGCTCTGTGCTGACAGCTCGGAGCCTGGAGCTGCTTCGGATTCTGTGTCTCCCTCTCTTTCTGCCCCTCCCCTGCTCACTCTGTCTCTTTCTCTCTCAAAAATAGATAAAACATTGTTTAAAAATTAAAAAAAAAAAAAACCGTGGGGATAACCCACAGGGGATAACCGTCGGCGCCTGTGGTTTTTGGTTATGGCAGCCAAAGGGGGCTCAGACAGGAGGCCCCCACCCAATTTTCTTTCCTCTCTCCCGCCCTCTGCCCACCAGACATTTACCAGGTTCCCATTTTGCACCGGGCGCTGTGGATCCTCAAGAAAGGTAGGCGGTGTGCACCCCGCCCTCCCGCATCCTACCTCCAGGGGGCGGGCGTGTCCCCAGCTGGATCCTTCTTTTCCCTGGGCTTTTTAAAGGACACCCGCCTTTGGAATTTTCTCTCCACGTCTCCTGGGATTCTGCCCCTTTCACTTCCCCCCCTTCCTCCCTCAGAACCTTCCATCCTTTCCCCCTTGCGTGATATGCGCCCCTCTCTTCCTTCTCAGCTATAACCTTTCCTGTCCTTATGGAGGAAGGGGCACTTGAGCTGGGGCCGCGTGCCCATGCCAGGAGGGGGCCCTGCGTCCAGCATTGATAGTGTTCAGCCGGGTGCGCATGCCCTGGCTACCTGTGGGCTGTGAGCTTCTGGGGGAGAGGGACCCAGTCACCTGCAAGCCGTAGGTGCTCAAAAATAGAAACCAAGGGCATGAAAGGAGAGCCAATAGACCATTTCTCGTCCGGACGCTCCCCTCCCTCATAACCATGTGGCTAGAACTGGACACCACAGCCCTTGTCTTAGGAGACATAACAAGAGGCCAAACGTTTTGGTCGTAGCAACTTACACGCTGAACGGAATGGGATTCCAAGCTTCCCTTGGATGTTATTCACTAGCACGATCTGGCCTGTCCTCCGGGAGATCATGTCGGGGAGCAGGGCTGGAAACGCAGGACAGAGTCACAGTTACGCATCGGAGACCAAGGCAGACGGCAGTGGGGAGACCCCTTCCCCTGCCCCCTTTCATCACGCAGGACCCCACTACCTCCCTGGCCATTCGGTTACAGCAAGAAACAGATGGACAGGAGCACGGACGTTCCTTATCCCGTGTTTCCTGAGAGTGGGCTGTGCTCAACGGGTGATTGCTGGGTGGTTTTCCGTGACCCACCCGTGTGCAACAGGGGGCACGGATCTCAGTGCTGAGAAAGGTCATAGGTCATCCTATTTCAATCCTCCTCTTGCCTCCAGCGGGAAGGCTCATATCGGTCCCAATGTGTCTTTAACACCGTCTCTGGTAGATGCGACTCTTTCGACAGAGAGAGGAACGGCCCCAGCCCTGTGTCTTGGGACAATCTACCGCTTTGTTCTGTTTTCAGGGTTCTCCTATTTTTAAAAATTTTTTAAATGTTTTTTATTTATTTTTGAGAGAGAGAGACAGAGTGCAAGCAGGGAAGGGGCAGAGAGAGAGGGAGACACAGAATCCGAAGCAGGCTCCAGGCTCCGAGTGTCAGCACAGAGCCTGATGTGGGGTTCGAACCCGCGAACCATGAGATCATGACCTGAGCCAAAGTCAGAGGCTTAACCGACTGAACCACCCAGGTGCCCCAGCATCCTCCTATTTATTGAGAGGGAAAATGGTTTTTAATTTATGGTGATATTCTGAAGACGTCCTCTGAAAAGAACTAATTTGAAAATGCAGAACTTTAAGGAATGAAATAAATAATAGTACAGGAGGAATGGGGATAGAGCAAAAAAAAAAAAATCAAGAGACTCAACTTTCAGAATGGCCATTGACATCGAGCCCTTGCATGTTATAGATGGGTAAACTGAGGCCCAGAGCTAGTGACTGGACTTCAGATCTCTTAGCAATAGAGAGGCCCAGCCAGGAAGATAAACCAGTCCTGGCTTTCCCCCTCCACTCTCTGCACCCCCCACTTTGATGCCAGTGAATCCTGAACTCTCAGAGGCACGGGGTCTCCACAGGGACCGGACCGGAGGGGACCATTATCTCTGGGGCATCATTTCAGAAGCTCTGGAAAGTCATCTGTCTGCTTTTGATAACTTTCCCTTCACCTGTCCTCATGCCCCAAACCCCGTTATCATGGAGATTGTGGCCGTAGAGAAGGCAGCTCTAAAATCACGCTTCCTCAGCCGGGGTACCCCACGCTCTAAATTCAGAAAGTCTCCACTCATACATCCTCCCTTTTGGATTCTTCTTTGATAAACTTTGGTGGGGGGGAGGGGGGGTCATTGCTTCAACTCTTGGTTCTATTCCGTGTCATCTCCAGCCCCAAACCCCCCAGGATCCAGACCTGCGTTTGACCTTGGCTGTGAGATATCTCCGCACAAGAGCCGCCATTTTACCCTCAAAAGGGATTCTGTTCTCCCTGTTTCTGCAAAGGGATTGACACCACATTGTGTGTCTTGTAGTTTGGGACAAATTTTCTCTTCTATATTTCTGAGGACAGAATCTCTACCCTTGACCAACTGTCATGGGTAGGAACAGATCAAGGGCAAGGGTGATGGATCAAAATAGATGCGAAGCATGAAGACAGTGGTCCAGTGATGTGGGATGGGATTGAAGGGAGAGCCGTGGACATTAGTTAAAAAGGGAGGGGGGATAAAGGGCAGAGCTTGGATGGGGAGGGGGTGTTCCCAGAGAGGGAGGTTGAAATATACTAGTAAGATACTCCCCAAATCCCTTTTCTTTTATCACCATTTATCGTCAGAATGCTGAAAGCTTTCACCGAATTGGTAGTTTTTCTGAGGGGGGCCTGGAGATTCTATCCACAATTGGGTGACCGTCTGGCTAAGTGACAGAGCCCGCCCTAGCAGTCGGTGGCCCAGAAATCTACGGGAAGGTCAAACTCACGAGACCTTTGGTCAGTGTGATGGGTCCAAAGTAATTAGCATCCATGATCTTCTTGTCGAGCTCCAGAGAAATCTTATGGGCAGGCCCCTTCACCTTCATGCTGGCATTGTTGATAAGGATGTCCACACAACCATAGCAGTCCAGGATCTCCTTGGCCACGTCTGGGACACAGCTGATGTCCGAGAGGTCCAAGAGGACCAGCTTTGGGGTGAATGTCTGCTGAACCAATGGAAGAGTCAAGGCATGTGTGGGAATACCTCCCTCTCGTGGACCTTGGGGGCGCCCCTGCACCCCTTGTGAAACTCAGGGCTCACGGAATGACCACAGGGGGGAAAAATGAGGAGGAAAAAGCGGAAATGGCTCTGGGAGGAAGGAAGCTGATAGAGATTCCATTCTTGGATAGCAGAGTCCAAACATGCACAGATGTAGTAATTGGTCTGAACTTTTGGCCAAGGGGCCAGAACTGACCGATCCAAATGTATATCATCCTTTACAGAGGAGGCCATGCGTGGATGCCAGTGGTGACATCATTACAAGATTTTAGAAGCTCCTTTTTTGCAAATGGCTTGCGAAGCTGACGTACAAACCACAGGAGAATCTGTCATAGTGCTTCGTAGCCACATTTCATTTTTCACCAAAATCTTACACACCGTGGTTTGGAGCACCCCCTGTGTGCCAGGCATTGCGTTCGGCCCTAGACACTCCCTGCCATCAAGACTCTCATGGTCTAGGGGCGCCTGGGTGGCTCAGTCGGTTAAACGTCCGACCTCAGCTCAGGTCATGATCTCACGGTTCGTGAGTTCGAGCCCCGTGTCAGGCTCTGTGCTGACAGCTCGGAGCCTGGAGTCTGCTTCGGATTCTCTGTCTCCCTCTCTCTGACCCTACCTTGCTCGCACTCTGTCTCTCTTTCTCTCTCAAAAATAAACATTAAAACAAACAAACAAACAAGACTCTCATGGTTGAGAGCAAGGAACAGGTTGGGAAATTGATGACACCATGTAATAAAAGCAATCCCAATGTTTGACCAACATTAGTCCTGAAGAGAAGCTTCCTTGGTCAAATTTGTTTGGAAAACACAGACGATTGTATGTTCTTCTTGGGGACACGCAACGCACATTAGCATATCGAAGGCTCTAAAAAGTCCTGCGTAAAGAAACCTTCACTGGGTATTTCCCACACAATCTACTTCAGCACGTTTGTTTAATTCAATACCTGGTAACATCCCCCCAAACAGAACCCGAATGCTGTGTTGTCTGGTTTGTTCCATTCCCCCAAATACCAGGCTTCGTTCTGAATTATTTTTGGTTATTTCCCAAAAGTAATTCAACATCAAGGGCAAAAAGCAAAAACAAAAATACCAACAAACAACAACAAAAAAATGAAAACAAAAACAAAAACAAAAATAAAACACAAAACAAAACAAAAAACTCCCAAACCATGACAAAGCTCTGAAGGCAGTCCTCCAAAAAAATACTTTGAAAACTACAACCTCCTGGAAAGTGTTCATCTCTCAGTGGCTTCTCAGAAGGTGACTTCGCTTCCCAGATTTCTTTGACAGAAATATCATTTGAGGTATTATTTTATTTTATTTTTTAAAGATTTTATTTTTTTAATGCTTCTTTTATTTTTGAGAGAGAGAAAGTGCAAGCAGGGGAGGGGCAGAGAGAGAGAGAGGGAGACACAGAATCTGAAGCAGCCTCCAGGTTCTGAGCTGTCAGCACAGAGCCCGATGCGGGGCTCGAACTCACGAATCGCGAGATCATGACCTGAGCTGAAGTCAGATGCTCCTCAGACTGGGCCAGCCAGGAGCCCCGGAGGTCTTATTTTTAAAAAGTCAGCTCTAAGAGTTTGTCATCACTCTCATACCTGTGTCCCGCTCTGGCTTCTGGATCCCCATGGACCCTGACTTAAATACAATAGGGGGTGGGGAGGGTGAGTTGCTGGGGAGCAAATCCTTGGCAAGAATGGTCAAGACGAGTAGCAGACGTGCCTGTGTCAGGATTAGTGAGACCACTGCCTCCCGTCCTCCCAGAGCAATCACCAATGTCACCCACCTGCTCAAAGGGCTGCTAAACACACACACACACCCACACCCACACACACACACACACACACACACACCAAACCAGTGAAGGCTAAGGGTGCCTGGGAGCACCCCCCAGCCGACTGGAAGAAGACCTTACCTTGCTGGGGTCAGCCACGCTGATCAGGGCATCATACAGGGTCTGTAGCCTCTCCCAGTTCTTCCCACACAGCACCAGCCTTGCCCCACCAGTGTGGAACACCCGAGCACACTCTGTGGGGAAGAAGGAAAGAGGACAGGGCGCACTGTGTGGACGGAGCCACTGATGACGAGGGTCTCTCTTACGAAGGCAAGATTTCAAAGGATTCGAAAGTCCTCGGGCCACGGAAAGCCTTTGGAGGTCATTTCATTCGGCTTCCCTCCAGGGACGGAATTTTGTTTCTCCCTTCCAGCCTCGGCATCGTTACCGCTCGTGAAGGGGAGCTCAGAGTGGGATGAAACAGCCCGTCCTTTGTGGGATGGTTTTGATTATAAGGACATTTGTCCCGAAGCTGGACAGAAAGGTGACCCTGTCCACCTAGCCCTCCAGGGTCAAAGCCCTCACAGATCTTAATCTAAAGATATCGGAGGGGCGCCTGCGTGGCTCAGTCGGTGGAGCATCCAACTTCAGCTCAGGTCATGATCTCACAGTCCATGGGTTCGAGCCCTGCATCAGGCTCTGTGCTGCCAGCTCAGAGCCTGGAGCCTGCTTTGGATTCTGTGTCTCAAAAATAAATAAACATTGAAAAAAAAAGACATTGGAAAGAGCCATCATGTTTTTTTTTCCCCCCACATAACGCCACCATTTTCCTGCACATTTTCTCTGTGGATAGATACTCCAGCCACGGTTCTTTTTATTAAAAAAAAAGATAAGCCTACCTTCTGTCTAGTTCATTTTATTCTGAACGAATTCCCGAGTCATCCCATCTAGGACTTTCTCAACTGGGCAAGGGCTGCTAGACGCACACCACTCTCGCATAGCCATTGTGCTGGTACCTAAGAACAAGAAAAGCTAACATATTTTGGGCATGAATTTGTTCTAGGGACTCTTGAAAGAGATTTACATATATTAGCTTATTTAATTGTTACAGTAACGGCATGAGGTGGTGTCTCGGGTGGGTTTCCCAGGAGCAGAATCAGAGACGGGGAAGCAGGCAGGCAGCCAGGAGTGCTTGTCAGAGAAAAATCCATCAGGGAAAAAGGTCTCAGGTAAAGCGTAGTCTTGGTTGGATCCAAGGAAAGTTCTGGAGTGTACGCCCCTCTGCCGAGCTGTCCCACTTGGAGGCGAGGGGACCAGTCCGTGTCTACTCAGCTGATGGAGTGTCCCTCCAGGGCTGGGCGCAAAGGGCGTGGAAGCCTCCAGGGCAGGCAGTGTCCACCAGCAGAGGGAAGGTGTGTGAGCCACGCTGCCAACACTCACAGAGCCTGGGGATCAGATAAACTGGCCACGTAGAGAGACCTGGGAAGGGCATCCCCAAACACCCACGCAGTTTCACACCACGTGGCGGAGAGCGTGGACTGAGCGAGCACGACTGAGGACACCTGGGTGGCCCGGTGCCCACAGGGGGCTGGATTCCTGAATGCAAGGGCTCCAAGCGCTTTCATGCTTGCGTGCATGTGCAGAGAAGGGGGCCGGCTGGGGTTTGCTCAGCAAGCACGTGGGCAGGGGGATCGTGGTATTGGAGGAGAACGGTTTGTGGTGCTGGACCCTTCGTTCTCGGCCAGGTACACACACGGACGCAGACAGATGGCGGTCCCAGTGAGGTCTAGAGCCAGGTGTGCTGGGTGTGGCTGCGAGCGGGCAGGAGGGAGGAGGTGGGCGCTTCTGCCGACTGACAGAAACCTAAGCCAAGAAATAACCGCGTGGGCAATGTCACCTTGAGTTGTTGGGACCGTGGGGAAGGGTTCATTTCTCCCCACGCAGCCACGATGGCCGTGTTTTACAAACCCAAGGCCTGAGGTTCAGTGAGTAGAAATGACTCACCCACAGTCCCACAGAGGGTCGGCGGTGAAGCCAGGGTGGGACACTTAGCAGGGACACGCCTGGGGGGCCGGGCTGGTTCTCCACCTCTCGGCCCACCTCCCAGACAGGAGCATGTGGGGCGGAGGGTACCGTCGCCCACTCATACTCTACATCTTCAAGCTGAGCACGGGGGCAGGTGAGGGGCCTGTGACCTTGACCCCCTTGGGAGAAGCAGCCAGGAGCGCTCACGGTCGCCCACCACTTCTCCGCGAGAACCTCGCCTCTCTCAGGTGCGCCCGGGTGGCTGGAGCCCAGGGATGCATCCACCACTGCGGAACAGCGAGCCTGAAGGCGTCCTCCCAAATGAGTCATTTCAAGTCGTTTCTGCCGCCACGGGCGCGGGTATAGGCGCGCACTCTTGGTCTGATTCCTGATCGGCTCAGCACAGCGTTTCTCTCGTGCCAGGAACGTTGGCTCCAGGCTTTTCCTTTCTCACGCAGCACCCATGAGCCTCGCCCTTCCTTCCACATCTCCTTGACTCTAAGGTGCCATCGGACGGAGATGCTTTCTGATTCCAGGGGGATTAAAATGCCGAAGGGGGGCCTGTGACCGTCGGAAGAGGAGTTGACCGACAGGCAAGCAACCCGGTTTCAGAAACGTTTTAGGGTGCGCCTCGGAGATGCCAAAACACAGGCAGGACGCTGAGCTCTTCGAGGCACAGACAGCTTAAGGGTGTTGAGACTCCCTCTTGCCTAAGACACAGTGGGCACAAAGTGACCCATGGGGCGCCTGGGGGGGCTCAGGCAGTTAAGCATCTGACTCTTGATTTCGGCTCAGGTCATGATCTCACGGTTCGTGGGATCGAGCCCCGCATGAGGCTCTAGGCTGACAGCATGGAGGCTGCTTGAAATTCTCTCTCTCTCTTTCTCTTTCTCTCTCTCTCTCTCCCTCTCTGTCCCTCCCCACTCATGCTCTCTCTCTCTCTCTTTCTCAAAAGAGAAATCACACAACGTGACCCGATTCCCAATGTGGCTGAGTCGTGTGTGGGCTTGAGGCAAGTTCACGTGTCCTGATCTTTGTCTGATTTCCCTGGTCCACAGCTTGGCGCGGGGTCCTTGCAACTCTCCAGGGCTACCTGCCGGCTTCGGTCGGGTCCCCGGGGGATGGAGGCTGTGCTGTGGGCGACGCAAATCCGGCACCATCGGCCCAGGGCCTGTCCCTTTTCTATTGCCTCGGACCTGAGAAGCAGAGCAGCCCGAGTGTGTAGCTGCTGTGGGCAGCTGCGTGTTATTTGAGGCCACGCACGCCCAGCTTCTCACGTTACTTCTAAATATTTGGACTCTTTTTTTTTTGTTTTTTTTTTTTGTTTTTTTTTCCAGCGTTGCATTTCTCTCCAGGGCGGGTCCGTTAAGACACAGTGCAACAGGACACTGACGTTAGGGCAGAGACTAGACCAAATTCCTCTGAAAATGCCATGTTGCTCCTGAGATCTATTTCCTGGGTGCCTGATTTGAACATTGGGTCACTATAACCCGAACGAGGCTCAAAAAAAAAAAAATTAAAGAGATAATTGAAACAGATAGATATCTCTCAGCAATAACACAGAAATTCAGAAGGATATCGGACTGAGCAACCTTCTCAACCAACCAACAGGGTCTAATCGACGTTTTGTGGGCCAGTCCTCCCAACCACGGCAGAATGCACACCCTTTTCATGCACCTGCATATCGTTCACGGAGATGGGCCGTGTCCTGGGCCATAAAGCACACACTCAACAAATTTAAAAGAATCGAAATCATACAAAATATGTTCTCTGATCATATTGGAATCTCGTCCGAAATCAACAAAACACATCGACGACAACATACTTACCCAAATGAGTCCCATAAGGTGATCACATTTAAAAGAAATTTTTTTTTCAATGTTTCATTTATTTTTGAGAGACAGAGAGAGACAGCATGAGCCAGGGCAGGGGCAGAGAGAGAGGGAGACACGGAATCGGAAGCAGGCTCCAGGCTCCGAGCTGTCAGCACAGAGCCCAATGCGGGGCTCGAGCCCACGAACCGCGAGATCATGACCTGAGCCGAAGTTAGACGCTTAACCGACTGAGCCACTCAGGCGCCCCAAGATGGTCACTTTTAAAGGCATTTAGTAAATAAACTTTTTTTTTCTAAGTGCTTATTATACATCAAGCTTTGATCCAGGTGCTGGGACACTGGGATAAAGAACACACAGTTTCCACCATAAAGGAGATTAGTTCTGGGGGACCAGCTGAGAAGCATATGTGTAGAGCACAGCATGAGGAGTGTGGGAGCAGCGGGTTGTTCAGATGAGGAGCCACAGGACCCCAGAGGCCAGTTCCTCGGGGAGCACGCAAGAAGAAGGAGCAGGGGGCCAAGGAAGGCTTCACGATGAAGAGTCTCCCGTTGGCGGCTGGCCTGGTGCTGTGTGGACATGTTCTGTTTGAAGGACAAGTTTCCCCCAGCACGGACTCTGACTGCCCCTAACAACTAGCCCCTGTCATCTTGTTTCTGATCTGGTTGAC
Organism: Cryptoprocta ferox; assembly: GCA_028646485.1. NCBI lineage: Eukaryota > Metazoa > Chordata > Mammalia > Carnivora > Eupleridae > Cryptoprocta > Cryptoprocta ferox. Next base: position 3,677,525 of record CM053565.1, read on the forward strand.
AAATGTGTGTGCACTGGCTTGTCCCTGGAGAAGCTAGACTCTGTGTCCCTCCTCCCTTCTGAGCATGGCGTCTAATGATGCAAGATGTTCTCCTTGGGAATTGCTCCTGGGACCCAGGGAGGGCCAGCTTATCTGCTTCATGCTTTGTTTATTTTTTTAATGTTTATTTATTTTTGAGAGATAGAGATCATGAGCGGGGGAGGGGCAGAGAGCGAGGAGGACAAAGAATCTGAAGCAGAGAGCATTACGTGGGGCTCGAACCCATGAATTGCGAGATCGTGACCTGAGCCTAAGTCGGCAGCTTAACCGACTGAGTCCCCCAGGTGCCCCCATGCTTTGTTGTTTGTGTCACATCGTGAGCCTGGGGCGATCACCCTGGACTAGAACTCATCTTCAAACCATGTCATTGACTCCCATTGGGATGCCCAAGGGAATGAGGTTCTTCAAGAATTCCCGAACGGAAGGTTACAGATGTTCTCCTGATGGCAGCACCAAGAGATTAGCCACTGCCCCTCCCCAGGGGGGCTTTTTGGAAGGGACAGGGTTCATCTCAATACCCAGCACATAATGGACTCATTGGATACCTGTGGAGTGACTTAATGAGTGTTTGTCTATGTGGGTTCTATGCTTGATTAAAAATAACAAAAACAACAGCAAAAATGATGCCCAAATTATCCCATACGCAGCTGCACCGACATCGTTAGGAGTGATAGAGTCAGTCTTACAAACCTAAGGACATTTACTACCGTATGTCACAGATGCCACCCAGCAGAAAAGCGCCCTGAGACCATATACATCAGGGGTCACAAGCATTAAGTGCCTTCAAGGCCAGGAGGTAATATGGTTGAGGTCATCAGTCTGAGTGTGATACAAGGATCGGTAGGTGTGTAGCGCTCTGCAGGGCACACTTCCTGCCTGAATTTGCTCATCGTTACGACCCTTGCGAACACCTGACTGCTTCTACGTGCTTTCCGTCGAGGAATTCATTCATTCCTCCCAACAACACTGTGAGCTAGACATTACTGGTGTCCTCGCTTTCCTAGATGAGATTCCCGAAGCAGAACAGGTAGCAGGTGACGGAGCCCCCAACGCAACCCAGAGCCCAAGTCTGGGCTCAGAGTTGGTACGCCGCCCTGTCCAAGGGCTTTGCCTTTCAAAAGTTCTGGAACCCCTTGAGCGCAAAAACAAGTGACACCTGCTGACCAGTTCCGGCCCTAAGGCTGCAAGTTGGCAACCCAGCTCTCCTAGGCTGTGAGTTCGCATCCCTGCCGTCCCGATCCCCTTGTTGCCCAGGCGTGGGGAGCTACAGCTCCCAAAAGAGAAGACGCTCACTGGTTAGCGACGGACCCTGGGAGAGGACACAGCCTCGACTTCCCCCTCCAGCCTAGCAGGTGGGCCCCACACCATCCTGCTTCCTCCCGTCCCTCCTGTCGCGAGTGGGTGCGGCGGGGGTGGATCCAGCTTACCCTTGCCCAGCCCTGAGATGGCATCCGTGAGCACCACGACTTTGTTCTGCACGGCTGACTTGGACCACAGCCGGGACACCTCTTGGTAAATGAAGAGAAGGCCACTGATTCCCAGGAGCAGCAAAGGCAGCACAAACACAGCCGTGACTCCCATCTTGTTCTGGGGGGGCGGGGATGACAGGGGTGGGGGTTGGGAAAGGACTTGGCTTTGCAGAGAGACTCTGATGAGAACCCCCTGCGCAGGGGGGCGGCCCACAGCTACAAGGTGCATTCACCATGCACCCACGTGTCCTCTCCAGGGAGCCGGGCCCTGTGCAAGCGCCCGGAGGGCTCCTTCTGGGCGAAACACCCAGTGAGCCCGCTAATCCCCAAACATTCAATGAATAGGAAAGTACTCACGGTGTGTCCAAAAGCAAACGGAATCCGGGGCCTGCCCTCCCAAAGGTTAATTACAAATTTAATTAAAATGGGTCTGCATTTCTGGAAGGAAATTCTTGTGTTAAGGCCACTTGCTCGGGCCCTAATGACTATTTATAGCTCTCAGCGCACTGAAGGGCTTTTCAGGGTAAATATAGTGTCTATTCTGATATTCAGGGACACATGCTGGCCGGGTCTGATTTCAGAGCTCTTGCCAGAACTTTTAAAGCTCTCTGGCTTGCCCGACTATGACAGGTTTTCTCTGTAGTTCGGGGCTGGGCATTAGGGATCAGGACCCGGGATTTTCAGTGCAAACATCCCCGCACCCTGTTCCTATAACCCTTGGATCTGGTAGCTTCCAAGTAGCTCAGGCCCGCGTGGCCGAGAGCCATCTGGCCTTCCTTTTCGGGTTGGGGATGAAAAGAAGAGAAGAACCATTAAGACTGTGGCAGAATGAACCCCTGGTAAGTGTGACATGAACAGAGTGTGGGGGTGTTTCTTCTTAGTCAAGCTATTTCACCTCTCTGGGCCTTAGCTTCCTTATCTGTAAAGTGGGCATAACAGAGTCATTTTGCAGGGCTCTTGGGAGGGCAGACTGAGATACTGCGTATTAACCCTACACAGACCCAGCTCACAAGAAGATGACTATTATCCCCTTGAAGGATTAAGAACACGAAGAGTTTGGGGCACCTCTCTGGTTCAGTCGGTGGAGCGCATGACCCTTCATTTCAAGGTCATGGATTCGAGCCCCGTGTTGGGCATAGAGATTATTTAAAAATAAAGTCTCAGGGGGCACCTGGGGGGCTCAGTTGGTTGAGTGTCCGGCTTCGGCTCAGGTCATGATCTCATGGTTCCTGAGTTTGAGCCCTGTTTTGGGTTCATTGCTGTCAGCCTGTCAGCATAGAGCCTGCTTCAGATTCTTTGTCCACACCACGCTCTGTCCCTCCCCCAGGTACACTCTTGCTCTCTCTCTCTCGCTCTGTCTTGCTCTCTCTCAAAATAAATAAATAAAGAAATAGATTCACAAAGTTGTTACTGTCTTGCTGAAGATTCATCCATATTGTGTGAGGTTGGAGATTACTCATTGGCACTGCGTGAATATACCTCACATTTTTTACTCCTTCCCCTGAGAGTGCCACTTGGGATGGAGGTATTTTTTAAATAAAACTATTCTTCGAAATTAGGAATGAGGAAATTTCCAATGAGTATTTTTTTTAGAGGACCCACCTACACTGGGAGGCTGAAAATGTGATCCGCGGCATAATGTCTACATGCCAAGGTTGGCTCGGTCAACACACAAGTTCTTTAGTTACCTTGTTCAAGTGCGGCCACGGCTGTGGTCCGACCATTCACACCTGTATCTGATGAGAAGCCCCAGAGCGGTACAAGGACCTTTATAAAAGGGGAACTATTTGAGTTTCCTATAATAGTTCATGGCAGCCTTTTATTTAAGTAGGTGCAGATGACAGTGGTTATTCAGGATCAGGTGCGCTGACAGACTCATCTGCCTCTTCCACACGGACATTCCAGGTATAGTTTCTATGCTGCTGTGAACAGTGATCATCAGCCATCCGCCTAAAGGCTAGCAAACATCCTCAGATGTCAGCCTAATGTTTCCAGAATGTCCGGAAACGTCATTCATTGATTCTGTCATTTATTTCTCAACCATTATTTTGCCCACTATCATGAGCCAAGAAGAGTTCTAAGTGTGAGGAACACAGTAGTGAATGACCTAGGAGACCACCCGCCCTCACGGAGTTTTCTAACCCCCTTGTGTTGGGAAGCAGACAATGAATCCACAAGAAAATAATCCTGTAGTATGTCAGAAGGTGGTGAGTCCTACAAGAGGAAAACAAAGCCCAGGGACTCCCTTAGTGTCCAGGCAGGAGACAAAATTTCCTTGGGCAGTTCACAGAAGGGTGATTTGCCAGGGCCACTGAGGCACCCAGAGACCGGCAACAGTGAGAAGATGTTAGCACCCCTTTGGACACGGGATAGAAAAAGAGTTACTGCAGCCCAATGAGAGGAGCCAGAAGTTGGGGTCAGAATGGCAGGGGAGGGAGGGAATCTAGCAGATTCTATAGCCATAGAAAGTAGCAGCTACTTCCTGTGAAAACAAACCAAAGCAGGAAAAAATACCTTGATGGCCTTCTTTCCCGTCTCTGATACCATGGTGTGTGTGTTTTTTAATTTTTTTTAAACGTTTATTTATTTTTGAGAGACAAAGAGAGACAGAGCAAGAGCGGGGGAGGGGCAGGGAGAGAGAGACACACAGAATCTGAGGCAGGCTCCAGGCTCTGAGTGGTCAGCACAGAGCCCGACGCGGGGCTCAAACTCATGGGCTGCGAGATCATGACCTGAGCCGAAGCCGGACGCCTAACCGACTGAGCCCCCCCAGGCACCCCACCATGGTGTGTTTGAACAAGCATGGGGCCGGCGGGGAAGAGAAGTGGACCAGCAGGAACAACATGGTGTCTTGCCCACCTGATTGACAACAGCCCCTATGCAATGATTAGTCTCTTGAGGACACGCTCACAGGACCAAATACCTTCAAACTCATTCCTACTCAGTGTCATTACAAGACGAATGTCCGCACATCTCTTCCCCAAATTTCCGCGTCACCGATTCTTTTTTCCATAGCCTCCAACAAGTTGGCCAACCCATTATCCAACTACCAATAGGACTGTGTAGATCTGTACCCCAGGCTGTCTTTCCATCCAAAGGAAGTGGACAATAGGTAAGCACTCAGAGTTCTGTGCATGGAAGGTCTTCCTTCTCCACCCTGCGTCAGAGCCACTCTTAAGTGGGGTCGCCTCCCTCTAGCTGATGCCAGTGTATCAGACACACTTATCTGCAAGCCAGCCCTGCCATTTTCCTTTAGTGGAAGGCAAAGGCAGTCAATCAGCACAGGTGGGTGTCATGGAGTTTTAACGCAATGTGCTAGTGCCTTCTCTACCTGCTTGGGCCGAAGGTCAGGTCTCTCTAACTGAGGGGATCCCTGCAAGGGCTGAGAGCTGGCTCTCTGCTGACTGCGCTACCAGCATCTGGGGCAGCAAATCCATCCGTGAAGAGGAATCTGAGTGTCACATCACAGGGTCTACCACGGGAGAGGGGAAAAGGCAAACTGAGAATAAGTCGCTCTGATTTCATGTAGGGTGATCAGAGAGTGCTGGTCAAAAGATGATGAAAAAGTGACAGATGTCTGAGGAAGTGATGGGGATCAATGGGGGACAGATGTTCTAGGCAAAGAGACCAGCAAAATGCAAAGGCCCTGAGGCAGAATGTGCTTGAAATCTTAAGCATATCTGAAGGCTCCACCCTCAGCTCCAAGCCCAACGTGGGGCTTGATCCCACAGCTCTGGAATCGTGACCTGAGCCGAAATCAAGAGTCAGATGCTCAACTGACTGAGCCACCCAGCTGCCCCAATTTTTTATTGAAGCGTAATTAACATGTAATGTTATATTAATTTCAGGAGTGCAACATATCGATTTGGTAATTCTACATATTTTCAATGCTCACCCTGATAAGTGTGGTCACCATCTGTCGCTGTATAATGTTATTAGAATATCATTGACTATATTCCCTATGCGGTGCTTTTCATCTTTGTGATTTATTTATTTTATAACCAGCAGTTTGTACCTCTGAGTCCCTTTTATCTATTTCACCCATCCCCCATCCACCATCCCTCCCCCTTTGGAAACCACCACTTTGTTCTCTGTATTTAGTTTTTGTTTGATTATTTTGGGTTTTTAGATTCCACATATAAGTGAACTCATGTGGTATTTGTTTTTCTCTGACTTATTTCACTCAGCATAATACTCTCCAGATCCATCCATGTTGTTGCAAATGGCAAGATCTCATTTTTAATGGCCGAATAATATTCCATTGTATACATATATCTTCTTTATCCATTTATGTATTGATGGACACTTGGAATGCTTCTGTACTTGGCTCTTGTAAATGCTGCAATAAGTATTGGGCTGTATATACCTTTTCAAGTGAGTGTTTTTGTTTTCTTTGGGCAAATACCCAGTAGGGAAATTACTGAATCATACGGTAGTTCTATTGTCTATCTTAGCAAAGCTAGAGGAAACTGAGACACCTTGGCTCTTTTTCCTTTTTTTTTTTTTAAGTTTTTAAAAGTTTTTATTTTGTTGAGAATGAGAGAAAGAGTGGTGGGGAGGGGCACAGAGAGAGGGGGACAGAGGATCTGAAGCGGACTCTGTGCTGAAAGCAGAGAGCTCAATGCGGGGCTCCAAGTCATCACCCGTGAGATCAAGACCTGAGCCGAAGTTGGACGCTTAACCGACTGAGCCCCCCGCCGAGGCGCCCCTCTTTCTTGATCTGGGTGGTGGTTATGGGCTGTGTTCACTGTCTGAAAATTCACTAAGCAATGCACTTAGGGTTAAGTGTGTTATACTTTAATAAAAGCGACAATTTAAAACTCTTTAAAGGAAGAAAAGTGCCTTGGGAGCTCAGAGGGTGTAGCAAAGAGTCAGTTTTGACTGGAACCTCAGGGACCAAGCACCTTGTGTCCTGCCCCGGCATCTAACTGATCACTGCTTCTCTCTCGAAGTGCACCTGGGCCATCCGAGGACCTCAGCTTCTCTGAAAACGCATTTTTCTCTTTGGTGCCTTCAGCCACATTCTGCACAGATGTGTTTTGTTTTGCTTTGCTTTCTAATTTTTTTAAGTTTATTTTATTTATTTTAGAGAGAGAAAGCGAGTGCAGGGGAGGGGCAGAGAGAGGGAGAGAGAATCCTAAGCAGGCGCCGCACTGCCAGTGCAGAGCCCGATGCGGAGCTCGAACCAGGAACCGGGAGATCATGACCTGAGCCGAAATCAGGAGTCCGATGCTCAACCGACTGAGCCCCCCAGGCGCCTCTTGCTTTGCTTTTTAAAAGAGAACTGAGTGTCGCTTTGTGAACATTTCCTACGTGGATACACAGGGGTGACGACCCTGTACACTGTGGAGGGCAGAGGCCGTTGGGCACGGACCCCTCCGCTCTCGGTGAGGAAATAGCCCAGGAGACCTCAGCATGCCCCCTGGTTGGGCTCATTCTGGCAAAAATCCATTTGACATCTTTCCAAATAGGCCTGGTTCAACAAAACACAGAATTCCATGGGACCATTATTTGTTAGGCACATCCCTGACTAGAGCCCCAAACATGAAGAAATTAGCTCATTTCTCCTTATTCTGTGGTTACAAGTCAGCAGAAGCAGATTGAGTGATTTTATTTGGGACATTCAGGGTTCGTTTGCTTGTTTTTCTAGAAATGATGGGTTCACTAAACACATAAATACTTTCCTTAAATGAATCTAAGTTAGGACATAATTAGGGTTGTCATAATTTAGCAGCTGATTAAAAAAAAAAAAAACCAGAGACCCAAATTATGTATCTAACAACCAGTGGCCTCGATAATATATTAGTTTAAAATACAAGATAAATTTATATAATATTATAGCTGAACACATTAGGGAACATGTAGAACTGCTTCAAACAAAACTCTCACGTTTAGCAATGTTTATTTTATTTTATTTTTAATTTTTTAATGTTTATTTATTTTTAAGAGAGAGACAGAGTGCGAGTGGGGGAGGAGCAGAGAGAGAGGGAGACAACAGAATCCAAAGCAGGCTCCAGGCTCTGAGTGGTCAGCACAGAGCCCGACGTGGGGCTCGAACTCACCAGCCATGAGATTGTGACCTGAGCCAAAGTTGGACGCTTAACCCACTGAGCCACCCAGTCCCCCATAGCAATGTTCATTTTTAGAAGCAAAAGTGCCTGGCAATTTAAATACAATAATTCCAACATTTGTTCTACTTAGTTGCAATAAGATGTCATTCCATTCGACTGTTCTCATTTTATCATTTGATTATTCTTCCAGTGGATTTTACTGTAGGTAGAAATTAGGAAATTTCTAAGAAAGTGTCTATTTAAAGTCACACAAAACTAATTTTTTAAATTTAAATTTGTGGCTTCCTGATGACCATAAAAAAAGGAAGTATGGGATAGTCACACATCTTAGCAATCTGTGCCTGTTAATTAAGGGAAAAAATTTCTGGGCACTCTTCTGTCAACAAAGATGTGTGGGTAACACAGTTTCTACCTTTGTAGTTAGAACCTTGCTTTCCCCTTTCTTCACCTTTTCTTACCCTTAGTGTTCACATGTTCCGTCTCCTTTGGTTACCTTTATTAAACTCACTGTCAGGAAAGCTTGAGATGCTCATTCATACTAGAGTGTCGATGGTTGATCTCTTTCGTAAGCGTGATCTCACTTAAAGACACTGGCATTTTACCAGGAATCAGCAGCTGAAGCCAAAGGTGGTTAATGAAGGGTAAGATGGGGGTAGAAAATCTACCTGGACCACAGCCTTCAAAGTCCACCCCAGAGACGTTCATGGTGGACGTAAGCGCTGGCTGGTCTGTCCGTACAGATCTGGCAGGCGCGAGCGCCAGCTAGCACACGGACACCTTCCCTGGGGCACTTGGCAGGTGCTCAGATACACTCACAAGGGTGTGCCCGGCAGCGCTGGGAGCAGCTTCCATTTCCCAAACACTTTCCGAAGCCTTGGGTTCCGGGGGTTTGTGTTGAGAGTGCTTACTGCCTTTCCGGACCCTCCGCTCTTCTATGAACTCCAGGCGGGCGGCTGTATATTTGCTCATGGCCATGACCGACACAGCCATGCAGAGGGCGAAAGAACCCCACGCGAGGCTGTCGACAAAAGGCACAGTTAGGCAAGAGTGTGGGGCTGTGGCCTAGGGTTTCCGGCCGGAGGTCAGTCCGATGAAAACCCAGCTCTTAGTTCCACCAAACTTGGACCTGGACTTCGGATCACAAGTTTCAGCCAATAGTGTTGTTGAGAGAACAGATTTCTGAGTCATTGTGGCCAGTTTGCACTGCGGGTTTACGCCCGTCTCTTAGGAACTGTGCACCCTTGAGCTGATGACTTTACCTCTCTGTATCAGTTTCCTCATCTGCGAAGTTTGACCAATAGTAACACTGCACACAGGATATAGAAGTGTTACTTTTTTGTTATTGTGGTTGTGCGTGGCTCTAACCCAGAACACCAGCACTGGGTGTTGTTACTTTAAAATTTTTTTTAATGTTTATTTATTTATTTTTAATTTATTTTTGAGAGACAGACAGAGACAGTGTGAGCAGGGGAGGGTCAGAGAGAGAGGGAGATACAGAATCCGAAGCAGGCTCCAAGCTCCGAGCTGTCAGCACAGAGCCCGACGCGGGGCTCGAACTCACAGACCGCGAGATCATGACCTGAGCTGAAGTCGGACGCTCAACCGACTGAGCCACCCAGGCACCCCTGTATGGTATGACATGGCTGAGACTCTGTTAGGGACAGAACTTATCTGTCCGTTAGAAACAGGGGCAGGGTCTCCCACCACTGAAGTGTTTATTAGGCGGTATTATAACCCAGGACTTTTCCCCGGAAGCCGTGTTTAAGAACGGAATAAACATCAGCGTCCCCATTTCTTGAGGACTGGAGTCTGTGCCAAGGAGTTTACAAACATAATCTCTTTGAATGGCTATGGACACATGAGACAGGTCTCATCACTTTCCAGATGAGAGAGCTGGGCTACAGAACGGTTAAGAAATAATCCAAAGTCAGAGAGGGGAGCAATGGCCAAGGTCCTGCAAGACGTGGGTGCAACCTTCCCGCTCCATCAGGCCTTGGGCACCATGGCCGGCAACTCACCAGTACGACCAGCCGTAGTCCCACGTCTGAGGCTTCCAATCTTCTGGACCCAGGTTCACAGCGATTTGAAAGATGGTCGTGTACATCATGTGGGCCACCATGCCTAGGAGCCCTGCACAAGGGAAGCTCTGTGAGACACAGGTGGGAATGGGGGGTCTCCACTTTGGGAGAGTTGACGGTGAAACCCAGGAAGGGTTCTTCTTGAGCCCTTCTAAGCGGCTTTCACGTCTCACGTTCACACTAATTCCTTGCTGTCTTGAATGCGCATGGTGTGTGTGCATTCCTCTGACACGCCGTTCCTCTCACGGCCACCTCTCCCAGTGTGTCAGGCCCCTGCGTCCCAGTGCCCGGAGGCGCCGATGTTCTGTTCTCTCTTTCCCAGGGCAGAGGAGGGGTCCTTCTAGCACATTTGGCCTGAAGCCACACTCCGAGGTGTTCTCTTCTGTTATTTGTTTGCATGTGGATGGTTTGCTAACGCTGGGATACTTTCGGTAAAAATCCGAGTACAGGGGACGAGCCTGGGTGGCTCTGTGGGTTAAGTGGGTTAATCCGACTCTTGATTTCTGCTCAGGTCATGATCTCACGGTTTCTGAGTTCGAGCTCTGCACTGGGCCCTGTGCTGACGGTGCGGAACCTGCTCGGGATTCTTTCTCTCTCTCTCTCTGCCCCTCCCCCGCTCGAGCTCTTTCTCTCTCTCAAAATAAATAAATAAACATAAAAAAAAAAAACAAGGAAGGTGTCTTGAATTTCATTTTTAAATGCTAGCTGTTTCATTGTTTTGTCTTTCTTTTGCGGGGCCTCTAATTACACGTGTGTTTTAATTGGATAGATGTACGGCAAATGGTGGCCAGGTAGGGGTCAGCGTCAGGGCCCAAATAGAAATGAGTTTTAACTGGTGGGGGCAATTATTTGTATATTCATGGGACCATCTAAAGGCCTTGTGATGTAAATCCTTAGTCTACCTGACACTGTGTTTGCAACACTTGAAACGGAACAGATGTCCAGAAAGAGGCTTACTCATGACCTTGGGCGGGGGGCGGGTAGCGCTGGGGGATGCCAGGACCTGGGGAGGAGTTTCCAAGAGCCCATCGTCTGCCTCCTTGTTATGAAGATCCAGAAATTGGATTTTGCCGCCCTCTTCTCTGATGATAAGGCTCGGGAAAGACGCCCGATACGTATCAAGCAGAGAAGTGAGCTCCCAGCTGGACTGAAGCCCTATTCATAGGGCTTGGAGTATCGGGACAGAGAAACGAAGGAAGTCGTCTGTTGGGGGTCCCTTTCTTGATGGAAAGGCCACTCAGGAGACCAAATGAAGCTGCTCTAAACGTTGCTGGGAGGATACAGAAGTAAGACCCCCACCCTAAAAAGGGAGTTCTTTATTCTCATACGTACGTCGAACTTGAATAATGATTTTCAGCAAGCAACCATTTCTTGCATTCTTCCTACATACTAGGCGCATTTACTTAGTCATCGCTATAGCCTTTTGAGATAGCTGGCTTAGAGAGGTTGACTAACTTGCCTGGGGTCACACAGCATTCACGTAGCAGAGATCTGACACCCAGGTAGGATTTCCTGACAAATGACGGCGCTAAATTAGGCGATTTCTGTTCTCAGGGCCAGTGCGTCTCCTTCCCAGGGCTGTGATAACGACCCAGTGACACCTTTTCTTTTCCATCCCCTTTCTGTTTCCATTCCCCTTTCTGTGGGGAATCCCTGTTCGCCGCTGCGGACAAGTACCTGCGAGCACCGTGAGGATGGCTACGGAGGCGTCCACCTTGAGCCCGCGGAAACCGGAGCTCCGAGGACTCACTCCGGAGCCCAGGAGGATGGCGCTCGTCAGCGTCAGGAGGATGTTCAGGATCTCGGCCCCGATGGAGAGCCACAAAAGGCCTGCAAAATGTTAGGGTGACAGAGACGCTGAGACCTGTGGGTGGAACGCTTTGGCTTCCTTCACTGCTAAGACACGGAAACGGGGGGTCAGTCGGGTGAGCCTCCGACTCTTGATTTCGGCTCAGCTCATGATCTCACAGTTCATGAGTTTGAACCCCGCATCAGGCTCCGCAGTCCTCTTTGAAAGAGGGCTCCTTGGGGTCGAAAAAGGAGCATGTAAAGATTGTCCTTCGGGGCGCCTGGGGGGCTCAGTCGGTTAAGCGTCTGACTTTGGCTCGAGTCATGATCTCGAGGTCTGTGGGTTCGAGCCCCGTGTCGGGCTCTGTGCTGACAGCTCGGAGCCTGGAGCCTGCTTCCGATTCTGTGTCTCCCTCTCTCTCTCTGCCCCTCCCCCAGTCATGCTCTCTCTGTCTCTCAAAAATAAATAAACATTAAAAATTAAAAAAAAGATTGTCCTTCACTGGGAGGGGAAAATAAATCAAAACAACAACAATAAAGCAGGAGTCTGATGTAGGGACAGGAGAGACCTGGGAGGAGGGGAGGGGGGGAGGTCTCTATTCCCCAGTTCAGAAGTTAATACGTTGTTTCGATTTGACCAGAAGCCTTTACCTTGGTCTTTTTACAGAAGACACCAATCTCAAGGAAGAAGGCAAACGCGGCTGAGCGTTTAGGAGCCTTGGTTAGAGATCCCAAGACCTTACTTGTATCGTGTGAGCCGACTCCTTGCCCTCCGGAGGCCACCCTGCCTACGGCTACAAGGAATTGTGTCCCAGGTGGGGGTAAAGAGATGAAGGAGGAGGGAAGGAAGCTAATGTCTGCGAGCTGGGTAGCGGGGCCCCAGCAGCGGGTGAAACGGGCGGAGATCCACGCCTCCACCAAACCTACCCTCCCGCGGGGGGAGCAGACCGCGAAAGCCATCACGGATTTGAAGAGTGGAACAGGGAGGACAAAGTGTGGAGGTGCTGGTGTGCGGGAGCCCATCTCTTCCCAGCCCTGCGGCCACTGGGGGCCACCGGGGGACTATACATACCCTGAGACCCAGTAAACACTACCGGTCAGGGCTTCCCGCCCCTCCCCACCAGAACAGTTAGTTGTTTCACATTTTCCAGCGCCCCTGACTACAGGGCACATGCGGGGCGGTTCTAGCGTTTGGACTTGACTTTGTGGAAATACCATAAGGAACTCCCTCGTGTCTTCCCCAACTCCCAACACGAACAGTTAAGAGTGACGCATGCCGTGAGGCCCGCCGGTGGACAGAACGTGAGTATTTACCGTGTTCTTCAGCTGGTATTATACTCTGGAAACTTCTACACTTTTCACCTAGAACACGAAGAGAATATACTCATGAGTAGGAGTAACCGTGTTCCTAGCACCTTCAATCTACTAGGGACAGACTGTGTTTCGAGCGCCTTCAGTCTATCCTGGATCATTTTAATTGAGAGAGAGAGCCTGGAGTCGCCCCTTGCCAACCTGAAAAATACACGCGGATCGAACTAGGGATGAATTTGTTGATTTAAACACTGGGGTTTGGGGGTTGTTTGTTACTGAGGCATAATCCAGCCCATCTGGGCTGACAGTGCGAGCCTCAGACTACAGATTCTCACCTTCCCAAACAGCATCCGTTATAGTGTGAGCCTCAGATAGTTTGTCTCTGGTTAGAGGGGAAGGAACAAAGTTTGTAATGCGTTAAAAAATTTATTTTAATGTTTATTTATTTTGGGGAAGGGGAGGGGCAGAGAGAGAAGGAGACACAGAATCCAAAGCAGGCTCCAGGCTCCGAGCTGTCAGCACAGAGCCCGACGCGGGGCTCGAACCCACAAACTGCGAGATGATGACCTGAGCCAAAGTTGGATGCTCAACCGACTGAGCCACCCAGGCGCCCTCGTAATGATTTTTGAACATGAATTAGAGCAGATTCAGAGCTGTCACCGAGCGACCCAGCTGTTTGCCTCCCATGATGCTTTCTGGAGCGTGGAAGGACGGGGGCGAGTTCCTGGTGCGTGTGCACCAGAGACTGGTGTGCACCACCCGGGCTTATTTCATGCTCCCCATCAGGGCTGGTGGGAGCGAAAACAGGGTCAGGTGGGGCACAGATCACTGACTCTCCAAAGGAATGGCTTTCTCAGCCCTAAACCAAGTTCAACGGTCCCCGCGTTAGCCTCGCTTTGAGGATTTAATGAAATAATAGGGAAGCTGCCCTCAGTTAGGACGCACTGAAATCTCGCGGAAATGAAATGGGTTGAACTGGGGACTGCGTGCATGTGCCTGTAGCACACGTGATTAATCGTAGCACACCGTAAGCGTCCTGAGGGCCAGGGTCACGTCACCTACCTTTCCTGGAAGTTTTCAGGGACAGAAGTAGCTTGGGGGAGCATCTCCAGACCACGGAAACCATTGCTCTTTTGTGGGAGAGAAAACCCAGGTAACTCTCCTACTCAAGAAACCGCGATGGCTCCCTATTCCTCCAGCACTGAGTCCAGTTCCTCTTCTTTCATGGCCTTGCTTCCTCAACACACAGCCCGGCCTTTTGCTTCACCTTCTACCGCGTCAGGCTCATGCGGGAAGGGCCGTGTGCACAAACAAGTCATGGCGGTGCACGTCTAAACGCCATCGACCTTCAGATTGGCCATGCTCGTCCTCACGAAACGCCGAGCGCCCTGGCGCCTCCTTGCTCCGCACGTCCGCCCTGCGCCTCCGCCGGGCTCTGGGAAGAAAGGGAGCAAAAGCTGGGTTTAGGAAACAGCCGTTCGGTTGAGCTGCCCTGATGGGATTCTTTCTGGAGAACGTGTAGCAGGCTTCACCGGTCACATGACCCGAGGGAGGGCCTTTACACGGCCTGGGGGTGAGGATGACAGCACTGGGGACCCGTCTGCCAGTCTGTAGCCACATGGCCTCTTCAGCTTTTTAATTAAGTCCACGTTGGATGGCTGCAACCATTTTCCTGAAGATTCTCTGATTTGGGCAGTGGTGGGGTCGCAGCGGCAAACATTCGGCCAAGTTCTCTCGGTTCCACCAAGGAAGTCGCCGTTGCACTGGGGACGTCTCTCCCCTCCCACGCTGCTCTCAGAGCGCCCTTTGGGGCTGGCGAGCTCTGCATCACATAAGCCGCCGCGTCCTCACCAGGGGGTCCCATGAGTGAGGCCAGCAGGGAGCAGCAGGTGGGTGTCACGGACAGAACGGGGCACGTAAATCCTCAAGGCCCGGCCTCTGTGCCTGGTTCTGCCACTCAGTAATCGGATGACGTCTCCTGCCCACTCTGAACCTCGGTCTCTTCATCTGTGAAATGGGTGTGATAAAAGTCCTCCAGTGACGAAGTTGTGAAAGTATTCTGTGAACTGTCTTATGGCTTTTTTTTTTTTTTTTTTTAGGGTTTTGTTATCGATAAAGGCAAGTGCAGATAGCTGCATTTTACAGATCTGGAGGCCCGGCGCCAACAGGTCGGGAGACCTGAGACCCAGTACCTTTCTGCACATCACCCGCCTGCTGTCTTTCTCGACAATGCACAGAGGACAAATTGTCTATCTTGCCTTCCTTAGAGGGCTGCCCTTCCTCACAGGAAAAAAGAAGGGGCCAGGTCAGAGCCAGGGGCAGGGCAAAAAGGGAAGTGGAGGCCGGCCAAGGAGATCAGGAGAATTCACAATAGCTTAGAAGGCTGAGGTCAGCCTGGGCAAGAAGTCAGGCCATCGTGACCCCTTGATTAATCTGAATCCCCAGAAATGGCGTTCCTTTTGCACGAGGCCAGCGGGATTAAAAGGAAAAATCTTCATAAATCCCACGAAGCCAGAGAGGCGGGTGTTAACAGAGCTCGGCGGTAGTTTCACCGGCCAAGCAGTGCAACACGCCAGCTTGGGGACTGCTGTCCCGGACCCGGCGCTGGACTCCGGTGTCCCGTCCGCTTGCTCTCCACCCCTCCCCCCATGGCATGCCGAGGCCCCTTCCGTCCTTGACCTTTTGGGGTTCAGCGCCACAGCGAAGAATTGGAAAGTGACACATTTTGTTGACTCATCGATTGTCCCTTTCCTCTCAATTCTCCATTTCGGAGGGTGGAATCAGAATGCCTTTAAAGGCAGTTTAGACAGGGGTGCCTGGGGGGCTCCATCGGTTGAGCGTCTCACTTCGGCTCAGGTCACGATCTCACAGTCTGTGGGTTCGAGCACCGTGTCGGGCTCTGTGCTGACGGCTCGGAGCCTGGAGCCTGCTTTGGAGTCTGTGTCTCCCTCTCTTTCTCCCCTTCCCCTGATCGCACCCTGTCTCTGTCTCTCAATAATAAATAAACATTGAAAAAAAATTTAAAGGCACTTGAGACACTCGGAATAGGAATAGGAGAAGTAGTTTGTGCAGAGGATGCCCTAAAATCACGCTCCGGGTAAGGGCTCCCTTGGAGGCACAGCTTATGCAGGGACAGAGATAAAGCTGATTCCGAAGGAAAGGATCCAGGGAGGCCTCGAGGGACATCAGAGCTGGGGGAGGGGGTTGGGCTTCCCAAGACCCCTTTGCTGGGCTTCCTCAGATCAAGGGGCACCCTCCCCAGGATGGAGCCCTTACTGTCAGGTGTCCTGAGCTCCCCCCACCCACTCCTGGACTCTCTCTTTGAGCAGTTTGGGTGCCCTCCCATTCACCTCCAGCTGGAATCCTTTTCTTTCTTTCTTTTTTTAATGTGTATTTATTTTTGAGAGAGAGAGAGTATGCGTGAGTAGGAGAGTAATCCTCTTCTGTCATATACCACGAATCTCCCAGGCACTCGTGATAAATGAGACTTACTAGCAGATGTTTGTGGGGACTAATCTTCAGCCAGGGGCCCCAGGCTATATTCTGCAGCCAACGTGTTTTCTTGGGCCTTGCTCACCCTCTGTCTGTCTTTCTCTCAAAAATAAATAAACATTAAAAAATTAAAAAAAAAAAAGCCTTCTACACAGAATGTTCCTCTGAACAGGCTCTTTTCCTATGATCGACTAATTTTGGGAAACACTGGGATATGTAATAAACAGTAAGCAGTTTTCTTTATTGTGGGACTTAGAAGTTTTAATATGTTAATGTGCACTGTCAATTTCCAAGAAGAAAATGTAATAGGCAACACTTTCCATTTTTTTCTGACAATCAAAACTCTTTTTCTTTAGCTTTGCAAAGAGCATCTCAAAAGGCATCTCTGGTGGGGGTGGGGAGCTAAACTTTGAGAAAACCCAGCAAGGCACTTGCTAAAAAAGTCTCTTTCTGGTTTGACATCAATTATATATATGCACATAAATCAGAAAAAGGTCAAGAATTACACTCTTTATCTCTACTTGGCTTTTTCCATGAACCACTGAGAACATCAACCCTCCTTAGAGTTCAGCCTGTGTTCCTGACAATATATTTAAAAACCTTGCGGTGGTGTGATCCAGGAGAAGGCAGTGTGTATGCGTGTGTGTGTGTGTGTGCGCGCGCGTGTGTGTTTAGGAAACGCTCCCTGGGTTAGTAGACGTGTCAAGGAGATTCTGGGTCTCTAGAGGAAGAAGCATGGAAGGTCTTCTCATGGCCCCATAACTCTGCTGTCGGCCCCTCGTTTCACCTGGGTCACAGGTTTTTATCAGAAAGCTCAGGGACAGTTGGTATCATCTATCTGTATAGTGTTTGTGCATGTCAAGCACACGCCATATGCACGTCCTCCCTGAAGACTGTACCTTTGACATCATTTAAGAGATGTGGCTTCCCAACCTTCCATCAAGCTTTTCTCCAAACTCCCAGGTCACTGTGGAAGCAGCTGCCAACTGTCTAATTTTCTAACTCCTGCCCTCAGTTTCAGGGTCTACTGTGGCCCAACCTCCTCTGATATTATAAATAGCAATGCTTCTCATTTTGTTCAGTTAGGTGATTCATTCTAGGGAACACTGTCTTGCCCAGCTCTTTGTCCCAGGGAGTGACCGTGACCTTGTGTTGCAGGGGAGGAGAAGTTGCCTCAGGTGACATTGAAGAGCCACGTGAGTTAAGTTCTTCCGTAATGTGGCTCCCCCTTCCACTCTGCCTTGTGTTCTAATGCAAATACCTGGACTGTTCTGCCTCAGACACTCTGTCCTGTCTGCCTGGACTATCCTAATATCCATCTGTTAAAATCACAGTCCTGTTTGGAGGCCCGGTACAGTGGCCGCCTCCTTTATGAAGCCTTCGCCATGCCCGGAGCTGTGAATAACCTCTTCCTCCTTTCTATTCCAATATCATATGTGAATCTTTGTGACAGTCATGGTCATATGTTTCCTTGTTTTAGTTTCATCTCGATCCTCACCACTGTGGTCCACTCACCTTTGTATCCCTCCATTCCCCTCATCCTGTGCTTGACAAGGAAATGGCTTTTAGCAAATTTGTTCCATGCTGCACTGAATGCTCTTTCCAGAGGGCTTTGCTGTACCCCAGGGAATGCTTCTCTAACTCCGGTGTGTGTCTTAATCATCAGGGGAGCTTACTAGAGATACAGATAACACCAGATAGAAAAGAGAGCTGAGGGGAATTAAAAAGACAATGCTATGAGGATGGGAAAAGAAAAGGCAATTAAGAACTCCAGGAAAGGCAAAAAGCTGTACAAGTAATTTAATGTAATGATAGCACCTCCTTGATTCTGTGATAAACAATATTTATACCATCTAAATAATTATTGGTTTATTGATTTATAGAAAACACCTATATAAGTATATTAGGAAGATGGCAGAACAGACATGGGATGTGGTGGTATGAGAAATTTATCCTTATCTATCATGATAGGAAGTCAGTAAATCATGTCTAACGTGAAGACAGCATATGGTTTTTGAAACATGGAGGCAAATACCAGAAGAAACAACTAAGCTAAAAGTGGTTTCCCTGAGGGGTGGGACCAGGTTATAGAGCAGGAAGGTAGCAGAGGACTGTTGGTTTCTCTTATAAGTGTTTTTAAATGATTCGATCTCTTATCTATGTATAGATATTACCTTAGTTAAATATATATATTTTAAAAAGTACTGTAGATATCTACACCCCATTTACACTGATTGAATCAGAATCTCCTGCGCTAAGCACATGGACTTGTATTAACTTCCTGGGCGATTGTCATGCCCAGCAAACATTTGATAGCCGGAGTGATGCTTATATGCAGCTATGGAAATAGAAGTAGATAGACCTCACATGGGGACTTGGAAGGGGAGTGGAAGTTCCCAAGCAATCTGCTTATGGGTTTGGTGACCATACTTTCCAAACTGAAGATCTGAGACTGCCTTCAGTGTCCTCTAGGATGCCGGATCATGAACCTCCTGTGTCTGTAGGGGTGGAGGAGGAGGAGGACTTATAGGAAGACAGCTGCACCCTCCAGAGGAGGGGGCAGAAGGCTCTTCCGGTAGCTTTAGCTCTAGGTACTGATGCATCGTGTGCACTACACTTAAAGCAAAGGCCATACGTACTGATGGGGACATGTGGAAGGGTAAGACTAGGCACTGCCCCTTGGTGGCCCCCACTGGGGCAGGATGGAGAGGAGTAAGCAGCATATGAGAGGGTTCCTACCTAGAGCCTTTTACTTAGACCTCAGGAAGACACTACTAATGCTATAAGGATGGGAAAAGGCAATTAGAAACTCCAGGGAAAACAAAAAGCTGGTCAAGAAATTTAATGTGTTAAGCCTGAGGTCCATAGAGAAATGGAGGGGGGGGCCTCTCCCTTCCACCTTGAGGGGTGTGCTTTCCTACCAGGAAGGGCAGAGCATTGTGGCCCCAAGCATAGGCTTGGGTCTGCACCCAGATGGTCTGACACTGCAGAGTTCAGCTCCCCCTTTCTTAGCTCCTTAGGATGTAAAACAAAAAAAATTTTTCTGAAATAGGTGCTCCAAATACCAACCGTTCCCTTCCATCTTTTCATTTGTCTTCCTCCCCTATTTCCCTTACCAACCCACAGAAGTTCAAAAGATATGGAATTAGGGCTGAGTAATATGGCAAATTGGGGTTGGGCCTGCCACCCCTATGACCTGAAACTCTGAGCCTCAGTTTCCTCATTTGTGAACTGAGTAAATAATATCTACTTTGCCGGGTTATTGCAAGGATTTCCAGAGACAAAGGTCTCGCTTGTTAAGGATTCTTACTTCTGGAAGGTGCCCCCGCCAAGAGGGAGATTTCCTTCCCGCCGATGATGGTTAACAGTCAATTTTCCAAGAGAACGTGCCATTTCTTTTTTTTTAATTTTTTAATTTCATTTTTAAGTTTATTTCTTTATTTTGAGAGAAGGAGAGAGACAGAGCAAGGGGGCAGACAGAGAGAATCCCAAGAAGCCTCCACATTGTCAGTGTGGAGCCCGATGTGGGGCTCGAACCCACGCACCGTGACCTGGGCCGAAATCAAGAGTCAGACATTTAACCGATGGAGCCTCCCAGGGGCCCCCGAGAACCTGTCATTCCCAGACCCCCTTAAAAGTTCAAGGATGCTTCCAAACGCCCCGCCTCAGGCACTGTTGCAAGGCAGGGAACCCAGTCATTTACTCTTTATAATAACTCTTGCTCACAGGTACCACTGTCATTCCTATTTCACAGATGAGAAAACGGAGGCTCGGAGAGAGGAGGAAGCTTGCCCGTGGACACAGAGGCGGTCAGAGGCAGAGCTGGGATTCAAACCCAGGCGGCCTGGCTCCCAAGCCCCCTGCACCTGTCGCCCCGCCCCCGGCACCTGCGGCCGCGCTCACCTGAGGTGTTGAGGCTTTCCTCACAGGACTGCCAGAGCCCCACGTGGAGCCGGCTCTGGAAGAACTTCTCGTCCCCCGTCTCCCAAAAGTACTGGACGGCCTGGCTCTCGTTGTGGCGGTCCCTGCACCGCAGCCCTCCCGGACGGTCCTGGCAGAGCGGCTTTGCCACCTTGCGGGTCCCCTCGCACCAGTGGCTGCTGCCCAGGGCGGCGAGGGAGAAGGCCAGGGCGAGGCAGACGGGAAGGAGGGTGTGCGCCTGCTGTCGCCCGGCGCCGTCCATGGCTGGAGGAGGTGTGCGGTGTCGGGATGAGCAGCGGGTCCCCTCCCCTCCTCTGCATGCTACCCGCCCCTCTCAGCCCGGCCATCTGGCACCCTTACGGGCTTCTCTCCCATCCCCAGGGGGCCCCCCAGCATGTGGCGTCCATGTGTGCGCCTGTGACCTGAGAAGCCGCAGGAGAAAGAAAGCACAGAGCCAACGTGTTCCCACCAGCCGCGGTGGCTCCTCAACCCTCCCCAGGGTGTGGGTGTGCGGGACGACGCTGGCTCTCTGTTTTTGTCTTTTTAAACTTGGGGTAGAATATGCAGAAGACAAAATTTACCATGGTGACCATTTTTTACTTTCATACTGCTGTGCACCCAGTCTCTAGACCTCTTCCTCTGGGGACCCCGGAGCTCCGCCCCCAGCCAACAGGGACTCCCCATCCCCGTCCCCAGCCCAGGCACCTGCCACTCCACTTTCTCTCTCTCTCTGCAAACTGGGCCACTCCGGGGACCTCACACGGGTGGAGTCATGCGGTATCGTCACCAGTTTCTTTCACTCAGCGTAGCGTCCTCAAGGTTCACCTGTGTCAATAGCAGGGGTCAAAATTTCCTTCCTTTTTTTATATTTATTTTGTAAGTTTCCTTTTTATTTATTTTGTGAGATAGTGAATGGGGGAGGGGCAGAGAGAGAGAGGGAGACAGAATCCCAAGCAGGTTTCACGCTGTCAGCGCAGAGCCCGGCATGGGGCTCGAACTCACGAACCATGAGATCATGATCTGAGCCGAGATCAAGAGTCGGATGCTCAACTGACTGAGCCGCCCGGGGGCCCCTAGTTTTTGTTTTTTTAAAGTCATCTCTACACCAAACGTGGGGCTCAAACTCACAACCCTAAGATCAAAAGTTGCCCCCCAAGAACCCCCAGAACTTCCTTCCTTTCTGAGGCCCTGTGGCATCGCCTGGTGTGGACAGACCACACTGTGTCTGTGGATCTGTCAATGGACACTCGAGTTGCTTCCACACTCTGGCTTTTATGGAGGGTGTCGGCGCTTGATGAAGACCAAGGGTGTCCGGGCAGGTGTCTGGGTGAGTCTGGAGCCCCCCACCCCCGGCCTTTTGCATCGATCGGTGTACTCAGGGTTGGGTTCCAGAAATGCGGAATCCCACAGCCCGCACAGCCTGCTCCCTGCCCAGCCAGACAGAGACAGGGCCTGCCAAGGACAGTGTCCTGCCTCAGGGTCAGAGAGACCCGAGGTGCAGGCAGCCTGCTGTGGGGCCTCAGTGCTGTGCAGAGCAGGGGTGCCCTTGCCATGGGGACTCTCTGGGAGTGGTGACAGGCAGAGGACACTGGTGCAGGAACGAGAGCAGGAAGAACATCACAGAAGATTCCACATGGCGTTGGAAACACACGGGTCCTAGATTGTATGTTAACGCCTCCTGAAGACCCCCCCAGATGGAATGGAGAATCACCGAGCTGGGCAGGCAGGGGAGAAGGGCGGCGCCCTGTGGGTCACTGTCACTCTCTGCCCCCTGCTGGCGCGTCCTGTGAGCCCTGCATTTGTGGGGTTGGCCACCCGTGTTTGGGGAAGAGGAGTTACCACGTTATATCACTAGATGGCATCTGTCCAGCAGCGGAGAGCTCGTGCGCGGCCGCGACTCCAGTCCCTTCGGGAAAAAAGGATGTTTTTTTTTAAATTAATCTTTTTTTTTTAAGTTTATTTATTTATTTATTTTGAGAGAGAGCGAGAGAGAGCAGGGAAGGGACAGAGAGAGAAGGAGAGAGAGAATCCCAAGCAGTCTCTGCACTGTCAGCACAGAGCCCTACGCAGGGCTCCGACGCACAAACCGTCAGATCACGACCTGAGCCCAAATCAAGAGTTGGACCCTTAACCGACTGAGCCACCCAGGCGCCACCCCCACAAAAAGGATGTTTTTGAGAATAAGTTCAAAGAGATTAGATAGAATATTCTTACCAAGCAGACGTTTCCTTTGGCAGCACGCAGCCTGCACGGTCCAGTGGTGAACGTGTGCCTTCCAGAATGACTTTCCAGCTGTAACGGAAAGAGCGGAGCCATCGTTGGGCACTTTTCTTCCTCTGTCACTTTATCCTGCTGTCCCAGAGACAACCACACCGATGCCAGAGGTCGTATTATTGTCATAGTCCATTGGAGGGGGGGGGGTTGCTCTTTGTTCATGATGAGCATTTTACTTCTAAGGTTTAAAATCTTGGCACATGGGGATTTTAAGATTTCCAAGGATTTATTTTCTTTCTTTTTTTTTTTTTTTAAATGTTCATTTATTTATTTTAAGAGAGAGTGAGCAAACGACCGAGCAGGGGAGGGGCAGAGAGAGAGGGAGACACAGAACCGGAAGAGGCTCCAGGCTCCGAGCTGTCAGCACAGAGCTGGACGCGGGGCTCGAACCCACAAACCGTGAGATCATGCCCTGAGCCGAAGTCATGGGTTGGACGCTCAACCAACTGAGCCACTCAGGCGCCCCAAGATCTGGAAGGATTTCTATTAAGTGACGTTTACTTGTTTTTCCCCAACAGTTCAGAAATCATTCACTCAGATAAGCTGGCGACGGTGAGCTCCTCTGTTCGACTTGAATGGAGAGAAAAAAATAAGAATAAACAAAATGAAAACACACTCTTGTCTCTTGCCGACCTGCGTTTCATCCAGTCAGGACCTCTTCCTCCTGGGCCTCCGGGCGGGACCGGGAGGGGTGGGGCGAGAAGGGCAGAGGATCAGAGGACCTCTTAGGAAAAGGAACAAGGCCTGGAGACCTAAGTGGGATACAGCACCGGACCAAGTGACTGAGCCGGTGATTCTGGGTACCCCGGCTCCCCCATTTACCGCTGTGGGGCCTTGGGCAAGCGTCCTAACCTCTCTGGACCTCATGTGCTCAGCAGTCCAGTGGAGAAATCATCACTACTGTGAGGACAAAGGAAACAGGTTGTGGGACGAAGGCTTGTGTGCGTGTGCGCGAAAGTACAACTATGTCCACGAGCGTCGATGGTGCCCTCGCGCAGGCTCTGCAAGGTGGGCCCAGCGACCTTCCTTCACACAAGCGGGCGATCAAGAGCCGCGCTTGACTTCTCCCCACGTGGTTTTGCTCAGTGTAGACGGCCCCGAGTCCCCGACTGGGGGCTTTGCTTCAGGACCTGGGTCAGGACCCGCTCTCTCCCTGGAAGCGTTGGCATAGACAGGGCCCCCCTGGGAGACCCTCCCCTCGCTGCTGGCCTCAGCCTGGCGGGGACAAGCTGATGCCTTAGGAAGAGATGTGCCCCCCTCACCAGGACGCCCAGGGCACACCTGCACCCAGGCCCACCCCCTCCTGCTGATCCACAGCTGCAAGTGGGGTGGCCTTGGGCGCTGAGCAGGGGCTTTGAAAGCCGAGCCCACTGACTGCGTGGCTTTTCCTCCGGGGCGGACTCTGCTGAGAAAGTCCCAGAGAGCCCAGCTGACTTGGGGAAGGTCTGGGAAAAATCTCCCTGCCCTTGGGGTGGGGGCCGGGCGGGGGCTGAGCGGTTCAGACGCTTCTCCGCCCCGCGTGCGCTGGGTTTGTGCAAACACTTCCCCCCTCGCGCGCGCTGTGCAGGGAGGAATGCAGGAGGAGGCCGCCTGTGGTACATCTCGGACCTTTCTAGAAGCGCGCGCGCACTTGTGAGGTCGCGGCAAAGAAGGGGAGGCCGGCACCGAGCGGGGCGGCGCCCGGGAGAAGGAAGTGGGGTCCCCCACCTGGAGTCCACGCGCTGCCCATGGGCACCCCTGTTGCCCGGGGGGCCAGGCCTCTCTCCGCCTCCAGGAAGCACTCGCCCCCGGTCCTCGCCCTGCTGCTCCTGGTGTGCATCAAGCAAGTAAGAGACGTTCTGACTGTTACTGTTAGGATGATTGCTGTTAGGGCCACTTTTGTGTCGTTTCCGATGGGAGAAGCAGGGCGGGCTCCGGTAGGCGATTCGGAAAACATAAGGCAGAACTGAGGGGGGAGTGATGAGCCACAGTCCCAGAGCTCAGGGCAATCACTGTTCGTCCTTGGGGCATGTTTTCTGCAAATCCTTGCTCCTGCCCGCTTCCACGCAGCTGAAATGCGACGTAAAAAGCGTTTTGAATCCCAGTTTCCCCTTGACATCATTTATGTCAGCATTTCTCAGGGTCAAGTGAACTCTGTCAACAACGTTTAAGGGGCACCTGGGTGGCTCAGTCAGCTGGGTGTTTGACTTCGGCTCAGGTCGTGATCTCAAGGTTCGTGGGTTCGAGCCCCGCATCGGGCTCTGTGCTGACAACTCGGAGCCTGGAGCTGCTTCGGATTCTGTGTCTCCCTCTCTCTCTGCCCCTCCCCTGCTCACGCTCTGTCTCTCTCTCAAAAATAAACTTAAAAAAATTTTTTTAAATAGCATTTAAACTTGTCACACAGGTCCCCTTGTCTGCTTTGTCAATTTTCTCAGGCCTGAGTATTTAGGTTGATGGACAGCGGGGGGGTTTTCCCCTCTTCTTTCCTTTCTCCTTTTCCTTCCTTCTCAGTATGAAAATATAGAATGCGCACTGGTTAAAAAAATAAATGTATGAAATCCAAAGAAATATAAGCACCAGCTATATATAGATTCCTGTATTCCCACCCCCCACCCCCCAGACCCCAGAAATCACCCTCCTTTGCTTTTGGAGGCTTGTACTTTCAGATGTTTTTCTGCCATTTATTTACATATAGTTTTTTTTCTTTTTAACATAGAATCAGAGTGTAAATATTATCTCTCAACCTGCTTTCATCTTAACGAAGTACACAAAGAGCTAACACAAGCTAATACTTGGATTGAACACTCATGGTGCTCTCTAGGGCCGGTGCCCGGCACGCCCCACGTATTAACTCATTTCATGCTCAGCAATCCTGAGAGGGAGGCCCTCCTGTTAATCTCACGTGCAGATGAGAATGCTTTCTGTGTCAGTAAAGATAGCCCCATGGCGTGATATTTAAGGGCTTCAAGGTTGTCTTTTTTTTTTTTTAATGTTTTATTTAGAGAGAGAGAGAGAGAGAGAGCAAGGAGGGGAGGGGCAGAGAGAGCAGGAGAGACAGAATCTAAAGCAGGCTCCAGGCTCCGAGCTGTCAGCACAGAGCCTGACGCGGGGCTCGAACCCACGAACTGTGAGATCATGACCTGAGCCGAAGTTGGACACTTAACCGAGCCACCCAGGCGCCCCAAGTTTGTCCTATAATGTGTAACCATTCTCTTGGCGGGGGGTGGTGGTAGCATTCTGGTAGCTTGTTTTATTCTTATCCAGAGAGAGCAGACTTTTGCCCCTTTCCATTTGGAAGTTCCATTTTTATATTGGGCCGTGACGCAAAGGAGCCCCAGTCCCATTCATCTGAGTAATGCCAGTAAGGAAAGTGCCTTATGAAGGCTTCTCTTCTTCCTGTGGTCCGTGGGCAGAGTTCATGTCTGCGTGTGGCTTGGGACTCTAAATCCCTCCTCTGCCCCCATAACACAGAGGACCATGTCCCCGACCTTGTGAGTGGGCACCTCATCAGGGTTTCTTTGGTGCTAACCCGGGACCAGACAGGCAGAAAACACCCACCAAATTCTCTGCGCCCGATTCTGCCCAGAGACTGCCTTCAAGCCCTCACAGACCGTGGATGGGAGCCCAGTGGAAGGTTCCATGGAATTCCTGCCGTGGGATCAGCCTCTGGGCGGGCCACCAGCGTGCTTTTGAGTGCCTGCAGGCTGTTGGGCGAGTCCGCACAGAACTCACATCCTCGCTTCAATGTTCGTACGTTGCATGTTAAAACTGAATACAGAGCTGCCTGGCCTCCTTCCCCTTCTACCCACGATCGATCGTGCATTGATTGCTCACTGCGCGCCGATCACTGCTGTGTCACTTTGCATTTTATCATATGTTGTCTCGCTAAATCCCCACCACGAGCCTCTGACGGAGGTGTTATTATGAACCCATTTTACAGTCGGGGAAATTAAGGTTTGTGGGAGTTAGATGGTCACCTGCGATCATGCGGCTTGTGAACACTGGAGCCACGGAGTCAGTGCATGGTGTTTGAAGTCCCGCGTTCTTACTTCCCGAGCCTTCCTTTGGAAGCTGTTGACCTGTGGAATATGTATATGTTACGGCAGCAAAATTTGCAATGTCTCAGGCCGGCTTATGACGCTGACACCTCGGCTCTATCACTTGGCATTTTCATAATCAGTACTGTCCCCAAGTGAGCAGTGTCCCCTGTCCTCCACCTCCATCTCCTTCCAGAACCTCTTCCCTCTGTCTGTCCTCCAGGGTGTGTCTATAACCCCGATGTCCTCTCCCCCCCCCCCCGCTTGGTTCTTGGTCTTAAAAACCCATATTATTCCTCCAGATGTTTACATGACAAGGCTTTGCATAGACTTTCATGATGGATTTTGCTCACAGACGCTTTCCCTGCCTGGGATATAAATGACCGTGGCATGTTTTCTGGCAAGAAGTCTTCATAAAATTCACTTAATGAGAAATTCTCAGGGATAGTTTAGTTTCGAAATTCAAGCAGGTCTACCCGCCACCCCAACTCATTTAAGTGAATTAGCCATTGCTTTGGCTTCAAAACACTTAAACTCTCTATCGAAGGCTCTTTGAGAAGCGAATCTGTGACTCTTTCGTGCATTGCTGATGAGAGTGTAAAAAGGTGCATATTTTTAAGTTAAAAAAAGTTTGGCAAGGACAGTTTGGCAGTACATTATCAAAACCCTTTAAAAATGTGTATACCCTATGACCCAAAAATTGCAACTGAAAGAATTTCTCCTAAGAAAATAAAGATGTGCTCGAACGTTTAACTGTGAATATTTTCGGTACAGCATCATTCGTATTAGCAAGTCTCTAAGCCAATGGAAGGGTTGATGCTGGAGGACTTAAAAACTGAATTGTATCACATTTATTCATAGAACATTATGTAGCTGTTAGAATGGTGTTCTAGAAGTACAGTTCTTGAAATGGATACATAGTCACCCTATATCTTCTGGTGAAAACACAAAACAAGATGATTTCCTTTTTTTGGTTACAATAAAAAGGGAAAGAAGAAAGTAAACGGAAGCCATGTGCATAGACAGAAGAGTCCGGAAGGAGACGGTAATTTCTGATATAAGATTATGATTCCACCTTCTCCCCTTTTTGCTCTCCTGTAAGTTTTGTTTGATTGACAGAGAGGCAGATGCCTTCTTGAACCAAGAATGTAATAAAATGTATTTAAAGCCATCAACAGAAGGTCTTTTTTCCCTTTTCCTCTATCCTTTCTCAGCCAAGTTAGTTGCTGATGCTGTGCAAGGGAAAGAAGAATCGAGATCAAGTAGAGTTTTCCAGTTAGAAAGCATCCATTCGTGTTCCTTCCTTTCCTCCTTATTTTGTATGAATCGGGTTGTGATTGAACTTGGATTTGCGTCTTGTGTTTTCTGTGTCTTTAGGACAAGTACTTGAGAAGACAGTCTGAGTTTTTCCAGCTCCCCTACATTGACCAAATTCAGTGCTTTGTAGATTTCTTCTCCTTCTTTTCCTTCTCCTTCTCTTTCTCCTCCCCCTCCCCCTGCCTTCCCCTTCTCATCCTCCCCATCCTCCTCCTCTCCTCCTCTTCTTCTCTCCTTCTGCTCCTCCTCCCCCTCCGCCTTCCCCTCCCCCTCCTCCTTCTCCTCCTTCTCCTTCTCCTTCCACTCTTAGCCAGGGCCATCAGTCATGACATAGGGCAGGAGGAGAGGGTGGTGTTCATCCAGGGACAGGTCATATGCCTGACTGGTTTTATTGTCCTTTCCTCGGCCAGTTCTGGTGAGGTCTCTGAGGACATAAACAGCACTTTATCTAAGAAAGAGTCTTACTTCAGCAGCCTGCAGGATTCTGGAAGCTGACGATTTGGTTATCAGTGTATTTGCTGAACTTGTGAAAAATAATATAGAGTCAGTTATGATCCTGTTAGGATGTTTGTTTTCTTAAACAATGTATTAATTAGCTTGACTCTTCTGCCACAACTCAGAGACAGAAAATATTAAGAGAGACTGAAAGCTTATTGGAAACTGAAGCCCAGGGATAAATGCCAATGATTTCTTCCTCGTTATCAGTATTATTATTACTTATTGGTTAATACCATGGTTTCCAAATTGTGTGCTAAGGTGCCTCTAGGCACCACTGTGAGCTCACAGGGCTGCTGCAAGACATTCTAATTTTTCAAGGGAAGCCCAGCGATAGGTGACATCTGCCAGACCCTGCAAATTCCTGGCTCAAGGTAGTTCGTGGTTTCAGCATTAGATCACACTCCATTCCCTTTGATGATGTCATATCTCTACAAAGCTGGGAGTTTTTTGCAGATGTTGTGATAAAAAGCAAGTAGGACCCAAACGTCGGTATGGAAGAGGTGTGGACATGGCGGTGTCCGATCTGATTCCCAGATTTGGGAGTTTGCCCAATCTCCGGTAGGCACTAAGTTGCTAGGATGCAAATCCTTCTTAAGTCTTTTGGTCCTACCTACTAAAAGAATGGGACGTTAGGTATTTCTTTTGGCTTTGGGATGCTGTGGGAAAATGACGGAGCCATCAAGGGCGCCATGAGTGGAGAAAGTTTGGGAACCCCTAGTTTAACGATGACTACACCTGCTCTTCAAAAAGTTAGCCGTGTGATTCACAGACCCCATCATGAATTCCATAGCACTGTGGGGTGGGCCACGCTGGGCAGAGGATGGAGAAGGTAGATTGGACTAATTACTCAGAAGGTGGAAACTGGCTGCCCATTGGGATCATAGGTTGGGTTTTTTTTGTGGGGGGTGAGGGTAAGGGTGGTAGTGGTGGCGCCGGCTCTGTGTGTGTGTGTATGTGTGTGTGTGGGGGGTGTTGGAGTGCCTCTTGGTGGAACACCTCCCCAGTTTACACTGGGATTCTCCACTCCTTGTTGTTACACCTGTCTTACCTCATTCTTTCAGGCTGTCTCCTTGGCCCAAGACAAGACAACATTTGAGTTTGTTACCTCTTGTGAGAGGACACAAAGCCTCAAAGCCAACTGAACTGGGTGATCTTATCCCCATCATATATTTAACCCCTCCTGTGCTCAGCCCCACCCCCAACTCTGCCCCACACCTGTGCTTTTTTCTTTAGCTGGAATTTGGGGGAAACTGAGGACAATAATGCCTGCCCTGTGCTAGGGGCTTGTATTCAGAGGTGAAAAGACATATGTCAGGCCTCAAGGAATATATGGGGTAGTGAAGGGCGTGGACAATTGAACCCCCAATGGACAGTACAATGTGATGGGCCATAGGATTAGTTTATGTGTGAGGTCACTGGGGAGAAGGGTCACTAGCTCAAGACTTCAGGGACAGAGGTGGTTAAGCATGACCAGGGGTCATTAGTCTTGAGTGAACAGGTGTAAACAAGGAGTGAGCCAGGTGAAGATGAAGGTGGATGGGAGGGCCAGTGGGAAGTGGAAAGATGCAAAGTTGTAGAAAAGCATGACTGGGGTTGAGAGGCTTGGGCTGGGGGTGGTTGAGATGTGAAGTCAAGTCGACAGGCCAAGAGGGGAAGATCTTGTGCAGGAAAGGCCTGTGGGCCTATCCCTTTGGGGTAGTGGACCAGGTCAGAGGTGGATGAAACGAGAGGCTTAGGACAGAATCTGGTGCTTAGTTGGATGAGGGGGGAGGACGGGTAAGGAGGAGCCAAGGACAACTCCTAATTTCTGGTTCATGACTGATGGTGGCGATACTGAGCCACCAGGAGATGAGGCTCTTTGGAAGCAGAGGACGATGGGATAAGAATGTCACTTGGCTTTGTATGCCAACCAATTACACAGTTGTCTTATCTTTAGCAGATTCTAAGTCCTTTAGGTCAGATGCTGTGTCTTGCTCATTACCACACCCCTTCAGTCCCCTCCTTAACGCAAAGCCTAGCGCACAACAGGTGCTCAGTAAAGATGAGTAAATTAAAGAGGAGAAAACCCCTTTAAACCCCTTGTTCTGTTCAAAAGACAAAAGCAGTGGTATGGAGACACAATTAGATGTTGTTACACAACTCTGTTGTCTGCAAACCCCAAAAACGTGTGCTGTATTTTGTGTGTGTGTGCGTGCGCACGTTCTGTATTTTTAAGATTCTATGGGAGGGGAGAGTTCATGTTAGAAAGAAAAAATTCCCAAGGCCTCAGGTTAGTAGCAGAGCATCTATCTACCCAGTCTTTGAGTCTGGACCCACAGGCCACTAGGTGCGATGGGGCAGATCCCTAAAATTCTTAGCCTTTCCCTGACACAGTATCGGGCCCTTCTTGGCACAATGTTTCTCTCTTTGAGATCTACATAATCTTAGGAACATGCAAATATTCATCTGCCAGGGTGTGGCATTCAGGATGAGTGTGTTGCCTCCTCTTGAAATGTCAAACTCACTTGAAGATTTTGCGGGGGGAAAATCTTTCATATTTGTATTAAAACCAGTGTGATTAGATTAGGGAGTGAATGTGAAATCTGTGTGCGACTCTGTAAGATGAGACATGAGATGTTGAAGAGGTTCTGCTTCTTGGTGCAGGCCATGACAGTCACTTCTGTGGGAAGGCTTGAGAGTCGTGGCAAAATGATAATGGGGCCACCTCTGTGGCTAACTTGGGGGTCACCATGGTGTTTTCTGCCCAGGTTACAGGATCCCTCCTTGAGGAGACAACTCGCAAGTGGGCTCAATACAAAGAGAAGTGTCTGAGAGATTTACTCAAGGAACCTACTGGTAAGCACCTGTATGAGCTATCTATGGCTGTGTAACAAATAGCTCCAAAGGTTAGTGGCTTAAAGCAATCATCATCATCATCATCATCATCATCATTTATGATCTCTCACAGTTTCTGTGGGTGAGAAGTTCAAACTGGGTACAGTGAAGATGGCTTGTTTTTGCTCTATAGAATCTGAATTTTAGCTGGAAGACTCAGTGGCTGTGGGCTGGAATCATTTGAAGGCTTATTCACACTTATGTCTGCTGGTTGATGATGTCTCCCAGCTGAGAGTCCATTGGCCAGAACACTTCCACATGGCCTGTCTACACCGCCTGGGCTCCTCACAGCATGGTGGGTGGTCTCCCCAGGCAAGGATGACCAGAAGCCATGTTGCCTTTTATGATCTAGCCTCAGAAGCTTCTTCCTCCATGTTCAGTTGGGTCAGATGGTTACCAAGGCTTGCCCAGGTCCAAGGGGAGGGAAGAGAGACTCCCACCACTTATTATAAAAGAGCATATGAAACAAGATATTCACAGATGTGACTATTTATTTAATGCCATCTGTCACACATACTCACCACTGTGGCATGGGCAACTGCCATAGATTTACCTGGGACTCTGTTGGGTAAGTGGGTGGAAGGAGGTCCTCAGTCCCCCAGCGTATTATCTGAATCTGAGTCTCTAACTTTTCTCTTATCTATG
Organism: Cryptoprocta ferox; assembly: GCA_028646485.1. NCBI lineage: Eukaryota > Metazoa > Chordata > Mammalia > Carnivora > Eupleridae > Cryptoprocta > Cryptoprocta ferox. The sequence continues at coordinate 3,709,318 of CM053565.1, forward strand.
TCTACACTAGATGTAGAACGTTCTAGCAACTATGTTAATAGTTTGAATAGTCCATGGCCTCTCTTGCACTCATACTCACTCTTTGAGTGCATCTAGACTCTTTTTTTTTAAATTTTTGTAATGATGAAAGCTGGTGCCTCCTTTTCCTCCTGGCTCCTTTCAGATCATTTCGTTTAGGGGCCCACAAGAAGATAGGACATCATAAACTCTCTCTTCTTTTTCTGGACCCAAAGCCCGTGCCAACCTTCAAGCCATGCCCCTCTCCCTCTCAATATTTCTTCAGCCCAGGCTGGTAGCAATCAATGCTTGATACCTGTTACAAGAACCACCCCTCACTTGGGGGAATACTGCTTTCTGAAATCAAAGTAGGGCAGGTCCTCTTTATTTGGAGTCATGCCGTGAGCACCTCGGACAGAGGAACACTGCTTCACATGGACTATGCGCTGACAGTTGGCAGCCAGGTCCGGGAGACGCCCGAACCAGCTCATAACTTGGCAGATCTATATCTGTGGGGTCCTGACCCCAGGAACGTGGTCATTCAACCTGAGTGGCCCTTGCCACTCAGTGTTCCAGCCCCAATAGGGAGGAGATAGGAATGATGTTTGATTCCCAGGAGTGAGGCGTTTGCAATATGGACATTTGGGATCCGGCCTGAAACCCCTTCATTCCATTCCAGGAGGCCCATATGGCCGTGTCGTATGTTTTTATCTTCTCCTCGCCAAGTGCCAGGGTGTAAATCATCCCTTGTTTTTGAGATGGTGCAAATATCTCATAATGATTGTTGGATTGGTCTTCAAATGGAGAATTATGGCTGAATAGGGGTGGTGTCAGTTATATGCAACCAAGAACCTCAATTCTGCAGATCCTTCCTCTATCCTCTGGCCATCTCGCACATCTCACAGAACGGCTGTTCCAGGGTCTAACTGATGAAGGCTTGACAATTCTTTAGGTAATTATGGAACAGAAGGCACTGCCTGAGTCTCCAAGTGTCCTCTTGACCCTGAGTTTGTGTGAGAGTTCAGTCCATGTTAAATAAACCAACATCAGCATGACGTGCACATTGACATAGCTGATGGGACCCGTGCCAGAGGTCAGTTTGAGTAGACAAAGTCACAGTGCTTGAGGCTGCACAAAGCATTCCTTCCTCCCCATACCGTTCTTCAACCTTGACCGTCTGGGACAGCGGGACCCCCGTGCTAGTTCCTGAGCAGGGTTGAGCAGGGTACACCAGCTTCCCATGTCAGAAGGGGGGCTCTGGGCTCCTGGGTGCCTCCACCTCCATCAATAACCTTGGTGCTCCAACACTTCCATTCATTTGGGACCTTTTCTCTCCACAGGGACCTTTTGTAACGGGACCTTTGATCGATACGTGTGCTGGCCTCATTCTTCTCCAGGAAATGTCTCTGTTCCCTGCCCTTCCTACTTACCTTGGTGGCGTGAAGGTAGTAAGTCTTATTTTACCATTTTCTGGAAGTTTCCTTAAGGGCTGTTCCCTCCTGGGTAGGCCAGCCAGGGAGCAATTAGAGAGAGAGAGAGAGAGAGAGCTCCAATCTCGTGGCCTTCTGAAGTCCTGTTCCCCACAGAAGGTCCCCTAAGCTGTCAGTAACACACCTTCCTTCTTCTCTGTGTACCTCCTCTTGTCTTCCCGTGATTCTTCTGTGCCAGGATGCTCCATTAATGCAATAGTCCTCTGTTCTTTGAAGACTGGAGAGTCCAGGCCTGGCTACCACAGAATTTGCTGCAGGGTCATCATGGAGAGGAGTAAGCGGTGGGGGAGAGATTGGGATGCTCACATCCACAACTTTAAGGTTGTTGAATGGGGAAGAAAGGCATCAAAACTACCCTTGCAAGGGCCCCTGTCTGGCTCAGTCAGTCAAGCATGCAACTCTTGATCTCGGAGTTGTGAGTTTGAGCCCCGTGTTGGGTGTACAGATTACTTAAAAATAAAATCTTGGGGCACCCGGGTGGCTCAGTTGGTTAAGCATCTGACTTTGGCTCAGGTCATGATCTTATAGTTTATGGGTTTGAGCCCCACATTGGGCTCTGTGCTGACAGCTCAGAGCCTGGATCCTGCTTCAGATTCTCTCTTTCTCTCTCTCTCTCTCTCTCTCTCTCTCTCTCTGCCTCTCCCCTACTCACATGCGTGCGCTCTCTCTCAAAAATAAAATAAACATTAAATAAATTTTTTTAATCTTAAAAAAATTACCCTTGGAATAGCATTGGAAGGTGGTGCTAGTGGATGGTTTTAAGCCCCATGGGACTTGGATGGAGTCTTTAACCACTCAGCTTGCCCCCACTCTGCCTGAAGGAAGTGGCTATTACGTAGGACTCCAGGGTAATTATCCTGCCCCCACCATCCCCAGCAACCCTGCCTCTTGGTTGGTTTATTCTGGAAGGGAACAGAAACAATCACTGGTTAGAACTCTTTTGCCTTTGACCGCAGCCCATCCGAGAGCAAGTTAAAAAATTACTCTCAAAAAAACATAAGCGGTTACAAAGTTTTAGGCAAAACCAAGTGAGCACGGGTTTCTGTGAGAACACCCCGGTGAGAGGGTGATATTTTGTATTTAATTTCAGCTCAGTAAATCATCAGTGAAAACTTGGTTTCAATTTTCTGAGGCCTCTAGCATGAAGAGAGAGTTTCCATGAAAGAGAGATGGACGGATGTCTGAAGGGAAAGCTAGTAGCATATTCTGTGGAACTGTGCTCTGGTCAAATCCAGCTTGAGGTGACCCAGAAGACACGAGGACATGATGTTTAAAGGAAGATACCAGAGTTTGCTAAACCAGAGAGTCTGGATAGTTGGGGCAAGCCAGTTTAGTGGGGTGAGGAGGAGAGCACTGCATGTGGAGTCCAGAGCTTTTGCCCTTGCTTTTGCCCTCTGGGACTTTGGGCAAGTGTCCAAGCCCTCCGAGCTGTGGCTTTCTTGTCTGCAAAGTGACAGCAGCGACTTTTAAGGCCATGCTGAGGAATGGATGAAAAGGCAGGCGCACAGTCAGCCACATAGTAGGTGCTTTGTAAATGGAACTGAGGCTGAGACCAAGGTCAAGCCCTTGGATTCCTGAAGGTCTTTAAGACCCCGAATGTCCATGGGTCTCAAGGGCACGTGGAATGGACCACCACCACCTGTTCTTCCCAAGAGCTAAAGACACGGGTCCATTCCACTTGAAGGGAAAAAGTGGTCCAACACCAAACTTACAAAGAAGTTGAGTTTTTTTTAATGGGATCTGGGTTTCTAGAGGGTCCCAAAGGGAGTGTGATTCGCAGAAGGTGGGAAGTTACTCTTCCGCTCAACATCCTGTGCGTTAAATCTTAGAATCCCAGAGGGGTCTGTGCAAGTGAAAAGAAAATGTGGAGGCAGAGGAGGGGGTTAGAGAAGGAAGAAGAAGAAAAATTCGGGTGGGAAAAGACCAGAAGAACAAGAACTACAATCGGAGGGTGGGGAGGGTGTGACCGTGGACGTGGACTGCAACGGTGCCTGACAGTTAATGAGGCCGGGGCTTGATGGCAAGGATTTCGACTTTCCTCTGGAGGGAGAGATCCTCAGGATGCGGGAAGGCACTGAGGCCTGAAAAGGACTTAATAGGATTTGTGCTTTGGGGATATGGAGTTGACAGAAGGGGGAGCGGGCAGAGAGGTGAGTTTGGAAGCTACCTGCAGGGATCCAGAGAAGGGGACCATGAGGGTGTGGATGCAGGCAGAGGCAAGAGGCCGGAGGGAAGAGGAACAAGGAAAGAAAATACTGGAGGTGGAACAGTCCAGACTTGTGAGAGAAAGCAGGAGGCGAGGGACAGAGAGTCCTAGAAGGTGGGGGAGAGGAAATGTGCTCACACTCGCCAGCCTCTGGGGGTGGCAGGCACCCCCCCAACTGCTCACCCACAAAGAGCAAGGAGGCAGGGGTGGCTGCCTTGAAGGCGAAAGAGAGGTCAGGTCAGACTTTCCAGGGCTTTGTGGGGGCCACGGAAGGGCCCCAACTTGTTTTCAGATGGCCCTTGGAAGATTTGGGGTAAGGCATGATGTGGTGTGATTGTCATGTTACCCATAGATTATGAGGAGGGGCGAGAGTATTGGAGGCATTTGCAGTAATCCAGGAGAGAGAGAGAGAGAGACAGAGAGAGAGAGAGAGAAGGGCAGCTCCAGGGAGGGGGAGAAGGTGAAAGGCGAAAGGCGGTGCTCAGACTCCAGGTAGATTCGAAGGCACAGCGGACGACAGGCTTGGCTGATGGGCCGGATGAAGGGTAGGAGACACAGAGACAAAGCAAAGGATGACTCCAGGGTCTGGGGCCCCAGGCCTGGGAAGATGGGTCTGCATCAACAGAGGCAGGAAATGTGCAGGGGGCGCAGGTCTGGGGAGAAGATGGGGAGTTCGGTTTGGAGGATGGGGCTGGAGATGTCAGCGGGACATGCGTCAAGAAGCCCTGCAGATGGGCAGATGGAGGCCCCCCTAGTGGAGTATCGGTCCGTCAAAGCCAGCGGACAGTTACCCTTGGCCTGCTGCGTGCGGGCTCGGGGCTGGGAAGTTCGGACACTGGCCATTTCGCATTTGCAAGTCCAGTTGCCAGGGGTCCAGGTGGGAGGAGACCCCTTTGGGGAAGGGTCCCGGGAACGGGTGTGGCTGGGCCACATCCATCATCATCGTGGGGAGAGCACTGGCCTGTCCCTTGCACACTCGTGCGCACCCATACGCACACGCTCATTTATCCCTCCCCCCAACTGCAGACGGTGGGTACCATTCTTACCCTCAACTCTTAATGAAGAAACCCGGTCTCAGGGAGTGGAAGGACCGTGAGCTCGAGGCCACAAGGCTTGCAGGTGGCCCAGCAGACTGTGTCCACCCCTTTTTCTTCTTGGTGGCACCGCCTGTTCAGCCCCAGGACGCAATGGCCCTGTGATCACGCTCCAGGAAGCCCCAGGTCGGCGGGTCTCCCAGCTGGGCTGCGCGTCTCTGAGTCACCAGGGACTGTCCTGGCTTCCGACACTTGGGGTAAACACAGCAGACGGTGAGCGGGCCGTGGTTTGTTACGAAACGTAGAGGCTTCGTGTTTTCCTTTCCACCCCAAATAAACAGCGGGGATGCTAATGAGCCCCCAAAAGGGAAATGCAAATCCCTTTTCCCTGGGACTTTCCACAGCTTTCCTCACCGCGTGCTGGGGAATGGGCTGCGGCGCTCTGACCTTTCCCCCAGAGCTCTGTTTACTTTTTCAGAAAACTCAGGAAGGGCCTACAGACGCTGCCTGGCCCAGGGCACCTGGGAGACGCTGGAGAATTCCACAGACATTTGGCAGGATGATTCTGAATGCTCCAAGCAGCACAGTTCCGAACAGAACGTGAGTCGGCTTGCCCCGGTGATGATGGGGTTCCCCCTCCTCCCACCCCCACCAGGCCCCCCCCACCCCATCCCGCGGTTGGCTTTGGGGACCACACAAAGAGCCTTCCCCTGAAGCTAGTCTGCTCCGGACTCACCTGGGGAAGGTCCACAGTCACACAACAGCCGACCTCTGGCTGCTTTTCCGGCTGAATTTCTTTCGCAGCTCGGGGTGACATGCGGACCCCCTGAGGACCCTCAGGTTCTCACCCCTGGCCTAGTACTGGGGGCGTCCAGAGTGTTGACACACTGTGGGTCCTTCATAAATCCTGAAGGAATGGTTTCACAGATTCTTTAAAAAGTTTTTTTTTATGGTTATTTATTTTTGAGAGAGAGAGAGAGAGAGAGACAGAGCATGAGCAATGGAGGGGCAGAGAGAGAGGGAGACACAGAATCCAAAGCAGGCTCCAGGCTCTGAGCTGTCAGCACAGAGCCCGATGTGGGGCTCGAACCCACGAACTGCGAGATCATGACCTGAGCTGAAGTTGGATGCTTAACTGACTGAGCCCCCCAGGAACCCCTGGTCTCACAGATTCTGAGCTGGTGGGTGTGTGATGGGGTCTGGGCATCAGACTGGTACCTAGTTCCCCAGGGGAATGCCAACGTGCAGCTGAGGCTGGGGCAGAGGTGATCACGGGGACACGTCACCCCTTGACAGCCTGCGGCTTCCTCTGGGCTCAGGTCTGCAGGGGCCCCCGGAGGCAGCGGACAGGGGCAGACTCTCCAGGATTGCAAGTAAACATTTCTCTCTTGAGGGAGGTGAGGACCAGGGCATGGCCTCCTCCCCTCTGCAAATGGCCGTATTTCTGAGAATTCAAATACTTAAAAAAAAAAAAAACACCCAAACTCCAAAACACATAAAAACCAACCTCTGGCCGTGTTTACCTGCGTTTCTGATAGAGGGTTGACATTTTGCCCACAAAAGGCTGGTGATATTAGATCTTTGCTTTTCGAAGTGTTGATAAAGAAAATATGTTATGTCCTTCTGTCTCATCAGTTGGGGGTCCTTGTGTATGATAAATGGTAATTCTTACAGAGACTGTTTTAGTCTACGTATGTATATGTGTGTGTACGTGTGTATATATATAATTTTAATATGTAATTTTAATGATGAAATTTGGTTTCCATATAACACAGTGCATATCAACTGATACATGTCTTTCAACACTGTATTTTGAAATATCCAAACACATAGAAAAGTTACAAGAATAATAAATGCTCACAGACCCATTATCTAAAATTCAAAATGTATGAATATTTCCCCAGATTTGCTTTTGCTTTGTCTCTCTCCTTGTGAAATGTTTGACAATAATTTGCAGGCGTCGTGAGATTTCACCCTTAAATATTCGCCGAGTCCTTCCTAAGCAAAGATGTCATCCCTCCTAACTACAAACCAGTATTGCAGTTAACATCATATCAGCTGATTTTTTTTCCATATTCAAATATCCCCCGTTTTCCCCTCCAATTTTTACAGCTTTTCTTCCCTGGACCAGAGTCTTGTCCAGATTTGTATATTGCATTTCATTCTATATCACTTTGGTGTCTTTTAATCCAGAATCTCCCCCACCCTGGCCCATGACACTGGATTTTTTTTTAATTTAAATTCAAGTTAGTTAACATACAGTGTAATGTTTCAGGAATAAAATCTAGTGATTCCTCATTTACATATAACACCCAGTGCTCATCCCAACAACTGCCCTCCTTAATGCCCATCCACCACCTAGCCCACCCCCCACCCAACACCCCGC
>CM053565.1:3716530-3749880 GCA_028646485.1 Cryptoprocta ferox
GCCCACCCCCCACCCAACACCCCGCCAGCAACCCTTAGTTTGTTCTCTGTATTTTTTTAATGTTTATTTATTTTTGAGATAGAAAGAGACAAAGCATGAGCGTGGGAGGGGCAGAGAGAGAGAGAGGGAGACACAGAATCGGAAGCAGGCTCCAGGCTCCGAGCTGTCAGCACAGAGCCCGACGCGGGGCTCGAACCCAGGAACTGCGTGATCATGACCTGAGCCGAAGTCGGATGCTTAACCGACTGAGCCACCCAGGCGCCCCTGTTCTCTGTATTAAGAGTCTCTTATGGTTTGCCTCCCTCTGTGTTTTTATCTTATTTTTGCTTCCCTTCCCCTATGTTCATCTGTGGTGTGTCTCAAATTCCACATATGAGCGAAATCATATATTACAACACTGGCCTTTTGAAGATGCCCCGAAGAATTTTGTTCTAGAATGTTACACAAACTGGATTTGTTTGTTTCCATGGGGTGTTATTAAATACGCTCCCTTATCTTCTGTATTTCCTGTAGCCTAGAAGTTGGGTTTAGAGGCTTGGTAGGACTCAAGCTAATCCTCATAGGTGCTGGGTACTTTGTATAGCATTACATCGGGAAACCAGAATGTCAGGTGTCACACTACAGTGGTGTTCCGTGTGATCACTTGGTCTAGGTGGTGACAGGCGCATCTCTCCGCAGTAAAGGCGCTTTTTCCTTTTGTATTTGGTCAGTCATTGGTGGGGCGATACTTTGGAACCCTGGATCTTAATCCCTAAGAAACCTTTATCCGTGTTTCAACCTTCACTGATGTTGCTTGCTTGAATTGATTCGAGCTCTGTCATTTCTTCTACATTTCCTAGCTGGCATTCTTCTGAGAAGATTCCTTCCTCTTCCCTCTGGTTTTGAGCATCGCCACAAACTCACAAATTGCTTTATTCACTTATACTTATTATTATTATTTTGATGATCAACGTTTTTCTAAATTTAGCTAGTGAAATCCCTCCAAACTGGCTCTCGTGTCCTTTTGTGATCATCTCGTTGGTCTTGGAGCATTTCCTTATTTTCTGGCATAAGATGATGGTTCAAGACCATCTCGTGTTTTCCCTGTCCTGGGCCCAAATCAGCTAGTTCTCCAAAGAGTTCTGGATTCTCTAAGTGGAGGACTGTTATTAGAAACCAAAGTCTGATTGCTAGGTGTGTTTACTGTCACTACTGCTAGGACCTTTGTAATTATACAGACTTAAGAAAAAAAATGCCACATTTGCAGTATGTTTTTTCCTTAGACTGTGCTCCATGCTCAGAGCACTGTGTTCATAATTACTTGAAATAATTATTTTCTCTATGTGGTCATGTTACTGATTGGATACACGGTTTTATTCAATTGTTCCTATTAGTGTTAAGGATTTGCCTTTTCCTTCTCTCTTTGCCTTTTCTCTTTTGTTTTATTTATAATCAATAAAATATTGACAGGGTTCAAAAAACAAAAAAAGTTTGGTTGGAGAAACCATGTTCCTATCACTCTCTCTACCGTTTCTGCCTGTCCCCTGTAGATAACTATTTTTATGATTTTCTGGCTTATCTTTTCCTCCTTTTTTTTTCTTTTCTTCTTCTTTCCTTTTTATCAGATTATAACGTAAAGCTTATGTTTCTTTTTGCAAAACTAAGCAAAAATGTAAATACGCTGTTTTACCAATTTTCTTACGTAAAAGGCAGTATATCTGATAGCCTGATAGGCATTCTGCATCTTGCCTTTTTCACTTAACTGCATGTCCTAGGAATTTCTCTATATCAGCACCTAGAACAGTTCTCTCTTTTTTCCTTTCACAGTTGCATGTACTCTACCCTGGGTATCTATTACACTTGATTCACCCGCTCGCCTGCGGCCACTGGGATTCTTTCCAATCTTTTATTGCTAACGATGCCACCTCGAACAACCTTGTATGCGTATGTTGGCTCATGTTTGTGACGGTTAATCTTTGGGAAGATTCCCAGGAATGGGGTTGCTAGATTAAAAGGTAGATGCATATATAATTGTGTTAAATCTCACCAAATTCCCCTCCGTAGGAACTGTGCCATCCCCCCCCCGCTTCGATGTCTGAAAATACCTATCTTCTCAGCGCATGCATATTACACACTATGATTATGAAGCATTCTGTAAAGATGTCCAAGTGACTTAAGATTCACCTGTTGGTACTGAGAGTGGCCTGCGTGTTCTGGGGTCACTAGGGAAGTAGCCAGGCTTTTCTGGGGATCTGAATGTAGAGGACAGTTTAAGACGCTCCTCTGAAGGAGTGCCATTAAACCAACTGTACTAGGTGTTGTTGGTACCCACCTGCATCCCCTTGCCCTCACCGATTCAGTACACGATTGTCTAACTTCTCACCGTTAGTGCGTGCATTTCTTTGCTGGTTCTCTCGTTCTTGGAGCCTACTGAGTCCACTGAAGGACAGGCCAGAAGCCCCAGGGAATGCATGCCCCCCGCCCCACAGAGTAGCCCTTAACCAATGGACTGGCCAGAGTTGGTCTGTAAATGCCCCAGCATCCTCTCAGTCTTGGAGCGATTAATTCTGAGGTTTTCAGACCTTCCCCAGTGGGATGAAGCCCCGGCTGCCCACAGTGGTAATGGGCTTGATGACACACTGTTTAGTTTTCTAACATCTCCCTTCCCCTACTGATGGTTTGTTCACTTTCCACGGAAAGGGCTTGCATTCCCGTCCTGTCTCGGGATCTGCTTCTGTGGGGACTCAGACGGAGACACAAATAAAAAATGAGCAGTTCCCCTAATTTGTGTCCAGAAAGCATAAAACACTGGCATGCTTTTAAAAATAATCATTCAGAAACTGATTATTAGGCTACTTCGTTAAATGTGTTAGCCTCATCTAGCCAATAAAATAAATGATGATCAAATGACTCACAGAGGTCTTTGTATGCCACCTGAATCATCAATTTAAAGAAATCTTGCCACTCTGTGTGTAGAAACACTAAACATTTTCTGCTTTCAAGATACTTATAGTCTATCTAGGAGTACAAAACAAATGCAAATAACACATTAATGAATAATATAACTGATGCCCCACTTTGTGAAACAGACCACAGCGTTTGGGAGTCCAGAGTTGACAATACACAGAGAGGCATTCAAGGAGGACTTCTTGTAAGAGGTAGGCTGGTGCTGGTTTTAGAAGGCTAGATTTAGTTTCGAGGAGAAGAGAAGCCAACACGAGTAGTTAGAGACAGGACAGGATTATAGAGATCCTGATGGGGTCCATAGAAAATAATTCTAGATAGAAATATGGTTGGACTTGATTTGGAAAGACTCAAAAGTTACACAGAGATTTCTGCATCCGGACCACCACTACAAGAAAATGTGAAAGAAAATCCTTGACCTAAAAAGGCATATACGCCCAATGGAATTTGTGTCAACGTAAAGGAACGTGGAGCACCAGAAATGGTAAATATGAAGGCCAAATTTTTAATCTTAGTTTTTAAATCTCTTAAAAGATAGGTGAATAGGGGCGCCTGGGTGGCAGAGTCGGCTAAGCATCCAACCTCGGCTCAGGTCATGATCTCACAGTTCGTGGGTTTGAGCCCCGCATTGGGCTCTGTGTTGACAGCTCAGAGCCTGGAGCCTGCAGCCTGCTTTGGATTCTGTGTCTCCCTCTCTCTCTGCACCTCCCCTGCTCACCCTCTGTCTCTCTCTCAAAAATAAATAAACATTTAAAAAATGTTTCAAAGATAAGTGATTAAAGTAAAAATAGTAACAATATATTAGGGGGTCTAATATATGTACAAGTAGAATGTGTAGAAATGGCACAAAGGCCAGCATGAGGGACATGGCCGTATGATAAGTTAAAGATGTATACTGTAAACACGAGAGCAACCACTAAAAAGCAAGACAAAGAGATAAGCTGGTAGGTCATTAAAGAAAAAATGGAACTAAAAAATGCTCTCAAACCAAAATAAGGAAAGAGAACAAGGAAAAGATGGGACAAAGATTTAAACTCAACCAGATAAATAATCCCATTAAATGTAAATGATCTAAACACTAATTAAAAGACAGAAATTCTCAGGTTGGATTAAGACGATAAAACAAAACAAAATAAAATCCAACTATGTTCTGTCTACAAGACCCAGGAGATTGATTTTTGACAAAAGTGTCAAGGCAATTCAGTACGGGAAAGAATAATCCTACCAAAAAATAGCACCAGGACAATTGGATGAAAAAAAAAAAAACAACCTTGAACTTTGACCCTTGCTTCTCACCATGAAGAAAAATCAACCAGAAAAGGATCATAGACCTAAATTTAAGAGTTCATTGTACTAAACTTCTAGGGAAAAAATAGCTGAAAATATTAAGGCCCTTGGTGAGGTAAATATTTTTTTGAAACAGTGAGTGCAAGTGGGGGAGAAACAGGGAGAGGGAAAGAGAGAATCTTCAGCATGGAGCCTGACATAGGGCTTGATCTCACCACCCTGAGCTCATGACCTGAGCCTAATTCAAGAGTCAGATGTTTAACTGAATGGGCCATCCGGGTGCCCCAAGATTTTTAAAACAGGACACTAATAGCACAACTATATAAAAAAGTTGATAAATTGAACATCACAATTAGAAAAAAAACCCACTTCTACTTTCTAAAGACACTGTTAAAAAAAATTAAAAGGCAAACCACAGAATGGGAAAAAATGCTTGCCAAACACTTATCTGACAAGAGATTTATATCTACAATATATAAAGAACATTTACAACTCAACATTAAGACAAACAATCCAATTTAAAAGATGGCCAAATATTTGAACAGATACTACACCAAATAAGATACACAGATGGGAAATAAGCACATGAAATGATTCTCAACATCATTAGTCATTAGAGGAATTCAAGTTAAAACCACAAGATCCTACTGCATACCCATTCGAATGGCTAAAATTTAAAATACTGATTATATGAAGTGTTAGTAGAATCTAGAGCAGCTAGAACTCTTAATCCATTGCTTGTGGAAACATAAGTTGATACAATTTATTTAGAAAACAGTTTGGCAGTTTCTTAAGAGTTTAAAACATACTTCGTACTATCCCACCATTTTATTTCTACATATTTATCTGAGAGAAATAAAAACCTATGTCCACATAAAAACTTAGACTGAAATTTTCATAGCAGCTTTATTGGTGAAAGTTCTTTCTGAAAACAACTCAAATGTCCATCAGTGGGTGAGTGGATAAATAAATTGTGGTATATTCACAATGGAATACTACTCAGCCATAAAAAATAGACTATTGATATATGATATGATGTGGCTGAATCTCAAAATAATTGTTCCAAGGGAAATAAGCCTGATTAAAAAAAAAAAGAGTGCATATCATAGGATTCCATTTATATAAAATTTTAAAAAATGGAAGTTAATCTCTAATGACAGGAAGCAGACCAGTGTTTACTTGTGGGCATAAGATAGTAGGAGGGAATGAGAGACGTATTACAAAGGATCACAGGGAAACTTTTAGGAGGTTATAGAAATGTTCATTATATTGAGTGTGGTGATGAAATCACAGATATATTTGTATCTAAATTCATCAAGGTTAATTCTTTAATTACGTACAGTTTATGGAACACTGGATATACTTGAATAAAGCTGATAAAAGTGTTATGTGGAGAAGTTTAAGGCATGATTTAGCAGGTAATACATATTCCTTGTGGTTTCTTGTACAAAAATGTATTGAGAAACATAATTTTGATGGCAGTTAGCATGGCGGATTGTGTGAGAAGTTTGGTTTCCCCTGGAAAATCACAACACAGACTTTCCAGAGACTCAGGGAAAATATTCCACTGTTTAACTGGGTCTCCATCTAAGGGGCCATGAATGAAAAGTTATTTTCAAGATAGGGGGGTCCCATCTTCCAGAGAAAGGGACTTCTATACTCTAGGGACAGCCTGTCCAGGGACAAGGAACCTGTCCTTGTTTCTAAGGCACCCTCTTGTTCTGGGCACAACTCTTCCATAATATTGTGAATCTCAGTGCATGAACGCTGGGCTATGGCACAAGCCAGGAGGGTGAGAACCCCAGTGGGCTCATCAACTCATCAAGGCTCTCTGGCCTCTACGTGTGCCAGAGAATAGTCTAAGTACCCTACTAGGGCGTCAACAAGGCTGCAGTGCATGCCTAGAGCCTTGGTCATCCTGGGAATGGAGCTCGGGTCGGAGGTCATAGCTTCCCGGCGTGGTGGTCAGATCTGCTCTTTGTCTGTGCTCAGGTGGAACACCATTCATTGCTGTCGACCCTGCAGCTGTTGTACACCGTGGGGTACTCCCTCTCCGTCATCTCCCTCCTCTTGGCGCTCACCCTCCTCTTGTTTCTTCGGTGAGTGGAACTTCTGCGGGCACATCTTCAGGCATACACCCTGGGATTTGCTCATTGGCTCCCTCGAGAAGGCAGAAGACTGGGCCGAATGACGTCATGGTCCATCAGAGCGGGAAGGGATCAACCCCCCTGTTCAGGCGGATGGGAAAGGGAGAGCAGTGGTCCAGTGAGAAGCACTGGTCATGGAGCAGCATGGTCATGGCGAAGCAGGTCATGGAGCGCTGCTCCAACTGGACTCTGGGAGTCTTAACTCTGGCTTAGCCACTTTGGGATTGGATAACCTCCTGTGTGCCCTGCCCTATTGGAGGCACGATTTTTACGGAAGAGACGAAGACACTTGTCCAAAGCTAATTAGCGAGTGGTAGAGCTGTGATTTTAACCCAGGGCTCTCGGACTCCAATTAGCTATTAATCATTTGAATGCTTTCTTGGTGCCAGGCATTGTTCTAAGCACGTTACATGCATTAAGCCATTTAAATGTCTTCCTAATCAGAATTGAGGTTAATTCTAATCCTAGGAGATTAGCATTATTATCAGCCCCATTTCATAAATGAATTGACTGAACTATGGAGAGATCAAGTAACTTGCCCAATGTCACAGAGCCGGTGAGTGATGGGGCCAGGTTCACAACCAGGCAGTCCAGAGCCTGAGCATTTTCATTCCCTTACACTGTCTTTCAGAATCCAAAGCCTGAGTGCATTTTACTAAACCATGTTTTCAGAAATCACCCAAGTGAGATGTTTACAGACGCCCTAAGGAGCCCTCCAAGCTTGCCTCTTGGCTTCCCCCGTTCAGGAACATAACTGAGTATAATGTGGCAGAATGAGCATTTGACACAGATGCAGGAGACCTAGATGGGCACCGTGGAGACCTGGATGCTAGCTCCAGAACAGGTCCCCACACGGGCTCCTCTAGCCCCAGGTCTGGCCCCTCAACCCTAAAATGCTCTATGGCTCCCTAGAGCACAGTCACGACCATATACCCCATCCAGAGAACAATTCTTGAGCGGAGGGAGAATTCCATGGCCTGTACCCCCTGCTGTCCATGACCTCCTCCACTCACCTTCCCAAAGCCCCAGAAGCAAGCGAGGAGAAAGTCACTAAGTAACTAAGTAAAGCGGCTAAGTAATTGCTTTAGCTAAGCCTAGGTTGACCAGATATCCATGTTGCCTCTAGTGCTGGAAAGAGCAAGATCCAGTCCCTGCCCTTGAATGGCACGCAGTCTAATTAGGGAGAAGGGTGCATAAATAATAAAACACCTGGCTCAAGGACTGTTTAGAAATTTAAAAACTAGTAGTAAGCCTAAAGCCAGGCAGGTGTGTGCTGCATGGGGGCACAGGCAGGGCTGTGAGGGCACAGGGACAGAAAAGGGCCTTTCTGTCTAGAGAGATCAAGGACACGGTTTGACACCAACCAGTACAAAAAAGGAGCCTGCAGGAGGCTTCAGGTGTGTGAGGAGGGAGGTAATGAGAGCTGACATTTTCTGGGCACTTACTCTGTGAGTACTTTGCACCCAAAAGCAGATTGTTACGACTGCAATCCTTGAAGTAAATGCTCTTGTCCTTACAGGCAGTAGAGCCTCGGAGAGCTGTGCTTTGGCCTCAGTATGTCTGGGTCTGAATCTCAGCTCCACCATTTACTTCTCTAGGACTCTGGACAGCCGACTTAACCCTTCTGCCTCAATCTCTCAATTTTTACTCAATGTGTAAATGTTATCCCTATTTTCCAGATGAGGGAAATGAGGCACAGAGAAAATCCCATTACCCAGCTGTGCAGCTCTGGAGTCTACGCTATGAATGTCTACCCTCTAGTGATAGGTATGCAGGTGTTTCAGGCGCACACCTGTTGGTCGGAGCCATTGAAAGAATGGGGGAAGACACTTGGTTTTTTTCCCTGCACAGAAAACTCCACTGCACACGCAACTACATCCACATGAACTTGTTTGCTTCTTTCATCCTGAGAGCCCTGGCCGTGCTGGTAAAAGATGCCATCTTCTACAACTCCTACTCCAGGAGGCCGAACAGTGACAAAAAGTGGATGTCCTTTGTGTCGGAGGTATGCCCCTCCCTACCCTAGCCTCCCACCCAGCAGATCAGTGCTGGGAATCGTGGGGTGGGAAGGTGGGACTGGGAAAGGCAAGAGTGAGATAAAGGGGTGTCAAAGGCCTCTGGTTAGAGAGGCATCACCTAACTAAAAACAAAACCCAAGAACCAAACCCCCCAAAACCCCCAAACCTCCCGAGAGTGAAGCAGGTGAAGGAAATCAGCATACAAGACTCCACGGTGGGGCTGATGTGTGCCCTTGGGTGGGAAATTTCTTCACCTGTGAACCAAAAACTTAACCAGATCAGTCTTTTTAAAACCATTATTACTAATTTTTAAAGAAGCAAAGCTTTTCCACATTGGAATCTGCTTCTGTTGGGATGCTTTTTCTTTTATCCTGTTAATAACGATCGTTACTCCATTGTAGTAACAATTAACTAATTGTTAAATTAACCTTGCACTCCTGGAATAAACCCATGTAGGTTCTGATCTATTATTCTTTTTCTTATATTGCTGGATTCGTTAGCTGAGGCTGTGTTTCATTTAGTATTCTGTCATCTGCCTCAGTGAGTAATTTTCTTGTGATAAAGAAGATTAAGTTTATGCTCATTAAACCAAATCAGACTTGTTACCTCTTTCTCATTCTCTGGAGGAATTTATTGAAGATGAGTATTTTTCTTCTTTAAATGTTTGATAAATCGCTCCAGTGAAGCCACTTGGGTCCAGAGTTTTCTTTGTTGGAAGGCTTTTAATTATGGACTCATTTCAACTCTTATATTCAGATTCTCTATTTCTTCTTGTGTCAGCTTTAGTACTTGTGTCTTCTAGGAATTTGTGTGCTTCATCTAACTTTTCACATTTCTTGCCGTAATAGTGTTCATAGTTTCTTAAGATCTTTTAAGATCTTACCATTGTAGCTAGGGCAATATTGCTTTTTTTGCATCCCTGATATTGACTATTTATACCTTCACTCTCTCTTGTCTTCCCTCTTGATCATCTTTACCAGATGTTTTTGAGTTTTACTGGATTTTCCGTAGAATGAAATTTCGGCATTGCTGATTCTCTTTATTTTATGTTCCCTATTTCATTAATTTCTGCTTTTATCTTTATGCTTTCCTTCCATGTCCTTTCCTTAGGTTAAATTTGCTGCTCTTTTTCTGACACGATAGTTAGGATAATTGATTTTCAGCCTTTTTCTTTTTTAATTAAGGCATTTAAGATGATAAGTTTTACTCTAGGTGTGGTATTAGCTGCCTACCACACATTTTGATATGCAGTATTTTCCATTCATCTGGGTCAGAAATAAGTTCTAATTTTTATCATTATTTCTTTTTTTGATTCTTGGGTTATTTAGAAATTTCTTTCCTCCTTTCCAATCATATGAAGATTTTTTTTAGTTGTTTTTTAGTTTCTTTCTTTCTTTCTTTCTCTCCTTCTTCCTTCCTTCCTTTCTTTCTTTCTTTCTTTTTTTTAGTTATTGGTTTCTAGCTTAATTGAACCAAGATCAGAGAACATACCTTTAAGGGTTTCCTTTAAGGGAAACGGCGCCAGTGAATTCTCTCTGTTTTTGTTTGTCTACAAATGTCTAGAATGTTAAGGAAGAGACTGGGCTTTGAAACCTCCAGGAAGCCCTCCTTCCCATTTTGGTATTGTTGCCAGCCTCTCTGAGATAGTCGGCACATTCGGGAGTGAGGGGGTGAAGAGGGAGGGCTATGCATGGGGGGCCCCTTCTCTACCCTCTTGGGTCCACACAGGAAGGCCTGGCCTCACCCTCCGGTGCTCTGTCCTCCTCAGATATCTGTCTCCTGCCGCTCTGCCCAGTTCCTGCTGCATTACTTCGTGGGCGCCAATTACTCATGGCTGCTGGTCGAAGGCCTTTACCTCCATGCGCTGCTGGAGCCCACAGTGCTCTCTGAGAGGCGGCTGTGGCCCAGATACATGCTGGTGGGTTGGGGTGAGTGACCTGAACCCCCACCTCTTCTCCTAGGAGCCCATCAGAACACATGAGCCTGATAGAGCCTTTGGTTTCCCAACTGGAGGGACCATTTGGGATGGATAACTCCTCAGGGACAAGAGACTGAAGTGGGGGGGGGGTGTGCACACACACAGAGACGCACAAGCGCTGTAGACCCAATGCATGTGTTCAAAAATTGACAAGGTTTTTGGTAGAATCAGATGCCGTTCCTCCCACCCTGTCCCCAGTGGTAGTCACCTGCTTGGGCCACCATGACAAGATGCATAGACTTTATGGCTTAACCAGCAGATGTTTCTCATAGTTGTGGAGTCTGTGAAGTTTGAGACCAGGGTGCCAACGTGGTCCAGTTCTGGCGAGGGCCTCTTCCTGGCTTGTAGACAGCCAGCTTCTGACTGTAGCCTCACATGGTGGAGAGGGAGAGAGAGAGGGAGAGAAAGAGAACAAACTCTCTGGTCCCTTCCTACAAGGACACTAATCCCATCATGATGCCTACTCCCCCCTCGAAACCTAATTACCTCCAAAGTTCCCACCCCCTGTCACCATTACCCTGAGGGTTGAGGCTTCAACATGGGGTGGGGGGACACAAACATTCAATCCATAACACCAACTGAGTCTCCAAGCGGGATTAGAGGGGCGCCTGGGTAGCTCAGTCAGTTGGGTGTCCGACTTCAGCTCAGGTCATGATCTCACAGTTCATGAGTTTGAGCCCCATATCAGGCTCTGGGCTGACAGCTTGGAGCCTGGAATCTGCTTCAGATTCTGTGTCTCCCTCTCTCTCTGCCCCTCCCCCCTTCTCTCTCTCTCTCTCTCTCTCTCTCTCTCTCAAAAATAAATAAACAGTAAAAATATTTTTTAAAAAATTTTGGATGGCTCAGTTGGTTAAGGATCTGACTTTGGCCCAGGTCATCATCTCATGGCTCATGAGTTTGAGCCCCGCATCGGGCTCTGTGCTGACAGCTCAGAGCCTGAAACCTCCTTCAGGTTCTGTGTCTCCCTCTCTCTCTGTTCCTCCCCGTCTCGCACTCTTTCTCTCTCTCAAAAATAAATAAAGATTTTTTTAAATTACCAAAAAAAAAAAAAAAAAAAAAGACAGGATCTAGAACCCAGAGCTCCCATTGCCACAGACTCTTAAGAGAATGTGAAGCTGCAGGATTCAGAGGAAATGCCCTTGACCTACAACCTGGGAGATTTTGGTTGATGTCTTGGATTTCCTCTGAGCTGCTTTGCCACATGTGGCAAATGTTTTCTCCTCTCTGCTTCCTGGTTTGTGGGACAGTAGAACAACACATGGGCTCTGTGCCACCCCAGGTCTCTACAGATCTCAGCCTGCAATCCTATAATATTTGGGCTTTTAGAAGTTTTAACCAGATATGTTTGGCCCATCAGGCTGGGGTGGGAGGCAGGCAGGTTTCGTCAACCAGCCCCTAACTGCATTTCCCTGTTTTCTCCCCAGCCTTCCCGCTGCTGTTTGTGGGACCCTGGAGTATTGCTCGCGCACAGCTGGAGAACACAGGGTAGGAAATTCACACCTGCTTTCACCTGCTCGTAGCCAGGAATTCTAAGATATGCCTAAATACAAGGCTTTATGCCATTTTCCCACAGAGAATATCCACCCCCTTTCATTTTGGCTGTCTAGAATATACTTAGGAATGTAGATTAAAAAATCAAAGACCTTTCTTATAGTAATGAGTTTGTTAGCTTAGTTATGCACGCAAATTAGCACAAAATTTGCTCAATGTTACACAAAAATTGGCTGCCTAGGTTAGCAGTGACCCTCAATATGTAGGATATGGGTGCAAAATTGGTTATTGTGTCATTGTTCACAGTAGGGGGCAAAAAAAGCAAACCGAAATGGGTGAAGGTGGTCAAAGGTGCAAACTTCCTTATAAAATAAGTAAGTCCCAGGCGTATGAAGGACAACATGGAGACAGCATGGTGAGTTAGTAATACTATATTGTGTATTTGAAAGTTGCTAAGCAAGTCTATTTTATTTATTTTTTAAATGTTTTTTTTTTTAAATTTGTTTTTGGGAAAGAGAAAGAGAGACACAGAGTGAGAGCAGGGGAGGAGCAGAGAGAGAGGGAGACACAGAATCGGAAGCAGGCTCCAGGCTCTGAGTTGTCAGCACAGAGCCCGACGCGGGGCTCGAACTCACAAACCATGAGATCATGACCTGAGCTGAAGTCGGACGCTCAACCGACCGAGCCACCTGGGTGCCCCTAAGCAAGTCTACTTTAAAGGTCCCTACTGCAAGAGAAACAATTTGTAACTATGTGTGGGGATAGACGTGAACTGGATTTATTGTGGCAGAGTCATTCTGAAATATACACAGATATCGAGTCATTGTCAAACATCTGAAACTAATATAATGTTATGTGTCCGTTATACCTCCATTAAAAAATAACTCCAACGAAACAAAAACAAAAGTGCCTGAACATCCACAAATATGGGAAGCCATGAACAAATTGTGGCATACCTATATTGTCGAATATCGTGGAGACTACTGAAAAAAAAAGAGGTGGTCACCCTATCTTTTGGCTTCTCAGAGCTGATTCCCAACAGCGCATCGGTAACTGCTGTGAATAACGTATGTCACGTGATCCTATTCTTTCCCCCCCTCCCCCAACTAATCATTACCAAAAGTCCCCTATGCATAATTAAAAATTTACTTTTTGGGGGAAAGAATTTATTTTTGTATGAACGTGGAGAAAAGTGTAGAGGGTCACACCCCAAGCTATTTGCGTTGAAGAACAGTGAAGTGGTAAGAAAAGTCGACGGTACCGTTAACAGGAAGGGGTTTTAATCCTGTTTTTTTTCCCTCTTCCACCCTCAGGAGGATCGTGGGTGGGAAGTCAGTCTTGAGTGCGAGCATCCTTCTTCTAGGGGGCGTGAGACACTCAGCCTTGTCTCCGTTTTAAGTCATCTGCCTGCTCTTTGCTGTAGGTGCTGGGGAACCAACAGGAACAAGAAAATCTGGTGGATAATCCGGGGACCTATGCTGCTTTGTGTCATGGTAAGGACCATCCCACCCCCTCCTTTTCCTCTCTGAACTTGGCAGCGATGGGGCACCCCTTCCCATTCCCCTCCCACCTACCAAATTCTCTGGCTCCGAACGAGCCTGGGCCAGTTGCCTTGGGAAGGAGTTGCCGAGTTGTGAGTAGGATGTGTTGAATGAGAAGGAACAAGTTGGAACCTTCTCCTTGTTCTGGCTCAGGACCCAAACGCCTCCTTGTCCACATGCCTCCTTCTCTCTGGGTCCGCAAACTATGTATAATAGAAACCTGTCACCAGCTCGGCCACCCCGTACTGGGGGCTGTGATTTGTACATGGGTAGATGCCGTTGTTACGTTTCTTCTACCCACGAGGACACGGAGAAGATGGCAAGAGACTTGCCTCCAGTCCCAGTAAATGGGGGCGCTGGACCTCAGCCCAAAGGGACTGACTAGGGGCACTGGCACGTGTTACCACACCCCTGTGCTGCTGTCCCCTCTCAAATATTTATTTCCTCCTGCCCATGCGCCTGATGCAGACCTGTCACGCAGTAGTACCTTGCTTTGGACCATTCTGAGATTTGCATCCCCTCCCTCTCCCACTTTATCCCCCCAGCTGCTGTCCCCTGACACTTCCCGCAGAAAGCCGGATGGTCACACCCCGCTTTGTGTCCTTCCAGATCCCGTACAGACTTCTGCTACGGCCCCAGAAATGTTTCATTACACGTTATGTATCTAAGACCTGTCTGCTGCCCCCGTAAGGCCTGAGTTCTATCTACATCCTGGCAGCAGCCTGCACAGTTGGCTGCCCAGCATGGCCTTAACTCAGCGAATGCCTGGGACCCACACTCCCCGGCACTAGAACGTTCTCGCTACCCAGCCAGAATAAGGCAGGGTGGAGGCCAGCAGGCCCTCCCTGGCTTGGAGCTCAGGTTCGGTGCAGCTGGAAGCTCAGTGTTTACCCTGCAGGCTTCTAGAGTCCATCACTGCTTCTCACTCATGCTCCTGATTGATTCCCTTGGCTGCTCTTAGAAGTACCACGGTGTTTGAGAGAGAGAGAGAGAGAGAGAGAGAGCAGGGGAGGGGCAGAGAGAGGGGGAGACCCAGAATCCGAAGCAGGCTCCAGGCTCCGAGCTGTCAGCACAGAGCCGGACGCGGGGCTCGAAACCACAAACCGCGAGATCATGACCTGAGCCAAAGTCGGATGCTTAACCCAACTGAGCCACCCAGGCACCCCACCGGGGTGTCTTTAACGATTCTTCCATGCTTGGGTCTCACACCCAGAGGTGTCTGTTGCGTTGATCCCAGGTGTGACCCAGGGACTCGTAGGTGCAGCCAAGGGGCTGAAGAGCGCTTTGTGAAACACCCTCAATGCTCTGAGTGTGGTCGCCCGGACACTTGTAAATTCAGGTTTTCAGGCCCCACCCCCGCCCTGCTGAAGCAGACTCTGCATTGCAACAAGATCCCTGGATTTGGGGTGCGCATCAAAGCCTGGGAGGCTCTATGTCCACACACCAGTGGTTCTCGAAGCTGGCCGTGTGTTAGAAACTTAGTGAGTCATACGGCAGAGGATTACATCAGAAATCCTGGAAGTGGGGCTCGGGCGGTGGTAGCCTTAGGACCTCCCAGGTGATTCAAATGGACATTTCCTGGTCCTTCATTGTTCCCGTAGCCGTATTCTCTCCCCGCAGCGGAACAGGCAATGTGCTGTATCTGCTCATCTCAGATAACGTGACCTCTACACACTCTTGCTTCTTCCATGCCAGCTGTCATCAGCTACGCAGAAGTGGCCAGAGTCACCTTAGCTCATGGTGGCTCCTTGCTCGCCCATCCATACCTCCTGCTCCACCCGTTCACCTCTGCCCAACGAATGACGCTGCCCAAGCCCCAGACCTGGGTGCCTTCTTGCCTGCTCCCCTCTTCCTCCCTGAAACATGCACTCAGACTTCAAGTCATCAGTTCTCTCTCCAGAGATCTCTCCAGGCTGTCCCTTCTCCTCCCTTAATCCACTGTCTCCATTGCTTTTTCAGCCTCTGGAGATTTCTCGCGCACATTTCTGCAAAATCTACCTGTTTGGTCTCCCTTCTTCCTTCTTCCCCTCTGGCAATCCGTCCTCCGTGTTGCATCCAGAGTGGTCTTTCTTGAGCAATGTTTGGTTATGTCTCTCTTCTACATGTGATTTTTTTCATGGCACACCATTGCCCGGGTGTGCCTTCCAAACCCCTTACAGTGGTAAGCGTTGTTATTTATTCCTTGTCTCCCCATCCAAGTGCAAGCACCCCACGCTTTATTTATATGGAGAAACTCACCGTTCCCCATATCCACGCTGGGATTTCACTATTCCCACATTTTGCACACACTGCCTTCCATGCCCGTCAGATGGCCTCACGTCTGGTGAACACTTACTTCCTCCTTAGAGACTAAGCTCTTTATTAATCTCTCGTCCTCTCAAATTAAGGAAAAAGTCAACAGGCGTGCCTGAAAGGGACACTTTCATAATCGTCCTCAGGTCTGTGAACATCTTACAGAGGACGTTGCTGAACCGTGGTTGTCTGTGTACAGGGGCTTGGGCAAGAGGAAATGGGCTTGAATAGAAGTGAGAACAATTCCTTCTGGTCACAAGGAAGAACATCAGAATCTAAGCTGGTAAAACACTGGTGTGGACCACAGAGAAAGGCTTCACATTGCTCATGTCTATCAGTTTCCAAGAGGAAAGACTCTGTCCTGAGAAATAGGAAGCTGAACCTGATGTCTTCCCCTCCTCCCCGCCACCAGCTCTAGGATCCTATACATTCTCAAGACAGTGGGATTTACATACCCTACATGAAGCGCGGACTTTGTGGCTAACCTATGGTGTGTTGAGTCACATGGGTTGACTTCTCTGGGCTTCTGTTTCTTCATCTATGAAATGAGAGTTGGCCCAGACCAACAGTTCTCAGCGGAAGGTGATTCTGTCCCCACATTTGGGCAACTCTGGAGATATTTCTAACCATCTCAACTGGAGTGGGGGTGCTACTGACAGTAATGCATAGAGGCCAGGGATGCTGGTACACAAAACAGCCCCCACAACAAAGAATTATCTCACCCCAAATGTCAAGAGTACTGAGGTTGAGGAACCCTGGACTAGACATTTGGTTGTACAGAATAGTTCAGGAGGTTTGGGGAAAAATCAAAACTACCCCCAAACTGGACTCTACCCTAGACTGATGGAAACAGAACTTCCACGTTGGGCTTCCTTAGCTTTGGAATCACATGCATTCCCTCTCTTGCATCTTCATTTAACATTTATTGAGCACCAGCTTTGTGCTTAGCTGGGTGCTAATTTCTTTCAGGGGAAAAAAAAGATGAATTCTCCATAGTTTTTGTGCTCATATAGTTCAAAGTCTAATAGTTGTGATTTTGAGACTCATCAGACCATGGCTGAGCCAATAATTGCCTTCCTGCAATTAGTTATAGGACTAACTAACTAGTTAGAACACTATATGTTACAGTTTTCCTCTGACCTGAGTGACTATAACCCAAACTCCAAGATAGAATTACTTGAACCACATGTGGAAGGAGCCAGGGCCCCTGAATGTCTGCATGGGGCAGAGCTCCCCCCATTGCAATAGAGTATTTAGTAATGATGATGATGATAATAATAATAAATAATAATAATAAATCTTTATTGTGTTTGGGGGAAGAAAAAGAGTGTCCTGACCCCATGTGCTTTCTAGCTAAGTTAAAATACTAAAACTAACATAATAATCAAGAAGTTGCTCATAGCATTTGGCATTTCAGGGCACTTCGAAATCTCATTTCACCTTGTCCAAATTTGAGTCCAGTTGCTATTTTCTGGAGGATGGAACAGAGGTTTCTGGGAAAAGCCACCTCTGCATAATGAACTGAGCTATAGGACTACTGAGAGTCTCCCATCCCCAGACTCAGGCTCCCCAGTGAGCATCCTCATTACCATAGCTGGACTCTTCCACCACCCCCAGACTCGGTCTGTGCCTACAGATCAGCATCTGGGCTGGTGTGAATGAGCATCATGCTGGGTTTCCAGGCCTCCCACCTGACTATCTACTGCCTTCTGGATTCTCTGTGTTTCAGAAATAACCGTAATATGACAGCCTGAACAGTTCAGATGCTCTGTAGGCCTTTCATGAGATGTAGAAATTGGAGAATTCCCATCTACTTCAGGATAAAAGGCTCTGCTCCATAAAATGTTTTTAACATTTATTTATTTTTGAGAGACAGAGAGAGACAGAGCTCAAGCAGAGGAGTGGCAGAGAGAGAGGGAGACACAGAATCTGAAGTAGGCTCCCGGCTCTGAGCTGTCATCCCAGAGCCCGACCTGGGGCTCGAACTCATGAACCGCGAGATCATGGCCTGAGCCGAAGTCGGCCGCTTAACCAACTGAGCCACCCAGGCGCCCCTCCACTGCTTAAATTAACCTGTTACCCTTGAGTATACATTAAGAATAGAACCATTCTAGGGCACCTGGGTGGCTCAGTTGGTTAAGCGTCCCATTCTTGATTTCAGCTCAGGTCATGATCCCACGGTTTGTGGGATTGAACCCCATGCTATCAGCACAGAGCCTGATTGGGATTCTCTCTCTCCCTCTCTCTCTGATCCTCCCCCACTCGTTCCCTCTCTCTCTCTCTCTCTCTCTCTCTGTGCATGTAAAATAAATAAACATTAAAAAAAGATTAGAACCATCCTGGAATATGGTATACTCTTATATCCCAGTCTCCTCTGCTCCCAGTAGAAAATCCATAAAGCTTTGATTAGTCCAAACCTTCAGGGTTTACAAAATACATACATTGTGCAAGCTTGTCCTATCCATATCGTAATTCCTAGAGGTAACGGATCAACTAAATTAAACAACCCATTGAACAGCTTTTTTGAGCCAGTGAATTGAATGGAACCATCTGTCGAGTTTATGGACTTAGAGAGTGAAATGCCTTCATTCATTCTTATTGGCTCTTCCTTGACAGCTCAGGACTTGGCAAAGTTGAGAAATCAGTAAAATTAGTCTTCTCTGGTCTTGTCCCTCTTTGGGTCTTTCATCTCACCAGGAACCCAGGGGCGTTCTGTGTCCTCAAAACATCTCATTTCCATATTCCCCTCCTCTAAGAGTTACAGTGGGAATCTCTCCATACCCTGTATTTTCCCACCCCGTTAAAATTTAGCTTTGATGCATCCCGTCTTCTGCTTCCCATGGTGAAAGTAGATCAGATCATAAGTAAGCAATTGAATTATTCATCGTAAAAATGGACACATGGATGAATAAAATATGGAGAAAGCCCCCCCTCCCCCAAGTGTTTCTTACCTTCCATGTGATGTGTACACTTTAGCAGGGTTCTGGGGATGAATTCTTTTAAACCAGAGGAACAGCTCTAATCTAATGGTAGGCATTTTAATTCACACAGCAGGCCAGAGGAGGAAGGGCTGGGGATAGGTGGAGAAGTTTAGGGGTAGATGAAGCCTACTTCTGAGCCCCCTACTATGTTAGCAGTCACCTCTTCCAGAACAGAACCTAAACACAGGACCTGCAGTGCCAAAAAAGTGTCACCGAGAATCTTATATCTGATCATGCATTCTGCACTGTCAGGGACCTGAAAGGGAATCATATATCTGGGGTCCCAAGCACCCCCATTCTGATCACAGAATCTAAGAGGAATTGGCTGGGTTCTTGAAAGATTTCCTCCTGCCAGCCCTTTTCCTACTTGTGCACGAATGAAGAACAGCACCACCCAAATGTGCCTGCTGACTCTTATCTTGTGGGATGCCTAGATGAACACAGGCTCCATGGTCAACCAGGCTGGTGCTTCATTCCATGGCATTGAGGAAGCGCTTTCTCCATAGAGCCCATTGGTTGATGCCCATTTTCTCGTGTCTGGTCCCTGGAAGTCACAAACAACAGCAAATCCACTTCCTCCCCATCACAACCCTTCCGAGATACAGTCCTGATTGAAATGAATTTGCTGAAATACATGCCTTTCCCGGGTTAAACTTACTTTGTAAGAAAAAATGCTTGAGTTCAACAGATCACTAAGCCAAGGACACAACGTTTTCTCTTCATGAGGAAAAGCAGATATCCCATTAAAGAAATAAATTACTTGGTTGCATTTAGTTTGTATTTAAGTGCTCTGTTTCTAAATATTCCTTGGCTGGGAAACTCCATCATTCTTGTTGGCTAGTGGGTTGGGATAAATAGCCTCTTGCCTGGACCTGTAGACTGTTAGCTTTGAGCACTGATTGTCTTGAGGCCAATAAGGCAAATTTCAGAAGGTACACATTGGATTCTGTAGCTTGTGTTTCAATTTGTGGTTCAAGGAATTTGTTTCAAGGCAGAGGTGGGGCATTAGTACGGCACTGGCTCAATGTTTGTAGAGACTTTGATCTCTAGTTCGTAGACTCCGTCTCCAATGGCTCTTTCTTTGTGGCATAGAGGCATGTTTGTCTTTTCCATTTTAAAAACAACTGTGACCCCCAACCTCTTCCAGCCCTACACAGAAAAGTAGGGAGGCATTATCTCCATTCTGTATCTCTTGCCAATTACTCTTCTATCCTTCTGTTTCCCTTCACAGCCAAGCTTTCTCAGTGTGGTCTACACTGGCCGTCTCCTTCTTTACATCCAACTCACAAAACAAAGCATTGCAATCTGCCTTGTGCTCCCCCACTGTGAACTGCAGCTTCTCTCAGCTCCTTGTTGCTAAATGCAGTCTTATTTTGCTTAAATTTCATGTAGCATTTAAGCCTCCTGAAAATTCTTACAGTCATGAGCTTCCAGGGCACCACTTCCTTATGGTTCTCTCCAACTGCCCTGGTCTGTTCTTTCTCAATCTCTTTTGCTGTCTCCACTTCCACCGTTCCCTTCATTACAAGGTGAGTCTCCTAACCCTCTTTTTCTCCCAATCTGCACAGCCTTTCTGGACAATTTTGTCTCCTCCAGGGCTGGCTCCATGCTCCAGCTGGGACCTCTCTGCTGAGATCCAGACATAAATATCTCACTGCCGTGGGACATCTCTCGTATCCAAAACAGCTGGAATTCTCCTCCTTCTCCCCACACTGCTCTTCTTCCTCCACGTGCTTAGTCTCAGTTGAATGGTACTACTGCACATTTGAGATCAACTGAGAAATTTTGAGGTCATCTTTGACTTCACATCTAACCACTAACAAAAGGCCATTTGACTCCAACTTCTTAAAAATTCCAAGTCCATCTCCTACTTCCCATCACTGATGCACCATGGCTGTGGCTTCACATCACCTCTCCATCATCTTCCTCTGATTAGTCTCCCCATCCTCTGATTCGCCATTAGTCTTCCCCTGCATTAGTCTTCCCTCCTCTGATTTTGCCTTTGTCCAATCCATTCTCCCCACAGCTTCTAAAATGATCTTTCTGAAGTTCAGAAATATAAATCTGATTGGGTAACTTGCATACTTGAGATTCATCACTGGCTTTCCATTGCTCTCAGAAGAAAACCTAAACTCCTTCCTATGACCATGGAAAGGCTCTGCAGGAGCTGGTTCCCCACCCCTACTCCAGCCTCACTTTTCACAAATCGTGTTCTCATTCTCCAAGCCCTACCCACACTCGAACTCTTGCCCTTCTTCCTCTCCAGGAGCCTCACAATATCTCATGTGGTTGCTGTCAAGGTATTGGCCAGGGCTGCGGCCATCTGATGGCTTGACTGGGGCTGGAGAATCAGCTCCCCAGTGGCTCATACACATGGCTGGCAAGTGGTGCTGGTTGTTGGTAGGAAGATTCAGTTCCCCCATGTGGGTTTCTCCACAGCCTGCTCAGGTGTCCTCATGCATGGCAGCTGACTTACCCCAGAGGGAGAGAGAGAATCAGGTGGATACCGTCCTTCTGAGGACTTAACTTCAGAAGTCACATAGCATTCCTTCCACCATATTGTTTTCATTAGATGCACATAGCTAAGCCAAGCTCACATACCAGAGGGAAGGGGGAATTAAGCTCTGCCTTTTGAAGGGAACAGTGTTGAAGAATTGGAAGACATAGTTAAAGATCTCTACCAAGGCTGACAACAAAGGGTTGAACTTTCCAAGTCCATGACAGGTGTGGAATAGAGTCTAGGGAGGAGAGAACATGTGCTTTCCAATAAATCCCATGGCAGCAACAAGACCTCAGGTTAGATACCAATAGGGCTGGTATTCTTTACAGGAGGGAGGCAGTGGATTTTCTGTTTAATGGAAGGAAAGGTAATTATCGGGTAAAGCTGTGTTTAAGTACCAGCTCAGTCACTTAACAGCTGTGCAAACTTGGTAATTGTACTTGTCTCCTGGTTGCCTCTGTTTCTCATTGTATCATGACATAAAAATAGTGTGGCTTCCTCAGAGGGTTCTTATAAGGATTAAAAAAATAATGTATAGATGTATCGACATGGCCTTAGGAAGAGTGGGGATGACCACAGGCACGTACTACCTGAAGGGTCGATTGCCAAATTTTCCCTGGTTTACGTGGACAAGGATCCAATGGCCAGGCCCCAGATGACCTTGATATTCATAACCACGTGGACTCCATCACTTATTTACCCATATCTGCTTTCTTTTTCCAAGGTCAATTTCTTCATCTTCCTGAAAATTGTCAAGCTTCTCATTTCTAAGCTCAAAGCCCATCAAATGTGCTTCAGAGATTATAAATACAGGTGAGTGGCCTGAGGTCAGTACCCAATGGTCCAAGATTATTTTGACCCCTTCTGGCTGTCCTGGTTAATGCTCCGGGAAGAGAGGCATGAGCTACATCAGTATGTCATCTCCTAAGACAAGAGTATCAGGAAGAGACCCTCTTAAAAGGTGTCATGGGGTCAGGTAAGGTTTCTGCCAACGATGAGGACCTTCTGGCCCCATGGATATGAAGCGAGTCGTCAAGGGCATACACGTTCTCTGCAGCAGGAAGCTTAAAATGCCCCTAAGAATGGGTGGTTGAGCCATTTGGTTGAGCCAAGGGAGGGGCTCTAAGGATAAGGATTTTAGTCCACATGGCAGGCCATAGACAGAGGTGTGAGTGGGGACAGCTAGAGCTCTGTTTCTCTCTAAGGCTAGCATCGGGCCTGACTCACATGTGCTGGGAAGGTAGTTTTCTCCTTTAGCTGACAAACATTTAATAAACACCTACCACTTGCCTGGCACTGATTTTGGAACAAAAGAAAGGTACCATGTGGACCCAGTCTACAAAGACCACACATTCCATCCCCTAAGGACTAGTATATTGGTGTGAATGTGCATCAGGAGGGTTGATGCTGGCCACAGCCCCAGATTCTCTAAGTGACCTTGGGCAAGTCACTTGGCCTCCTTGGGCCAGATTTCTGATGTGGAAAATGGGAATGTTACACGAGGCCTATTTCTTGCTTGTTAGGAGGACCAAAGAAGGTCATAGATGTAGGTTCTCAATCTAATCACATGTGGCGAGCGGTGTTTGCCCGGGATCCAGACCCCAAGTCCTATCTACTTCAAACCCTTCTTCCAGGAGGTCCCAAAGGATAAACACGCATGGTTCCCCACTGGCAAAATATACGCTGTAATTGACCCAAATATTTTGCAAACACCCTTATCCCCAGGGCACTTGGGCTGGTCTGGACAACAGACCCACGTCGACTCTCTCGGCGCCTCTGGTGGAGACTCTAAGTGGCTCAAAGCTTCTTTGGCCTTTTCCCAAGGCTCAGCCTCTGACTGTTCTGTGAGGGTGGAGGTCCGAAACCATAGTCCGAGCTGTGCTCGTCTGCCCACCGTGGGTCCATTCAGGGAGGGCAGCCCTCTCACCAGTCAGGTGCGGGGGACGCTGGGGCATGTGGGAAACTAGAAAGAGAACAGCACTCCCCACAGACAGATCAGGGAGCAGACGGATCCCAAGACACCACTTTCCATGCAGACTGACAGCCTGCACCCTGCTATTTGGTGGCCCCAAAGCCCACCATGTACCGTGGGAGCTCTCCCCATGCTCCAGGTCCACAGCGCCCCTGCAGTAACTTTCTCTTCTGGGTGCTTGTAAGCATCACCTGACAGCCAGCCAAAACAGACTCGTGAGGCTCTCCACTGGGTGTTCAGACCCCGTAAGTGTGGCATGGGG
Source organism: Cryptoprocta ferox (assembly GCA_028646485.1). Taxonomy (NCBI): domain Eukaryota; kingdom Metazoa; phylum Chordata; class Mammalia; order Carnivora; family Eupleridae; genus Cryptoprocta; species Cryptoprocta ferox. The sequence continues at coordinate 3,739,943 of CM053565.1, forward strand.
CCCTGCCACGTGGACTCCTAATGGAGCCCCCCAAGAGATTCTGATACACAAAGTGCAGGACCTCTGTATCAGATGCTCTAGGGAAACAATGCATGGAATTTTCTGGTGGGACCATGGCAGATGTGTTTCTAAGCAGCCTAAATACCCCTTTCGGCAAGGTCTCCTTTGGAGTTCTCCCAGATAGTGGTTTCCAAACCTTTTTGATCATGCATCTTTTTCAGTAAAGAAATTTTGAGCATGCCTCTCTCATCACACATACACATGATCTGCTGAACTAATATAGACATTATAAAGTACAGCAAAAAATAGAAAATTATAAGGGATATTTTAAATATTAGCACGTAGGACTCCCATTATTCTTTCCCTCTTATATTTTCTTCTAATACCAAATGGGTTGTCTTTCACAAGCCTGAAGCGTGCATGCCTGATTGGGAGCCAGTGATCTAGAGAATCGTAAATCAAGATACTTGAATCAATGATTCAGGACAGCTATTTTGGGGGAAGAAGGAATAACCTGTCTGATGTACACAATCTATCTGGAAAGTTCTTTTTTCCTTCCCCAACCGTTGTTCAAGGATAAAGCTTGAAAAGAGGAAGCTCAGTGCATGGCCACCTGGAGGCGCCCCCCAGGAAGAGCCGCCTCACCTTGGCAAGTTTGCTACCACTGGGGACTGAGCTGGGGACCTATCAGTGTTCCCAAGAGGCTGAGACTTTAGAGGGCTGACTAACACCAACTGAACTCACAAGAGACTGATACATAAACCAGACTCTACAATTGTTTATTCTTAAGAGGCTACGAAAGGCAGGGGTGGGGTGAGGTTTCCTTCTGGTGCCTGTACTCCTAGCACCATTGGCAATAAATGATCCAGAAATCCAAAGCTGTCGCTAGAGTCTTGCCGGTGATCACGTCCTCCAAGGAGAGTGGTCGGTGTGAAGGATCACTGACCGTGAGAAGCCGCCCCTGCCTGGCCCAGCCACCTCCCTGGTGAGAGCAGGGTTCATTCCCCAAGGTCTCCACAGATAAAGCTGGATAAGTACAGGGGACTTCCCACTTCTTGGTGATTTTCTCCACTATTTTGGTCTGCCATCTGCTTTCTCTTTACCTACCCCGTCTCCGTGCAGAATACAGTCCAATTAAGTAGCGTATGCTCATTAATTAGCAAAAAGCCAGGTCACACCAGGCCACCTTATGTTACTGCCTGGGCTGGAGAATCCTACAGCATTGATGAAGCGATTGTCTATTTTTCTCTCCCAACAGCGCTAACGCCCTCATTTCTAAGTTCCATCACCCCCAGGGGGTCATCAGCAGCTCCCAGCTCCCACCACCCTCTTCCACATTGGAGAGGGTCTCCTCCCCTACCTCCATGTCCCCCTCCAGATTTTTTTTCCTTTGTCACCCTCCGCTAGGGTGAGGAGGAAGGGGCGGAAGGGCCCAGTGCATTTTGTCCAAACTCTGGTAGAAACAGGTCTGCCCCCACCTCTCGCAGATTTTGAAAACTTTCAGAATGTGGCTCTCAAGATTTGGCCCTCCTCCAGGGGTATATTCTAGGAAGGTTTAAATTACATATATTTAGGTCTTGCCAAAAAAGGCAAGTTGCTAGGAGATGGAGAAACTTCTGTAGTCCTAGCCCTGTCTCTGGGCTCCCACCATTCGAGTGGAGGAATGCTACATGGTCCACCTGCCTGGCCCGGAGTGGAGAGCTGGCCCAGGCCCCAAGGATGGGGACAGACACCTGCCAACACCCAGTGTGGTCTCTGACGTGTGTGGTTCCCAGCGCTCAGGGCTGCCTTCCTGGAGGACCTGGAAGGCTTAACTTTGCGTGTGGTGTGTGGGACAGAGCTCCTGATGAATTTATAAAGGAGAATCATTTCTTAACCTGCTGAACCCCAGAGCCCTCTCTTAAAAGACTTTCTGGTGGGCAACCAAAGACGAAAAAAAAGGTCACAAATGGAAGTAACATTGATCATTGAGGTTATAAAGCAACCCGAGGGCAGGGACGGTTTCTTTATTATTTTTTTAAGTTCAAGTTAGTTAACATATAATTTAATATGTTCAGGAATAGAATTTAGTGATTCATCCCCTACACATGACAGCCAGTGTTCATCTCAGCAAATGCCCTCTTAATACTCACCCCCCATTTAGCCCTTCCCCCCACCCAACACCCCATCAGCAACCCTCAGTTTGTTCTCTGTGTTTAAGAATCTCTTATGGTTTGTCTCCTTCTGTGTTTTTATCTTATTTTTGCTTCCCTTCCCCGGTGTTCATCTATTTTGTCTCAAATTCCACGTACAAGTGAAATCATTTCGCTTTGCAGAATACACTCTAGTTCCATCCATGTTGTTGCAAATGGCAAGATTCCATTCTTTTTCATCACCGAGTAGTATTCCATTGTATATATATACACCACATCCTCTTTATCCCTTCATCAGTCAATGGACACTTGGGCTCTTTCCATACTTTGGCTACTGTCGATGACACTGCTATGAACATTGGGGTGCATGTGCCCCTTCGAATCAGCAATCCTGTATGATTTGGATAAATACCTAGTAGTGCAATTGCTGGGTTGTAGGGTAGTTCTACTTTTAACTTTTTGAGGAACCTCTGTACTGTTTTCCAGAGTGGCTGCACCAGTTTGCCTTCCCACCAGCAGTGCAAGAGGGATCCTCTCTCTGAGAGGGCTTCTTTAAAAACATTGATAGCTAAGTGTTCCCGATCATTCACCTAGTGTCAGATGCCATTACCCTGTTTTTCCACATGTCATTTAGTCTTTAAAAATGACTGTATTATTATTAATAATAATACTTTATTGTATTTCAACATTTTTTATTATATTGTCTGTCGCAGAACCCTTGTTTTTATGGATAAAAGGTGAAATAGTTTGCCCAAAGCTGCATGGCCAGTCATTGGTGGGCCTGGGATTTGAATCCAGGCCCCGATGCTGTCCTGCACTCTACTGCCTTTGATGACATCTCTTCCTCTCTCACTGCGCTGGCTTGTGCTCAATAAATATTTGTTGGATTGCTGACGGACCGCAATAAGCCAAACAATTTAAATAAACAATTGGCTATAGATGAAAAATAAGTGGAAATACAGTTCATAAGTATAAACGGCGATAGACATTTATGGATTTCTATTCGACCAGGGACACACACGGGGTTCTGTCTAAGCAGAAGTCAGAATGAGGTGAGGAATAGGAAATCCCTTGACATCCATCCAGAGATCTGGTTGTTACCAAAAGGGCTCAAAACTTCATAAAAAGATGCTTGTTCTTTAAAAAGCATCCCATACTGGGGACCTGGGTGGCTCAGGTGATTAAGCATCCAACTTCAGCTCAGGTCATGATCTTGTGGTCTATGGGTTTGAGCCCCACATCGGGCTCTGTGCTGACAGCTCAGAGCCTGGAGCCTGCTTCCGATTCTGTGTCTCCCTCTCTTTCTGCCCCTCCCCCACTCATGCTCTGTCTCCCTCTCTCTCTCTCTCTCAAAAATAAACATTAAAAAATAAAAAAAATAATAAAGATCATCCCGTACTAAATGCAGGATTCTGGCACGTGCCGAGGACATCCGTGGGAAAAATTGGTGAAATCCGAATGGAATCCGGATGTATAGTTATTAGTCACATACCAGTGTTGGACAAATGGTCTGTGGTTATACAAAGCTAACATGAGAGGAAAGATATAACATTAGGGAAAACAGTGAAGCGTATGTGGGCACTCTCTGTACTATTTTTGCTACTTTTCTACACATCTAAATTTATTCCAAAATAAAGAGCTTATTCAAAACACGTAATGTCATAGCGTGGTCCCAAGAATAATTTGAAAGTGAGACGCAGATCTGCAGCTAAGTATGTAGGTAGGTGTCCTTGAAACCCAGATAACGTGGAGCAAGGGTGGCAAACTCAGACGCTTTCGGGGGCGAGCAGGGTACATGAGTAAGTAGTGCAGACTGGTTGATTGTCCTGGAGCACATGTTCCTTCTAGAAAGAAACAGTCACCCTAGGCTGGAGCCGATGGTAACCAAGCAAAAATTCAGGCCCAGTATTGCCAGATTCTCCCGTTTTTCAAAAGAAGCCAGAAATCTGGACCTCTCTGCTCAAACTCTCCTTATTATTTAAAGATGGCTCCGATAACAAAAATCACCCCTTTCGCATAAGTAAAGACCATCTGCAGGCCAAGTACAGCCTGTGGCCGCCATTTTGCCACCTCTGACCCAAGGGTTTTAAAAATCCTCCTGCAAATTAAAAAACAAAAAAGTCTCTTGAAATATTCTGTGCTTGGGAGCACCTTAATGTTGCTGCCTGGGTGGGCGTGGAATGGAGTAGAGCAAGCAAGGCTCAGGAGAACCAGGTAGCCAGGCTCCCTGTTCCCCAGCCTCCCTGGTCAGTCACAGCCCTGGACACACAGCCCATGGGCCCCGGTGGAGCCCCCTCTGCCCTTCTCTTAGGACTTTAGGTCTTTCCAGGGCACGAAAGTGAGGTTTTTTTGTTTCCTTGATAACATTACACTTGACTGGCTCTCAGAGATACAGGATCCATACTTAGCACTTTCTCTTGGGTACAGTTAAACCTTCCTAAGGATACTGCCAATGGTCTGCTGACATCCCTACATCTTTAAGTCCACGGGGTTCGGCGGGGGAGAGACTTCTCCGAGTCTGGCCCTTTAAGACAAGTGAGTTGGGCTAAAAAGTCATTATGATGAAACTCTTTTTTTCCAATGTGTGTATACAAGACAGTAGCTCTGTTTGTACCCTGAATATGAGTCACTTTTGCTAATGTAGTTGGTTTTAAATTAAGCTCAGTAGTGAGAAGCAATTATTCCCAAGTGTGGCTGCGTATCAGAATCCCATGGGGGATGCCTTAAAAATTCACATTCCCAGAACCAAACATCCAGAGGCTTTGACTCGGGAGGTCAACTCTGGGGCCCAGGAAGCTAGCTAGCTAGCTCTGTTTATTATCTATCATCAATCTATTTATCCATCCATTTCTCTATCTACTTATCTATCTATCATCTATCTATTCATCCATTTATCTATTTATCTGCCTATCGATCCATCCATTTATCTATCATCTATCTTCCTATCTATATATCCATTTATCTACCTATCTACCTATCTAGCTGTCCATCTATTTATCCATTTATCTATCTTCCTATCATCGATTATCTATTTATCTATCTATAATCTATCATCTGTTTATTATCTATCATCTCTGTATCTATCTATCCATTTACCTATCTTCCTATCTATTATTTATCTATCTATCAATCTATCTGCCTATCCATCTATGTATCCATCCATCCATCCATCCATCATCTATCATCTACCTATCGTTTTAAGTTCCTTAAGGAATTCTAATGGTGAACCATGTTTGGGAACCACCGGTATGCAGCATGGAATGTTTGGGCCCCAGCTGTGTACTTTGCATGTGGGTGGTACAAAGGAATGTTTGTCTTTTTTATGTAGAATGTATACAACAGGAGCTTCCACACAGCACTTTTTATGAGGAGGATCAGTCTCTCATTTCCTGCAGCCCTTGCTGTCTTGGGGTTGAGGGGCAGCACAGAAGCTAATGGTCAAGCTCTCCATGAAATGTGAAGGGTGTGAGTGTGAAGTCAGAAGCCTTACTTCCAGGCCTGGATTTGTCACTTAGTAGCTATGGGACCCGGGACACATCATTTTCTTACCCTTCTCAGGTTCAGGAAACACTGACATTGGCAATCCTGAATAGAGAAAGAAATAGAGGCACTTGCTAGCCAGGTAATAGGAAATCTGTCAAACGTGAGTGGTGTAGTGTCCCAGGGTGACAGTCATGCACATGGAAATCTATCCATCAGGCAAAACATAACCTGATGTTTATAGATTATGATATACCTATCATATCTATATGATAAATAGAGAATTCATCCATCTATTCATCCATACACTCAATTCATGTTTGTTCTCCGAACATCTGGCCATGGGTCAGCTGTAGGTAGGGGTGCGTCAGTAAACAAGACCACACTGGCCCTCAAGACATTCCATGTGTAGCCAAGGAGACAAACTGGAAGATCGACTATTTATCAGTTGGATAAGAGCTACCATAAAATCACGAACAGAAGAGCAGGAAACGTTGCCTGTTCCCAGCATGGCCCTCATGACAGTTTTTGGGTTTTCATTGGCAGGTTGGCAAAGTCGACGCTGGTCCTCATTCCTTTGTTGGGCGTTCACGAGATTCTCTTCTCTTTCATCACTGACGATCAAGTTGAAGGATTTTCAAAACTTATACGACTCTTCATTCAGTTGACTCTGAGCTCCTTCCATGTAAGTAGGCGTCCGAACCAGGATTCCTATGCTTTGGTGAAAACAAAATGCTCTCAATCCGAGCAGCCTCAGAATTTGGAAAGCCCACAGATGGAAATAGTACCAATGGGCTCTATTAGGATCTTTGGCATTAGAAGGGTGGGTAGACCAAAAGTATTGTTCCTGCCAGCATGACTCAGTGACTGAGAAAAGTGGTCTGTCTCCTGGGCACTAATAGTTGGTGTGACTCACAATCGTATTAACTGTGAGTATCAACGTGAAGCCTTTTATTAAGTGTCTATTTTTGCTGGATTCTCTGCAAGGCATTGAGCAAAACGAACATTGTCTAGGCCTCAGGTGACATACGCAGAATATAACACATAACACAACTCGGTAGGAACCAGCTGAATTGAGACCAGGAGGCTCTTGAACCTTGACAGCCATGTCGAGATGCATCAGATAGGGCTGAAACTAGAGCCCCACCTGGATATTTTTGTTATCCATTCCTTAAATTGTTATCCATTACCCAGTAGCTCACAACGACAGTAGTTTTTATTATTTCTCATTATTCTGGGGACCAGAATTCCAGATGGGGCATCGTGAGGATAGTGCACCTCCCCTCCATGCAAACCTACTGGGGCTGGGACCTCCAGGATGCCTCACCACCCACATGTCTGGTGCCCGAGCTGCGAAGGCTCACATGGCTGAGGCTGGCTGGAGTGGCTTTATTTGGGTCAAATTTCGTTTCTCACTGCCAGCTACATTCCTCAGTTCCATATCGTCCTAGGGCTTCTCACTCGCTACATGTTCTTTTCCTGCAGTCTGCCTAGCTGGGAAGCTGAACGTCTTACGTGGCAGTTCAGGGGTCCCAAGGACACAAAAGCAAGAGCTTCTAGACCTTCTAAATGCCTAAGCCTGACACTTAGTGGTGATGCTTCCACTGCGTTTTTTTCCACTGCGTTTTAATATTTAAAGCAAATCTCAGACCCAGCCTGGACTGAAGGGGAGGAGACCACACAAGGGCATCAATGCTGAAGAGGCATGGCTTGGTAGCAAAGGTCATGAATGCAAGTGACCACCACACATAGAGCTGGTAGCAGAGGTCCCGTAAGAGTGGTAACCTCAGGACTAATCATTCTAAAATGCTAATATAGGGCAGGACTTCTGGAATGGAGAAGAGAGGCACTTGGCAAATCCCCTCCCCCAAAAGCAACAATAAAATTGGACAAACTTGTCAACACAACCACTTGAAGGCCCTGGAATCCAGCCAAAGGCATACAAAAGGTTGGGAAGAGTTTCCTCAAGAAAAATGATGAAATCTGAGTGAAAACGGTGGGCTCTGTTGGTTTAGCTTGGAGTGTGCTTGTTCTCCAACCTCTTTTCCATCCGTAAGGAACTTCACTGCAGAGAGGGGCTGACTTGAGGTCGATCAATCGGGGAGCAAAAAAAGCCCACACACCCCTGGCCATTGTCAATTACAGCAGTGATCTCAGTGGCAAAGGGTGGAGGAATGACAATGTCATAGGCTGATGTGGTGATCCTAGCTGGGACGAGAAACAGCCTGGTGAGGTAGCCAGAATTTTAACAGGGGGATCTGAGGAATGGGCCTTGATCAGCTCCTATGTATCTCGCTGGTGGGCTGGAGGCTTGTGTGCTTGTACAAGGTTGCACACATACTCGGAAGAGACCAGAAAGGGTATTGACACGCCGCTGGCTGGGTTCCTGCACACACACACCCAGTTGACACGGGAGGTGGAAAATAAAAGCCACGGAAGACTTAGAAACTGTCTAAACTTGGAATTGGTCCCCCAAGCCACACGCAGATCCATTGTCAAAGGGGGCGGCAGCTTTACTGGCTTAAGATGGGTGAGCACAACTTCTGACCAATCATTGACTAGTCCTTAAGCTATTATAAACGAGGCCAGGAGGCCAGACTTAAACACAAAACCGAAAGGTTTTGAAATGAGCACAGACATCCGGGGCTATGCACTACAGGGGAGAAAGAAGTCACAGAACTAGTGGTCCAGGAGTAGGGAACCGGATTCCTGAACTGCTACAATATATGACCTAAAACTTCCAGTTTTGAACAAAAAAAAAGTATGAGACATGCAGAGAAACAGGAAAGTATGATGCATACTCAGGAAAGAGAGAATCAGTCCATAGAAACTCTCTGAGAGTTCTCTTAAGCAAAGACTTCAAAGAAGCTATTATAAATATGTTCGGGAGTGACTGGGTGGCTCAGTTGGTAGAGCATGCAACTCTTAATCTCAGGGGTGTAAATTTGAGCCCCACATTAGGTGTGGAGATTAATTAAAAATAAAATCTTTAAAAAATATATGTTAAACGGATTGAAAGAAACCATGTTTAAGGAAGTAAATGTACGTATGATGACAAAGATTCGTCGACTAGGAAATCTTAGTACAGAGAGAGAAATTATAAAATAAGAACTAATCTGGGGGCGCCTGCGTGGCACAGTCAATTGAATGTCTGACTCTTGATCTCTGCTCAGGTCATGATCTCACAGTCTCTGGGTTCGAGCCCCGTATCAGGCTCTTTGCTGACAGCTCAGAGCCTGCTTGGGATTCTCTGTCTGCCTCTCTCTCTGTGTACCTCCTCTGCCCTCTCTCTCTCTCTCTCTCAAAAAATGAACTAAAAAAATTGTTTTAAAAAGACATTAGATTGCACAAAATAATTATTCTAAACTGTATTAGTGTTATACACTACCTTATAAACACCTAATATATTATCACAGTGATATCACAGAAGAGGAAAGAAGGCATGAAGCTATATTGAAGGAAGATTTCCATATTCTGCTAAAATTATGTTACTCTTAGTATGATAAAGATTGTGATATGTTAAGATACATGTTATAATCTCTGGGGGAAAAACACTAGGAAATAACTAAAAAAGAAAAATAGGAGAATCCCAGCAGAGGAATGAAATGGAACCCCAGAAAATATCTTTCAATCTCCCCAAATACTTCCGATGTCATTGAACCCTCCCATTATCACTGCGAGGGAAAAATCCTCATATCACATTACTGACAGAAGACTCAGGAGAAACTGCATGTGCCAGAGGTCGGCAGAGATGGGGTTTGTTTGCGGAGATTAAACCACTGCTGGTGAGCACTATGCCATGGGGTCTGCCTGGTGCTCTGCGAGGAGTCCAACCAGGAAGTTTCATGTTCTCTGGACCACTGTCTTTTTTTCTTTTAATGTTTATTTATGTTTGAAAGAGAGAGAGAAAGAGAGAGAGACAGAGCGCAAGCAGGCGAGGGGCAGAGAAAGAGGGAGACACAGAATCCGAAGCAGGCTCCAGGCTCCGAGCTGTCAGCACAGAGCCCGACGTGGGACTCGAACCCACGCACCGTGAGATCATGACCCGAGCTGAAGTCAGATGTTTAACCGACTGAGCCACCCAGGTGTCCCCAATCCCTGCATCACACAGTCTTAAAGCCACTGCCACCAGGCGGAGCCAAGTGCTGAGATTCCGGGACAGAGCAGAGAGAATGTGCCTGTCCGTTGCATGCCCACGGAAGGCCAGAGATGCAGCCTGGGGCATGTGGTCTGGGCAGTTGGATGATGGCTCCTCTCTCCTGTTAAAGCTGAGTTGTGTGTGGCTCTGAGCTGAGACACAAGACCCATTGCTAACCTTTCTTTTTT
>CM053565.1:3749980-3772077 GCA_028646485.1 Cryptoprocta ferox
TCGGCTGGGGCTCTTAATCACAGAATTCAGTTCTCCTCCATGTGGGCTCTCCATGGATGGTGGGCATCTCCTAGACTGGCAGCCGGACTCTCGGAGCATCCCCAAAGAAATGTTCTAAGAGGGAGAAAGCAGGCACTTCCGACCGTCCTAAGGTGTAGGCTTGGAGATCCCAGAATGCGTCTTCCACCATATTGCACTGGAGAAGGAGTCACAAGATCAGCCCAGATTCGAGGGGAGGAGGAAAAAACTAGGTCTACCACTTCCAGTGAGGAGTAGCATATGCCTACAGGGACGGGAGAGATCCTTGGGGCCATTTCTAGACACTTGCCACCATGCTGGACCCTTTGGTCCTGCAACTGGAGCTCTGCCCTCCACCCTGCACTGCTGAGAATGATGAGGAGCCAGACTAGGGCAGGAAGCACACTGAGAGGGCATGTGCATGGCCAGATACCTCCCTTCTTCCGAGCACCCCTGCCCTGCTCCCCTCCATATGGCCAGGCAGAGGTGAGAGCGTGAGTGGGCAGATGTGCGGGAGCAAATCCGGTGGCTCGTATCTTAGTGCATCGGCAGTAATTGGCATGGACCTAACAGCTGCCTGGAGGGTCCTTCGGTCTTCCAAGTGCTTATTTCTTTAAAAATTTTTTTAAAATGTTTATCTATTTTTGAGAGGGGGGCGGGGAGGAACAGAGAGAGGGAGACACAGAATCTGAAACACAGAGCCGGACACGGAGCTCGACTCCACGAACCTCGAGATCATGACCTGAGCTGAAGTCAAGAGTCAGATGCTAAACCGATGGAGCCACCCAGGCACCCCCACAATTCTTTATCAATGACAAGGGAGACAACAGAAAGGAAACTGTCCTGTCACATTTTAGAAATCATGCGACATTGTACAAGGCAAGACTCCTATAGGAATAAGTTACAGAAACCCAACTCATTCATTGATTCATTCACTCATTCATGTATTCCTTTTACGGATATGACTGAGGTCCTCTCGTGTGCCCGACATTTGGAGACCAGGTCATCAAGGGGTTGTGGCTTCCATTTTGCAACCTTGGATCAACCCCCCCGCCCCGGGGGAAACCAGCTTCCATGTCATGAAGACATTCAACAGCTCTATGGGGGAGACTGAGACCTCCTACCACCCACCAGCACCCACTTGCCAGCCACGTAAGCCATCTTGGAACCAAGTCAAGCCTTCAGAAAACTGAAGTTCCACCTAACACCTTGACCATAACTGGAAGGGTGACCCTGAGCCAAAATACCCAGCTTAGCTACTGCCAGATTCTTGGCCCCTAGAAAGTATGTGAGGTGATAAATCTTCACTGTTTTGATCCGCCGAGTTCTACAGCGACAGGTAACTACTACATTAGCTTGAGATGCTGGAGGAGACCAGAAAGCCAGTGGGGCTGGAAAACAGCAGTTCAGGGTAAACACGGCACAAGGTGAAGTCAGTGACACAGATACAGAGCCCAGGTCACCTTTAGTCCCTTCCGTGGTGACGAGATTTTATTTTATCCAAGCGTGATGAGAAACTACTGGCATTGAATGATCTATCTTTAAAAAAACTTTTTTTTAAAATGTTTATTTATTTTTGAGAGAGAGACAGAGTGTGAGTGGGGCAGGGGCAGAGAGAGAGAGAGAGGGAGACACAGAATCCGAAGCAGGCTTCAGGCTCCGAGCTGTCAGCACGGAGCCCAACGCGGGCCCCGAACTCACGAACGATGAGATCGTGACCTGAGCCGAAGTCGGATGCCCAACCGACCGAGCCCCCCAGGCGCCCCAATCTATCTTTTCAAAAGACGTATTCTGACAAGAGAAGGGGGTATATGTTAACTCACATAAATGAAAACTTCAGGATCAGGCATAGCTGGATCCAGGTACTCAAACAAAAATCGGAAATCTGCCTCTTACCATCTCCAGCCTCTGCTTTTCTCTCTGTTGCCTTCATCCTTGGACAGGCTCCCTCCACGCAGCGGGGAAGAGGCCCATGAGTGTCTCCAGGCTTACTTGGACGGTATACAGTTGGCAAACACAGGGAAGAGAGTTCAACCCTTTTTTTCCATTCCCAGCGAAAAGAACTCAGATTGGCCCTGCTTGGGTCCGGTGCCCATCTGGGCTGACCATTGTGGTGATGGCCATCCTGGACTGTGGGGACCATGATCGACAGCCTTGCCAGAAGCTGGGGGAAGAGGGGAGGGTCAGTTCCCAAAAGGAAAGAATAAAACTGAGGCCAAAAACGTTAGCCAGTGCTCACTGTGGACAAGTAGAAATGGAACAGTGGTCTTGTACAAATATTTGTCCCATTGAATGAATACTAGAGGGTCTTTGGGACTTAACCATCAGTCACCCGCAAGCATCGAAGCAAGCGTCTGGGCTGATGTGGGTGGTGGGGGTCAAAGTGAGAAGAGATCCCAGTGAAATGCAGGTTCACATAACCAGTATGACGAACTCTGGTTAGTGCTGCCATTGGAATTGTCTGCCTCTTCTGGAAGCTCCTCGGACCGGGCGGGCCTTTGGGCTATCCCGGGGACTCTCAGCCACGTCTCGGACTGAGCCAAACCTCACGCCACCTCTTCCTTTGGTTGCAGGGATTGCTCGTGGCCTTGCAGTATTGTTTTGCCAATGGAGAGGTACGTCTCCGGAGGGGCCAGCCGGGTTCCAGTGAGGCCGGGGCTGGCGTCCTGCTGTCCCCCCTGGAGGTGGCTGGTTATGTGGTGGTGTGAGGGGGGAGTGTGCGGTGACGGGCATGTAGTGGGGCAAATCTGTTCTGTGAGCCCCCGGCAGGGAGAGCAGTAGGCAGCTTAGACCGATGGGCAAAGCTGTTGGGACAAGTGAAGAGCTCAGAACCCAACCCTGAGTCCATCAGGGCACCGTAGCTCTTTGAGCCTCAGTTTTCTCATCTGCAAAATGGGAACACTAACCGTCCTTGCCCTGTAGTGTTGCCCTGGGCTTGCTGAGCTCCTGGTAAAGGCGGCCCAGCACCTGGTAACTATGATGGCTTTTATTCTTAATATTATTCTTAATAATATGTTATTAATGTTATTATTTTTATTAGTAGTATTATTGCAAGCCCTGGAAAGAGGCTTGAGAGGGGGGAGGGCAGAGGCCAGACGGTTTTCTCTCGGCTTCAGGAATTGGCGCAATTCCCAGGCCCCCTCTCACCCACTAGAATGGAAGCTTCTCGACAGCAAAACTTGCTTCCCTCCTGCTCGCTGCTGCCACCTCTGTGTTCGCGAGGGGGCACCTCGTCCACCAGGCAGGTGTCCTATGACACCTCGACACAGTCCCTTCCGGAACACCGTATCTCAAATTTTTGTCCCCTGCCCCACTGTCGTGCCCGTGTCCTGGCTGTATCACTACCCTCCGCCATGCACACCTGTGCTTCTCAATGGCTCCTCTCTGCTCACCTCCCCCAGTTAGGAGGTAAGGTTCCCGCCCGCAGCACACAGGAGTCGCGCGGCAAATAATTGCCGAGAGGACACACAGACACGGCCAAGTGACTCCAGGACAGTGACCCTCCCTCTTCTCCCCCGCCCCCACCCCGGCAGGTGAAGGCTGAGCTCCGCAAGCAGTGGGTCCGCTTCCTGCTCGCCCGCCACTCTGGCTGCAGAGCCTGGGTCCTGGAGAAGAACTTCCGATTCCTGGGGAAATGTCCCAAGAAGCTGTCCCAGGCAGACGGCAAGGGGACGCTGCAGAAGCTGCAGCCGTCGCCAGGCGGTGGGCAGCTGCTGCATCTGACCATGCAGGGCCTGGGGGGCCTGGGCGCTCGGCCCCCTCGGGGACACGCAGCCTGGCCTCGGGGCAGCAGCCTGTCCGAGAGCAGCGAGGGAGACTTCACCCTGACCCACACCATGGAGGAGATTCTGGAAGAGAGCGAGATCTAGGCTGGAGGCCCACCGCCCTGGCTCTGCTCCCTGAGAGCGGGGAGGGAGGACGCGGCACGCCACACAGGGTCACCGGTCTCCCCACGCGCCACGGCCGCTTTGGCATCAAGTTCATGTCCGGGTCTTGCACGCTGGAAGACCTTGAGTGCAGGAGTGCTCTGGAGGTTGAGCAGGGCCGGGCCATTAGAGTCAGGCTCAGCGACGGATAAGTCAAGGGGCTGAAGGAAAACCAGAGGAGGAACATTCTAGAGAAACTCTGGAGTGTGGCTTTTTGAGAGTGCAGCATGCATGTGTGCGCGGGCGAGTACGTTGCCCTGGGCCTAGATAGTGCCACGCATCAGGGGGAGGGACGGGCTGTTGGTATCAGGTGGGTTGCCAGACTTAGCAGTTAAAATACATAACGCTCAGTTACATTTGCATTTCAGATACATGAATAATCTTATTGTAGAAGCATTTCCCATTCTCTGCAACTCAGATGAAGTCGCGCGTCCTGTATTTTATGTGGCAACTCCATTGTCAAGGATACTTTGGAGCAGGGGTGGCGACTAGGGTGAGACAGGTGAGGAGCGCAGCTTCGGTACAAGATTTCAGACAGTCCTGGAAAAAACCTCCAGACCGCTACGATGAATGATATTTTAACACGATGTTAAAACGACTAACAAAATCCGCAAGCTACAGCGGGTGGGCCCTTTATAAACATAACTTTTTATCAGAACCAGGGCCAGGCTGAGAGTGAGGTCAGCTCATAGAAAGGCGGAGTCTGATCCTGACTTTATTGACAATTTTGCCATTTCGCTCATCATGGACTTCTTAACATTCATTTCTATTTTTCCACGACTGCCCCAAAATATTATTTATCTTGGTGACTGAGGTTTTTTTGGCGCTTCCCCTAGTCCCAGTTCTGCTTTCTGAAAGGGAAAATGAGAGCAAAGGCATTAGGCAAGGGCATAACAAAGCAAAGGGGGTATTTTGGGGGTCCAGATTATCCATAGTTCAATCACTGAAATACACATGCTTCTAATTTCTCCTTCCTCTCAGTGTCCCCACCTTTCCTCATTCTAGAAAGCTGGGTTCCCAGCACAGCTGGACCAGAGTAGGCACTCGGCACACATTCATCGGTGACACAGGACAGAAATGTCCTGGGAGCATTAGGTGCTGTGAGGTGTCAGTCACCCGGGACCCAGCCTCGAATAGGAGAAGGAATTTTTTATTCCCCAAAGCATCTGTAAATATGTCCTGCCCCCTCCTCACTCCACAAATGGGGTGGCATGCAGACACACACACACACACACACACTGCTTGCTCTTGTCTTGCTTAAGATTAAAATAAGTTTATTTAATTTAGTTTGCATGGGGTCGATTCTTTGACATGTGTTTCACCCTGGTATGCTGTTCTTGGGTAGAAGTGGAAGAAAGGGGGGCGCCTGGGGGGCTCAGTTGGTTAAGTGGCCACTTTGGCTCAGGTCATGATCTCACGGTTCGTGAGTTCAAGCCCCGCGTCGGGCTCTGTGTTGACAGCTCGGAGCCTGGAGCCTGCTTCAGATTCTGTGTCTCCCTCTCTCTCTGCCCCTCCCCTGCTCACTCTCTGTCTCTCAAAAATGAAAAAACGTTAAAAAATAAAAAAAAAGAAGTAGAAGAAAGGGCTGTGGCATTAAGCTTCCTTGGGGACCAAGAGGAGTGAGCAGAGGGGTAGGGGACAGAGGTCAGAGAACAGAAGGTAAGTGTCTCCCCGCATCTAGATCACCCCATAGGCCATTGACTTTGCTTCTTGCTTTGAAAGTCTGGCCTAGTGGGTCTCAATCCTGGCATGACAACCCCCTGAGGAAACTTCTAGAAATACTGAAGGCTGGGGCCTGAGCCAGAGATTCTCACGAAATTGGTCTGAATGAACCTGGACATAGTG
The DNA here is from genome assembly GCA_028646485.1 of Cryptoprocta ferox. Lineage (NCBI taxonomy): Eukaryota > Metazoa > Chordata > Mammalia > Carnivora > Eupleridae > Cryptoprocta > Cryptoprocta ferox. Next base: position 3,755,770 of record CM053565.1, read on the forward strand.
ATTTTGTTTTTTACTGTGGTAAAATACACATAACGCCAAATTTACCATTCTAACCACTTTTCAGCCTACAGTTCAGTGGCATTAAGGGCATTCGCACTGTTGTCCAACCATGCCTACATCCGTCTCCAGAACTTTCTCACCTCCCCAAACTGAACCCCTGTCCCCATTAAACAGTAACCCCCCAGCTCCCCACCCAGCCCCTGCCACACCATTCTACTTCCTGTTTCTGAACGTGAGGCCTCTAGGTACATTAATTGCATCAGTGGAATCATGCAGTATTTGTCTCCTGGTGACTGGCTTATGTCACTCAGCATAATGTCCTCAAGGATGTTGCAGCATGTACTAGAATTTCATTCGTTCTTTTTTTTTATGTTTATTTTTGAGAGACAGAGACAGAGCGTGACCAGGGGAGGGGCAGAGAGAGAGGGAGACACAGAATCCGAAGCAGGCTCTGGGCTCTGAGCTGTCAGCACAGAGCCCGACGCGGGGCTCGAACTCACAGAGTGCAAGATCATGACCTGAGCTGAAGTTGGACACTTAACCACCTGAGCCCCCCAGGAGCCCCAAATTTCATTCCTCCTTATGACAGGATACTATTCCGTTGTATGGATACTTTTTCAATCCATTCATCAGTTGATGGACGGTTGCGTTGCTTCTCCATTTTAGCCACTGTTGAAAAATGCTGCCCATGGGCATGGCGGTGTGATGGAGTCTGCCCAGGTCCCTGTTTTCAGTTCTTTGGATAGACGTTTAGGAGAAACGCTGAATCATAGGATCGTTCTGTTTAACCAAGTTGAGGAACTGCCAAGCTCCATAACGTCGGGCACCATTTTATAGTCCCACAGCCACGCACAAGGCTTCCAATGTATCCACATCCTTGCTAACACCTACATTCTGCTTTTTTGATAATTGCCATCCTAACGGGTATGGAGTGGTAGCTAGGGTGGTTTTAATTTGCATTTCTTTTTTTTTAATTATATTTTTTATTTTTGAGAGAGAGAGCGAGAGCACACGTGAGGGGGGGAAGGGGCAAAGAGAGAGAATCCCAAATAGGCTCTATGCTCAGTGAAGAGCCTGACGCGGGGCTTGATCTCACAACCAGAAGATCACGACCTGAGTCGAAATCAAGAGTCGGACGCTTCACCAGCTGAGCCACCCAGGTGCCCCTGTCTCCTTTTCAACTCAGGTGACATGGGTGCTCTGACTTCAGAGAGACATGAAAAGCCACCCCCCCAACCTCACTCTGCAACGAATCAGGTTCCCTCGTGGAGGGCGGGGTAGGGGTTGGGGAACGGAACCCTGGAGCCCTTTGGTTCTACCCCTGGGCTAACCTGACGGGACCCAAGGTCCTTCTTATCCCCCTGAGCTGGCTCCTACTTGTCTCATACTGGAGGGGTGTCTTGGGCAGATGATTCTAACTATAACTCTGTTCCCCCAAGAACCGCTGGACCCAGCCCCTCTCCCCTTCCAGCTCTGATGCCGTGTGACCCCCGAATTCGCTGCCCGGTCATGCCCACGTCAAGACTATTGAGACAGCTTGGTGGAATCAAAAGGACTCTAGTTTAAGTACCAAGCCCACTCTTCTCTTGTGGCCTCCGTGTCCCCGTCTGTACCATGGCGTCAGTAACATGTCCATCAATGAAATAACGCCACATGTTGAGCAAGATGCCTGGCTCCCTCCTGAGTGCTTTCCAGCACCGATGACTCTTCTGTCACTGTGGCTAAAGCCAGCCAGGTGGGTGGGAATGACCCCCAACCCTAAGAAATGGGGGCTTGTACACAGGTCGGTCAAGTGTCTGGGACATCTGTATATCTTTCCAACCTCATTTTGGAACGTCCTTAAATCTAGAGACTAGGTGGGCCTTCACAACATTTGAGTTCGAGGGTACCGAGAGCCCACTGCTGCATTTCCAAGGGGCCCCCAGGCCCTGGAACCCCGATAAGGTGGCGTGAGCCAGTGGGCAGCCCCGGCCGGCCTTTGCTTATTAGCTGGTTGGCCCTCGGCAAGCTGCCTGCTGTCTCTGGGCCTCCTTTTCCTCGTCTCTAAAATGAGGGGCCTCAGGGGCATCTGTCTCCACCTCTCTCACCCTATCAAAACCGTACTTGTCATCATCCCCCGAAACTAGAGACGCTCCCCAAGCTTCCCTGCTGGGTCGATGGCGTCACTATTCAGCCAGCACCCAGGCCACAAGCTGGCTGCCATCTCTTCCCTCCTCCTCCCACGCTGCCCCACCCGGGATCCACCCCCCCACCCCAGCCGGGACAACTCTAAAAGCTAATCTCCAGCTTCCCAGCCCCCAGTCTTGCCTCTCTGAGCATTGCTCCCCCTCCAGAAGGTTCTCTTCTGCCTCAAACCCCACAGTTGTACCTACCCCCCTCCCCCAAGGCGCAGCCCCATTTTTCCATGGGACACAGGACAGACAGGCTTCCCTGCCTACAAATGGCTCTCCCTTCCCCCTCGGCTCTCTGGCTACACTGGCCTCCTCCCATCCTGGGACTTGACATGCTCATTCCTGCCTCAGGATGTCTCCTTGCACCTCCGCCCCGCCCCCATTCCATGGGGCCTTAATTTAAATGTCTCTTTATGGGAAACCCCTTCCCTGACCCTGTGGACCAGCCGGCCCCTCCTACCCGTGCTGTGCGCGTCTCCACAGTAAACTCACCACCCAGCTGGGCTTGTAGGAGGCCCACCGGGCACCCCCCCCCACCCTCCACCCCTCCCCACCCTGGCCGGGGTCTGCAATGGCCATACAGAAATCACTTCTTCTCCCAGCTCAAGAAGGACCGGTCTCCGGTGTGCCCAGCTCCTCTCGCATTTATTGGAACCTGCTTACCCAGCAACCCACAAAGTAGCTTACTCGGGGTTAGCTGTAGGACTCCGGCGACCTAATCCCAGGATTATCACAGAGGCGGCGGGCAAGGGAGAGGAGGTGGCTGGGAATAGTGGGAGGGATGCTAAGGGCCGGGGAGGTGGGGGGAGGGGGAGGGGAGAGAAGGGGGAGGGGGGCTGAGAAGCTGGCCTCAGGGTTTCTTCTCCTTTAATTTTTCCTTCACTTTTTGAGGCTCAAACTGGATCAGTCGCAGAATTTCCTTATTGGCCATGGTCCCCTGGATGAACTCTTCCTCTGTGAGTTTGTCTGTGTGTAGGGGGAAAAAAAGAGGGCCGTCAGGCTCGGCTGTTTCAAGCCGCGCCCCTTGCAGAGGTGCCCAGTAGGAAAACACGGAGTCTCGGTGCCCCCAAGGGTACTGCACCCCCCCCCCCATACCCAGCTCCTCCCAGGAATGCCCTGACATCCTCAAGGAGGCATTCCAGGGCCGCGCCTCTTCTGGTTGGTTATTAAATATTTAGAGTATTTCATAGCAAGCCTTTGCCTTGCTAGTTATTAAATATTTAGAATATCACCCCAGCCCCCAAGCTTCAAGCTCTGGGGGGACTCCTGGGGGGGTAAGCAAAGCAAACAATCGCTGTCAGAAGCAGGAGACAGCATCCCCCCCAGGGAGTGAGGAGTGAAAAGCTAGCGGAGGGGTCCCAACAAGGTGCGAGCTGCAAGCAGAGAGGGCTCCCTGGCACCTCCCCCTCCCTGTGGTTGGGGCTGAGGTCACTGCAGGGAGCAGAGGGCCCACGGGTGGCACAGAAATTTCTGGAAACTCCTGGTCTGATAGGGAAGACAGGCCCACGTTGAAGTGACTCTGGAAAGAGACAGGAGCTCCTTTCTGCTTACGTCATGTGCACAGCACCTGCTACATGCAAGCTCGGCTGAGCTGAACTGGGTTTCCTTTGGCCTATGTATGTCACCTTCTGGAAATCCTTAATCCTTCCCGGGTTCTCTGCACAGGTCTGGGTCGTGAAATTTGGGTTTTAACGTCTCAGTTTGCCCATCAGCCTGACACAGAGCTTGAAACTTCCACAGTCAGAGCCCAACTGTGGCGTGAGGCATGGTCCCCAGTGGGGGGCTGTCTGAAAACGTCTGCCCCCAAGCGCCGCTGCCTCCTGTGCCAGTGACGTTCACCCGGGTCAGTTTTCAGGTGAGCAAGCAGAACAGGGGACCCCACCCGAGGCAGACCTGAGAGAGGTGCCAGACAGGGTTAAAGAGACAGGGGTGGGGGTGGGGCACCTGGGTGGCTCAGTCTGTTAAGCCTCTGACTTCGGCTCAGGTCATGATCTCACGGTTCAGGTTCACGAGTTCGAGCCCCGCGTTGGGCTCTGTGCCGACAGCTCGGAGCCTGGAGCCTGCTTCGGATTCTGTGTCTCCCTCTCTCTCTCTGCAACTTCCCTTGCTCAGGCCCTGTCTCTCCCTCTCAAAAAAAATAAACATTAAAAAGAGAGAGAGAGAGAGAGAGAGAGAGAGACAGTGGGGGAGAAACCACAGTCTTAAGCAGCCCGAATGGGTGCAAAAGAGGAAGGAAGGTGCTCAAAGGGGAGGTGACATCAGGGCTGGGACTACAGGGAGGCAGGTGAGGCCCCTACCCAGCCAAGTTTAAGGAGGTGCTCACCTTCAGGGTCATGCAAGCACAGGCTTAGCACCTGAAAATGAGTGCCTCCTTAAATTTTGTGCCCAGGCACCTCCCCTGCCCCACCCTGGTGCTGGCAGTGACCTTCTTGCATCTCAGACTCCTTCCTGGACTGCAGCTCAGTGGAGCCAAGGTCATCTCTACCTGCCCTTACTTAACGTCTGCTGGGGCCCGTCCCAGAGATGACAAAAGGTACCCTGCGGATGTGCTTGGGCCATGCAGTAACTCAAGTGAGACACTTCAGATTTTTAAAAATCTCAAATGCAGGCTTCTGTCTTAGAAAATCAGATGATGATGGGGGCGCCTGGGCGGCTCAGCCGGTTGAATGTCTGACTTCGGCTCAGGTCATGATCTCACGGTTCGTGAGTTCGAGCCCCGCGTCGGGCTCTGCGCTGACAGCTCGGAGCCTGGAGCCTGCTTGGGATTCTGTGTCTCCCTCTCTCTCTCTGCCCCTCCCTTGCTTGTGGTTTTTCTCTCTCTCAAAAATAAATAAACATTACCCCAAAAATTAAAAAAAAATAGACAATCGGATGATGGGGTCCCAGTGGGCAATCAGCAGGAAGCCATCAGACCAGATATGCACTCTCCACTATTTGCCAGTCCCCGTCACGTAGGAGGGCTACTGCCTGGTTCTCTCCCTTCACCGTCCGGGCCCCCATGGCCACGTGACCTTGCAGTGCCCCCCACCCCCCCACCCCCATGCCACCTCTCTACCGCATCCTTCCTCTGCAGGGCCCACCTGCTCTGCAGTCTGATGGCATTCCCAGCCTCCTCCGGGTCCCCCCTCCCCGGATCCCGGCCTCTCTAGGCCCCTCCTTGGGAAATCTCTCGCAATCCAATCTAAATCGAATCCCATCAGGTGCTTCTCCGGGGACCCAGACTGACTCCCTGGAGTAAAACCAGGTAAGCTGAGATCCCACTCACTTGGGACTTGATGCTAATAAGGACAGAGGCTGAAGTGGGCCCTGGCCTAGCCTTGCAGAAAGCATTCTTACAGCCAAGTAGAGCGCAACCAAGCATCTAGGACCGAGAAGCAGTCCGTTTAGCAGAAAGCGGCTTGTGCCTCTAAACCCGCCACTGCCTACACTCACGGATGGAGCTGCTGGCTTTACTTTTCGCCGCTCCTCCAAGGGGGGCTGATGCTGCCGACCCAAGATGTCCTTCACAAGCGCCCCACTCCTCAGAGCCTTCCCTCCGCCCCAGAGAGCTCAGGCAGTGACGGAGTTTGAGAAGCGAGGGGGATGTGGTGCCTGTCCTGTCAGAGTGTCCGTTCCAGGGCGGGAGCAGAGCTGGGCCCTGCTGACCCCCCTCCAGAATCCCCTCCAGGCCCCCAGACAGCCCTGCAGTGCATGCTGGGATGAGGTGTCCCCTGTCCCCGCTCCTGACCCCAGGCCCCCAGACAGCCCCACAGTGCATGCCGGGATGAGGTGTCCCCCTCCCCTGACCCCAGGTCCCCAGACAGCCCTGCAGTGCATGCTGGGATGAGGTGTCCCCCTCTCCTGACCCCAGGCCCCCAGACAGCCCTGCAGTGCATGCTGGGATAAGGTGTCCCCCTCCCCCGACCCCAGGCCCCCCCAGACAGCCCCTCAGTGCATGCTGGGATGAGGTGTCCCCGCTCCTGCCTGGGCACTGGCCCTCAAAGGATCCCTCTCGGGGTCTCCAGGGAACAACCCATGACTATAAAACCACAGGCTATGAAGGGGAAGGAAATCACCATCATCTTCCTTTCCAAAGAACCCCCAGATCTTCTCGGCTCGCTTCTCTGGGGTGTTTTCATCCTCTGGAAGGTTCTTCACGTCCTCGGGACTGATCATTTTGAAAATAGCCTGCACCAAATAAAGACGAAGGTCCCATCAGAAGGAGAAGCAGAGGCTGATAACCCGGGGGCCAGGCATCCTCTACGCGGAGACTGAAATGCAGATGTCCAGGCCCCGGGCCGCCCTGCTGAACCAGAATCCGTGGGAGTGGGGTCGGATCTCCATCTTTGAGATTCCTCCGAAGGGACAGGGAACAGGGTGGAGGCGTGAAGAGGCTTTCAGTTATTTTTTTTCTGTGCCTTTTGAATTTCCTGACCATGTGGGCGCGTCACTTCATTTTATAAAAATACGAAAATAAGAAATAAAAAGCTTTCTGACAATAAGCCCACAGCAGCCCCAAGGTTGCAGTCTGGGATCCGCTTGTGCCCAGAAGTTGTAGGATATCAAACCTTCTTCTGGGACCATGTGGGACCTTGGTTCTCAGCCGGGCTGGTGCTGTGGTGAGAACGGCTAACGTGCTGATCGCTTCACATGCCGCCTTTCCAAACGCCTTTATGTGTCACCTTCACAGCAACCTTATGAGGCGGGTGTTACTGGCCCCATTTTATGGATGAAAAGACTGAGACAAGCCAGCTTGCTAAAAGTCGCCCGGCTGGAAGCACAGGAACAGAGATTCTAACCCGGGCAGTTTGGTTCTAGAACCTCCACTTGAAGGGCTTCCCAGAGGCTGGGGAAGGAAGAAGAGAGTGTTACCCAGAACATTCCAAAGCCCTCCCCCACCCCCAGGACACGGGAAACCTCTCTTTTATGCCTCTGCTCAGGGAGGGGTCCAGAGAAAGGTTGAGATTTAGGCTCAAGGATCCTTCTCGCCTCCCTCTGCTCGCGCTAGTAAAGGAGCTCGACATGTGATGTGGGGCAAAGCTGGGCCCGTGACAGGGACGGGGACAAGGCGGTCTCCATGGGCTCTGCCAGCTCCAGGTTACTGGGATTCCACCAGCTCAGTAAGTCCAGGCCTGGCCAGGCTGCATCGGCCCCTCAAGGTGTTGGCTCCCAATTCCATGCCAGCCTTCGCCCTCAGCATTGGGGCAGGCCTGGGGGGGCAGGCAGGAGCCTTGGCCAGCAGCACTCAGGGCCTGGGGGTGCCCAGCAAGTGAGGGGGGTCCCTTAACTCTCTGTCCTGAGCCAGGACAACCATGTGCAGGCCCGACTTCTAAACCCTGGCCATGATTGATTGCCTGTCGGCCCCACCCTGCTTCTAACTCCAAAGACAGACCCCCAGGGGCTCAGCGAGGGAACCATCCAGGCCTTACCCTGGGCCCCAGGGATGTCTTCCAAGGCCATGAGAACTGTATCCTTGGTCTCCCATGGCAGTGACCGCGCGATCTAGTGTCCGGCAGAACCTGGGCACCACCTTGCAGGACCTCAGCAGATGGATACTACCCCTCCCCCTCTCCCTCTTTCTCTCCCTTCTTTCTTTCCCTTCCCCCTGTCCCTCCCCTGCCTCCTCCTTTTCCTCAAGGAGCACCAATTTGCAAGCCACTGCTGGGCCTGACACCCATTAGGTGGGTCTAAGAACGTGGCCCCTGTCCCAGGCCACCCGCCAAGCCAGCGGAGCTCAGTCTGGGGGCCGTGCCCAGATGCCAGTGAGGTGCCTGCCCTTACCAGGGGGCCCAAGCAGAGTCGGCTGCCCACAGCCTGCCCGCTTGGCTACTTGGTTTATGGTGTCTCTTAACTGGGGGGAGGACCGTGCAAACGAAAGCAAGATTACAAATGCACCAAAATATGAGATAAAATACGGAAGGCATTCTCCCCACTAACCAGGCACGGAATTAGGGAAATAAAGCAACACGTGGGGTAAGTAGGGGGGATTAAAAAGATGCAGGGAGGGGCGCCTGGGTGGCTCAGTCGGTTAAGTGTCTGACTTCGGATTAGGTCATGGGCTCGTGGGTTCGAGCCCTGCGTCGGGCTCTGTGCTGACAGCTCAGAGCCTGGAGCCTGTCTTCGGATTCTGTGTCTCCCTCTCTTTCTGTGCCCCTCCCCTGCTCACGCTGTCTCTCTCTCTCAAAAATAAATAAAAAACATTAAAAATTTTTAAAAAAATAAAAAGATCCAGGGTAGATACCAAGTGTAGAGCACTTCAAATGACATCATAAGAAAAAAATAGAAACATTCCAATGATCCAAAAATGTAGGGCGGCTTAAATACTTTTTACAGCATTTCCATGAAGATGGAAGTTTAAGTGACTATGAAAAATGCTTTTAGAGAAGGTCCATTGATACAGAAAACATAACAAAATCGTAACAGAAAAAAGGTCTGATAGAAATCATATGCGGATATGTCATAGTTCTTTTTTTTTTTAGTTTTTTATGCTTTTATTTTATTTTTGATAGAGACAGAGTGCAAGCAGGGGAGGGTCCGAGAGAGAGAGGGGGGCAGAATCCGAAGCAGGCTCCAGGCTCTGAGCTGTCAGCACAGAGCCTGACGCAGGGCTCAAACCCATGAACTGTGAGACCATGACCTGAGCCGAAGTTGGACACTTAACCAACTGAGCCACCCAGGCGCCCCTCCTAGTTCTAAAATTATTTTTAAATATATAGAGATGAGGGCTGGGAAGGTACACACCAGCATGTCGACGGTCACTCACTCTGGATGATGGAATTAAAGGCAATTGCATTTGTCTTTTGCATATGCTTCTAAGTTTCACAAATTACTATTACTATTAAATAAAACTATTCTCAAGACACCTAAATTCTTCGCAGAAGTGATGTGATGCTGGGCTAGTGTGGGAACGGAGGAGAGTGTGTTCTGGAAACACTGGCCAGCAAGGAACCTGAGGATCAGGCACTCAGCGCAGAGCACACAGGTGGGGAGGGGGGTGGTGAGTGGGAAAGCAGAGCCCCCCCCCCAAAACCCTGGGGTGGAGTGGCCTGTCCCAGGCTATGAAAGACCATGAGGCCTGGAACCCAGATTTCATGGCCCCCAAAGCTGGCCTCTTTCTACTCTGTATTTGAAACATGTTATCAATTTAAAACTAATTGGGGAAGAATCTGAATATGTACTGTTGAAGGTTTGGAAGTACATTTTAGTGGAGATTGGAAGGAAGAATGGAAGGACACATGATCAGAAGGGCAGATGGAAAGAAGAAAAGGCAGAAGGAGGGAAGGAAGGAAGGAAGGGGGGAAGGAAGAAAGGACAGAAGGCGGGAAGGAAGGAAGGGAGAAGGAAGGAAGGAGGGAGGGAGGGAGGGAAAGAAGGAGGGAAGGAAGGAGGGAAGGAAGGAGGGAGGGAGGGAAAGAAGGAGGGAAGGAAGAACGGAAGGAAGGAGGGAAGGAAGAATGGAAGGAAGGAAGGAAGGAGGGAGGGAAAGAAGGAGGGAAGGAAAGAAGGAGGGAAGGAAAGAAGGAGGGAAGGAAAAGGGAAGGAAGGAGGGAAGTAAGAATGGAAGGAAGGAAGGAAGGAAAGAAGGAAGGAAGGGAGGGATGAAGGAAGGAAGGAAGGAAGGAAAGGGCCGATGGAAGGACAGAAGGAAGGACAGACGGAAGAAAGGAAGGGAGGAAGGAAGGAAGGGAGAGAGAGAGGGAGGAAACAAAACATGTAACTAACAGGAAATACCCAGATTCTTCTTTGGGAGGAAAACAAAGCTGTGGGGGGGGGGGGGCGTCCTGCCCTCTATTAACAACCGCCTACTGGAGACCCCTCCTCCCTCCCATGCACTCAGAGCCCCCGAGCCGGGATCCCCACTCCACCCGCCAACCCGGCCCCCAGCCCCCTAGGGGCGGCGGCACAGCAGGGGCCCGGACCCCCGCCCCCGCCAGTTAACGCAGTCCCCCACAGGGCGTTGGAGACTGACCATGACGATCTCCAGCACTTCGTTCTTGCTGATGGCTCCGTTGCCATCCACGTCGTAGAGAGAGAAGGCCCACTCCAGCTTCTGGTTGGTCTTGCCCGCGGAGGTCATGTGCAGGGCAATGACATACTCCTTGAAGTCCAGGGTACCGTCGCTGTTGGCGTCGAAGCTTCGGAACACATGCTGGGCGTACGCCTTGGGGTCGGCTTCGGGGAAGAACTTGGCGTAGATACTCTGGAAATCCTGTCGGGTGATGCGGCCGCTGGGACAGTCCTTCAGGAAGGACTGGTACCAGGCACACAGCTCCTCCTCTGTGAACTTGGTGTTCAGCTGCAGCTCCTCCAGGATCTCCTTGGACAGGGCCCCGCTCTTGCTGTTCCCCATGGGTGAGGCCGGGAGGGTGGGTGGGAGCGACGCGGTCTCCTGGCTGCAGGGCCGGGTGCTGCTGGAGGCGGATGAGAAGGTGCTGGTGGATTAGAGGCTGTGTGGCGGGTTCACCCCAGTACTTGGAGGGAGGAGGGGCCAGGATCGGGGTGGGGGCGGGGCGCAAGCTCCAAGACCCCCCCTGAGATTAAAATAAAGAGCTGACAGCAGGTGGCCAATCCATCTTGGCCTTCTGGGAGGACAGGGCAGGAGGTCAGAAACTTCAGAGCCAAAGCCTTGGCCTTCCCTGCTGCCCTTTGTCCGTCACCCCTCCTCCTCTTCGACGCCAGCTCTCTGCAAGCCACAGGGCTCACGGCCTGTCTTCCCCCCAAACGCTGAAGGTCCCAGGGACAGGAGTGGTGTCTTGCATTGAGCCCTACACCCCAACCCTTAAAAGCCAGGCTCTGGAGCCAGCCCCGGCTCAAATGCCAGCTTTGCAACTTACTAGCTGTGTGACCCGAGGTGTTTCTTAACCTCTCTGTGCCTACAGTGCTCTTCAAATCCTTCACCTCCTTCAGGGCCTTCCTCAAATGTCACCTTCTCAGCAAGGCCTAGACTATTTACAACAACACACCCTGCCACCAGCCATCTGCACGCCCCACACCCTGCTTTATTTCCCGCCCCCCCCACAGGTGTACATCCTGACTCACTTTTAATTATTGCATGTGCTGTCTGCACCTGCACGAGAACGAAAGCTCCATGAAGGCAGGGATTCTGTCTGTTTTGTTCCCAGCCACATTGCCATTGCCCGAATGGTGCCTGGCAGGTTTGGACTCTCGGTGAATATTCCTTGAGTGAAGAGGCATAAAAACAGTATCTACCTCATTGTTACTTTGAGGCTAAAATGGGTTAATGCATGCAACGCACCTAGAGCCTGGCGCACAGTCAGCGCTAAATACATGTTACTTGTTATTATTCATCTGCAACAGCGATCAAAAGCTAGACTGCCTTCAGGGGCCAGCAGGTGGAGGAAGTGAGTGAAGCAGGTGAATCAGGGACAATACAGGTGGTGAGGCCTGTACCACACACAGAAGGGGCTGCCTGTGTTCAAAGCCATGTGAATGGGGTCAGCCGGAATGATGGCCCAGTGTTACCAGATTTTTCAGTTCTGACCCCTGGAGTTCCAGAGGATTTCTCAGGAGGCCTTAATGTTAGGGGTGTTTCTATGTGTCTCTGTGTTTACTTACTATTTTTTCCCATCAGCTTGTGAGCGCATATTATTTCATAATGGAAGGCCTTTCTTTTTTTCCTAGAACTTTGCTATTCTGTAGCAAGGTGTTTGTTCTCAAGAGCAGTTGGAAATAGGACAGTCACCAAACTCAAAAATGAACCAACCAACCAACCAACCAACCAATCCACCCCAGCCCATGAAAGTGAGGCCACAGGCTTCACCCCTTGCCTTCGAACCAGGTCGGGGAGGTGATTAGAAGTGCCTGCTAGCGCTGGGCCTGTCCGCATGGGGCCTGCAGATCAGGAGAGGCGATGTTACAGGGAGGAAATGGAGCCCCAAAGGTGTGTGGCCTGCCTGGGTCACACTGCTAAACGGCAAAGCCAGAAGGAAAGCCCCGGTCCGCCAGGTTCTCCATTCAGGGTCTTCTTGTTATATTGCAACTACCTCCTTTCCCAAGGAGGCCTGAGTGAGGGGGCAAGAAACTTTATTTTTGCAGGAGCTGGGGTTGCCCTGGCAGTAGAAAGGTGGTGGGTAAGGAGACTGGGCCCTGGATTAACGCAGAAGGCAGCCAGAGTCCCCACAGGGCCTTCTGCCCTGGCCAAGGTCAAGGAGGAAGGAGCCAGACCAGGTGGGAAGCAGCCTGGTACTTCGGGTCCACATTCCTCAGGTTGTCATACCCAGGAGGGCCCCCGTGGAAAGGACCACAGGCAGCTGTGTTGATACTGTTGGGAGAGGGGTCATGACCTAGGGGGTTTGTTTGAAAACCTGTATAAACATCTTCTATCAGGGGGAGAGTTTATGCATATGCGTCTTAGCCAAACAAGTTGTTGGAGATGATGTATTGTGAATGGGTTTGTTAAGTCTGAGCTGGGGCCATAAACTCCTCGAACCCTAGAGGGTGCTGGGGAGGAGGCCGGCCCCCCAGCCAGAGGACCTCCGTTTGTGTCTCCCCGTCCCGGCCTTGCCTCCAGAGAGAGAAGTGGTCTCTTCCCAGAGGCCGGCCTGGTCACTCCCGGAGCCAGAAGCTCTGTCTGGGCTGCTCACTGGGGCTCGGCCCCCAGCACTCGCGCCCCCCTCCCCCACTCCCTGACCTTCCTCTGCTCGGAGCTGAAGGACAAGATGGCCTTCCCTAACTTGGCCTCGAGCCGGAGCCTGTCCCAGAGTCCGCACTGGTGCCGGGGAAGGGGGTATGGAAAGGGTGTCTGGGCGGCCCTCCCACAGCTCTCCTGTTGCAGTAAACGGCAGTCCATCCTTCCGGTGGCTTGGACTGAAGTCTTTGGGGTCATCCTCAGCACCTCTCTGTCGCACCCCACCTCAGATCACCGGCACACCCAGCACATCCAGCCCCTGACCACTTCCCTGACTTCCATGATACCATCTCCTACCGGCACTGTCACCCTTGTCCCCAGCAGTCATGAAGCCAGCCCTAGAGCCTTGAAGTAGGCCGTGTGCTCCTTGGCTTGGATCCCCTCCCCGCCCCCCCAACGGGTGTGAAAGCCAGAGTTCTTCAAGGACTAGCAAAATCCCCGAAGAAGCTGTCCCCGCCCACCATCCGCCGGGCCACCCCCACCGGGGCCATCTCTTCTGCCTGGAACTTTCTTTCCCCAGCTACCTGCTGGGGCTCCCCCCACCTGCCTCTCCCACGGCCCAGGTCTCCTTGCCTCTGATCCAATGCCACCTTCTCAATGAGGCCGCCCCAACTGCCCCCTTTAATACTGCAATGTACCCACTGCTTTCCTCACATCCTGCCCTGTTCTTTCTCCCTAACACCTAGCACCTTCTATAGCCACACTACATCCATTATCTTGTCGATCATCTTTGTTCGCCTCTCCCTGCTGGAAAGCCAGGTCCACAGGGGCGGGGCTCACTCACCGACGTGTTCCCAGGACCTAAAGCGGTGTTTGGGATATTGTACGTGCTCGAAAATTGCTGTACGAATGAATGGATAATGGATGGATGGATGGATGGATGGATGGATGGATGGATGGATGGGTGGATGGGGGAAGAAACAGAAGCCAGGAGCCACTTCTGTCCACAGGGACATTAGGCACCAGGGGAGGGGGCCAAGTGTGTGGGTCCGGCAGCATGGTACCCATCTGGGGGGTCAGGGCCCAGGTACCTTCTGCTAAGACATCAGGCATAAAATAATCAGCAACCCTGGGAGCCCCGTGGTTATGCTGAGACCATTTATACAAAGGAGAGTGTGACAGCGGACTCCAGGAAGGAGGGCCACCCGGCAGGACCCAGAGTCTCTGGACAGTTTATTTTACATGGGATGAATGTAAGCATCTCGAGTGTATACACAGAGCCAAAGGGGGGAAAAAAAAGAGCGAGAGAGAGCATTTAACTTCCTGAAAACGCTTTATAATAATGCAGAACAATTATATATAGCAAACGCCTTCAAAATTTAAACCCTTTAAACATTTAGTTCTTTAGCATTAATACACACAAATGCTATTACGGGGGGCGGCGGGGGGGACCGGGGGGGGGGGAAGGGCGGGTTACAGCTTCCATAGGGATCAGAGTTTCAACAGTGTTACTTATAAATTATGGTACATCGATGTTATTTACTGATCTAGGCAGCCAGAGGAAGGAGGGATATACAATGTGGGGTAAACACATTCGTACCAGGATGAGCAATGCTGGCGGGAGACGCGGCTTTTTTTTAACATTAAAAATGTATAAAGTATTTAGCAAAAGTTACAGAAAACAGACCAAATAAGCAAGTTTATTTTGTTAGAAAATTCCACTGTCATGGGCTTTGCTGATGTGCTCGTCTGTGCAAGGGCTGCCCCCCGCCCCCATCTCCTCTTCCGAAGGGAAGGGAAGGGATGCAAATCTGGGACCTCCCCCACTGCCCCGTCACCAAGGATGGCTGGCGTCCCTTTGTATGTCTGTTCCTGGGCCCACATGACTGCCTGGAGGTCACAGCCCCCAAGAGCCAGTCCGCTGCATGTGGGATGCTGGAAAGGGCATGTCTCCGCTCGACAGGTGAGTACAGAGGTCCCAGGAGGGAATGTGACTTAACTTCAGGTTATAGGACCAATGGGGTGGCAGAGTGGGGCCATCCCAGTGCTCTTGCCCTGGCACTATACGCTTTCCTTCTCTGTCCCCATGTCACACTGTCCCCATGACAGCACCCGTGTGCCCAGACCTTTTGCATTCCACCACTGCGATCCGATCAGGAACGTCTCTCAAACATCAAGGGTCAATGTCCCCATCACCACCGGTCTCCCTCAGAGGCCCCTCCCAACAGAAAGGCTCCAGACAGAGCCACGCCCCGGCATCTAAAGGGTAAAGGAAAATGACACCTCAGTTCTCATCACTGGTCTTACTCTCACCCAAACCTGCTCCAATAGGAGTGGATCCTTCACCTTCAAGAAAGGCCAGACAAAAATAACTCTCCCGTGGGGGTGGGGAGGAGGGTGAGAGTCCTTCCTGGCAAATCTCGACCCAGAGGCACCCAGGAAGCATGGGACCCTGCAGACTTGGGCTCCATGGCCAACACCTTCACCTGGCCTGGACCCAGGAATGTCTTCTGTTTGGTGGGAGGGGTGCCTGGTTGCCTTCAAGGGCTCACCTTTCATCGAGCGGGACCTCAGTGAGACATGGCTTGGTGGAGTCATTAGCTTGGGAGTCATGCCCACTGCATGCCTGGCGTTAGCGGGCTTTGGTCCCATCTCCATCACCACCGGCCACCACCCAGCAGGCTGCTGTCACACGCCTGGCTCGGTGCAACCGCTCCCTGAGCGAGACTCTAGCAAGGACAGGAAGAAAGAAGCTCTGTCTTCATGTCTGTCCTGGCTCCTTGGAAGAAAACCTCAGGACACGCGATCAAAGATCAGTGGACGAGACCCAAAAGGTAACGACTTCTGTCTGCTTCCTTCAGGGGCCCGGGAGGAACTACCTCATTCTCACCCCAGCTCAGGAAACTCTTTAATTTCAGTTCCGTTTGTGTCTAAACGGAGAAGTGCCAGGGTATCCCTCTCGTGCAGATTTCGGACCATGCACAACCGCGCCCACGGGGCCCGGGGCAAGCACGACCGAGGGTCAGGTACAGGAGTGGGAACAAAAAGGGGAGGAGAATGCGCAGTACCTGGAGGAGACTGGAGAGACCCGGACGGACACCTGCAGCCTGCCGACGAAGCAACAGAGATCCGGGGAACGGTCGTGGCGAGCCCAAGGCCAGCCCCGTGTTCTCACCCACACTTTGCCCGTTCACCTTCCACGCCCCGTAATGCTCAGTGCACGCCCGAGGCTGCAGGGGAGTTGAAGCCAGGGCCCCCAGGAGCGCGTGGATCTAACAGCCAAGGTGCACGCCTCAGGCTGCAGCAGAAGTGGGAGGCACCCCTCCCTCCCCCCTTTCTGCACAAAAGTCTCAAACGAACCACAAAGAACCACTTTGGGCACAGCTGGCATCTAAAAAAGGAGCCTCAGAAGGTAAAGGAAGCAGCTGTGGCAACAAGCTGGAGACCCCCTGGGCTGGGAACCACCGGGGCAAACAACTCACTTCAAAAGCCAGAAAGCGGCCGCGGTCCCCCATGCAATGGGGCGCTACTCTGCGAGGCAAAGGGCACACACTAGTGACACACGCAGAA
>CM053565.1:3772577-3907307 GCA_028646485.1 Cryptoprocta ferox
CCCCCCGCAACAATCTGGTTTTCACAGACAAAACTATGTGTCTCCGTGTCTCCCGGGAGGCAGGGGGAAGGGTCACCTGTTCCGAGAAAGAGAACAGTGGATTCGCTCAGGAATATCTCAGACATACGCTGAATGAGCAAACGTGTACAAGAACAAAACAGAACAGCCACAGCGGGATCGAGCGCTGCTCCAAAGCCGAGCTTTGGGATATTCTAGACTTCCTCCCAAGCTCCGTTTCCCTAGAGCAGGAGCCCTGTTAACAGACCCCGCTCTTCATTCACTGGGCTCACTGGCCAGCCCTGGGCTTCATTATTCCTCTTTGTGAAGCGAGGAGAGTTATTTAGAAGAAATAAGAGAGATCTTTGAAATCCGAGTCGGGATACGGGCTGCAGGCCCTGGTGACCAGGGGATTACACTCTTAGGACTCTCCACTGTCCACCTTCCATCCAATGGTAAATGCCAAATGGTGGTGGTTTGTGTTCTCATTACAGGCTCCCAGTGGGTTGAATGGGGAGCAGGTGCAATGCTCTCACTCTCTGGAAAGACCTCAAGAGCCCCTTGCCTACGTGCGGAACAGAGGGGATGGGGAAAGAGCGCCGGTCTCGCTTGCAGCTACATTTCTAGCGCCCCACACAATGCCTGCTTCATCCCAAGTATCTGCTCGATAAACAAAGGAGTGAGTGAACGAATGAACACAGATCTACCAGCATAATGGTATCTCAGGAAACCCCAATTCTGCAGAGTACTTGTGTGTGAATGTCAAGGTCACCGACTTGCACGACTCGCGGTGAAAACAAATACATCTACGGAATCTTCAAAGATTGCGGGCTTCCTCTGCCCTGCCTTGTCCCCAGATCTCAGCACACTGCTCAGCCTTCGCTAAATTCTTGATGAACGGAGGAGGAAAAACAAAAAGCAAGGAAGAGCAAAGAAGTATGTATGTGAGGGACGGGATGGACGGGAAGAATGATTCCAGAAAAACAGACCAGCCCACATGGGGCCAAATCAGCCTCCCATGGAAGAGGCAAGAGACCTCCCCCTGTCCCAGGGAGCAACAGAAGACTCGGGAATCCTCAGATGGGAAGGAGAAAACAAAATCAATGAGCCATATCACACTCAAAATATCTGTGTTAATAACAAGGCTATTGGCTTTGAACATTTGAAAATCACCCACAAATTAGTTTGCTAAGCCACAAAGCGATTACCGCTAGCACCCATTTTGAATAGAGAAACCAAGAAATAATATCCTAAAATCGGTCGCTGGTGTCACGGGCACAAACCCCAGATCTGGAAGCCGTGGTCCTCCGTGCTGGGGACAGACCCACCCTCACACTTTCGTGTCGGGGAAGGTTTTCACGCTGACCTTTCCGGGTTGCGAGGTTTCAAGAAGAAAAGTGACCAAGCTTGGCTCGCCCAAGGATAGTCAGCATCTCTCTACTATAAGCTATGAAGACAGCAACTCTGAATCAGTGAAAGAGGTGCCAAAAGAGTCAAGATGAGGAAGTCATCAGTTCCCGGCGTGTGGGACCAAGGGACCAGTGAGTTGTGCTCTTGACCTTGTGGGGGGGGGGGGCGTATGGGCCCTGCATGTTCAAAGTAATAGGAAGGGAAGGATGAACTAAGATGGGCTCTCAGGGCATGGGTTCTGGGCTAGAATCTGCCCCCTGCTGGCCGTGTGACCAGGGCCACCTTCAGGGGCCATTGTTGGGTTCCCCTGGAGCCGATCGATTCTCAGGGTTTGATGGCACCCAACGTGTCTCCTGTGTTTCTATAAAGGGAGAGGCTGATGCACGAGAACCCCATGGGCCAGGCTGGAAGCTTCCCAAGTCACGCACCGACTGGCCTTCCCAGGAATCAGGGGATGGTGGAAGGGGAAGGTGGGCTCCGTGTGGGGCTCTGGAATGTGCAGATGCGGAGGCCAAGGTGGCAGGGCACCGTCTGGAAGCCAGGACTGGCTGCCGTGCCCGCACGGTGCCCACCAGGGTGAGAAAGCTGAATGGCGGATGGCTGGGGGGGGGTTGGAGGGAGGGTCATCCCACCCCCCAGGCCCCCCCACCCCATGCACAAGGAGCTGGAGCTGTCTGGGGGATGGCAAAGACCCAGCCCGGCCCATCTCCCACGGGGGACTGACCGAGCCCCAGGAAGAACCTGGGAGGGGGCGGGGGCTTCGTCGAGGAGACGGCTGAGGGGTTGGGTCGGATGGGGGTTTCCAGCCCAGAGACCGGACAGAAGATGCCTGACCGAAGCGAAAACACGACTCAACGCTTTGAACTTGGGGCTGATGTGCTGAATGAGGTAGTTCCGTCCTGACCCCTCCAGGCAGGGTCAGTCTGGGTAGAGAGGAGCCAGGCCTTATTCCCAAGACCCCAGATGATGGAAAGGGGCAAAGAGAACCGGGATGCGGGCTCCCAGAATGCAACGGGGAAAAGAAAAGTAAAGAGGGCGGGCTGCAAAAGGCTCTGGGTGCGGGCTGTTGAGCTGAACGGTGCCTTCTCTGCATGATTCTGATCCTCCCACAACCCTCCAAAGCCCAGGACACAGCTTGGGGAAGGGCCTCGGGGCTTCCGGGGGGACAAGCATGCGACGCAGCTGGCTCTGGATGGGGACACGACCCTACGGGGCGCAGCAGGGACCATAAAGTTCCAGCCTCAGTCTGTTCTCGGAGCAGCAAGCACAGGACAGGAATCGGGGTGGGGGGGCTTCAGCCTCGGAGACACCGGCAGCTCCCGGCGGGGCCGCCTTTCTGCAATCACCAGCTCAGCGGACCAGGACAGTGGGCAGAGGACAGCTGCCAACTCAGCTCTCCGTGGGACCCCCCCGGCCCCTCTCCTCAGCAGGACCCCCGGGGCCGCGCGTGCCCATCTAGATCTCCATGTCCACTGGGCGGATGTTGCCCGTCTTGTGCTCTCTGACCCACAGCTCCCTGTCTTTGGCTGGGTCCACTTTCCGAAGCAGTTGGTCCACAGGCTCGACTGTCTGCAAGGGACAGAGAAGGGGACACGGTCAGAGGTGGCGGCTGGGGACAGCGCCATCGAGCCAGGCGGCTCATGCCTTTTGGCCTTCGGAGCAGCCTCTCTGGAGGGTCGTGGGGGCCCCAAGGGAGGCCCTTGGGAGGGACAGCCACGCGCAGGGCTGCATGAGCAGGGAGCCCCCGGCCCCCGTCCCCACTCTGCCCTCCAGCCCACAGGCCTGGGTACCAGGCAGGGTGGCCCAAGGCCACCAGTCCGGGACCTCCTCCTCCATCTGTCCCCACCTTAACCGTCCAAGAACATGGCAGATAAAACTTCAGCTTTAGAGATTTTTGACTTCTGGGTTATTTATTATTTTGGGGGCGAGGGGGCAGGTGGTAAGAAATTTGCCAGGGGAGGGGCACCCGGGTGGCTCCGTTGGTTAAGTTCCCATCTCTTGATTTCCAGCTCAGGTCATGATCTCACGGTTTGTGGGTTCGAGCCCCACGTTAGGCTCTGTGCTGACAGTGTGGAGCCTGCTTGGGATTCTCTCTCTCTCTCTCTCTCTCTCTCTCTCTCTCTCAAAATAAATAAACTTGGGGCGCCTGGGTGGCCCAGTCAATTGAGCGTCCAACTTCGGCTCAGGTCATGATCTCACAGTTAGTGGGTTCGAGCCCCGCATCGTGTTCTGTGCTGACAGCTCGGAGCCTGGAGCTGCTTCAGATTCTGTGTTTCCCCCTCTCTCTCTGCCCCTCCCCTGCTTATGCTCTTTCTCTTTCTCTCTCTGTCTCAAAACTAAACATTTTAAAAATACATAAATGAATAAACAAAAAAATCTTTTTAATTAAAAAAAAAAGATGGGGCGCCTGGGTGGCTCAGTCGGTTAAGCATCCGACTTGGGCTCAGGTCATGATCTCGCCGTTAGTGGGTTCGAGCCCCGCGTCAGGCTCTGTGCTGACAGCTCAGAGCCTGGAGCCTGTTTCTGATTCTGTGTCTCCCTCTCTCTCTGCCCCTTCCCGATTCATGGTCTGTCTCTGTCTCAAAAATAAATAAACTATATAAAAAAAAATTTTTTTTAATTAAAAAAAAAGAAAAGAAATTTGCCAGGGCAGGCAATAAGGTCTTCAGCTACTTTAATGGTCATGACCTTCTTTCTCCTCAAGGTAACAGCTCACGTGTGTCTCTAACTCACGTGCCTGGGATGGATTCATGCGGACGTCCAGGACGGACTGTAGCCCCTCCCTAGAGGTGGCCCACGGGCTCCAGCACCTGCCACTGACCATCTTCACGAGCCCAGCGCCAGGTGGCTCTCCTCTCGGCCTGGCCGCCCCCCTTCCCAGCCCCCGTGAGGGAACTCACGCTTTGGTTGAACATGTCCGTCTCGTGCCGCAGCTGCGTGTACTGGCATAGATGCTGCCGGATCATCTCCACCCTCTCCACCTCCAGCCGCTCGAGCTCCTGCGAGGAGGAGACCAGACAGCCCTGGGTGTGCGCCCTCACCTCGGGGGACCTTCCCACCATGCAGGTTCCAGCCCCTCCCACGCACGAGACCTGTCACGGTCACCACCTGCTCGGAGCCAGTCTTAGCTGACGCTCTGGGGCCGAACTTGGCCAGCACGTAGGGGTGAGGGTGGAGGTGATGCCGCACCTGATGTGCTCGGTGCACTGGGCGCTGAGAGCTTTTCATGAATTGCTTAATTGTCCTCAATGATTTTAATACATAAGCATCGCTTGCCCAAAGCGCATGGCATTATGGGGGAGAGCAGGGTGTGAACCAGGGTCTAGTCCTGACTCTGCACCAGTGCAGACCCAGCCCCGGTTCCCCGAGATGGAGAAATAGGTCACACGAGGAGGTTCTGTCTCTGTCCCTGGCCCTCAGCGCAAACAGCCTCCTCTCCTCTGTCCGTTCCTAGTGCTGAGATACAGACCAGAAACCAGGCCAGGGGAAGCAGGTGGGGGACGGCCACTGTCAAATGGAAGGGGAAGGGCTTGCCCTTTGGTTTCTAGATGGTTCCACACCTTGGGAAAATAGGGGATCAGACTGCTATTCTGTGCACAACTAGGTCACTGCCCAGGTGATTAACCGGGAAGGAGGGTAAATCAGGGGGGCTTAATTAGGGGATTAACCAGGAGGAAAACTGGGTCACTGTCCCTGGGGGAGGCCTCTAATCTTCTCTGGTGGGCTGACACGTGGGGAAGGCAAAGTCCTTCTGTCCTGTGCCGGATGGACGAGGTAGCTTTGGGCGGTGGGGACAATGCAATAAATTCCTGGCATAAGACCTCCCTTCTCATTCAGCCCAGCCGCTCAAGTGTCAACCACACTTCACTGTCCGATCCAATGGGTGGTCGGGAGGGGATGTGTCCCTTCACAAGAAATACTCAGGAAGGCAAAAGAAAAGGGGTCTGATGCCTATTCCCTGTGCCCTTCGGGCAGGGGCCTCCCCTCCCATTCTTCCTAAATAGCTACCCCCCCAATCTCACTCCCTATGTGCCTCTTATCTAGGACCTTCTGGGGGTGGGAAGGGTCATGCTTCCTACAACCTGGCTATTTGTCCTAAAGGCGCCACCGTACATTTAGTTGAGGGCATCCTTACATAACCCTGGCCCCTCGGAGGACAGCCAAGGAGGACACCGTAAGACCCAACCCTTCCCTGTGTCCACACAGCTAGGAATTTCCAAAGCAGGATCTGAATCCACACAGACTGGCTCAGAGTGGAGGTCTTGACCTTACACGCCCACACATCTCTGCGCACTCACCAGCGTGGTGGTCACCATCTCTTCAAACCACTTGGACTGGGCTTGGTTGTAGAGATCCACACAGCGCATGAGGTCATCTCCTGGAAGACACCACCGGCCACCATCACACTCTGTCTTGTCCTCACCATGGCTGCCCTCTCACGTTCCTGGCTCGTGGAAACCACCGGAGAGTGGACGGAGGGGAAGCAGAGCAAAGGAAAGGAGCGACCCAGCTTTGGAGTGTCCCTCTGAACTTGACCCCGGATGCCAAGAATTCAGGATGAGGGTTTCTTAGTGTGTGTGTGTGTGCGTGTTGGGGGGCAGTGCTCCTAGGACCCCCAATCCTACCATGACCCCAAGAAATGCTTCCCTCTCTAAAGATCCCAGTTTCATTGGACACTGGCGGCTCCTTCTTGGTTAAAATGTGTGTCACAGTAACCTGGAAGTTGCTAAGAGTTAAAAAGGAAAAGTCTGCAAATTGTGTGCGTGTGCGTGCACCAGAATATAATTCTGAAACACGAAATAACGTGTCTGATGGTTTGTGGCTCATTCATGTGCAGTGACAGTACAAAGGTGCGCACTGGCTGCTATATACCAGTTCCAGGGCGGGGGTGACTTTGGGAAACAGAGAAAGGATGGGGGAGGGGGGAATGAGCTCTTCCCACGGCAATGTATTTCGTAAAAGAGAGACGTGAAACACACGTAACTACATAATCTCGATGGCCAGTCTATTACTTTCTGAAATGGCAGGTACATCTGAAACATTTTGTTAACTAGAAAGAAAACACGCTTTATGTAGAGACAATCGCAAACGTTGCTAAGAACCTCATCGCCCAGAACACAATTCCTGGACCCGCAGCATCTCCGTGCCCTGGGAACTTGCTGGAAACGCAGCTGCAAATGCAGATCTCAGGGCACACAGGAGACCCGCCGAACAGGAAACTGCGTTCTTACAAGACTCTCGGGTGAGCCGGGCACACATGGCAGCTGGGGAAGTGTCGCGGGAGCCCACGGCGACATCTGTGTGGTTTTCTGATCAGTGCAGGGCGCCAGAGACAGAGAACGGTATCACGGTCTTTCTTCGCAATGCGAAAACCTCATGAGGCGACCCAAAGCCAGCCCATTCACTCCTTACGTCTAATAATCCCGGCGAATTCAAAGTTATTCCTATAATACTATCCCCCATGAGGATTCTGAAATGGAGGTGAAAAGAAATCAGGGAGACTTGTGTCCACGTGACCCAGGGCCCAGCTCAGTCCCCCCTCCACTGACCTATGCCGCGAGCTGGGAGATGAAGCTGAGTCACAGAACCCAATCAAGGGCTGTGTTCATTTTGCTCCTATCCATGGCCAGTGAACGGGTCCCCCATCCCAAGAAAGAATGACCAGGAGAGAAGAAAGGGCATGCTTCACTACAAACACATTCCCACCAGCCCCGCCCCCGCCCCGCCCATGCCTGACCATCGAGGGGGTCAGCACGTCGCCCCACAAACGTCCAATGACAGAACTCCCAAAGCCCTCTCTGTCCATCCCGATTTCCCGAACGTGCTTTGGACAAGTTCTCCAACATCAGGAAACAGGGTAGCTGATGGACACTGTGTCTTCTCTCCATGTAGCCAGCCCAAGGGTACCCTTCTGAACAAAGTGAGTGAAGAAACGTGGATTTTGGAACCAGAGTCTCTGGGCTGTAATCCCAGCATAGTAGCTGTGGGAACTTGGACAAGTCAGTTAACCTGCCTGAGCCTCAGTTTCCTCATCTACAAAACAGGGGTGGCAACAGTATGTTCACAGAGTCACGGGGACAGCTAACAAAGTTGATGCCTGTCTAGTGCTCGGGATGGACGCCGGCAGAGTTAGTGCGACCGGCACGTGAGCTAAGGGGGTGATGATGACAAATGAGGTCAAGCCCCTCGGGCACCCAGATGCACTCTCCTCCAGCAGCCTTGGAAAGGATGAGCAGGGGAGGGGAAAGAAAGGAGAGAAGAAAAGCAGGCATCTTCTGGGTAATGGGCTGTCCAGGAAAATGGAGCCAAGTCGTCTTTGGAAGAAAAGAAGGTGGGATTCTGAGCCATGGGGCTCCATGATTGTGATCCTGGGGGAACGTCTGTCACCTGTCATCGCCTTCTCGCCCGTAAAGGGCATAGAAGTACCTCCCAGCAGGACTGGGGGATTCAATGCGGAGGCTCTGACGCATGGGGCCAGGCATGTGGCACACGGAAAAGGTTTCAGAAAGGTAGACTTTTTCACGGTCAGATCCAAAGACAAGGACGAGTCACTTCCGTCACAAAATAATTCCAAACCGTAGGGATATTATCTGATGGCAATACACCCAACAGAGACCCAGCAAGACCTGAGAGCAAAGGTAACCGAGCCCCCAGCTTGTGAAAATGTAACATTGTCTAAATTTGGCATCAATTTAGTAGAAATAGCAAATCGCAGGATTCACCTAGAATACAAGAGAAAGGAAAACTCGACAAATCAGGACTCGAGGAACATGGTAACGAGCGGTGGTGTGAGGAAAAATAAACACCCACTGGGTCAAATATTCACGTATGTATTTTTTAAACCTGGGGGCAAAGGGGGAAAAAAGTGATTAAAAAATATTCAGAAAGGAAAGGTCTTTCTAAGTCAGTCGCAAAACCCAGAACTTACAAGGGAAAAGACAGTTGTACGAAAAAATTCAACAAGGAAACAAGCCAGAGAGAGAGAGGAAAAGAAAGAAATACAAAGAACAAAATTAAATGATCGATGGCAACCTAGGAAAAAGATGTCCAATTCAAATTACAGAAGGTTCGTTTTCCGGAAACAGAAACATAATTCTTATCAATCCATCAGAAAAAGACCAGCCACCTCGACAGGACACTGGGGACAGGACAAGAGTTCTTCAGCGCACAAGAAAAAGTCACACGTGACATCTACAAGTCGATTTGTAAAATGCGCAAATTCACTCAAAAAGGAGTGTGAAATGGAATTAGCCACACAATATGATTGGTCACTAGACAGCCCTGGTGTCCAAAATCTGATCGCACACAGTGCTGACCGGAGTTTAGAAAACGGGCGTCCTTTCTTTAGAGGGGACGCGCACACCTCTCCGGAAAGCCATCGGGAAGCACCCATCCAAATGAACACAACGCTTTGACCCAGAAAGTCCACATCTTCGTTCTGTCTGCGGCCTGAGTCTCACACGCACACAGACACCGGCTCACTAAGGGCCATCACTGGCGCTGGCAAAACGCCCTCAAACAATCTGAAAGTCCTACAAACGTCAACCAGGGGAAATCGTGAAATAACTCTGGGTCCAATCGCACACCTGGACACTATTCGACCATTTAAGAAGTCCGATATACAGGGGCGCCTGGGTGGCTCAGTCGGTCAAGCGTCCGACTTTGGCTCAGGTCATGATCTCACGGTTCGTGGGTTCGAGCCCTGCGTCGGGCTCTGTGCCGACAGCTCGGAGCCTGGAGCCTGCTTCCGATTCTGTGTCTCCCTCTCTCTCTCTCTCTCCAAAAAATAACCATTAAAATTTTTTTATTTCTAAATTCAAACACTAGGAAGTGTCGATGGTCATTATATCTAGTGAATAAGATTTTATGTTCTTAGGTGCTGATTACAATTTTTTTGCCAAGCAGCGATGGAGTTTTATTTTTTTAATAACTTAATAAATTGAGTGAATTTAAATAGCCTCTCCCCGCCCTGGGTTTCCCTTCTCAATCCCCAGTTAAGTACGTGATGCCTTCTATTTCCAGATCCAATTACCACTATGCGCTGTAAGATCTTTCTATCGAACGCTGTGTTACACTGCTTTGCTATCCACTCTGTCTACGCCACGGTATCTCATGTCCAGACGGCGGCTGCTTCGTTCTGTGATGAACAAACTGTCCCAGGTTCACCAGCCGTTGAGGTGGGAAGGACGGAGAAGTCATCTGATCCGAACCCTAATGACCGCACACGCTCTAATCCCAGAGGACAATATGCATTGTCCTTGCATGCAGTTAAACCTTCAGTCTCTAGGGGGCGCCTGGGTGGCTCCGTCAGTTAAGAAACCCATTTCAGGTCATGATCTGGCAGTTTGTGGGTTCGAGCCCCAAGGAGCGCTCTGTGCTGACAGCTCAGAGCCTGGAGCTGCTTCTGATTCTGTCTCTCTCCTTCTCTCTCTCTCTCCCTCTCTCCCTCTCTGCCCTCTCCTGCTCATGCTCTGTCTCTCTCAAAAATAAACATTTAAAAAAATTTAAAAAACAACTTTGGCTTTCCGAAGAAATATTTACTAAGTTGTTTTTTTTTTTTTTACTGGTTTTCCGCCTTCTTGTGCATCGGCTACTTTTTACCACAAGGTGGAAGCAGAAACCGACTCACTGGACAGAATCTTTGCGAAAGAACCGGAAATCTGGTTGATCACAGAACAAGAGGTGGGACTCTGCCTGGTCCAGGAGCCCTGATCACCACAGGCGAGCCCTTGGGAGTATCGCTCCCTGGGGTGGTGGGGTCTCTACTTCTGCTCCAGGCTCCTTGCAGGGAAGGGACACAGTGTCACAGCCCCCACCACAGCCCGGTCCGGTGGGATGCACCTCCCAGGGCACCCCTTTCTGTGCCGCCAAGATCAAGGCCCGGGGAGGACCGGAGAGGCGGGGGGCGGGGCTCGCACTCACCAGCCTGCGTGGACTTCCTCCGTGCCTTCTTGATGTCCTCCTCCGTCTTGTTGCTCAGCTTGATCTCCAGCTGCTGGGTCTTCATCTCCAAGTCTCTCTGCCTCTCGGTGAGGGCCTTCCGGGCCTGGGGTCCAACGACACGGGGGAGCTGCTCACAGGGCCTGGTGGGGTATGTGGCCCCGCCTCCCCCCTTCTGGGAAGAGTCCTCTCTTCTCTCTGTGCTCATTACATTTTCCCCAGCAATGCTTAGTGGACGGTAGCACCGGCCACCCCATTCGGGGGGCTGGATGGGTCTCCTTGGGTGGCAGCAGCTGGCCGTGTTCGGATGCCCCCAGGTGCTAGCATCCCTTACCCTGCACCCCTCCCCAAGGCGCTGGGGTCAGAGCTCCCAGACCTCTGGCAGGGGAGTGATGTAGTCAGGCAGGAATCAGCCCCGTGAGGCTCAGACAAGGGGCCACGGGGGGACCAGCACATGTGCCAGCAGGGCACCCCACAAAGGCATGGTGCGTGTGCTTGAGTGAGTTCCCCCGTGTCTCCTACTGGCCCTCTAGCAGTGACCCAAATGCCCAGCTCCTACCGGCCCTCTGGGCAGGGCAGGCGGGGGGAGGTGGCCCACCCCCTCCCAGCAGGTCCAGCCTCCCGGCCGCTCACCTTCTCCACTGCCGCGTAACGGCTGGCGAGCTGCTTACGGAGGTCGGCGATGTGGTGATCACACTTCTTCATGTCCTTCTTGAAGTTCTCCCGGAAGTTCATCAGGGGCTTCTCGACCTCGCTGTGAAGCTGTCCAGGAGAGGAGGGGGAGGCGCTTAGGACCCCAGGGCGGCAGCCACGAGGGGGGGAGGGGGGCGCACTCCCCAAGTCCACAGGTGAAGGTGGACTCGGGGGCAGTGGAGGCAGAGACAAGGGGCCACGTGTCAGGGCACGGCTAAGAGGAGGTCACCTCGGCTGGCGAGGCCCCAGGGTTCACACCGATGGACGGAGGGGTGGGTCAGTGTCCAAGGCTTTCTGGGACCTTCGTCAGCTGCCTCCCGCCCCAGACTCCCACAGCTTCCCGTCGGGTTTTGCTCAGGCGTCCGTGCGTCACCTGTCCTTTCCCAACTGGGAACCTTCTGGGGGCAGAAACCAAGCGCCCATCTCTGTGTCCCCAAGCGCTCCGCACAGCGACTGCCACATGGATGCCGTTTCATTAGACGCACTCAGGTCAGCTCTCTTTGTTGAATGCCTGCTACGTGCCAGGCGCCGAGACCCCAAGGGTGGTCTGGACATGGTTCAGAGCCTGAGGACACCCTGGTGGAGGCGGCTCGGGCCAGGAGAAGCTCACAGCCGCACCCAGGGAGGCTTTCCTCACCCCTTCCGCCCGCGTGGGGACAGGTTCGGGGACCCTCCCGCCGGAGGGGCCCGGCCAAAGAGGCCACGGGTGACACGGGGATTTCGAGCTTTTTCTTTCTCTTTTATTCCCTCCCTTTTCCTGACTCCACTCCCTTTTTCAGGGGAGCTTGTACTTAATTTTTTTTTTTTTTTTGGTGTGAACATAGGTTACATTTGCTAAAACAGATGAATGTGGTCCCGCGGCAGCCAGAGCCGGTGAACAGCCCAGAATCCGTATAACTCGCTCTCAGAGTCTCATTCATGCCCCCACTCAGCCTTCCGGAGCCCCCCAATCAGCCATCCAGAGCCCCCCACTCACCCTCCGGTAGCCCCCATTCAGCCTCCCGGAGTCCCCCCGACAGCCTTCCAGGGTCCCTTGGCCTGCACCTGTCCCAGAAGTGTCTTTGAAAAGCAGAGCTGAACCTTCCTGGACACAGGACCTCCCAACACTGGAGATCTGTGACTTCTCTGCCTCATCAGGCTCTTGCTACATTATCTTTCCCTCTGGAGACCTCAGGACTAGGGTGTTTGCAGCTCTAAACCGCCAAATACGGGTGGTGGTGACCTCCAAGAGGGCAGAGGGCCCCGCTGCCTTTGCCCCACTGTGTCCGCAGGGTCTGGTCAGAGCTGGTGCCGGCTGGGTGCCCCTTTGCTACCTGGCAGAGTGACAAAATCCTCAGGGCCCAATGCCTGGGGCACAAGTTGACACCTTTGCTGTCAGATGACCTTGAGCTCTCGCCCCCCTGCTGTGGGTTGTAAATGCCTCCTACTAAGAATCTTCTGAGCCCCTTGAAGTTGCCTTGCTTAGGAAAACACCCCCACCTGGTGGCAGCCTCTGCCAAGGACACGCAGATCCCTTTCCCATAGGGATCAGGTGGGGAGCGGCCTCACTTAGCGGCCGTAGGACCCTGACTGGGGGTCTATGAGGGATAACAGCCTGCTGACTCGCTAACTCCGGGGCCTCTTTCCCGGGGCCTAGGAAGGGAGTTGATTTCCAGACTTTCATGTGTCCAGGAGTGACCTCCCAAGGGTCTTTTCAACATTGAGGATTCCTGGGCTCACGCCCCCCGCTCTGTGGTCTGGGGGAGGGGCCCCAAGAACCTGCCAATACACCAAAATGTGTTCCCCAGACTTCAAAACACTTTCTGGAAACATAAGGCTATTGGTTGTCATACGCATGCGACCCAATAGATGGAGACCCATGGATTCCCCGGTATTGTAAGTGCTTTTAAAAATCTATATTTTTCGGGGCGGCTGGGTGGCTCAGTCGGGTGAGCATCCAATTCTTGATTTCAGCTCAGGTCATGATCTCATGGTTCGTGGGATCGAGCCCTGCATCAGGCTCTGCGTCGACAGTGCGGAGCCTGCTTGGGATTCTCTCTCTTTCTGCCCCTCCCCAATTCTCTCTCTCTCAAAATAAAAAAATAAACATTAAAAAAAAAAAAAGACTAATTGCTTTCTTTAAGAACTCTGGCTGGGTGTCCTCTTATATTCATTCTTAACTGTTGAGCATCTCCATTTCCCCAAATGCAGAAGGCCTTCCCGGACATCCGTCCTCGTGATCTGCCTGCTGGCTCGGGCGGGACAGGCCCCTGGAGCCGCTGTCTGCTTTGCCAGAGCCCTGGCACTCTCTGCGATCCCCTCCGCCTCTCGCCTCCACATCGGAAGACAATCAGAGAAATCGCCAAGTCGGAAGACTATCTGGTCCTGCACTTTTCACACAGTGGGTTCCTTAGAGCTGTGGGGTCAGTTTAGTGTCAGGAGCAGCTTTTTGATGAGGACAGACCAGACACGAATAGCAAACATCAACGCACTTCAGACAGGAGGAATGCGGCTTTGTGAAACACTGTTCTCGGCCACGTACCTGTGTGGCTGGCCTGGGTGCGGATACGTGTGTGTTCTGGCTGCCCGTGTAAAATGTATCCCCCCGGGAATAAGTTTCAAGTCACTGATCTGGTCCAATCTCTTCATTTTACATATATATATATATATAAAAAAGGAAGCCCAGAGACGCGAGGACTTGCCCAAGGGCACAACGCTTGTGAGTGATCGTGCGGACACAAAACTCACGTCTCTTGACTCTCAGGCTTCTGTCTGAAAACGCGTGGCCTCTATTGCATGATTAGATTTCCTTCCATCAGAAGGAAGTCTTCTATTCAACCTTCTTTGGCTGAAGCCAGGACTAACTTCGGTTTGTACAGTCTTCTTTCTTTAGTGGCCCGTTGCTGTGAACTGTGGCTTGCAAGCCCGAGAGACGGCCGTAACCAAACTGCATTTTTTAAAGAGCTCTTGCCCCCGACACAAACATTCAGAGTGGAATTTCAATGAGCCCCCTGGAGCAGACGTTAAAATGGGTTTCGGGCGTTTGAAGCCAGATGACCCAGGGCAGATGGAAAAATCTTTGGAGCCTCTTGGTTTTCGGGGAACCGCCATATAACCGTGTGGCCACTACCACGACTTCCTAAGGCCACTGACACCGACGGACCGGCTGGAGGCAGCAGCTCCCAGAGAACATCTGTGTTTCATGGACATTCTTCACCACCTCCCCACCCCCCCCCCCATCAGCTGCTGACCATCCCCTGGCGAGGGAAGGGGGCCTGGAGACTGAGTTAATGAGCGATCATGCCTGCAGGATGAACCTTCCGTAACGGTCCGTAAATTACAGGGTTTGGAGAGCTTTGGGGCTGGTGAACACGTCCGCGTGCCGGGTACGGAGGTGGTGCACCCCAGCTTCGCGGGGACAGAGGCCTTGGGTTCAGGACTCTTCTGGACCTCGCCCTATGCACTTCTTCATCTGGCTGCTCCCCTGTACCCCTTATGACACCCTTTACTGTGTCACAACCCAGCAAAGCGAAGTTGCGTTCCCCGGAGTTGCGTGAGTCGGCGTGGAATTCCTAAGCGAACTATCAAACCCGGGGAAGCGCGGGGTAACCTCCACGCCCACGACTCGCAGCTGACATCTGAGTCGTGATAGTCTTGGAGGACGGAGCCGTCCCCCCGCCCCAGCCGTGGAACATGATGCCCGCAGTATGCAGAGTGTCGGAATGGAGCTGAATGGCGGGGCTGGTGTCAGAGCGGTGGTGGGTGCGGGAAAACCCCATGTTTGGTGGCAAATACTGGTACTGGTGGAGGCAGAGGTGTTAGTAATGTCATAGTAGTCGTAAAAAGAAGTTAGCAGAGGAAATCGGTGCCTTGGAGAGCATTTTGTCACCTGCTGAGGACTTTATAAAGAATCAAGACTCGGAGGGTCCTGCTGACTGGGAGAAGACGCCACCAGGGTCCCTGGGGACCCAGCAGGTGACTGCTCAGACCTTGGAGACCCGGCTGCACCGCTCGCTGGCAACCTCTCACCCATCCTCCCCCTCCCTGGAGGCTTCTGCAAAAAAAAAGGTACTTGGTGGAACCTCCCCCCACCCCCCATCCCCCACCCCGGGGCTCGACTGGCCAATTTCCCGCGAAGTGCACGAAGTTCCTCACTGGGAGCCCAGAAAGTCTCACTCACGGCTGGGGTCAAGCCAATCTCGGGGCGCTAACATCCTTCAGAAGTGGGGAGCCGGTAGCAGTTTCCTCCTCCCGCCCCGGCTCTATATAAAGCCCCTGCGTGGGTCCTTGCCATTGTGCCCTGTGTGTGCAGGGGGCCGTCACGGGGTGGGATGGCGACGAAGCCAATGCCTGTCCTGCAACAGCACACATCCCGGGGGGACCCCAATTCCTATGAGGACAGCGCTGCAGAACGGACGGAATCAGGAGTGCCGAGGACGGAAGTCAGAGAGGAGCAGCCGCCTTTGGGAGATGCCACCTTCACACTACAGCGAAAGGGGCGGTGTGTCCTTCATGTTAAAAACGGGGGCTCAGAGTTTAAGTGCTTTGTGTGAGTTCCCCACTGGGCTGCCGTGTCTGACTGGTGACTGTGGGAAGAGTGTGGACCCCAGGAGGCAGAGGTCACTGGGAATAGTGCCACTCTGAACAGTCTCTCTTCCCTTAAAAGGCAGCCATGCAGGGCCCCTGGGTGGCTCAGCTGGTTAAGTGTCCAACTGTTGGCTCTGGCTCAGGTCATGATCTCATGGTTTGTGGGTTCAAGCTCCACATTGGACTCCACACTATCTCTCTCCTTCTCCCTTTCTCAAAGATAAACATTTTTTTAAAAAGTCAACCATGCTAGTGGGTAGCCCTATCAGTCACACACACTTTAGCATGAATTATTTCACTTTAGACACTTGGTTTATTTTTCCCCTGAAGAGTGGGTGAGAGCCTGAGAGGGAACTGGAGGTATGAGGTGGGGGGTGGGGCTGGGGATGGCATGGGGGGCAGGGGACAGGGTGATTTGGAAACACGGAGAAATCCAGAGAGAAAGTAGGGCTTAAAACAACGGGGGGGGGGGGTGTCGGAAGGCGCGAGTCAGCTGTCCCTGTTTATTCACTACTTTTAGAAAATATTTATTAAGTATCTACTGTGCACCTGACACTGTCCTGAGTACTGAGGGCAGAAACCACGCTGCTCTTGGGGTCATGGGGCTAGTTGTGGGACTAAACGGAAGAAGGGTGGGCTACCTAGTGTGACACTGTGTGACAACAAAACACCAAAAGATTGTCCCCGTGGCACGCTCTAGCCTCTCCCGACAGTAAGAACATGTATGTGCATGTTCCTCTGATAGCCCAGCGAAGCGAGAGTGGGGGGTCCCCTGAGGAGCCGAGGGGTATCCACCCTCACCTGACAGAGGTGTGCTGGGCGGCTTGCAGCATTTGTAGGAATTTTGTGAGCCGGGTGTTAAAAATTAAATATGATCTACACTTAACAAATCATATCAAAAACAAAGGTAATGGGGTGCCTGGGAGGCTCAGTGGGTTAAGCGTCCGACTTTGGCTCAGGTCATGATCTCACGGTCCGTGAGTTTGAGCCCCGCATTAGGCTCTGTGAGGACAGCTCACAGCCTGGAGCCTGCTTGGGATTCTGTGTCTCCCTCTCTCTCTGCCCCTCCCCTGCTCACACTCTGTCTCTGTCTCTCTCTCTCAAAAAAAAAAAAAAAAAAAAAGATTAAAAAAAATTTTTTAATAAAAAAACTTGGATGTGAATTAAAACGTAAGTTAAAAAAGGAAAATATACCGAAAAAAATAAACGAAAACAAAGGTAATAAACACTTAGCATTATGAACCTGTTACTCTCCTCTGTGCTTCTGATGGACGCGCATGGCTACCGCCGCTACTGCACGGGGACAGAGGACAGACACACTGGCTGATGATGGGACTCTGGGGACTCTCTTCCCCGTGCGGGAAATCTACGCCACGGAGAGGGGCCGGCAGGACGCGCTGGAGAGGCCACGGCGAGCCACTCAGCGGCACGCGGCTGTGGACCGCCAGCCCAGGGGGCCGCAGGGACGGCCGGCTTACCTTGGCGGAGAACTTGAGATGGACTTCCGCCTCGTCCGCGAGGCTCTTCTTTACCTGGGCCCACGCTTCTCCCAGGGAGCTGCAACCCAAAGAGGAAGGTCAGACCCAATCTCCAGACAGCCACGCTGCCCTCGGATCAGAGACCTCGGCCTCTGCCAAGGTGGGGCGGGGGGAGATGGCAGGTCTTGACTTGGAACCCCCCCCAGAGATGGCACGTGGCGGGGGCAGAAAATGCCCATGAGTAGTAGGCTTCAGCCTTGGGGCCTGGTGGGCCACCCCAAACCCAGCTGAGGATGTCCAGAGCTGAGGGGGGCAGACGGCGGGTGGGGAAACATCCGGAAGCTCAGAGAATCGGGGGCTGGGGAGACGAGAGAGGAAGGTGGGGTACAGCCGCAGGGCGGGCCCTGACAGCTGCCCGGTACTGTCCCCCGTGCACCCCCAGAGCCCGTCCCTGGTTCGCTGGTGGCCTGTCGGTGGGTCGAGGGGGAAGGACAGCCACTTTCTCAGGGAGAAGTGGATCTCAAACAGAAGGGGACACGCAGCCCTGCCTGCGGGCGGGCCTCCGGCAGCCTGATTCCCAAGGGGGGCAAAGACACACCCCTGTGCCGAGGGACAGCGCCCGGACGCCCACGCAGCAGGGAAGGCTCTCTGTCCCCACCCTCAAGAGGCGTGGCTCCCGCCGGTCCTGATTCCGGGCTGTTGAGCCCTGGTGGTGCCCACGCCTTCCCAGAGAACGGCACAGTCCTGTCAGCAAACCCCTTTCCACCCCAAGGAGATGTTCCCAACAGAAGCGTCTCCCCCAGTCCCCAGGGCTCCCACGTGTGGCCCCCAGGCCCCACTCTCCACTCTGTGCGCCCCTGAACCTCGCTGGCCTTCCAGGCATGCTCCCGCATCCCTGCTCGAGACCTCCTCCCCCAGACCCTTCTGGTGACTCAACGGCATCCGAAAGCCACTTTCCTCCAAGGAACTGGGCTCGAGCGTCACACCCCGAGGCTCCTGGGTTTGGAGCGGGGGCCACCAGCAGCTGAGAACCAGTCCCTCTGGTCACAATCCAGGCCTGTCTGATTGTGGTGCCGGCTCAGGCTGACCGGGCATTACGGGGAACGACCAAACCCCCCCCCCGCCCCCCCCCCGCCCCCACCAACAACCCCAGTCCTCCAAGCCCCCGCCCACCCGGAGCCACCTCTCAATTGAGAAAAAGCAATTTCGAAATGCTCTCACTTGAAGACCTATTCTTCCGTCTGATGAGAGGTTAATGAAAGAAATCAAACCTGAGAGGTATTTCCGTTCCAACCCCCAGTCTGAGGCAGGCCAAATCGGAGCACATGTTCCTGGCTCAATTACCAACCAGAAAAGACACAAATCCCATTTCCTTTCCACACAGGAGAGAAAAAAACACAAAACCAAAAAAACAAAAACAAAAAAACACAACAACAACTGCAGGCAGAATAAATAACCCGATCTTGTGTATTTATCCAATGTGCACATTACCGTATTGGGTCTGACGCGGGCACAGTGCTGAGGTTCAAAGTGGGCCCGATGTCCCCCTCCCCCGGCCACCACCAGCACCTTCCTGGCCTGCCCCAAATTTCTAGGAGGGGGCCCATGTGTTCACTACCCCGCCACACCCCCACGGTGCCTGCCAGAAGGAGCGTGTGTGTGTGTGTGTGTGTGCACGGCGACAGGGCACGCATTTGTGCCCGTGGCGCAGGTGCGCAGCGTCCGTGCACGCGAGCGAGCGCGTGGGACGGGATGCCCGTGTTTGTTAACCGCATGTGTGTGGAGGGGGGCAGTGGTGAGGGCCTGGCTCGTGTAGCTCGGAGCATATGCTGAGCGCGTTGGCAGGATGGAGTGTCCTTGGCAGCAGCCCAGGCCGAGGAAGCGGCAGCCGGAAGCTTCCGGAGTGGCACTGCGGTTGCAGGGCACGGGGATGTCCAG
This sequence comes from Cryptoprocta ferox, assembly GCA_028646485.1. Lineage (NCBI taxonomy): Eukaryota > Metazoa > Chordata > Mammalia > Carnivora > Eupleridae > Cryptoprocta > Cryptoprocta ferox. Next base: position 3,791,600 of record CM053565.1, read on the forward strand.
GGAGGCCTCCCTGCTGGGTCTGAGGGGGGACTCCCCGCTTCCCCCGACAATGCTGGCTGGAGCCCAATGCCTGGGGTAGGAGGGGGCCCCCAGGGGAAGCTCATTTCTGTCTTCGGAGGAGCCCCAGACCCCCCAGGGCCACCCTGTGCCGACCGGGTCAGTGAGAGCCCTGCAGAGGCGGCCTCTTGGCCGCATCACGAGCCCACGCAGAGGCCGTAATCAAAGCCACATTTGGTTGGCACGGCCCATCCCCTGGGGGCTTCAAGCCACTCGGGCGGATTTGGACGTGTTCAACATCGCAGCTGTCTGCCGACCACAACCACACACGACACAGCGTCCCCCTTCCACGGGCTCACCTCCCCTTGCAGAAAGGGTCCCATCACAGACCACGCCGCTGGGAGAGACCTGGGGGGGACTCTGGCCTCTAACCTCCAGAGCCTGTTGGTCTCGATTACTGAGGCGAAAGTCACATTACGTGGAATTAACTGTCTTAAAAAGAACAGGCCTGTGGGGCGCTGAGGACAGGCACCATGTTCTGCAACCACAGCCTCTATCTTGTTCCAAAACATCTATACCCCCCCCCGTTACGTACTGAGTGCTCATGTCCCCCCCCCAATTCATATGTTGAGGCCCTAAGCCCCCTACCCTCAGCATGGCTGTTATTTGGAGATGGGGCTTCTAAGTAATTAAGGTTAAATGAAATAATAAGGGGTTGGGCCCCGATCCAATAGGATTCATGTCCTTGTACAAGAGACCCCAGAGCCTGCTTGCTGGGAAAGGCGCACTTGGATCTCTAGAGAGTTCTCACCAGACACCAACACTGCCGGCACCTTGATCTTGGACTTCCCAGCCTCCAGAACCACCACAAATTAAATTTCTGTTGTTTCAGTCGCCAGGTCTGTAATTCTCTGTTAGAGCGGTCCAAGCAAATGAATGTCCGCCCCAAACAGAGACCCTGTACCTGGGGCGCCCGGGGGGCTCAGTCGGTTAAGCGTCCGGCTTCGGCTCAGGTCATGATCTCACGGTTCGTGAGTTCGAGCCCCGCGTCGGGCTCTGTGCTGACGGCTCAGAGCCTGGAGCCTGCTTCAGGTCCTGTCTCCCTCTCTCTCTGCCCCCTTCCCCACTCACACTCTCCGTCTCTCAAAAATAAATATTTACAACATTAAAAAAAAACAACAACAACCCAAAGCCGCACCCGGTAAGGAGTGACTCCCCTGACTGCCAGCCACCTTCATTCTGCCCCTGAGGATTTCCTGGTTCTGGACATTTCCTACAATCAGATTCCTGAAACACGCAACCTTTTTGTCCAGGTTCTTTCACGGAGAGTAATGTTTTTCAGGTTCATCCACACGGCAGCACAGACCAGGACCTGATCGCTTCCTAACGGCTAAATAAGGTGACATCACACATCCGCGTATCCCGTGTGGATGTGCCACCACTTGCTACGCCGTCCAGCCCCTGATGGCCATTGGGGTTGTTTGCACATTTTGGTTACCGAGGATCATGCTGTTACGAACACACACGTGTACCCATATTCGTCTGAGTATCTTCAGTTCTTTTGGGTGTAAACCTATGCACGGACCCGCCGGGTCATAGGGCCATTCTGTTTAGCGTTTGAGGCACTGCCGAACGGTTGTCCACGGTGGCTGCACCGTTTTACGTTCCCACCGGCAGGCTGAAAGTCTTCGTTAAGAGACAAGCAGAGAAGCCCGTCTTCCTTCACTAGGGACGCTTCTGGGGCTAGGGGGGTGCAGGTGAGCCTCCCCCAGCCCAGGCCCTACCCCAGGGAGGTCAGGACTGTCAAAGTGGAGAGGGAGGGGAGCCTGGGTGGGCCGCAGGCTGGAGGGAGAGAAGTCCAAACACAGGCCCGGTACAGAATCATCTCCCACCCAGTTTCTTCCCAGCCTGTCCTCAGAGACAGGGGATTCGGGGGAAGGGGGCATGCTGGCATATTCCAGCATCCGGTGGGAGGCCCTTGGTCACTGGAGAGTGTGAAAGTGCCCACCCTAAGTATGGATATGCCCCCTGGGGTCCCGGGCGCCCTCCCCGAGTGTGGGTGTGTGCCCTTGAGGTGGATGGTCACACCTGGGGTCACGGTGCCCGCCCCGAGCATGGGTGCGTGCCCCTGGGGTCGCGGGTGCCCGCCCCAAGGGTGGGTGTGGCACCTGGGGTCACGGTGCCTGCCCCGAGCGTGGGTGCGCGCCCCTGGGGTCGTGGGTGCCCGCCCCGAGCGTGGGTTTGCATCCTGGGGTCGTGGGTGCACGCCCTGAGCCAGGCTGGCAGCCTTCCCCATGTAGGTGGGGCCGTGGCAGAGATCAGCGATCAGCGACTGTAAAGAGGAATCCACCCTCCACCTCCCTGCCTCCTGCTCCTCCCCACTCACCCTTCCTCCTGCGCAGCCAAGGAGTTCTGAGAGAGCTTAGCTAAGTTCTTTGCGTATTCCTCTTCAATTTTTATCCTGCAAAAAGGAGAAAACCCAACTCGTCAGCTCTCGGGTGCGAGACTGCGGGTCTGCCCCGCCGCCCCGCCTGTGTGAACTCTGTAAAGGAACCCGCTGGACCAGACACTCTGACAGTTCGAGGCTCTTGTCCGTCGGCCTGACACACAGCAGGTGTTCCCCAAATATCTGCTGAATGAATGAACAACTCTGAACCTCTGTGTCTTCTTCTGTAAAATGAGATGTTCCAAGCTGTCTGCCGGGCTGTGGTTCACACAGCTCCCAGCCCAGGGCTGGACCCTCGGGAGGCCTTCAGATGAATGAAGCTATGCCCGGTAAGGACCTCGCCTCCCTTCCAGCCCCCAGCGCTCCGGGTTTAGACCCTCCAAGGCGGTGACACCCCTCAGGAGAAGGGACAGCACCTCTTCCTAGGGCTTCCCAGCCCCCAGTGCCTCTAACTGTCAAGACTGCAGGGCATAAGGATTTCCATGGAAACCAGGCAGTGCCCCGAGCAGGCGGCTGATTCCATTTCCCTAGAGAGGGGAGTTGCCTTGGTTTGAGTGTTTCGTATTATCTGGCACATGGTGTTAAAGTGTCACCAAAGGCACTGTTCACTGCCTGAGTGGTCCTCTGGGCCTCGTGGGGGCAGGGGCCACCACTCAGAAGCCCCAGGCCCGTCGCTCGGCAAACGGGAAGGCCCCAGAGATGCTCTGAGGGGCTGGAGCCCTTGTTCCCAGCGTCTCTGACGCTGATGGCCCAAGGGTGTGGCGATGTGGGAATGGGTGGAGCCCGGTGCCATTGTCCCGAGCAAGAATCACTTTCTGCTTTGGCCTGAGAGACCCAGAGCCATGTTCCTTCTCTCCCGGCTCTGCTCTCACGGCCACCTCTGGCCACCTCCAGGGTCCGGCTGGAGTCTATCTCCTGCTCTGTCACTTCCTGGCCATCGCTCTGCCCTCCCTAGGGTGACGTGTGGGGGTCCGGGGGCAGTCTGCAGCCCCCAGCCCGTGGCCAATACGTCTCTCCTGAAAGCAGGTGTAACCACGGCACACTCCTAGCTTCACGTCTCCAAAGGCCCCTCAATGTCAACGGCACGGGGGCCTGGCTGCTCCTGAACGTCACCTCCACCCCCCCACCCCACCCACCTGCCCCAGGCCGTGGCTTCGGCAAACCACACTGTCCAGCTCGCTCTACCAGTGCACCTGCGCTCTCCCCTGCCTCCCTAGCAGACCCCGACGGACCGAGAAAAGTCCGCATCCCTCGCAGAAGACCAGAGCATTCTCTAAAGGAAGGTCCCATTTATCTGCCAACATAGTGTCTTTATGAAAGTATAGACTGTAAGTGTGTCCCAACTTTGGCTCTACGGCCTATTCCTATTTTTTAATTTTTAAAAAATGTTTATTTTTGAGAGAGAGAGAAACAGAGCATGAGTGGGGGAGGGGCAGAGAGAGGGAGACACAGAATTCGAAGCAGGCTCCAGGCTCTGAGCCGTCAGCACTGACCTGACGGCGGGGCTCGAACCCATGAACTGTGAGGTCATGACCTGAGCGAAGTCAGGCACTTAACCGACTGAGCCCCCCAGGCGTCCTGTCTGTTCCTGTTTGATACTATTGTTTCCGCGCACCTGAGCTATGAGCTATGCATTCTCTGTATTCCCCACCAGCTTAATGGGTCCTAAAACAAAGATTTGATTAAAGAAATAGAAAGCTTGCCTCGTAAGGAAAAGGGGTGCTTTAAAATGCCCAAGAATTATTATTAAAGGATTATTATAATTAAAAACATTTTAAAAATATATTGCCATTTACTGTATTTCCAGCGTGTCCCGGAAAGTCCAGACGGAAAGCTGCATGCATGTGCGTGTGCACACGTAGGGGGTGGTGTGTGCACACGGATGTGCGGGTGTGTGCGCCAGTGAGTGTGAGCTCACAGGGTCTCAGAGCGCGGAGGAACTGAAAGGGCAGGAGGCGGCGAAGGAACTTCTTATAATCTGTCCTGTTTGCATCTGGCTGAATGTACCGTGTCCTCCTTCCCGTCCACACCAACCACCCTTCAGCAAAACCACGGTCAGAATCCCGGCACGTGTCCCAGTGACCCCACCTGGCTCTTCCGTCGGACTGAGCCCCCCCCAAAGGCAGGGACGGAGGAAGAGGTTCAAAGTTTGAGACACAGCTTTGGTTCAGAGATGAAATAACAAGGGAACATTCTCCTTTCTTGTTACGATGGGGACAGAGCATCAAATGAGGGCCACACGGGTCAGCCAAGGAGCCAAGCCAGTCTATGTGCAGACACCGCAGGGGAGGAAGGTTCCAGCAACCCAGAACGTTGCTCCCTCCACGGGGCTGGCTGCCACTTGGCTCTAGCCATTCTCTCCACACCTTTCTGCCTTCTCCAGACATGCCAGAGAGCCAGCTTGTCATGTAAAGTCTACCAATTTAAAAACAAAACAAAACAAAAAAAATGTTTAAGGTTCAAGCCTCAAAAATATCACACAGGCCAAAGCCACGCATCTGGAGGTGATATTCGTCCCAAGAGCCACAGCTGGGGCCTTGGGCCTCACGCTCCTGCTGGGCACTGACCACACCCGGTCCTGGGCAGCCACAGGGTGCATCCCAGCCGCCGCCCCCCCCCCCGTCGAGCCTGAGCTCAGGGGCCAAGGTGGCGTTGTGACCCGTCCCGGGAGCTGGGAGGGGGCCCCCAGGACTCACCTCTCCCGGATGAATTCTGACATCTCCTTCTGCATCTGTTTGCCCTTTAGTTGTTTCTGAAGGAGCAGTTCAAACCCAGCCATGGTGCCATTGCCTTGGGGGTCCTTCTTATCAGCCTAGAGAGGGCACAGAAGCACGGGAGAATTCAGGTGACGAGGGTGTCCGGGGGCGGGGGCAGGGAAGGGAGCCCCAGAAGGGACCTGGGTGCGCCTGGCAAGCAGACCTCAGGCCAAGAGGGCTGTGTCCCGCCTGCCCCCAGCTTGTCTCATCTGGTGCACCCCGACCGCATGAGCCCCGGGGCCACCGCCACCCCTATGACCCCCGATTCTCGCAGCCTGGGGAAGAAGAGGGAAGTCAAGCAGCCAGGACCGCAGGCACCAATGCCCCCCCATCTTACTGCTCCCAACCAGGCAGCCGCGGCGGCTGGCAGGAGGCTCTGGGGAGTCTTGGTGGCCTGACCCTAAGCTGGGACAGTCTGTGGCCTTGGGGGGTGCAGGTGAGCCGGACCCTAAGCCCTCCCGTCTCCCGTCAGCTCCCTGCACTGGCCAGGCAGTAGCAATCCTTTCCTGCACATCCACCAAACACTGCAGTGGCTTCCGGGGGAGACTGGATTGAAGGGAGGCCAGAATTCTGGAAAAGGGAAGGGTGCCAGGGCTGACATCCCAGCTGGGGAGTTGCTTCATCTGTGAGGCTGGGGAGGCGCTGGCTCCCGCCTGGCACGGTCCTCTCGGGATAAATGACCTATGGAAACGGCTTAGCACAGGGCTCCCCATCCACTCACTGCTCGATACGTGGGATCTAATATTAGTTCCTTTTTTTTTAAGTTTATTTATTTATTTTGAGAGAGAAAGAAAGGGGAAGGGGCAAAGAGAGGGAGAGAGAACCCCAAGCAGGCTCCGCACTGTCAGTGCACAGCCCCACACAGGGCTCGAACTCACCAACTGTGAAATCATGACCTGAGCCGAGATCAAGAGGCAGATGCTTAACTGAGTGAGCCACCCAGGAGCCCTTAATTTTAGTTACATTTTAAGGAAGTCCGGACTCGGGGAGGACGGCCAAGTCAACGAAATGGGATTCGTTCTGCAAGCAAATACTCTTCAAATTTCAGAGTTCAATGTTTTCTTCTGTCTTGCCTGCACTTCCTCAAGGACCCCTGCCCGCCTCCTGCCCGGGGCCCCCTGGGCTCATCCCGGCCTCTGCCCACATGGCTCTGAGACTTCCCTTCGCCTAAACCCGCGTCCCCCTCCTCCACGCCTTTCCCCGCCAGGAATCCACACTCCACTGCTTTGCTACTTCATGGAAGGAGTTAAATACACATCCTTGGATATCAGACAGGTGCATCCATGAGGACCCTGTCCCAGCGTCCAAAAGACCTGGTCCTTGCCTCAGCTCAGCCACCGGGTGACGCGCGCAGGCCTTTCCAATCCTAGGCTCGGTCCCCTCTACGCCCTTCACCTTTGCAATAAGACTGGGTTACATCTCTAAGATCCCTTCCAGAGCTGATGTTTTAGGGGAAGGGAATTTCAGAAAGGGGTGGGTGATGCTGGAGAGAACCCCACTTCCCACTGTCAAGCATTTGAAAACTTTGTGGACACCCCCCTCCCCCAGAACTCTCTCCCAATGTGGGGTCTCCCATCCTCAGCTGAAGCCCTCTGGGCCACACTGCTAATACTTCGTGTGACGGGGAGATCACTACCACACAAAACACACCATGCTTCTCCAGGTATATCGGGGTTTTTTTTTTTTTAATATTCATTTATTTTTGAAAGAGAGAGTATGAGCGGGGGGAGGGGAGGAGCAGGGCAGAGAGAGGGAGACACAGATCCAAAGGAGGCTCCAGGCTCTGAGCTGTCAGCACAGAGCCTGATGCAGCAGCTTGAACCCACGAACCATGAGATCATGACCTGAGCCGAAGTCAGACGCTTAACTGACTGAGCCCCCCAGCCGCCCCCGCTCCAGGTATGTTTAAAAGATTTGTGCACTTCACCGTGTGAATGCTACACCTTGAGAAAAAAGCAAAAGAGGGGCACCTGGGTGGCTGAGGCAGTTGATCATCTGACTCTTGATTTCGGTTCAGGTCATGATCTCGGGGTTCGTGGGTTCGAGCACAGAGCCTGCTTGGGATTCTCTCTCTCCCTCCCTCTCTCTTCCCCTCTCCCGATCACACGCATGTGCGCACGCGTTCTCTCAAAATAAACTTAAGAAGAATTCAAGAAAAAGAAAAAGAAAAATCCCCCCAAACACCAAGCCTCAATCTGCCTCCCACATAGGCTGGGTGTGCGGGGCAATCTGTCCACACTCGGGAAAACCAGCCGGAAGAGGTGGTCCTGACCATGTCAGCAGGGAGATTTCCGTTAAGCGGAAAAGATGGTGGACGGAGAAGTAAGACCCTAGAGCAAGGAGCAGAGTCCCAGTAGAGCCTGAATGGGGATGAGAACACAGAAATGTCACTCTCTTGGATGCTGGCCAGGGGCAGGGCCACATGCTCCCCTCTGGGTCCCCAGGGCTCCCTGATGCCCCCACACGATACCCCACGCATGCTGACCTCCAGCTTCCAGGGTCTCCTCGGGTGTCTGAATGCCCTGCTTCCCATGCCCCTCTTTAGGGATGGCGTCTATAAACTCAGCCCCTTTGTCCTCATGTGTCCTGGGCCCCCGCACCTGCCGCTGAACCCCGTCCTTGCCCGCTCACAGCCCTTCCTGGGCGATGCTTCTAACCCAGGTCACATCGCATTCCCACATCTTCTGACTACAAAGAGCAAAAAACCTAGCGAGCTCCCAGCACCTACGGAGTCCCATACACTCTGTCCCCTGCTCACCGTGAGTCACCTCTGAGCTCACCCCTCAGGCCTGATGTCCCCCAGAGCCCTCCCCACGATGTCTGCCGCCCCTGCACGGACCCCCAGCATCTGGAAGAAACACAGCTGGGCTAAGAGGACTCACTGGGTGTTTTCGAGAGTGCAAGTGACTCGTTAACAGAACAAAAGCACTTTTGTCTAGAGCTTGGTTATTAGCAAATCTAAAAAAGGGTAGTAATCCATTCCGCATGGTAGTGAAACAGTTATTTATTCTGTTTATTTACTGTTTCTCAGGGTCTCTGCAAACGTTTTCGTTTTTTTTTCCCAAAGTGTACAATTCAGTGGTTTTGAACATGGTCACAAGGTTGTGCACCTGTCACCACTACGAGAATCGCGAATCGGCCATCTCAGTGTGAAAAGTCATTGTTGACTTTCAGATGCAAATGCCGACTATTCCCAGAGTTTCTGAGCAGGTGGGCTGTGCATTTGTCAAAAGGTATTTATTTAATTGTGGGAAAACACACTTAGCATAAAATTTACCACCTTCACCATTTTTAAGTGTGCCGCTCAGTGGCCTCAAGTCCACGGTCCTATGTGACCATCGCCAGGTCCTCCTCCAGAACCCTTTTCTTATCTTGCAAAATTGAAACTCTGCACTCAGTAAACGGGATGCAAAAGTTCTAGGACCACGGCTGCTAAAGGTGGAGGCCTCTACTGACCCCTGTCCCCAACCTCCTCATCACTGATGGAAGCAGGGAGGCCTGAAGAGATAAAGCGTTTGCCCAACATGTCCAGCAAAGGAGTGGCCCTCAGGCTTATCTGCATTCTGTCCAGGGCTTTGTTTCCATGTGGCCCTGCAGGAAAATCCTGTGGATTCTCTGAGATTTATGGAATCATCTGGACTGCAAGAGGGGCTTAAATTCCTGCCTCGGATGCTAAGTCTCCTGTTGAGACCTAAAGAGAGGACCCTCTTCTTTGAGCTTGAGGCCCCTCAGGCCCCTTCCGGCTGTCCACTCCGGATCCTTGGCGGGGGGTGGGGGAGGGGCGCTCACAAAGCGGGGGAAACCGAGGCACCACTTACCCAGAAGTAGTCACAATAGCTCCACTCCGTTGGTTTCAGCAGCTGCTGCTCTGGTATCGTGTCCGGATGAGGGAAGGTCACGCAGTTTATCTGCAGGACACAGGACAAGGAAGACAGTGACTTTCCTGGACAGCTGGGAGCAGCTGGGAAGGCTCTGCGCCTGGGACACAGGATTACAGACGTCCCCCTTCAGTGCCCACTCCATAGATCGTGCAGGGCAACCCTGGGAGACTCGTGTTTTCCAAATGAACAGCACCCACGCCTGCCCCCGAGGGGCTGGAATTGGTCGGAACTCTCTGGAAGGCAGCGCGGTAACAGGACCCACGGAAACCACACACAGCCTGAGCCTCCGACCCCATGACTGCTTGTCAAAGACCACCCGTTACAGATGGATCCGCATGTGCGTACACGGCGTGTCTGCCACCATCCAAGTTTGTAGCAGCAAAAACACAACCGTGGGGCAGAGGGGCATCCGTGGGGTCCGCATCGAGAGCAGAGGACACCGGGAGAAAGTTCCTACGTGTTGCCACGGACGGTGCGCCCGGTCATACTACTGAGTGGGGAAGAAAAGCATGAGATGCAAGAAGGCACTTAGAGTATAATACCACTTGCACAGGAAAAGGGGTGGGGGAGGAGAAAGTACGTGCACGGTTGGTCATTTACGTACAGAATACTTCTGGAAGCCGATAACATCGCTTGCTGCCAGAGAAAGGCATTCCGTGGTTGACGGTCAGGGCGACAGGTTACCCTCTGCGTTTTATTTCACAGTATCTATTCCACGAACAAAGAGCGTTTGAAAGGACCATCCAGGATGCGCGCTCAGGGCTGGCCCTCGGCCAGGAGAGGGCCGCGCAGACATTCCTGCGACCCGTCTCACACTCTTCCTGCCCGAGCTTGTCCGCGGCGCCCGGCGGTTTTACCAAGGCTCCTGCTGGGCCCGTTTCAAGCCTGGATCCGCTCCCTCGGAGCCTGTTGCTTTGTGTCCTTCGTGGGAGCCTCAGGCGGGGCCTCCGGGAGGCAAGGGTCTAAGCCCTGCAGACTTTCACCCTCACCGCGGGGCCCGCGGGGGCTGCAGTGGGGAGCCGGCTGATGTTCAAGGCAGGGGCTGTGCAGGAAGCCCAGGGGGCTCAGTGGCTTAAGCTTCCAATTCCTGATCTCAGCTCAGGTCACGATCCCACGGTTCGTGAGTTCGAGGCCCGTGTCAGGCTCTGCACTGACAGCACAGAGCCCGCTTGGGATTCTCTCTCTCTCTCTCTCTCTCTGTGCCCTTGCCCTGCTCACATTCTCTCTCTCTCAAAATAAGTAAACTTTAAAAATTAAAAAAAAAAAAAAAGAAAGAAAACCCCAGGGGTTCTGGACAGAGACCACCAACTCCAAGGCCGGGTGGCCATGCAAACAAATGAGGTACAGGTACCTCTTGCTCAGAAACTGGGATGTGATGGCGTGGAGGGGGGGGGAGCGGCCTTGACTTTGGGAAGGGGTGGGGTCCGCGGAGATGCGTGTAACCAGCGGGTCCCTCCTTGTCGAGTGAGCAGGTGATCCGAGTCCAGAGAAGCCCAAAACGGGGACTATTAGGCGAAGCGTCTCAAGGTTTAAATGCTGGCAAGTAATTCAAAGTTAATGATGATGATAATAAGGTCAATGTTAACAAACCAATTTCTCTGCAAGCCGAGTGGGGCCCACGGGCCCCCAGCCATGTCCTCGGGTTTCGGGGGCTTGAGGGCAGCTGGAAGTGCATCTAGAGCCCCCCCCATGCCCCCCGCCCCCCTGCTGCCAGGGGCACAGGCTTTCCTTGTAGTCTCAGGAGGAAAGCATGGTGGGGGGAGTCCAAGCCAAGGACAGGGAGCACCCCCCTCCCAGACACCGACATCTGGCGGAAGGAAGGGCCGAGATTCCTATTCTGAAGGAAAAGACCGAGTGGCAGGAATGAGCCAGAGAACGCCAGAGGCGGGGAGCACTGATTTCTGCCAAGGTCAAAGTGCAGGCTCGAGGGACCCGCTGGGGTGGGGAGTTTCCACCCCAAGGTGTCACTGGCCTGCAGGAGCTGCTGTAGGCGGTGCAGGAGGGCCGCCCTCTCCATGCCCAGCATCCAGCAGCGGTCTCCCCAAACCCTCTCTCCAGGCTGATGCTCAAGGCGTGTCCAGAGGGGAGTCTCCTTAGGGGGCATCGATGACCCGCTGCCGCATGGGTCTCCCGTCGAATGGTGAAAACGAGCGCTGGATTCCAAGGTTTCACACAGTCCTTAATTTCACGTTCTAGCTATTCGTGTTTCCAAAGAGAACTCCACCACGGGGCATCTTTATTTCGCCTAGTAATGTGGTCCGTGAAAATTTCAACCAAATCTAATGACCAATGAATGATGACGATGACGTCAGGTTGGGCCTTAAGGATCACGGAGCTGTGGGGGGGGGGGACATGGAGGTACCCAGAAGTGGACACAAGTGTCTTCTAGGGTGCCCTGTCGGCATCTAGAGGCAAGGGGTCCCACAGCCCGTCCCAACCACTGAAGGGGAGCTGGCTGGGCTGGGGAGGACAAGGGCTCTCCCTGTTGTTGCTCACGCCACTTTGTGAGGAGAGACTGGTTGGGGACCCCAGGGTGCCTGTCCCCACCTCTACCAGCTCTGGTTTGCAGATGGCTGGCTCCCAGCTGTCCAAGGTGGGTTTCCCCCCGATGCTCACGGAGCCCTGCACCCCCTAGTGGGCGACTGGAGAACTGCACCCTGCCGGCCTCCTCTCCCCTCCCCTCCCCTCCCCCCACCCACCCCAGGAGGCTCTGTAATCACCCCCAGTCACTGGACAGCCCTTACTCAGGCACCCCGCCAGGAGCCTTGCGTGCATTCCCAGGTCAGCACCCCAGCAACCCTGCCAGCTGGGTAACACGGGCCTCACTTTACATGAAGAAACAAGATCACGGCCACAAGAGTTGGTCCGAATCCGAGCTGGGCTGACCACAGAGCTCAAGCCCTCAGCCACAGAGCCGTCGGGGCGGACGCCTGCTCGTCCGCTTCCCGTGCGTCTGTCGAGTGGCTACTTGGTGCCACGCGCTCTGCTAGATCCTTCCAGCGCTTTGCACACACACATTTGTAATTACACTTCTCATGACTGCTTAATTAGCATCTCTTTTCTTGCCAGCCGGTCTGCTCCTCGAGGGGAGGGAGACCCTTTCCCTGCTGCGGCCCTGTCGCCTGGCAAGCACGGGCCCCCGGCGGGGGCTCAGGAAGTAGCTCTTGGTGCGGTGGCCGAAGGGCCAGGGACGGACAGACTGCTCTTCCTCCTCAACGGTTTTGTAGCCTCATGAGGAAGGCGCACAAGTCAATAAGGAATTGCACCACTTTGGGATAAAGGTACCACTGGGTTTAAACATGGGTGCTGGGAGTGGGAGTGCAGGAAGGGCTAGGGACGGGGGGAGGAATCAGAGAGAGAGAGATTTAGGTAGTAAGAGGGTTAGGGTTTGGCCAATAGGGGGTGGGAGGTATAGAGAATTGGATGGGGTGTGGGGGGAAGAACCCGAGGTCTGAGGTTGCACCGCACAGGTGGGGACCGTGCTGCGAAACGGGCAGGGAGCAGTCAAAACTGAGGCCGGAGGGGCGCCCTGCAGGCACGGGAGCCCGGAAGGTGCCCTGCAGCACAGTGGCTGCTTGTGGGGTGAGCGCTCTGGCCACAGCAGAGAGGGCTCCCTGGAGGGAGAACACCGACCCGGGCCACCCTGGACGCTGCCCAGGGACGAGTCCTCCTCCCAGGGCCTCCCGGGCACAGCCAGAGCTAATAACACGCCAGACCTTGTCCTGACTGCTTTACAAGTACCACCTCACTTAATCTTCACGCCGACCCCGGGCGGCGGGCGCTCTGTTTGTTATCTCCAAGCTATAGAGCAGGAAACTAAGGCACAGAGAGGTTAGGTAAGTTACTCAAGATCACAGAGCTTGTGTGTAACGGCGGAGTCACGGTCTGAAGTCAGCCGGTCTGGCTTTTAACTTCTGTCACACGACCTTCTACGCTCCTACCGAAGGCAGCGCTCAGCCCGGAGGAGGGGGGTACGCCTGGCAATGAGCGCTGTTTGGGATAAGTCCTGGGAGCTGCCCCCACCCTCGCGCCTCCTGAAATCACCATCCTCCATAGATGGGTAGCATCTTCACGCGGACACCGAGTCTGTTTTCTCCAACCTTCAGATAAATGGAGTAACCCCCTCCCCTCCCCGCTGAACACAGGCCCGACCCTCACCAGGGGCTGATGCTGGAGTCCCTGAGCACGTCCCCCCCTCCCCCGGCCCCCAGTCCCGGCCCCGTGCGAAGGCTGCACTGGAAGGGGGCAGAGGCCACGGTCCCTCAGCCGCCTATCTGGGCAGCTGGCTCTGACTTTGCTTCTGGACGGAGGCTGACCTGGGAGGGTGTGGACGAGGAAGCGTCAGAGCCAAGGTCTGCGGAAGCGGGAAAGAAATGACCCGGACGGCTCACCTCCAGCCCACCAGCTCCCCCCCAGACGGGCCACATCAGGAAGCGGGGGCTGAGGACCGCGGGAGTGCCCAGAACCCTCTTTCTGGCACAGGAGTGTGGCTGTGTGGCATCTTGTCTGGGATCCTCCAGATCCTGACACGTCGTGTTTGTGCCAAGGGCCGCGAGCTGCCGTTAGTGCCCGTCATTCCTCATCAGCAATCGGGTCTGCAGCTGCCCTGCCCGAAGCCTGCCCCAGGCCACCAGCGGGAGGGCGAGGCTGGAAATCTCCGAATCAAGCTCTATCCTGGCTCCTCGGCTCCCCACGAAGACCCGGACCCAGACCCGGCCCCGCACACACTGCCTTTTGCTGCCAGGTCGGCATCCGGGTGAATCGCTATAGATGTCCCCTCATGGGATCCACCCCAGCAGGGTGGGAGATTGCTTGCCCCGCCCCCACTCACCAGCAGAGGTTTCCTGCACCCCGAGAGGGCCGGCCCCTCTTGCCCCCACCCTGTCCCAGTGGCCCTGTGGGGTCTCCTCCCTGGAAAACCGTGAACGCTAAAGGACCAGAGCCCAGAGGAGGAAGGGCTGGGGACGGGGCAGGGAGGGAGCGAGTGCCGTATGGACAGGAAGGAGTGGAGGCACACAGGCCTTCACCCGTCTGGGCCCGGGTACGTGCGGGACCACCCTGGCACGCAGCCGGCAATCCCGGCCCCATGTCTGGGGCTCTGCCCCTCGCCCCCTGGCCAGTCCCTCCCATCCTCAGTTTCTCCGGCAAACATTCCTGGAGGCTCAAGTGTTTATTTAAAACCTCTGGGGTGTTGGTTGGGGTCCCAGAGCAGCCAGACTAGGTCCAGGAATCCTTCGAGGAACCTGCATTTTAAGCAGAGGCGGCGGCGGCCGACTGCACTTGGCAGGCCAGCTCGGCGAGGCACTGATGTAGGTCAGGGGGCAGGAGGAGGGAAGACCCGAGGCGGGGGGGTCGGTGAACAAGGTGTGCTGGAGAGGACACCCCGGGGCGAGGCCCCCAAGCTCTGGCTCAAAGCCACGGCACAGCAGGTGGACGATGTGGGCCCCACCCTGGGGCCTGGGACCATCCCCGGAGGGACAGCACAGGTCTCGAATCCCGATGCTTCCCAGGACCGGCGAGGTTTATGGCTGTGTGCCTCAGTTTCCTCATCTGTAAACAGGGTCGAGAAGACGAGTGGACACTGAGCAGTTACTGCGCGCCAGGCTCTGTCCTAAGTGCTTTCTGCGTACAGACTCGTTCAGTCCACACACTATCCCCGTGGCACAGACACCCGGCATGTCACCATTGCACAGATGTGGACACTGAGACCCGAAGGGGCAGAGACACTCATCCCGGGCTGTCTGGCTTCAGAGCCTGGTTCACAACCACCAAACAACACTGGGTCTGTCCCCCACCCCTCACACGGCAAGTAGGGCACAAAATGAGCCGCTCGGAACACTACCGGTGCATAATAAGCGCACACCAAAGTAGCAGCCGTTGCTGCTGTTGCTGTTACTGATGCCACTGTGGACGCAACCTTCTCTCTTCCAAAGCAGGGCTTTGAGCAGGGGACCCACTCTCGGGGTCATCTCTGCGAGGGTGGTCAGAAGGGCTCAGAACCATCGTGCCACACAGAGCCCGGGAGAGCACGTCCCCGTGTCCAAATGGCAAACCCAAGACCACACTTCTCAGGTGTCTGAGCCGCCGGACGACGCGTTTGCTGGCTTTCCCCCAGCGCGGGGCTGGGGGAGGTGGGTGTGGGTGTGGGTGTGTGTGTGTGTGTGTGTGCGTGCGTGTGTAGGGGGGTGTCTTCCTCAGCCTGCACGTGGGGGCTCGGCGGGCTTCTGGAAGAGCCCCTGGAGGCTGTCTGGCCAAACACTATTCTTAGGGTGCCTTCTCTTGTTTTTTTTTTTTTTTTTTTAACTTTGATACCTTCTAGAAGTCACCCTGCGCAAAGCAAGCCCCTGTGGCTGTAATTTACATGTCACGTCGCTTACGCGGGGCACAGTCCACCCCCTCCCACCCCCTCCTGCACGTGTATGTCCCCTGCCCACCCCGCCCGAATGGCTTCTGCACAAATCCCACTATGCCTGCACTCGGCCAGCGTCCGGAGAGGCATCCACAGAAGGGAAGGGTCGGTGTGGAGGTAGGGGAGGGTAGGGGGGAAGCAGGGAGGAATTTCGGTGACATCCAAGCTCTGGGACTTCCACTCGGCGGTCCACATTGCCATGGCAACCAGCCGGCATGGCAGAAAGCCCCAGCTCCGCGCTAACCCAACCTGCGGGGAGTCACTTACCGTGATGGTGCTTTCCTTGGTCTGCTTTTTGCCTGGTGAGGAGGATCCCAGGTTCTGGGGAGAGAGGCGAGAGACACCATCAAAGCTGTTCTCCATCCTGGACGTTAGCGCTTTCTGTTTTCGGGCTCCCTGAAGGCGGGGCGGGGTGGGGGGGGGATGCGTGGAAGCCCCTTGCTGGGGAAGTTCGGGGGGACGCTCGGGCTCCCATTAACCCTTAAGTCACCATGTTCGGGAAGAGGGCAGGCAGGGGTGGCCCTGACCCCCCGCGGCTCCGGGGCCGGGCTTTGAAGGCCCATGGGAGGACGCCTCCAGCACGGGGTCTGAGCGAGCTGCTCCAAACCAGGTCCCTCTCCTCTCCTCCCAGGCCCCGATTCGGGGAGTTAACCCCTCTGCTGGTAAACTGTTCCGCGCGCCTGCCCGGGAACAGAGAGTTAAAGCAGGCCACCACCTCCATGACTTCTTATTCTGAATCCAACATAGCCAATCCCCAGTCGGGTACCGTGCATGGCGGGGCGAGGCGGGGCGGGCTCGGCCACCTCCGTGATGTGGGAGGTGGGAGGAGGGGCTTCTCAGCAGAGCCGAGCTGCGGCCTTTATTCATTCAGGCTGCAGATTGCCTTTCGATGTCTTCCCGTGGCCGGCAAGGGACGACTGTCCCGAGCGCCTCAGCCCCCAGGGGCTCGGCGCCTTGCCCCAGTCCTAGGATGGGGCGCCAAGACACGGGGCCGGGGGCATTACAGGCATGACGTGGGACCCACCGCCTTCTTTCTCTAGTGAAACCTAAGGACGCGGTTGTCGAGACTTTCTAGAAAAAGCTCAGAGAGAGGGGCTTCTCCATCCAGCCTCAGGGAACCAGCAGCCCTCCATCCCGGGCCAGCAAAGATGAGCATCTGGGGAGGGGGGAGTAGGGGTCAGCCCTGCCTCAGTTTCCCATCTGCTCACCGCACAGAGCAGGGAGCTTGATGGGGCCCCTGTTTGTGGTTCCCTCATTTCTTTTCTCCCTTCCAGATCAAGCCGGGCTGGAAAGCAAAGTCCGTTAATGAGAACAGCCTCCGACTGTCTCGCTACAGAGGACTCTATAAACCATCCATGTCACGGGCGAGGAAATAAGCTCACCAGCCCGGACACCCTGGCTGCCAAGGAACGGGACTTCCCCGAGCCTCGGTTACGCTGGTTGCTGTCAACGGTCCGCCAGCTTCGCAGCGCATCAGAAGTTAACAGGCATTGGCCCCAAACTGGGTCCCGGCCACCCCTCCCGGAGCTGAGCTGGCAGCAATCAGGTGGGCCAGCACCTCTGAAGCAGAGCCTGGGGGCCTCCCTTGGGGACACACTGCTCTACGTGGTGTCATTCATCCAGGCCCCTACTACGGCAGCCGCGTCAGCAGCCCCAGCAGGCTCTGGGGGCTGCCTCAAGCTTGTGACCCACCACGGCTTCGACAGACATTTCCAAAACAACAACGCATCACCTCCCCTGAACAATCCCGAGATATCAGTTGTACCCCAGGGCATTTGCCCAAACTGGGCTACCTGGGAGGGACACAGGGGCCACGTGGCTGGACCTCAAGTGCCGCCATCCTGTGACAGGTGCAGGGACCTCTTGCAGATTCCTCCACACAGAGGCACTGGCCAAACAAATCCATGCCAGGGAGGGGGAAGGGGGGAGGGATGCTCCGGTGTGGATTCTCCCTGTCGTCGGCACACATTGCCACCCGGCTCCGAACTCCCGCCCACCGGGTTGGGCGGCTAACGCACTAGCAACCAGTCTCCGTATCGATGCTGAGGATGGGGATGCGGCGGGTGGGAAACTCGGGAGGAGGAAGACACCAGCCTAGGCAGCGGACGTACTCAAACTTGCCTAATCCTCACAGTCTCCGTGAATTCAGAGGCGCCGCCTCCATTTCACAGACGGGTATACTGAGGCTTGCGGAAATGAACTCGTTTGTCTTGGGTCACAGGGCAAGTAAGTGGAGGAAACCAGAGCCCCGCGGCTGAATATCTCTTTTCTCTGTATTCCGCCAGCTCCCCACTTTGAGACCAGGGACGACCTCTTGGTTTCTTCCAGGGGTCTCTACAGGGGTCAAGAAAGATCTCCATCATCCACGGTCACTGATCTGGGGACCACCGTGTCCAAGGCTCTGTGGAATGAGGCTGGACACAGAGGTCACCCTCCTCCCTGTAACTGAGGCCATGACAGGAGTGCAAGTAATGGCATTGATGGCTTCGGGGGGTGGGGGGACCCCTTCTGGAAGCTCAGTCCCAGCCAGGGCTGAGCAGGGTGATCCCAGGCTCTTCCAGGCAGCGGGGGCTCTGTGCCTGCTGTCGGTGGCCTGTGCCTCCTGTCCCAACATCTCCATAGACACGCGTCATATATATGCACTATGTATATCCACACATATATATCCACACATTGCACGCACCCACCCCTAGAGCACGTCATGGAAGGGCCCAGAAGGAATGGCACCATCGCAGAGAGAACACCTACTAGCCAGAAGTTGGTTTCTAAATACTATCCCATACTAAAAGGAACCGGGTCCCTTGGAGAAATGGCTCATTCCAGATGCCAGATAGATCTGGAACATTCTATTGGGCTGGGAGGTAAGAAACCGGGCAAAGAATGACACGGCCTCACCAAAGGACCCAGGCGCCAGCAGAGAGAGGCTCCAACAAGCCAAATTTGGGGACAACTTGAGCATGATTGTGAATAATGACTACAAACGAGTAACTTCAAAAGGCAGCGAAAGAGGGGGTGGGTGCAGTATTTCCTTATGGAAGAACGCCCCAAAAAATGGTTCAAGAATCAGGAAATTACCATGCGCAAACCCTAAAGTCAAAACGGATTCAGGCCACGGTCACCAAGGATGCTGAAGCGTCGAGTGAAAGGACTGGAGGAACAGTATCACCCTTATTGTCCCCCCCCCCCCAGATTACTGGCTAATTAGAAAGGGAAAATGCGCCCTTGCAAAGGGGCCATCGCATTAACCGGGAGCTCAAACTCGGCATCGCTGGTCGGGTACTAACCCGGGACGTAGAAATCTTTGCCAGAACTGCTAAGCCTGAGTCTAAGCGTAAGAAAACAAGGGGAGTGCGCATGCGGGTCCCTCCCTAACTGACCTGGACTCTTCCCCAAAAAGAGCCACCGTGGGGCAAGACGAAGGAACGCAGGTGTGGGGAACGCAGTCTAGATTAAAAGAAGCTAAAGCCACAGAGGAGAGGAAATGGGAACTCCATGCGATGGAATACTACGTGGCCACGAAAAAGCAACACAGCGCTGCTACGTTTGCAACGTTCACGGACCTTGACACGTTGTTGGAAGTGGAAGCAGCCGGACGCACAAGACCCTCTAACAGGGTGCCGTTCTACTTCTATGAGAGTCCAGAAGAGAGAGGCTAATCTATGGGGACAGACAGAAAGCAGATTCGCGGGTGCCCAAGACTTTGGGGGACTCTTCCCAGGGTGATGAAAGGGCTCTAATGTTGACGATGATCACGCAACACTGTTCCTTGCAAACGGCTGCGTGAATTACACCTCAGTAAGGCGGAGAGAGGGAGAGAGTAGAAAGATCTAGCAACCAACGTATCCGCCTGTAAAAGGGGAATGGACTTTAGACTTGGCAGAAAGGCAGCAATATAAATAAGACGCGATGAGGACAACTGGGGAGTCTGAATAGGAATTATATCTACGTTAGGTGATGACACCGAATTAAATTTTAAGGAGGCTATTGATAGCGAGGTCATGTCTTTTCCTACAGAGATACACTCTGAAATCTTCCCAGTTAAGACAATACGTCAGGAATTTGCTTTAAAAGAATCCGGGGGGTGGGGGTGGGTAAGGAACGGGACCATGAATGAAACAACATGGGCCACATAATTTTGGCAGTTAAATGACTGACTGGTCCACGGTGCTTTATTATAATATTCCTTCTACTTTTCTAAACGTTTGCCAGTGTCCGGAATAAAAGTTTTTTTTTTATTATTTTTTTAAAAGCTTATTTATTTATTTTAATAGAGAGAGAGAGAGAGCGTGAGCAGGGGAGGAGCAGAGAGAGAGAGAGAGAGAGAGAGAGAGAGAGAGAGAGAGAATCCCAAGCAGGCTCGGCGCTGTCAGTACAGAGACCAACACGGGGCTCGATCCCACGAACCGCGAGATGGTGACCTGAGTTGAAATCAAGGGTCGGACGCTTAACTGACTGAGGCACCCAGGCGCCCCCAAAAAAGTTTGTTGTTGCTGTTGTTGTTGTTTTAAATGCCTTTTGCCTAGGATTCTAGAAAGTTTCTCTCCTCTTTTTAAGCGTCCCTCCCCAGCCCGGTTTCCCGCTCTCTCGCCCGGGCCACTCTGCTGCTTCTATGCGGCGAGGACCCGTGAGGTGGTAACCCGCAAACGCAGAGCTGGGCGCGCTCCACTGCACGTTCACAACTGACATGCGAACCCAGGCTTTGCACGTCCTCTGGCCCGGTCCCCCAACCCTCCTCGGCAGGCGGGCCCCAGAATGAGGCCTCTCAACGGCTCCCCTGTATCGTTAGAATAAAACCCGAGTTCCTCCCAATAGGCCTATGCAGACCCGGCCAGCGCCACCTTCCTCCCCCTGGACACCTGCTGACCCCGTAAACCACAGCCCCTCCCCCCCCCCGGCCGCTGTGGGTTCTCGGAACCACTGCCCTCCTTCCCCCTCTGGGCATCCACGTGTGCCGTTCCCTCCACCTGGAAGCCCCCCTACCACCACCCTGTGCCAAGCTAAAGCCCGTCACTGACATTTCTGCCATCACCCACCGCCACCGGCCAGGTCCCCAGAACGCACGCTTCCTCCCGCACGTACCACGGCCGACACGAAGTGATTGTTTATCCCGTGGCTTCTCCGGCAAGGCAGGGGCTCTGTCCGCCTGCGGGTCGGTGCCTGGCCGAGAAGGAGACGCCCAATGCCAACACGGGTCACTGGACTGAAGGGGAGCCCCCTTGGGTTGATGAGTCTACCTCAAACTCCCTTCTCCAATGGGACCCTTCAGTTTCCAAGCCCTTGGTCCCACCCCGTCTCCTCTCCTGGGTCTTCCTGGGGGACGGTCATGGGAAGTCAGGACAATTTTGATCACCAAAGGGGCTCGGGGGGGGGGGGCAGATCCCTTGCGTGACCCCCATCCCACCGGCCACAGGGACCAGAGAGGGATCCCCTCACAGGTGGGAGGGCAGGGGACAGAGCAGGCTGCGCTCCCTTCCGCAAAGGCCAGCAAGACTATCAGCCTCTGACGCCCCAGCCCCCCGAGTCAGATGGACCCCGTTTATCCAATACCCGGGCAGCCCACCCCAAGGGTGCAGGCCCAGGAACTTCCACTAGGTGGCGCCAGATCACCACCACCTGTGCCCAGCCATCTGGTCTCCCCGGGCTGGGGGAGGGCGAGGCAGGGGCCACCGGGGCTGCAGGCACCCAGCCTGCTTCAGTCCTGCCCACGACAGGGCCCGGTGGGGACACATTCCTGGTCGCCCGGGAAGATTAGGTATGCACTCCCCACCCCCAACATTCTAACCTCCCTGATTCGCCTGCTGAAGGAGGTGCAGAGAACAGAAAAAAACACGCAGGGCTTTGAGCAAACCGCATCGCCAACGGCCCTGCGTTCGTTTGCTCGTTCATTCCTCCTCCAGGTACTACTAAGTCATAACTGCTGTTCATTGTAACTCACAGCCCGGGATAGCAGAATACTCCGCGTGTCAGAGAGCGCCATGTGCTGGCCACACTCTCCGTAAGCACTGAAATTTCTTGTCCTCTTTCTGTGATTGGCCCCGAGCGTCTTCGTGGAAAACCGACTCCACACCTTCACGACTCCTTCCACGGCCTAAAGAAACCAACATCCTCCCTTCCAGTCCTGGGAAGTGGTGAACCACTGCGTATTTGCTCTCTCCGTGCACTGCGTTATTTATTTTTGCTACTTAAAAAAATTTTTTTAACATTTACTTTTGAGACAGACAGAGAGAGAGAGTGAGAGTGAGTGGGGGCAGGGCGGAGGTGGGAGAGAGAATCCCAAGCAGGCTCTGTGCTGTCAGCGCAGAGCCCGACAAGGGACTCGCTCTCATGAACCACGAGATCATGACCTGAGCCCAAATCAAGCGTCAGGTGCCCACCCAGGCGCCCCTATTTTTGTTACTTTGATGATACATCAACTCTCAATGTTCCCATCCAAAAAGAATACCCTCAATTCCCGCCTGCCCTTCAGCAGTCACTGCCTGACCTGCCCCGCAACCCCAAGGACCAGTGTCTGGCTTCTACCATCGCTGGTTGTTATCTGCCTTCCATTAAAGTAAAATGTGTTCATTTCAGGAAATGTGAAAAATCCTGCAATGCATCGAAAAAATAAAAAACACCTCAGGCCAAAATTTCTCAACCTCAACACTGTGTGTATTTTCTAACTGCATAATTCTTTTTCTTTTTTTAACTTTTTAAAATTTATTTTGAGAGAGAGTATGCATGTGCATGTGCAAGTCGGGGAGGGGCAGAGAGAGAGGGAGAGACAGAATTCCAAGCAGGCTCCAGGCTCCGAGCTGTCAGCACAGAGCCCGACGCGGGGCTCGAACTCGTGAACCGCGAGATCATGACCTGAGCTGAAGTCAGAGGCTTAACCGACTGAGACACCCAGGCGCCCCCCACCTTTTTTTAAATGTTTTTATTTTTATTTCTGAGAGAGAGAGAGAGACAGTGAGAGCCAGAGAGAGGCAGAGAGAGAGAGAGGAAGACAAAGAATCCGAAACAGGTTCCGGGCTCTGAGCTGTCAGCACACATCCTGATGCAGGACTCGAACTCACGAACCATGAGATCATGACCTGAGCCGAAGTCGGACGCTTAACCGACTGAGCCACCAGGGCACCCTCCAGGGGCCCCTTTTAAAAAAATTTTTTCTTAATGTTTATTTTTGAGAGGTATGCGTGCCTTTTTTCAACTATCACATTATGTTCTCCTGAATCATTAAATATTCTTTAGAAATGGGCTTTCTCGTGGCTGCATGATACAGCAGCCTGGATATTCTGTGCCCAAATCCATTTTACCCATCCCCTGTTGTTGGACAGTTAGGTTGGGCCCGACGCCGTAGTGCCGTAAATGATGCTTTGCACATAAATCAGGACAGGATCCTGGATGTGTTCCGAGCGGAGATACTGGAGGGGAAATTCCTGGGTCAAAAATCTGCTTCTGAGAAGCTTGTATCCGTATACGTTAAACAACAAAAAGGTTTAGTACTAACTTCACGGCATTTGGGGGGTGGGGAGAACCATGTTCTATTAGAGAACAGAGCAAGAATGATAGGAAGGGGAGTGTTTTCAATATTCTTCTTGATGATACTCAGGCCAACACCAGTTCTCTCAGTGCTCTGACAGCACAGCAGGCCCGAGGCTGAGGTCTTCAGAAAACACTCACCAGCCAGGTGGTAAATCAGGTTCGACCCAAATAGATTGACAGAGGCGGTGTTGGAAAGGCAGTCTGGGGGCTCAGCAGAAAACACACAAAGCCAGGGCCATGAGTGACGCGTGCCATAAGCAGGGGAGCAAAGGTCACACACACACACACACACACACACACACACACACACACTGTGCGCTATTAACTGTGCCCAGGTCCTCGCTGCTGAAAGCACAGTCCCCTGGTCTGCATCCAAGGACTGGCTGGAAACACAGAACCTCAGAGTCCCTCCTAGACCTTCTGAATCAGAATCTGTATGTTTTTAAATGTGTATTCATTTTTGAGAGAGAGACACACACACGGCGCGAGCCAGGAAGGGGCAGAGAGAGAGAGAGAGAGAGAGAGAGAGGGAGGCACAGAATCCGAGGCAGCTCCAGGCTCTGAGCTCTCAGCACAGAGCCCAATGCAGGGCTCGAACCCACGAACCGCGGGATCATGACCTGAGCCGAAGTCGGACGCTCAACTGACTGAGCCCCCCAGGTGCCCCAGAATCTACGTTTTTAACGAGAGGCCCGGGTGATGAGTAAATCCACCAGAATGTAAGAAGCCTTGGCCCACAGGGATGTCCCAATTCTCTTCCAGAGCATTAGCCGAACCAAACCCCCGGCCCAGGGCTCCGTCTCCTGAGACAACTGAACAAAGTTTCCAAACACGAACGCTCTTGCGCGCAGTACAGCCGAGCGCCACAGTCGGGCTGACCACGGCGACAGATCACAAGGCCTGCTCCGAAGGGTTGGCACACGGCACCCGCTGCTGTGGATAAGCGCCCACTGTTACCCTGAACACCGTCAACAGAGTCACCCTCACCCCCGGCTGGCGGAGCATCTCCCGGAAAGGACCGGGGGAGTCCGCAGCCTTCATTCAGAACATCTTCTGGATAGAACTTACGGACAGACAAAAATAAGCCAATCCTCCGGTCCTCAGACACAGCTTCACGCAAACTAGAAACACCACAGGCCCTGGCTTCTGAGTCTGGTCTGATCGTTTAGAAACTGTGTCACTGCATGAGTCCCCCAAGCGGTCTAAGACTCGGTGGCCTCACCCGTGACACGGGAAAGGTACAGACGCCCACGTGTTACCAGTGTCACTGGATGCTCTGAAGGGGAAGCCGGGATGGGAATCTTAAGCCATTCTTCCCCCGCTTCCCCCCCATCCTGCTGTGGGCTCTGTGACAGGTTATTAAATATGAGAAAAGATTTCACACAGGGGTGGGAAGGGGTGTTGTACAGAGGAAGCAAAATCGCCCAGCCCCGGCCCTACTCTCAAAGTGATGGAAAAAACCTTGACTCTAAGTATCAAGAATCCAGACGGAAGGATGGAGCCCTCTGCCCTAACTATGGTGACGATCCATCAAAATCACCCCACTCCGACCACCTGCAACTTCTAGAGAAACCAGCAAAGCACGGTCACCCACTTTCCTCCGATTGTGGTTTGCGGGAATGACCCAGACAGGCCGACCGCTTTCTACTCGGGGCAGAATGGGGCTGCCGTGACCCGGACGCCCACAAAGCGCTGTCTTAACGACACCTCCCTGGGCCTGCGTGACTGCCTCCCCCTACCTCCCGTCACAGCCCCCCTTACCTGGGAATCACCGGTGGACTTTCGGACACTCATGTGGGCAGTCTCGGGAGGGTGCGCTGGGGTCCCTGCTGCGTGGTATCCATTCACTGCGGGAGAGAAACAGTGCTCAGAAGCCGACGTCGCGCACGCTGGGACCATCTCTTGGGATCGCGGAGCCGGAAATGGCTGGCCCGCATCTCTCTGATCCCCAGCTCCCAGTTACGGAACTCTTGGGGGACCTCGTTTCGTTCTGAGCCAGAGGGGAACGCGCTTAAATGGGAGGTGGGGTCACTATAGTCTAACAGCCATCACTGAAAATGCCACATGAGTTGTGGCCACGGGCACCGATCAAGGGTCTGGCCTCTTTCCACAGTCAGGTGGCCCGACCACCACCTGCCTGCGGTTCATGGTTACGTGAGCTTATTGAGCTCGGCGAGCCTCAGCTTCTGGATCTGTGAAACGGGGACAATTCTCCCCAGTCTCCAAAGCTACCCTGTTGGCATGAAAATCAAATGAGACATAGGGCGCCTGGGTGGCTCAGTCGGTTGGGCGTCCGACTTCGGCTCAGGTCACGATCTCACGGTTTGTGGGTTCGAGCCCCGTGTCGGGTTCTGTGCTGACAGCTCAGAGCCTGGAGCCTGCTTTGGATTCTGTGTCTCCCTCTCTCCCCCTGCCCCTCCCCCACTCGTGCTGTTTGTGTGTGTGTGTGTGTGTGTGTGTGTGTCTCTCTCTCTCTCTCAAAAATGAATAAGCATTTTTAAAGTATTAAAAAAAATCAAATGCAACAGTATTTGCTACAAGGGACAAGGGGCTGTGAGTTACGAAGTAACCTATAAAAAGGAGAGAGCGGTAGATGGACAGAGGGCGGGTCCCTGCTTCTGTTCCCGAATGCAGTCACCTTGAACCCCAGCCTGTGTGATGTCCGGACACCAGGGAAACAGGCCTTCCTCATGCCCCAGGCTCGGAGGAAATGTCACAACACATATACCCTGCGAGTCGAGCCGAAGACATACAGAGTGACGTCCAACACGGCTCTTATGGAAAGAGCCCTGTGAGGTGGCCAGAAGCAAGAGAGAGATCGGCTGAAAGCCACTAACGCCTACTGATTTGCTGGAAGCAAGCAATGGGGTGATGAAGGCCGCCCCAAGCAGGACCTTTTTCACGCGGGGTGGGGGGGGGAGGTCTCCCATTCTCCACCATTTGCAGAGAAAAAAACCAACATCGATGGCCCCCTGAGAGCAGAAGCACAGAGCACTCGGCAGCCCCCTGTGGACTGCTGGGCTTCTCCCGGGTCTGCAGGGTGGTCGGATCCTCTGGAGGAATGCTGGGCACAGACACAGGGAGGCTACCGCACACTGGGTCCGGGGCTGGCCCCCGGGGGGGTGGCTTGGGGAAGCCAGAAACAGATCAGCCCGCGTGGCCAGCCACAGTCCTGGTCTGCTCGCATGCGGCTTACAGGCTGATACTACAGGAGTCCCTAGCGAGGGGGGGCTTCCGAGAGCACCAGAGGAGGTGGGGGTGGGCTGGGGGCGGGTTTCCGAGGGCACCAGACAGCACAGGACTTGCAACGGATAAAACTCACATGGCGGAGAATCTAAAGACGGCAGGTGAAAACCGTACTAGTGTGCCGCCTCCCGGCTGAATGTACTAGATATTACACATCGTGCGCTACAAAGAAAGACGCCGTCTTTTGCCAGCAAGTCACGGAAACTTAAAAAAAAAAAAAAAAGATTTGGGCATATTTTAAGCCACGAATAAAGCATCGATAAATCGCAAAAGGCATAAAGAACACTGGCCACGTTCTTTGACCGAAAAGCAGTAAAAGCAGGTAATAACAAAAGAACGCAAATATCACAGTTCCCCATCCGTCCAACTCCCAAACACTTGGAAATGTAAGAAAATGCCTTCCTGGGGCACCTGGGGGGCTCAGTCTGTTAAGCGTCTGACTAAACCTCAGGTCATGATCTCGCGGTCCGTGGGTTTGAGCCCCGCGTCGGGCTCTGTGCTGACAGCTCGGAGCCTGGAGCTGCTTCCGATTCTGGGTCTCCCTCTCTCTCTGCCCCTCCCCCAGCTCACTCTGTGTGTGTGTGTCTCTCTCAGATAAATAAACAGTAAAAATAGTAATAATAATAAAAAGAAAATGCCCTGCGAATTCCAGGTCAAAGAACAATTTAAAACTGTAACTATACAGTGTTTAGCAAATAATGAGGAAAAACACCAAAACAAATGGGGTAAGTCTTGAATTATATTTGGAGGAAAATTCATAGCCTTCATTATTTCATTATTGAAGCCCAGGGGATACAAACAAATGGACTAAACATTCAAATTCTAAGAATTTAGAGAAACTTTTTGGGGGCGCCACCCAGGCGGTTAAGTGTCTGACTCTTGATCTCAACTCAGGTCTTTTCTTTTTTTTTTTTAGTTTATTTATTTATTTATTTATTTATTTAGAGAGACAGAGAGAGAGAGAGAGAGCAGGATAGGGGCAGAGAGAGAAGGAGACACAGAATCCAAAGCAGGCTCCAGGCTGTCAGTACAGAGCCTGATGCGGGGCTCGATCCCACAAAGGGAGATCATGACCTGAGCTGAAATCAAGAGTCGGATGCTTAACTGACTGAGCCGCCCAGGCACCCCTTAGCTCACGTCTTGATCTCAGAGTTGTGAGTTCAAGTCACACAGTAAGTTCCGTACTAGGTGTAGAGCCTACTTAAAAATAATTTAGGGGCGCCTGGGTGGCTCAGTCAGTTAAGTGTCTGACTTTGGCTCAGGTCATGATCTCGCAGTCTCTGAGTTCGAGCCCCATGCCAGGTTCTGTGTTGACAGCTCGAAGCCTGGCGCCTGCTTCCGATTCTGTCTCTGTCTCTCTCTCTCTCTGCCCTTTCCCTGCTTTGGCTCTGTCTCTCTCTCTCTCAAAAATAAAATAAACACTAAAAAAAAAAAGAATTTAGAAAAACTTTTAAAAGCCAATACAAGAGATCAAAGGAAAACACGAGAAGGGGGTATAAATATGGAGGTAGAAATGAACTGGTTAGGAAGCAGGATCACATTCGCCACTCAGGCAAGTTCTCTTTGTGTGCGGCTGCGGGAGGAATCCCAACAATAAAAAAGCACGTCAGCCCATCTAATTTGAGACAGAGAGAGTCACAAATGCTGAGAATGTGGAATTAGAAGGAAAACATAAGCAGATCTCATAAAAGATTTTTTATAAATGCAAGAGCATATAAATTGTAATTACGTGCTAATAATAATATTACGTGACCTTCCATGAGATCGAAATGATCAAAAATGGTTTCAAAGGACCCTAGAAACACCAAAATGAGTAAAACATTTGAAAAATGACCTCCTTCCAAAAGGCACTGGACCCAGATGGTTTTACGGGCAAATGCACTCAAACGCTCACCAAGGAAACACCTAGACATAAGCTGCAGCCGGGTTTGGAAACATGGGGCAAATTTCCCAGTTTATTATACAAAGCCAGCATTACCCTGACCCTAAAATCTACCAAAGACAACAAAAGAGCGGAACCACAGTTCAGTTTCACTACAGACACAAAAGACGTACATTCTCACCTGAGGAGGTCTTAGCCTGGAATCGGTCACCACCTCTGATGACACTGAGCCCCCTGTACGCCAAGCCTGTCCCCGGCTCCTGGAGGGCAGGGGCCACCCTTCCGACCCCCACCCACCCTCCGCGCAGCACCTAAAAGTGCACCCTCAGGACACGCCTGTCTGTCTTCTGCTTCCAGCATCCCCCAGGCGCCCCGCCCGCCACGCTCACGCCAGCCAGGAACTGCCTAACGCAGGGGCATTGTGCCCCTAATCCATTCTCTTGTTCTCACTTCGGTTTTGAGCTGTCAGCTGCTGGCTAATTACTCCCCGTGTCAAAACAATTACTGGGAAAGAAAAAATAATTTTCCATCCAACCATTTCTCTCCATCCGGCAGCTCTGCCCTGACCTGATCTTGCCGTGTTTCAGTCCACCGGTCCCTGGCACCCTCCGCAAAGTGCTCGGTGGAGATCCGAACGGCTGTGGTTTACCATGAACGATCCTGGTTATTCCCAGTCCTCTGGGCTCTCAGCCTACCAAGGGTTAGAGGCCAGAAGTGGGTGCTTTTGAGGCCTCTTGCCCCCGGGCGACAGGGGGCGGGTGGAATAAAATAAAATTGGTCAATGATCACTCCTAACCATAAGGAACAGAATTCATTCTGGGGATACAAGAAAAAAAAAGCAAAATGCCAATTTCAGCTGTTTTTAAGAGAGGAAAAAGGGAACAGAAAGCTCTTATGTAGTAACTTTCATAATTTCCAACGCAAATATAAACACACACATGCACACGTTTCATCCGTCTTTGTGGGCAGTTAAACAGACAAAGAGGGGGGCTTGAGGGATGCATGAGAGGAGGGGACAGGTGTCTGGTAGAAAGGGAGAGAAGGAGGCCTTCAGGGGCAGGGGAGAGGAAGCAGGTAACAACGGAAAGAGGGCCAGAGCAAGAGTTGTCGAGGGAAGACCAACGAGAGAGAAGAGTCAGCAACATCTGTTGCCCAGAATCCGCGGGCCCAGTGGCTCTGCTTCCCCTCCAGCTCCAATCCCAGCAGAGACAGTTCCCTCCTCCATGCCCCCCTGTTCCCTACAGGACCCCAAAGAGTAGACTGAACCCTTTCAAAGGAGAAAATCAGCCCTGGACAGCCCCCCTTCTAACCCCCCTTCTTTCTGGAACAAACACGTAACTTCTTTCCTCAAGCTTAAGGAACCCAGGAGCCCCGACATCTTGCTCCTGACACCCCTCCGCCCCCCACAGTCAACATGGCGGAACACAGGGTTTCCCCAGGTTGCATGATACGTGACATGAGTTCTGCAGCGTGTTTGTTCTAAAATATAAAGCAGTGAAAGGAAAGGGTAGGGTTTTATGGTCCAAAGGGTTTGGGACAAGTGGCCTCCAGTATTCATTGTTTTATTACCGGAGGCCTGTTTAAATACAGGCACACCTCAGAGATATTGTGGGCTGGGCTCCAAACCATCACAATAAACCACGTGTGACCATACGTGGGTCAAATGCATGTTTTGATTTCTCAGATGCACGTGAAATTTATGTTTACATCCTACTCTATTAAGTGCAGGAGCATTACGTCTAAAAAAAAACCCACACTGTACACAATTTAAAAATATTTTATTGCGGAGCGCCAGGGTGGCTCAGTCAGTTAAGCGTCGACTTCAGCTCAGGTCATGATCTTGCGGTTCGTGAGTTCGAGCCCTGCGTCGGGCTCCGTAGTGACAGCTCGGAGCCTGGAGCCTGTTTCGGATTCTGGGACTCCCTTCTTTCTCTCTTCCCTCCCCCATTCACGCTCTGCCTCTCTCGCTCTCAAAAATAAATAACATTAATAAAATTTTTTTAAATTACTTTATTGCTACGAAACATTAGCCATCACCTGAGCTTTCAGCGAATCCTCTGCTTTGTGCTGGTGGAGGGTCTTTCCCTCAGTGTTGATGGCTGCGGACTGGTCAGGGTGGTGGCTGGGGGGTTGGTGACAATTTCTTAGAATAAAACAACAGTAAAGTTTGCTGCATCAATGGACTTTCTTTCCACGAACAATCTCTCTGAGCAGGTGATGCCATTTGAGAGCATCTGACCCACAGAAGAACTTCTTTCAAAGTCAGAGTCAGTCCTCTCCAACCCTGCTGCCTTATCAGCTAAGTTCATGGAATATTCTCAATCCTTTGTGGTCATGTCAACAATCTTCACGGCATCTTCACCAGAATGGGATTTCATCTCAAGAAACTACTTCCTTTGCTCATCCATGAAAAGCAACTCCTTAGCCAATGAAATTTTATCACGAGATGGTAGCCATTCAGCCCCAACCTCTGGCCCTGCTTCTGATTCTCGTTCTCTTGCTGTTTCCACCACATCTGCCGTGACTTCCTCCACTCGCGTCTTGAATCCCTCGACATCCTCCAGGAAGGTTGGAATCAACTTCCTCCACACTCCTGTTTATGTTGATATTTTGACCTCTTCCCATGAATCGCGAATGTTCTTAACGACAGCTAGAATGGTGGATCCTTTCCAGAAGGTTTTCAATTTACTCTGCCCAGATCCATCGGAAGAATCACTATCTAAGGCAGCTAGAGCCTCCCAAAATGTATCTTTTAAATAAGACTTGAAAGTCAAAATGGCTCCCTGACCCATGGGCTGCAAGGCAGATGGTGCGTTAACGGGCCTGGAAACAACACGCGTCTCACTGTCCATCTCCGTCAGAGCTCTAGGGTGAACAGGTGCACTGCCAACGAACAGTAATATTTTGAAAAGAATCCCTTTTTCTCCGCAGTGGGTCTCAACAGTGGGCTTAAAATAGTAAAACAGATGCGCGGTCACACGGGCTCTGTTGTTCCTCCGATAGAGCCCAGGCAGAGGAGAGTCGGCGTCATCCTGAAGGGCCCTGGGATTTCTGGAATGGTTAGCGGGCACGGGCTTCACCTTGAAGTCACCAGCTGCATTGGCCCCTAAGGACAGAGTCAGCCTGTTCTTTGAAGCCAGGCGCTGACCTCCCTTCTCCAGCTCTGAAAGTTCTAGATGGTGTCTTCTTCCAACAGAACACTGCTTCGTCTGCATTGAAGGCCTGCTGCTTAGTGGAGCCGCCTTCACGAATCCTCTCGGCTCGACCTTCTGGATAACCTGCAGCAGCTTCTACATCAGCACTTGCTGCTTGACCTTGCACTTCGACGTTACGGAGACGGCTTCATTCCTTAAACCTCCTGAACCAACCCCTGCTGGCTTCAGACTTTTCTTCTGCAGCTTCGTCACCTCTCTCCGCCCTCATGGAATTGAAGGGAGTTAGAGCCTTGCTCTGGATTAGGCTTTGGCTTCAGGGAACGTTGGGGCTGGTCTGACCTTCCGTCCAGACCACCCAAACTTTCTCCACGTCAGCAATAAGCCTGTTTCTCTTTCTCATCCTTCCTGTGTTCACTGGAGAAGCACTTTCCATTTCCTTCAAGAACTTCTCCTTGGCATTCGCAACTTGGCCAACTATGGTGCAAGTGTTGGCCTATTTCAGCTTTCAACATGTTTTCCTTATAGAGTTCAATCATTTCTAGCGTTTGATTTACAACTCTTCCTTCCCCTTGAACACTTAACAGGCCATTGTAGGGTTTTTAACTGGCCTCATTTCAACCCTGCTGTGTCTCAAGGAAGAGGGAGGCTTGAGGAGCAGGAGAGACGGGGGGAATGGCCAGTAGGAACAGTCAGAACGCACACAACATTTATCAGTGAAGGTCAATGTCCTATATGCACGCGGCTTATGGTGTTTCAAACACAATCACAAGCATAACATCAAAGATCGCTGATCACAAAGCAAATCACCATAACATATATACCTGTAATGAAACAGTTGGAAATATTGAGAGAATTACCAAAACGTGACACGGAGACGCGAAGCGCGCAAATGCCATTGGGGGAGAAAAATGGCGCTAATGGACTTGAACATGGGGCTTGCACAGACCTTCCATTTGGAGAAACTACCCCCGTCCGTGAGGCACTGATGAGTATTCCTGGATGCTGATGAGCTCTGGGAACCTCACACAAGGCAATGGTGTGTGGTATTCCTACACATACACGGACGGCGAACCCATTCAGGGCAGAAAAGCAAGACTGCTATGGAACCCACCTTGGGCACAGCTGCGGCTGTAAGAAGGCAGGTTTGGAGGGCAGGCGAACCGAGGCAAACACTGGGGCCAGTTTTGAGCTCAGTATCTCTGAAGGCGCCCCGGGCACAACCTGTGCCTCACGCCCTCACCACACCCTGTGAGGTGGAGGGAGGTGGCATCTACCAGGCTCTGTTTAGGGGAGCGGTTTTACATGACAGCCTTCTGGTCTGGAAACATCTGCCCGCCCACCTGGTCCTCACTGTCATCACCGATCGTCTGAAATGAAAACCGTATTCCCCAAAATAGAAGCCACGACACAGCTGTCCCCATGGCTGCAAATGGCTTGAAAGCCTGTGGCTATTTTCCAGGGCGTCAAAGCTTCGACGGGTTTCAGGAAGGTCCTCTGGGGGCTGAGCTGACAAAATCGCAGAGTTAGGAACAACCGCCTTCCTTGACGTCGATGGTGAGGTCTAGCTGAGGGCCGCGGAAGCCTCTCTAGGAAACTCGCTAATTCTGCAGTGAATGGGGGGTCCTGCTGTGCAATGACATTGGGGAGGACAGTGGTTAGGGCTTCCTGGTCTGGAGAGGGTGTGGGTGAGGGTGAATCCCTTCCCAGGGGCCCCTGCTCAGGGGAAACAAATCTGTCTGTTGGCACCGGGTCCTCCCGGTTGGCTCCGCTGGCTCAAAGGCAGACCCTCCCTGATCTGCAAGGGAGCTCGCTCATCCCGCTTTGATCTGGCTTCCCAGGGGGCTGTGGGAGGGAGGCCCTTCCCCTAAGGACGATCCCTCAGCAGGTTCAAGCCCCAGGCTGGACAAAGCCAGACTCTGAACCTGGGTTTCCCAATGACTCCCATCCCCTCACAACCAGCGCACGTCAGTAAGACTGATTTCCTCCAACCTCCAGAAAAACACAAACAAGGGGCGCCTGGGTGGCTCAGCCCGTTAAGCCTCCGACTTTGGCGTAGGTCATGGTCTCACAGCTCATGGGTTTGAGCCCCGCGTCGGGCTCTGTGCTGACAGCTCGGAGCCCGGAGCCTGCTTCAGATTCTGTGCCTCCCCTTCTCTCTGCCCCTCCCGTGCTCATGCTCTGCCTCTCTCTCTCTCTCTCTCTCTCTCTCTCTCTCGCTCTCTCAAAAATAAGTAAACATTAAAAAAAAATTTTAAAGTATTCCAAAATAAAAAAAATACATTAAATAAAGTAAAAATTAAAAATTCAGTTCCTCAGCTATACTGGACACATTTCGGGTATCTGTTAGCCACATGCCTGGCACTATCACAGGGGACAAAATAGATGCACACATTTCTGTTACCATAGAAAGTTCTCGTGGACAACTCTGCTCTACGGTATCAGTCATTCCACCCAGTGGTGACACATCCACGAAACTCGCAGAACCTCATTTTTCACCCGATATTTTCTTTCCGTCTCACGGCTCTCTCTCCATAAATCATGGGCTCCGCATGGCGTATCAAACCAGCCCAAGGAACATTTCTAATATTTGCAGCAGTTACTGAATAGAGCCTTTGGTACTTCTGTTTGGGTTTAAACTTTACTACTGACGTGGACCTCGCCCAGAAAACCCGGCATGAAAGGTCTCCAGTAAACCCGCGGAATGAACACAACTCCCGAGTCCGGCGGTCTTAAAGGAGGCGGTGTAGGAAAGGCCCCCGGCTCAGGGCCGACGCTAAGTGACACCCAACATTCAAAGAGCGGATGCCATTTTTGGGGGGCACTGGGCAGGTTCCCAGACCTCACTCCCCAGTGGGAAACTTGGCTGGTTGTGCCAACCCGCACTGAGAAGAAAGAACCAGTCCCTGGTGACAGGTGACTGTTCAAACCTTCCCCAGAAGATCCCAAAACTTAAGAGTACAAGAGCCCCGTGGCCGCCTTCGCCCTTCTGTCTCCAGAAAGCGCCTCGGCTGGGCTGATCTGTGGCTCCCGCGGGTGTACGTCCTGACCCGTTTTTCCATGTTCTTCTTCAGAAGGGACCACGTGGAATATTTGCGGTCAACGAATGTGCCTGAGTTTTCCACGCTGCCCTCGCCCTCCCCATCCACCGTGCGCGTAACCACCCCAACGCCCGTTACTGCTAACCGAGAGCAACTCTCAGGGCCCAGAAGCTTCCAAAGTCCGTACAGATGTTGCAGACAGACAAAAAGACGGAAGCACAGAATCAAACAGGGTCTTGGCTCGAGGCCTCCGAGCCTTCGACATCTCCAAAGGGCAACAGGGTAGGCAGGTCCCACCTGCATTTGACCACAAAGGCAGAGAACTTACAGATCTCGCATCCTGGGGACTTGGGAACAGGTGTCCCTGGCCCCCCGGCGGGTGGGGGCGGAGGAGGGCGAGGCGGTGTCCCCGCGCTCTGTGGAATGCTTTGGCCACCTTGGCATGTCTCGGCCTTGGGTCTGGGCCCCTCTTGGCGTCTCCCCTCCCTTCTCAGCTCTGCTCAGAGCCCCAGCACTCAGCTCTGTGCTCTGGTTGTGCGGATCAGGGGAAGGCAGGAACCGGCCACGCCGGCCCAGCCCCTCTCCCTGGGAGATGGCCCCCAAACCACAGAGGGGACAGGAGGCCGCTAGGAACCGCGCGAGGGAGAGCAGGCTTTGGTGAGGGGACCCCACAGACGCAAAAGGCAAGTTCCCCAACCAGCGCCACGAGCATACAGTGCGGGCTGGCCTTGACAGCTCACACCTGACACGGGACACGGCCCAGCCTCCCCCTGCCCATGAGGCGGTCCTGCCCTGCTCCGCGTACCCACCGCTCTGGCCAGAAAGGACAGCTGGGTTTCCTTTCTAGGGTCCGGCTGGCCTGGGGCCGGCCAGGATCAGGGGGCCACACCTCACTGTCTCTACGCTGCGTTACAACAGGCAGCAAGGCTGACGAGAGGCGGGAGACCGGCCTAGAAAAGTCTGGAGTAAATGCCCCATTTCCCTCCTTTCCAGGAGGGTTCCTTCCTGGGGCGCCTGGGCGGCTCTGTCGGTTAAGTGTCCGACTCTCGATTTCGGCTCAGGCCACGATCTCACGGTTCACGGATTCGAGCCCCGCATCGGGTTCTGTCCCGACCGCGCAGAGCCCGCTTGGGATTCTCTCTCCGTCTCCCTCTCCCTCTGCCCCTCCCCCGCTTGCACTGTGTCTGTCTTCCTCAAAATAAATAAACCTAAAAAGAAAGGGTTCTTTTGTGTTTGAATCCTTTTTTTTTTTTTTTTTTTTTTAATTTAGGTAAAAGACGTACATAAAAACATTTCTAAAGCCTGGAACACCCCATGCCTTGACTTGTCCAGAGCTCCATTTCCCCACCATTTTGCTTTCTGACTTCCTCTGTGCGGCCAATCTTCATTCCCCTAAAGAACGTACTTTGACCGTATTCTGACCTCTTAGTGTACCTGTGGTGGAGAAAGTTTAAAGACTCCCACTCTCTGCCCCCAAGACCCTTCCTCTGATCCAAGGTTTGAGAGTCTTGTTTTTACTTACTCTGCACGCACACAGGCATTCATTCATTCATTCATTCATTCACGCAGCCACTCATTCATTCATTATTTCAGCTCTTCCACGAGTCACCTGTGATGTGTTAGGGAACACGCAGACCTCGGACTCTGGGCCACCGTGAAGACAGGGCACCTGCATGTAAGCTGCTGTTTCTCCCCACCCCTTCCCTGCCCACCCCTCCCCTCCCCCTCCCCTCCGTCCAGTACACCTGTCTGCCCTGTTAACCACGCCTTCTGGCCTTTGGCCTCCGGGTTGATGCTTCCAGTCGGAAAACCACCAAATGAGGTTCCCGCGCCCTGTGACTGTGGAGACATTGGTGAGTTCGCTCAACACTGAAGCCAGGCTGTGTCTGGGGACTGAGGAATCCACAGAAGAAGAGGAGAGACGAGGTCCCCACCCTCGGGGAGCGTACAGTCCACGGGGGGAAGAGCCACAGCCGACGGGGGGCCCGCTCCGTGGACAGTGGAAACAGCATCCGGACTGATGGCTCTAAATCACCCCACCTTCTGGGATCTCACCCTAGATGCCCCCCGAGAGCAAAGCCCCACCTGCGACAGGACCATCTACCTCACCCACCTCCACTTGGTTGCCTTTGCAGACAGAGGACTCAGACCCTGACAAGGAATCCCAAGTCCTTTCTAGAACATTCTATTTGCAAGTTGCCCGGTGAAAAGCTGCCTTCTTTAACTCTGACGCCATGGTGGGCTCGGGAACGGCGTGAAGCAGCTCTCTACCTGCCCTCGCTGCCGGTTAGAGCCCGATGCCATGCCTCACCCGGCCCCGTTCTCTCCCTAAGCACCTGTCAGGGAGTGACGGTGAGCCACCAGCGTGCTGCCGACACTGCCAGGGAGAGCCGGTCCTCCTAGCCCTCCAGACCGCGCCCTCCCCCCCCCGCCGGGCTCCAGACCCCAGAACCCACAGTCCCGGCCTTTCCGGTGAAGGGGGGTGTGCGGCCCCTCCCCGTTGCCCCCAAATAGTGGGTAGACTTGTACCTGTTGGAGGCAGAGAGCTCCTGTGAGGGCCAGGGCTGGCTGCAATCCCAGAAGAACTGCTGGGGCGTTCCCAGGTGGTCTCTGGTCAAAGAAAGAAACACAATCACTTTGAGACTGTCCTAGGGCGGAGCCCCAGAAGGGATGGCAGAGGGGACCCGGCCAGCCACCCTCCTGCCCAAGCCCGGGGGGCAGGAGCTGGCCTTCCGCTCCCACACCATCCCCCTCCCCACCTGCCGGGAGGACCGAGCTTCTCTGCTGGGGACCCTTTCCCACACGGCTGCGGGCAGGAGGCAGCCTTCCCCTGGGACTCTTGGAAGCGTCCCTCGCCGCCCCCCCCCCCCAGTCCCCGCCGATCCCTCAAGGCTGCCGACCCACCCACACACCTCCACTTCGGTCCTGTGCCCTGGGACCCAGCTGCTCGCTGGGTGTTTCTCCCCAGTGCCACTGTCACATGAGGAAGGAGCCCTGGCCTGGGGTCTGTACAGAGACACGGTCCTCGGTCGCGTGCGGGTGATTTCCCAAGTCCTTCCTGCCTGTCCAGGCCTACGTGTGGTCTGACTTCCAGCCGCCGCATCAGCCTGGCCCCTTCTCCCTCCCCGGACGTCCGGCCAGGAATCAAGCTAACACCGCAGCCGCGTGACGGCCCCCTGAACGCGACGGGAGCCACGTCACCACTGGGAGCAGAGACTTCCCGTAAAGTTATCTGGCGAGAAAAAGACGGCTTTCTCACTCTGCTCAGTTTGAGGACGTAGAAAAACGCAAGGAAAAGTCGGCGCCCGTAATCCCACGGCTCTAAGTCAAACATTTCGGTATCCTTGGAAATTTATGTTCAAGGCATATATACATCTTTAAAAAGAAACAGGGTGGCTCAGTCGGTTGAGCGTCCGACTCCGGCTCAGGTCATGATCTCGCGGTTCGTGGGTTCGAGCCCCGCGTCGGGCTCTGTGCTGACAGCTCAGAGCCTGGAGCTGCTTCGGATTCTGTGTCTCCCCCTCTCTCTGCCCCTCTCCGGGAGCTCACGCTCTGTCTCTCTCTCTCTCAAAAATAAACATTTAAAAAAACTATTAAAAACTAAAAAATTAAATAAAGCGAAACAAAAATCATACTGTACTTTCTTTTCACGTATTGCCTTTTGGTTCTTTCCAAGCTCATGTAAGCAGCTGGGGAGCGCAGCGGTGATTCTGAAGCCAGACTGCCCGGGTTTGAATCCCGGCTCTGCCTCTCACCACCCAGGGGAAGCGTAGCCAAGCCAACGGTCTTCTAGGAGCCTCCTCTGCAAAATGAGATCTAAACGGGACCCACCCAAGGCAATCAGTGTATTCATGCCAAATGCCCACACAAAGATATTTTTAGCCAGTGTTAAACGGACATAACATTATTTAATCAGAATTTCTATTACTAAAAACTCAATGGTCTCAAATATCAAAAACAAGGTTAAGCACAAGTTTCCACTGGCTTCTCTCAATTAGGCTTCGAGAGAACTGGGTTTCTGCCTCAGCTCTGCCGCTTATCCACTGTGCAGCCCTGGGCAAGTCACGCTGCCTCTCTGGTCCTCAGATTCTCCATCCAAAATGAAAGGGTTGGGCTAACTGGTCTTTCAGGACCCCAAACTCCTGCCCTCCAGTTTCGATCAGTGGTCTTGAAACCTTAAACCCATCGTTTGGGGTTAAGGAGTTTA
The DNA here is from genome assembly GCA_028646485.1 of Cryptoprocta ferox. NCBI lineage: Eukaryota > Metazoa > Chordata > Mammalia > Carnivora > Eupleridae > Cryptoprocta > Cryptoprocta ferox. The sequence goes on from CM053565.1 coordinate 3,830,138, forward strand.
TGGCTCTAGGAGTCAGTCAGGTAGGAATATGGCTCTTTTGTGTCTTAAGGGAGAGAATACAGAGGGGAGGGTGGGGACTGGAGGAGCAGGGAGCTGGTGACCAGGAACCAGGCTCAGCGTTTTCCCGTTGGGAGGAGGGGTGGGCGGGGCTGAGCTCAGAGCCAGCTTTGGCTGCAGGTCACAACACAGGGACAATCCTTTGCGGACTTCTCTCCCGCGCGGCACACAGAATAACGTCCACACCTTGCGGCCCCCTGCGGAAGGGCGCCCCGTCTGTCCAGATTGAGTTCGCACTCACTTCACCCCAGCCCATGTGCTGGTCTCGGGACATGCCTTTGCTGTCACGGTGCCCTCACCCCCCTCCCCGCCCGGCCTGGATGCCAGAATCTCATGCATTAGTCAAGTCTCGACTAAAATGCCACTTCCACCAGGCAGCCTTCCCAGACTGCGTTTCTCCCCTGCTGTCACAGGCCCAAACTCTCTGGAGTGAATGCTATACTGCATCACCCAGACGTGCCCAGCTGCAGAGGCTCATAGCTGAGTCCCTCTTGGGGCACAAGGCCATGTCTGGCACCGGCGGCAGGGAGTGCTGCACACACAATGGCTGGCCAATGTTGGGGGGTAAAAAGCCCACCAATCCCCTTGCCTCGAGGCAGACACTTCCACCCAGCTCAGAGGTCCCAGGGGCTGGCAAGGGGCCCTTCCTGGGACTGCACTGCATTACCGCTTCCTTCCCTTCCCCGGGGGCTGCTCCCAAGAGTACACCCCCTCCTGAACCTCCTGCGCTTAAACCTGTCGCAGATTCGTCTGAGAACCAGACCAAAGAGCCCCCAACACCCCCTTCACCCCACACCCCCCAGCACACACACTCCATCTAGCTCCTCCGAGGGAATCGGCACTCTGTCCCACCTCTCAGACAGCACAGACCTTGACCTTGACCCCTATCTCATCTCCCGAAGAGCCAGGTCTATGTGCCCGGGCAGATGGGCAAAAGGAAGGATGGGACACGGTGACAGCACAATGTAGGTTCCCAGATGATGTGCCCTTCCAGTCCCCAGGGATAGCCAGCCCTGTTCTTCTGGCACGTGGGAAAGGTGCCTTTACCCCTTTGGTGGCTGATGCCACCGACCCGATTTCAGAGAACACCCAGCAGCCACTTTGGGGCTCGTGAAAGTCCACTCGGCAAGTGCCTGGGGGGCTGTGCTCCAAGGTCAGTGGGCCACCTCTACGTGGGGCCAATGACGGAGCACCAGCTCCTCTTAAAGCTGAAGCTGGTCCCGCCCAAGATGAAACTCGGATTCTAGTGGGACGAGAGCTATGCTCATGTGCTGGGACCAAGGAACACGGTGGCAAATGGCTCTTGGCGGCAGACAGGGACACCGGAGGGCGGCGGGGGGAGGTGACTCGCGGCACGCGGGACGGTGGCGGGGGGTTTTGGACCAGACTCAGAGCAACCTTCCTGCTGAGGTCACTGAATCTGTGGGACGCGGGACCCGTCAAGGACTGAAACTTACTGAGAAGTAAATAAAAGCGTGAATTGGTGGTCTTGGGGGGAGGGAGGGAAAGAGGGAGAGAGAGAGGACCCATCAACAGACGTGAGGACTTGACTCGCCCCTCCATGCTCTTACCATTCATCCACCTGTGTGTTGGGACCTACAAGATACCACCAAGCTCGGGGGAAACAAGGCAGAGCTTAACTTGAAGATGCTTTTGAGCAGAGAAGTGTCCGTCTCTTGTCCCTCCTCCCCCAGCCCGGGGCTCTCCAGGGAAGGGGGCCACAAGAGGCAGAGGACCCTCGGGCAACAAGAGAAAATTCGCTGAGACCAAACAGCGGGGTGCAGCCGCCTCTGTGGGTCCCCTTCGCCTCCCCACTGGGAACCCTAAGGCCGAGCAGAGATGCCCGTGTGGCGTCCTGTGCTCAGGGGTCTGCACCAGGAGGCCCCGAGATCACAGGCAGATGCGGGCTTGCAGCCCGAGCCCCGCTCACCAGAAGGCTTGCGCTCGCTGGCCAGGATCACTTACAGGCCCCCCAGCGGCTGGAGTCCCTCGTTCCCCTGTGAACCACATCTGTCCGGCCGAATGCCATCAGGGCACCGTAACTTTCTAAAGGATGCTCGCCTTGGCTGGCTCTGACCCAGCCCAAAACCCAATGCCGCTGCAAGTCTGAGGCGGGAACGCGGCCAGGCCAGGCCCAGCGGACGTCTGGAGAGAGCCACGGGGACCGTGACTGAGTGACTTCACCGGCAGCAGGCACCATCACCCCGGATGACCACCCTGGCCACAGGGAGGAAGCCATTTCTAGGCTTTTTCCAATAAAAGATTCCTTTGTCTATTTACAGCACACCAGGCTCGTCGACCCAGTCACAGCAAAACTGAAGTGGCAGTTTGGGAGCCGAGTTACCCTGGATTAGGGCTCTTCTGCATTCTCTGGGGGGGGGGGGTGTCTATTCTTGGGGCGTTGATGGTTCCAGAAACAGCCTGACTCCTAATACCAGGATGGGCACCACGCAGGCCCCAGGAGCTCTAGGGAGAGCACAGCGAGGTCAGCCTGGAGAAGTGAGGCGCGTCCTTGGAGAGACAGTCCATCCAACACAATTCACTAGAAACACACGTTTCCTAGCGGCAGCCCTCGGTTCAGACCTCCTCCACCAAACCCCGAAAAGCCACACACACAGATCAAGTGACCGTGGATCAAACCAGCCCGGGGAGGTTGCTCTCTGAGCCATTCGTCTCCCTGGTGGATGACAGCGGCTGCCGTGTAGAATAAAACATTCGGAGAAAGTCCAGTTAAAAGGAGGGCAGAGGGGCAAATCTGGGTTTCGAAGCACAGATGGCCCCTCCTTAGAAGAATAACAACAACGCTGATGCGAATAATAAAACCGGAAGTGAGGCAGGAGTCATTAACTTTAAACTTCTGGACTTCATTGGCCTTGTTACGACTGCAACCTGCTTGCATTAGAAATCCTGGCTTCCAGTGGGAGAGCCACAAGGACCCCCTGGATCGAGGCCACTGGTCCTGGTGATTTGCCTTGTGGGGAAGGTGTAAGCCTTGCCCTCCCTGTCTCGGAGGGTCCCACCCTTACTCCCCACCCCTTACGCCCTGTCCACCCCACCCCGCCCCCCGCCCCCCAGTGGATACCTGTTCCCCATTGGTCCACTGGCCTGGCTCTGCTGGTGGCTCTCTGCTGCCCCCGGTGGCTACCAGGTGAAATGACCACAGATACCAGCTCAGAGGGAATTGGGCCCTTTGGGGTCCCGGCTGACCTCTGAGATTCGTGCAGCCCCCTCCTCTTTGTCTTTAAAAAAAATTCTTCCTTCAGGGGTGCCTGGGTGGCTCAGGCTGTTGAGCGTCCGTGATTTCACAGTTTGTGAGTTTGAGCCCCGCATGGGGCTCTGTGCGCACAGCCCAGAGCCCGCATTTCCTGGGTCCCTGGCTTTGCAATCACAGCAGTGAGAGGCCTCTGGCTACAGGGCACTCCCAGCCCCTTCTTAAAATTAAATGGAACTTGACTTCCAACCACAGACTCGCCGCAGGAAATGAACTACCAACTCTTGGAACATCCGCTCGTGGCTGGCCAGCCCTAAGCCCCTCCACGTTGGCGACTCCTTCAATGGTCCCCAAGTACTTAGGAAATGGGTGCTATCGTTTCCACTTTCTACGGGAAGAAACTGAGGCCTCGGCTGAGAAGCAGCAGGGCTGGGCCTCAGCCTGCCAGCAAGGACCACCACGTACTAGCTACACCAACAACGCCCTGTAGCTCTGTGCCGGGAGCTGCCGCAAACCAGTCCTGTTTTAGTCTTTGCCCCATCCTCCATCTGAGAATCATTTTTTTTTTAAGTGTTCATTTATTTTGAGAGACAGAGAAAGGCAGAGTGCGAGGGAGGGAAGGGCAGAGAGAGAGGGAGACACAGAATCGGAAGCAGGCTCCAGGCTCCGAGCTGTCCGCACAGAGCCTGACGCGGGGCTCGAACCCACAGACCGCGACATCATGACCCGAGCCGAAGTCGGATGCTGACCCGATTGAACCACCCAGGCGCCCCTGTTTGAGAATCTGAAAAGCAATGGTATTGTCCTATTAATGTCACGTAAATATTAGCAGTACTTGTAACACGGTGAATATTTGATGTAATAAATTGTATTATTGAATATAATAGCACTACACTTGAAGGCTTACTCTGCCTCTGGTGGTGGTCTGTGCCCTGCAGATACTGCAGGAAACATAACAGGCTGAACACCCTCCGTGCCCAGGTGGCATTCTGGTAGTTATGATGCTATTCTATTTTTGAATGTTAACACATAACATTCTCCACAGATGAAAATATAAAATTTTCCACCCCCCCCATCAGGGAGGGAGGGAGTCACACCAGGAGAAAGGTAAATAAGAAAGTAAAACATAGCAGGTTAGATGGTGGTACCTACTAAAGAGAATAAAGCAGAGAAGGGGATAAGAAAATTGTATTAGAAAGGGATACAATTTTAGAAGAATAGCCAAGGGATGCCTGGATGGCTCAGTCGGTTAAACATCCGACTTCGGCTCAGGTCATGATCTCTAGGTCCGTGAGTTCGAGCCCCGCGTCAGGCTCTGTGCGGACAGCTCACAGCCTGGAGCCTGCTTTGGATTCTGTGTCTCCCTCTCTCTCTGCCCCTCACCCCCAAAATAAATAAGTACATATTTAGAAGACTAGCCAAGAAAGTTCTTCCTGAGAATGCACGTTTGAGTAAAGTTTGGAAAGCAGTTTAGTGAGTTTCTGTTGCTGCGTCAGAAACCACCCCAAACTCAGCAGCTCCAATCAATGAGCATTTATGACGTCATACTGTTCTGGAAGTCAGGAATCCGGGAGGGGCTTAGTGGGGCGGTTCCGGCTCAGGCTCTCCCATGAGGTTGCAGTGTGATCTTAGCTGGGGCTGCGTCATCTGAAGGCTTGAGCGGGGTTGGATCTACTCACATGGACGGGCCAAAGTTCCTTGCCCCCAACGCGTGTGATCTGAGAGAGCAGGGAGAAACCCCCACGATGTCTTTTATCACCTAGTCATAGAAGTGACTCTCCATCACCATGGCCACATTCTATTGCCCACACAGACCGACACGGTGTGTGGGAGGGACACAGAGGGGCATGAGTGACAGGCGGCGGGCACGCTGGGGGCCTTCTTGGAATCCCGTTAATGCCAAAGAAAAGGAACAAGCCGTGCATGTATGCGAGGGAACAGAATTGCAGGTGGAGGGAACCAAAAGTGAAAAGGCTTGGAGGCGGGCACACATCTGTCATCTTCAAAGAGCGGCAAAGAAGATGATGTGGCTGAAGAGTGGGGGTGGAGGCGGAGGGCCGAAGTCAGGGGTCACAGGGCCAGGCTCGGTCATCCAGGGTACTGGCTCTCAGAGTGGGGTCCTACACCAGCAGCATGAGCATCTAGAACCGGCCAGAAATGCAGATCGTCGGGCCCCACCATAGACCTGCGGACGTGTGGGGGCAGAGCCACCGCAGGGTTTGAACCACAGAAGTGACATGATCCAATGGCCACCCTCCCAGTCCGTGTCCACCCTCCCAGTCCTCCAGAGACTGAGACAAGCTTGGGCTCTTCCAGAACTCCCTCCAGAAGGATGAGCGGGAGCCGGGGAGCGTGATGTGAGTGGGGCAGGGTCCACCCAGGAAGGGACGGCGCGGCCAGCACCATCGCCATCAGCTGGGACGCCAGCGGGATCCGGGGACTGTCTCACTCGGGAAGGGTCAGGGAAAGGGGTGCCCAGGTAATGACCCCTACGCACAGCTCTAGAACCAGACCCCTCCATGCTGGTTTCAGACCCTGTGGGCACAGAGACAGTTCCTGGATGATCTAGCGACACCTAGGAAGGACAGCTTGACAGAAGAGATTCTGGCTCGGGAAGTTTTGTCCCGCTCCGCCTCCCATGGGGGCTTCCCCAACTCCCCCCAGCTCTGTCACACAGCCCGGGTCCCCAGCGGCAGGGACAGACCAGGTGACCCGTCAGCAAATGGAAACACGCACAGGCCTTTCGCGAACAGCCATCAGCGGACGCGTCAGGAGCAGAACTGCGTTCTGTGGGATCGATCACCCAGGTCTGATCACCAGCGGGAGGGCTACTGAGCCTGGGCCAGACAGTCACTTTCGGGCAGTGTGGACCACCGGGGCCCCAGAGTCGGCAACCTGAGCTCCAGCCAGCAATGCGTGGCAGGCGTCAAGCCCGGGGAGACAGGGAGCAGAAGTGGGGAGGTGCTAGCTAACGGCCCCCAGTTCGCAGTGTCCACACGAGCTGCAGGCAGTGCACATGGGACCGTGACGTCCCCCAGAGCACGGAGAGTCCCCGTGCTCTGAGGACGGGGTGACCCCAGGACTCTGCTGTTCAGGAGAAGAAAGGAATGAACAGCGCGCCTGCTGCTGGTGCTTAAAACGCCGTCCTCAGCCCGGAATTGCTGTGACGCGCTCCCCCAGGCAGGTGTTCAAATCTCGAGTCCGCCCCTTGGCAATGAATGGGTGTGGCGCCCGGCCTGCTTCCTCACTGCAAAGCAGGGATAACACTGCAGGAGTCGGGGGTGCTGGGTGAGCAGTCAGTGGGCCACATCCAGCCTTCAGCGCAGCCTCCGACACAGAGGAAGCAGTCACAGCCCCTAACAATGACAACGACAGTAATATTGCTGGAACAAAACCCTCTCCGTTCCTTCCTTCTCTCTGCTTCTCAGCTTCCCAGCCCAAAAGCCTCCTCCCTGCTTTCATTCCCGTTCCTGCCCTCCCAGAGCACATCTCCCAAAGGGAGAGGCAAGGTAGGGCCCCCTCTCTGATGCAAAGGAGAAGAAGGTTCTAGAATGCTTTCCTTGGCATGTCCGAGCTGTAGGGGGGTGTCCCTCACTTAGCCAGAGAAATAGCACTATTGGTGATCTACCACTTCCCAGCAGCTCAAAGGATCCTTTGGGCAAAGCCTGTGATCTAGGCGGAGCAGGGGCCCTTACGCCTGGACCAAACAGAGGCTGGTGATGTCACTGCAATGAAGCAGCAGCCCCTTTAGTGCCCTGGCCCTTTGACAATGGCCTGAGCCAGTGGCTGGGTCCACACTATGGAGAGGGCCTGGAAGAGAAGGACCAGCAAGTGGCCAGAGAAATGCTAGTGGAGACCTGGGGGGCGGGGCATCCGGAACTCTCTGAGCCTGTCCTTCGAATCCTTTAGGGTCCCTGCTGTGCCAACCTCCTTACAGCGCGCAGACCCCGGCAAACACAGCAGGAATCCCTGACCTCGCTAAAGCGAGGGTTGATGGCAATGTAGGAAAAAGCGTCTGTCATGAGCCACCAGGGGATGGCAGCTCACAGATACTCTGACCCCCGTCAGAACGGCGGAGGAAACAGGGTGTAGGTGCTGAGAAAGAAACCTTATCGAAACCGAAGCCTGGACCCTCGGGATCCGAGACCTCCACACAGGTACCTGCCAGTCTCCAAGCCTGACTCCCAAACCCAGTGACTGATCACAGTCACTGGGACCACTTGGTTAAAATACAGATTCCCAGACCTGGGACCTGAAAATTCTGCAGTCTCCGTGATGAACCAGACGGAGGGCAGTGGTGTGGGGGGGGGGGGGGAGGCGGTGGTAGAGGCCATAGTTACCCATCCTAGGAACTGGACACAGACCGGAAGGTACCTAAATGAGACAAAACTTGAGGGTTAGGATCAGGCAAGGTATGAAGCCACCTGCATGAGAGGAATGTAGGGTAATTTTAAGGAAACTCCCCAAACGCCCATCATCATTAGCCCGACCTTCTGAAACTATCAGGCTCACAACATCTGTCCCCAGAGAGCCATGGCTTTGACAAGGAGGCTCTGTTACTTATTTTAGTTCCAGGGGCAGACTTACGGATTAGATTGTCACAAACCCTTTGGCACGGCTGACTCTTTAGAGTCTTTCCTAGAATAGGGGACCCCGAAGTGGAGAGGAGAAAGTTATGCGGTGAAGGAAGCCGAGAGGGAAACGGCACCTAGAGAAGGTTCTCGTGGCTGATGGATGGGACAGAGCTGGCAGCAGGGCGGAAGGCCGATCGGGGCCACCTGGTTCGGACACGGGAAGCATCCAGGTGACCTCACGGTCCCGTGTGCTCCTCGTCCCCACCATTCAGACTTTCTGAGTACTAACTATGAACAGGTGCCGAGCCTGGGGAGGGGCTCCAGGAGCCCACACTTCCGTCCTGCTCTGGGGGAGCTGACAGCCTGGATGGGGGGCACGGATGACCTCCTCTTTCCTCAGCCACAACACCTGCCTTTAAGTTCAGCCCTCCACATGTCCCCTGAGGGCAGGGACTGTGTCAGATAATTGCATCCCGGCCTCCCAGGCACTGGCTGGAGCGCGCAGTGGGTGTTGGAGGGATGAATGGAGACTCCACTCGGAGCAAACGTGAGAACTCCGTGTGGCTACATGGCCAAAGGCTGCTTTTCAAAAAGAGTGTCTGTGTGTGTGTGTGTGTGTGTGTGTGTGTGTGTGTAGATAAAAGGAAAAACAGATGGAAAGACAAAGAAGGACCAGGGAGAACGGACAGAGCGCCACTCCCTTTCACACGGCATGAATTACAAATCCCGCAAGCAGTCCAATCTGAAAAGAGCACAGAATACACGGGTGGCTTGAAGAAATACGATGGCAGATGACTAAGTAGAAAAAGTGTCCGGTCTCACTCAAAACTGGAGAAACCCAAACAGAGGTGCTAACAAGACACGATTTTCTCACCCACTGGACAGATAACACCTTTCAAGACTGACAACCCCTCGGTAGCAAGGATCTGGAAAAACGGGTTGGGAATGTCTTGGAAACGCAGTGTGGTGATAGCGATCAAAAGCCCAAACACACACACCCCTTGACCTAACCGCAGTTTCGGGGGTGCCGTGATGTAATCAGCATGATGCGTTTGGGGGCATGTTTTGTTAGAGGAGGAAAACTCCGGAGACACGCTGGAAATGCCCAGGGGACACTATGCTACTTAATTCCAGGGAATGAGGCAGATGGTGGGGGGGGGGGTGGGGGGATGTGCAGGGCGTGTCCAAAACACACTGCTAAATGTACAAAAGTGTACAGAAGCGTACAAAAAGTTCTCAGATGCACGTTAGAAGGGGGCTAAATAGACGTGCCTGGGTGGCTCGCTCAGTCGGTTAAGCATCCAACTTTGGCTCAGGTCATGATCTCACAGTTTATGAGTTCAAGCCCCGCGTCAGGCTGTCTGCTGTCGGCATGGAGCCCACCTCCAGATCCTCTGTCTCCCTCTCTCCTCTCTCTCTCTTTCAAAAACAAAGAAACATTAAAAAAAATGAATAAGTAGGGCCTAAGTAAAATGTACGTGCACAGAAAATTGCTGGAAGGACACACACAAGTAGCATTGGATGCTGGTTACTTCTTAAAAACCAAACCGATGTGAGAAGACTGTATTTTTCCAGGGCAACCCATTGGCCTGCTTTACCAAGCACACGATAACTTCCCAAGAGAGAGGGACAACACCGTGTCGTGCCGATGCAGGAATCCATTGGAAGAAAGGCAGGAAAAGAAAAACAAGAAACCGACCCAAGCAGACTAGGTTAGCATATGGTCAAATGGTGTTTTTCAGGGCAACGGTAAAAGGCTCGATCAGTGAATAAATGCTGTTAGAATGCCAGGCCAATGGCTGGAAAAAGATTGAGAAGATTAAGGGACATCCATTTCTCACACATTTTCTGAAATTAACTTTTATCTGGATTAAAAATTTTAAGGGGTGGGGGGCGCCTGGGTGGCTCAGTCCATTGAGCATCCGCTTTGGCTCGGGTCCTGATCTCACGGATCATGAGTGCGAGCCCCGTGTCGGGCTCTGTGCTGACAGCTCAGAGCCTGGAGCCTGCTTCGGATTCTGTGTCTCCCTCTCTCTCTGCCTCTCCCCCACTTACTCATGCTCTCTCTCTCTCTCTCAAAAACATTAAAAACCATTTTAAGGGGAAAAAAAGAGAAACAGTTGATGAGAGTACTAGAAGAAAATATTTCCTTCCTGTGCTGCCAAAGGCCTTTTAAATGTGACCTCAAAAGGAAGGAATCGAAAAAGCTAGAGATTGCCCATACTCTCTATTAAAATCACAAGCAGAATCCTAAAACATCATTGTACAAAATGGAACTGTTTGTTACACAAATCATCAAGGCCCTTCTCTAAGAAAGGTGCAAACGCCAGAGCTCTTTCTTTCTAGACCGACCTGCCTACTTGGCCATTACTCCCTGGACCAGTGGACACGGCACAGAACGGGACTGGGGTGGGTATTCTTGACCATCAGCAGCCAGTTTCTACTAAAAGGCTGCTAAGGAAAAGAAGCAAGCCTGCAGAGAGAAATATGCATGAAGCAAAGCAAACCCAGAGAAACAAGTAGGCATAAGACATCGCGAGGTCCCAGAAACAGGCCACATAGCTCAGCACCTGCTTTCTGGTCCGTATGCTGGGGCTTCTAAGAGATGCCCTATTAGATATCCTTCTAATAAATGCCCCTTTCCCCCACAAGCTAGTTTCAATGGGCTTCTATTCCCCTGCCCACAGGAATTGCCCGGTAAACAGCCAATGCCAGCCCTGAGGCCATCAGATCCACATCTGGAATTTTCTTCTGTGGCCGTGCTGCCCCGGGGCTTCTCACCAGGCCCCCAGGAGGACCTCCACAATCTCTCCGTGTGGAGAAATCACACCGATCACCCATTCAGAAGCTTCTCTTCCCGCTACGTGGGACTTTCCACTCAGACATCACCTTTGCGACTTGTTTTCTGAGAAGCTCGGCATTTATGAACCTCAGCCGCTCGGCATGGCTGGTCCTCATTTAGAAGACTTCCAGTAAAAGGTGCGACTTCACGTTTATAAATAATGCTTGAAATCACGGAGTGTTGCTTTTCACAAAGACACAGGAAACCGTCAGAGGGAGCTGGGGCTATTTTGGAAAACAGGGATAAGCCATCCCCTCTCTCGAGAGCCAGCCACCGAGGCACTTTCCGAGCCTGCTAGAAGGATCATCCGGAGCCCGGATCACAGACAGCCCCGGCTGCTCCGTCCGGCGCACCCTAGTCCTTATCAGGAGCTAACAGAGCAAAAGGCAGAGCAATTCTGGACATCATTAATTCTCTCCAACATCGCAAGGACACAGAGGAACACACAAGCTGGGGAAGAAACAGGCAGCCCTTGAGAGTTGAGGAGATAAGATTCTTTGGGAATCACGAGCAGGCTGGGAAAAAACTCTCCGCCAAGAGGCCTGCCAGCCTCATCCACTAAGGGATATTCTAGAATGCTACAAACAGGGGCAGCCCGCAGGGTGGGCTTAAAGTGGGGCGGCGTGTCTCCATCACCTGGCGGGCCAGTAAAGGCACTGACCCCAGGGCCCCTCTCCCAGAGTTTTGGGGCAGGAGGCTGGGCTGAGAGACTGCATCTATGACCAGCCCCTGGGAGAAGCTGCTGGTCCAGGAACCCCACAGGCCTAGAGGGAGCAGAGGAAGGGCAGAGTTCTCTCTGCAAAAGTGCTTCCTCCTGATAAAGAAGATGTGGTGTGTCTACACAATGGAATGCTACTCAGCGATCACAAAGAATGAAATCCTGCCGTTTGCAACATCAAAGATGGAACCGGAGCGTATTCTGCTAAATGCCATCAGTCAGTGAGAGAAAGACAAATATCACAGGATTTCACTCCTATGTGGAACTTAGGAAACAAAACAGATGCACATAGGGGAAGGGAAGGAAAATTAAGATAAAAAAACGGGCGCCTGGCTGGCTCAGTTGGTTAAGTGTCCGATGTCGGCTCAGGTCATGATCTCCCGGTTCGTGGATTCGAGCCCCGTGTCGGGCTCTGTGCTGACAGCTCAGAGCCTGGAGCCTGCTTCGGATTCTGTGTCTCCCCCTCTCCCTGCCCCTCCCCCACTCACACTCTGTCTCTCTCTCTCTCTCTCTCTCAAAAATGAAGATTTAAAAAAAAGATAAAAACAGAGAGGGAGGCAAACCGTAGAAGACTCTTAAGTACAGAACAAACTGAGGGTGGCTGGAGGTGGGTGGGGGGCTGGGCATTAAGGAGGACACTTGTTGGGATGAGCACAGGGTGTCCTATGTAAGTGATGAATCACTACATTCTATTCCTGAAATCATTATTATACTATATGTTAACTAACTTGGATTTAAATTTTTTTAAATGTAGAAAACAAAAATTAAAAAAAAGTGCTTCCTCCTATCTCCAGGTGTTAGGGGAAAAGCCATTAAAAATCTTTTATAAGTTTGGGGTTTTTAATGTTTATTTGAGAGAGACAGGGAGAGAGAGAGACAGAGCATAAGCAGGGCAGGGGCAGAGAGAGAGACACAGAATCGGAAGCAGGCTCCAGGCTCCAAGCTGTCAGCACAGAGCCTGATGGGGGGCTCGAACCCACGAACCTCGAGATCATGACCTGAGCAGAGGTCGGAGGCTTAACTGACTGAGCCACCCAGGCGCCCCCTACACATGTCATTTTCATAATCCAGTGGCAGAAAGCAAGTGAGGTCCTTATCTGGTGCTGGGGAAGATGGGCGGGGGGGCGAAGAGAAGGAGGAGGTCCCTCCTTGACTCCCAGCCTGGCACCCTCCTCCCTTGGCGGGAGACAGCACATGGCCCGGCCTCCCTGGGTGCTCCTCATCCCCAGATAAACGAGACCAAGGCTCTCTCAGGCTCCCAGCTGTGCACCTCAGCCCTAAAAGAAACCCCAAAGCTTAGCGGCGCCCAAAGATGCGACGGGAGACTCCAGTGGGAAAATGGGCATCTGAGAGCGCGGATGGTCAGGAATCCAGGAGGGGGGGCTACGATCTGGCGACTGGGAACTAAGAGAGACAGCGCTGGGGCTCTCAGCTCCCGTCCTCGCCTGCACCTCAGAGGAATAATTTTTATCCTACTTATAAAAGTAACACAGGTCCCCGGAGGAAACGTTGGAAAACATGGAAAAGTCAAGAGATAAAGTTTAAGTGTTCCCGGATGCGTCGCTGGCAAAGAACCACCGTGGACCAACCACCTCCCCCAGCACCTGGAGGCAAAGGTGTGCCATGGGGGCGAGGGGGCCACCCCAACCTGCAGGAATCAGGGACAGAAGGTGGTGGCAGGGAGTGGGGCCATCTGCACGGCCACCAGGGTCCATCCCTTCGGGGAAATCCAGAGCTTGAAACCAGCCTCTGACCTGCTCTTGCAAACACAGGGAATCGAGACTTCAGGACACTGGGGGTGCGTGAAGGAGTGAGAGGGCAGGAAGGGGCAGAGCTGCGGGCCTGACCGCTGGCCCCGTCCCCTCTCATGCACTCAGAGAACAATCCATCAACTGCTTCGTGGATCTCTTTCCCGCAGCTTACGTAACAGCTTTTCTGCACGGCCCTCTCCTGAGAATTCTGGGACCCAGGCAACTATTTTCAGCCAGAGCCCACGTCCTGCGTTCCCGGAGGGGCTGGCAATGCATAAGGAAAGCGGGCCACCTTGCTGCTGCTGGGGGCCCGTTACCTGAGGGCCAGGTGTCCGAGACGCAGGGGACAGGTAGCACCTCCTGCAAGGCCTTCTGGAGGACGCCCCCCCACCCGTCTGACTTCACAGTGCCCAAAGGGACCACTGGTGGCCTGCCTCGCAGCGGCCTGGGAAGAGTGTTGGTTTTCTGGGGCTTCCCCACAAAACACCACCACCGAGGGGGCTTAACCAACTGAAAGGTGTTGCGTCCCAGTTTTGAGGGGCAGGAGCTGGAGATTCGGATCTGGTGGGGGCTGGTTCCTTATGAGGGCTGTGAAGAAGAGTCCGTTCCAACGTGTCACCTGGGTCTTCACATCGTCCCCTCCCCCCTCCCCCCTCCCCTGCCCCGTGTGTGTTTGCCACTGTGCCCCAGATTCTCCTTTTCGTAAAGACCCCCACGGATTAGATCAGGCCCTCCATGTTCCAGGACGACCTTATCTTAATTTGAGTGTCTGCGGAGATCTTCTTTCCAAGGTCACGTCCGCGGCTCCTGGGGGTCAGGATTTCAACACCTTTTGCAGGGGTACAGAGATCGGTCTCTATCAGGAAGCAAGGGGCTGGGGGCCGGGGCTGGCTGGGGACCGCGGAAGCCTGGGACGGAAGTCCTGGGCAAGGAAGTCTAGATCCACAAAATACAGAAGAGACTGGGGCCTGGCAGCTGAGGGTCTGGGTCCGTGGCAGGGCCCAGAGGGGCAGCAAGGAGGCCAACCGCCAGGGACCGGGGGACAGCTGAGCCCCAACTCTGGCGCAGATCCCAGGTGGCCTCTGATCAGAGCACGTGTGCACAGTCAGGCTGGCTGGGAACACACTGCTTCCGCTCTGACTTCTCTCACCCAAGTGCCCCGGGGCACCAGGAACCCCAGGAGGTCCCCACAATGGCCACTGAAGGGTTAATTTCCGGGGGTGGGGGGTGAGAGGCAGGGCCCCCCTCCCCCGCTCCTCCCTGCTCCACTCTGGGGTCATTTCCACTCTCCCCCATTGCAGGAGATATTTCTTCTTGGGCCGAGGGTATCTTTGGGGGTGCGGACAGGCATCGAGCACAGCTAGCAGGAGGGCAGGGGGTTCATTCAAGGCGCAGGGTACGGTCTGTGCAAAGGACAAGATCCTTCCAGCGCAGGGTCTCAGTGCCCCTGCGCACCGCCCAGCACGCTGTTCCCAGGGAGCCGCATGCAGTAAACACATGTCTTGCATGACTAACTCCCCCCTCCCCCCGTGCTCCTCCCACGCCTCTCGGATGAGCACTGCCTACTCTGGAATCCGACTGGGGCTGAAATAACAAAAGCGCTGTTACCCCGCTCCCAGATCATCCTCCGATAATAAGGATCTGATCATCGGAAACCGAGCCAGCTTTACAGACGGAGGCGCGTTCCCAAGCAGCGCTGGGTGATGGGCAAGGTGAATGTTGCGACTCTTGGTTTCAGAGACTCGTAGAGACCCTCAGAGGGGTCTAGTCGAGCAGGAAAGAAAACCTGAGACTCCAAGCCACCAGGAAAAGGCCCATTTAACAATCTCCTCTCCACTTCAAGGAAGCATTTGGTCATTGCAAACATGGAGCCGTTTGCACATGTTTAGTCCACACCGCCCGCCCCCGTGAGAAGCCATCCAAGTGGATGATTAGAGCTGAGCACAGAGAAGGCATTAATGAACACTTGTTGCTTGATAATCAATTCAGGCGGCGCTCACCCACTCACTCATCAGAAAGCATCCTACAGATCCTTTGCGTTTTTGCTACGAGTTCCAGACTCTGTGGACTCCCCCCCCTTTAAGCAGCTACCTCGTTTCTACTGTCCAGACTGCCCCGGTGGACCCAAGCTTCCTGCTGCAGCCACAGTTCCCACAGCCCCAACACACACACTCAGGCTTTACACCAGCCCCAGAAAGGCAATGCTTCCTGCGCTAATGGTCAGGTGCACGGAAAACCTCCAGGAATAAGGCAGAGCATGAGATGAGCCGGAAGGTCCTTGCCGAAATAGACGCTTCGTAACTATATATATACTACTCATTTCTCTCTGGATTCTCTCTCTCTCTTTTTTTTAAGAGTTATTTTATTTTTTAGTTTAGAGAGAGAAAGAGAAGCTTAAGGAGGCTCGCACGGAACCCAATGCGGGACTTGATCCCACAACCCTGGGATCACGCCCCGAGCCAAAACCCAGAGTCAAGATGCTCAACTGATTGAGCCGCCCAAGTGCCTCACTCCCTGGGTTCTTGATTCCCTTACCTGATCCCCTTTCTTAATCTCCGATTTCTAATAGCATTTATAAAATATCCTCCCGACGTGGCATCTAACGTCACCTGTCTTCTGCGTTACTTGGTGCAAAACCAACAGGCTCTGTCTGAACACGGGTCCAAACTCCAGCACGCATAGGAAGTGGACACGCAAAATGCATACATGCAACTGAGTGTAAGAAAAATGAGGGGGAGTGGCAACCTTCTCCGCTCCACCCGGGTTATGTTTAGGCAGGAAGGTGGGTCCAATGTGGCCACACCCCATGATGCTTCAAGAGAACACCAGTCACCGGATGCTCATGGGAAACGTCCCAATTTGTCAATGTTGTCAAGTCACTGAACATTTTAAATTACTATGTACACAGAATAAGATGCTTCTGGGGACGGTCTCTGGTCTCAAGACAATGCAGCACGTAACCCCCATTACATTTCCATCTTTTCAGTTCAGTTCAGCAGGATCTGGAGGTCTCGACCCTGCCATGACCATCAGCTCTCCTACCAACACACGCGGAGACACCCTAGTGCCGCTGCCCTAGAAATTTAGTCATCGTGGTTGAGCGCTGTTTTTTTTTTTTAAAGAGTTCAAGCCAAGCAAACATCATTTCCTATGGGTACACAACTCACAGCCGTATTGTACTCTTTTTTTTTTTTTGGCCTTTAATTAATGAATATTGGTCAAGCTAATAACTAGTAGACATTCTGCCACCTGATATGGTTGGGTTGACCAGATAGGGATGGATGAACCATTCCGTGCCATCAGATGCCACCACACTCTGCTCACGGGGTCACGGGGTGCTGCGTGATGCGCGGTGAGGGGTCAGTGACTCTACGCGGGCACTTGCTTCCGAACCGAAGCTGAGGCAAGTTAGGAAGCCGCCGCCTAAAAACCTCCAGAGAAGAGCAATACGCAAGTAGACACCTTGCGACTTCCTGCCGCATCAAAGGCTCGAACGATTTCACTAGCCTCTTAAGTTCCCTGAAGCCAAGGATGGCGTTCGTTTGGTCCAGATGTCAGAGGGCAATACAGGATGGGAAAATGAAAATCCTCTAAGCCCCCAAATGTTCCGACTTAACCGCACCTAGAAGCCAAGACGAAACAAGAGCTGATAGTTTTTTTTTTTTTTAATGGCGAAAATGCTGAGATTAAGAAAGAAATTTTGAACTTTTGACTCGAAAGCTCTGAAATTAAAAGATCTGCCACTCATCCTGGTTAGAGGGATCGGAATAAAGAACTTGAAGGTATCCACGAGTCCGTTACCTTGACAACATGAAGAATATAAACGTTAGCCAGGTTGAAGGGTCTTTCCTGACAGGTTTATACTCAATCTGTAACTTGTCGGCGTAAAATTGAGTGATCTGTTTGAAAGTGGCTCTTGGAGATTCCACATTAACTACAGTACTTTATGGTTATCCCACCTTTAATCTTGAGACTAGAATACATGTTTACTTGTTTGAAGAAAACCGTCTTTTCCCCACTGTATCTCTGTAAAAGAAAATTGGATTTAAATTTACTCTTCAACCTCATGCTATTTGATCTGCTGACGAGGCCTTCATCAATCTTACTGTCTTCTTGCAAGTCAAAAATGGGTGCGAACTATTAGAAAGCGCTTAACAATATAAAGCAGACGTTTTTACTCTAAGATTCTGATTCAGTGGGTCTGTGGTGGGACCCGCCTGTATATTGGTATTTTTTTAATGTTTATTTATTTTTGAAAGAGAGAGAGACAGAGCACAAGTCAGGGAAGGGCAGAGGGAGAGGGAGGCATAGAATCCGAAGTAGGATACATGCTCTGAGCTGTCAGCACAGAGCCCGACGCGGGGCTCGAACTCACGAACCGCGAGAACGTGACCTGAGCCGAAGTCGGAGGCCGAACCGACTGAGCCACCCAGGGGCCCCTCCATTTTTTTTTTAAATTCCTTCTTAATGTTTATGGTATTTTTAAACAAACTCCCTAGGTGTTTCTAATGCGCACCGAAGTTTGGGAATCAGGCAGAAGGAACCTCCATCCAAGACATCATATGCGTCTTTGTATTGTGTTAATTTATACACCATAACGTTCTCTCTGAAATATATTATTTCTTCATATTGGCTCCTTGCACGTAGCATGATGTTTGCAAGGTTCATCCGTGTTGTAGCAGGTGTCCACAAGTATTTCATTTCTGTCTATGCCTGAATAAGACCCCCTCGTAAGGATACAGCTCATTTTGTTTATCCATTCATCGTGTGACAGAATCCATTCTGTCTATCCTAATGAAGAAAGCCATCATGAATATTCATGAATAGGTTTTCGTGTGTGCCTATGTTTTAAATTCTCTTGGGTATGGATCTAGGAGTGGAATTGCTGGGTCATCTCCCACACATTCCATTTTATTATTATGTTTGTTTATTTTTGAGAGAGAAAGTGCAAGCAGGGGAGGGGCGGGGCAAAGGGAGGGGAACATAGGATCCAAAGTGGGCTCCGCACTCTGATGGCAGTGAGACCAACGCGGGGCTCGAACTCATGAACCCTGAGATCATGACCTGATCCGAAGTGGGACACTCAACCGACTGAGCCACCCAGGCATCGCTCACACATTCCTCTCTGTTTTATTTCTGTATCTGGACAATCCGCTGCTAATCGGTGACCCCCCCCTCCCCCCAACAGCCAGTAAGGACAGTTCTTACACTCTTGACCAATAAGCCACCTTTTCCACAGTAACTCAACTTCCTAAACATCGCAAACAATAAAATCCTTTTTGGTTCCTTTGTCTTGATTTTTTATGGGTCTTCTATACACCGTGTGCATGACTCTAGCCCACTCGGCATTTGCCAAAGTTCCAAGAGATTACCGCTCTTTAAAACTGCTGAGATTTGAGGAATGTGTTGTATGCTTAAGTGTTACCTTAACACTACAAATTAAAATGGATTCTCTGCGAGAAAAACAAAACCCACAGAGAAACAGATTAATAGTAAGCGCTACGGTCTAACAGGTTTGTGCAAAGAGTCCATTAAATGAAAATAATAAAGCCAAAATAAGAAACATGTATGAACACACACACACACACACGCACGCACAGAGAGAGAGAACTCGATCAACTAAATGTGCCAAACAAAGGCATCTTTCTCATCTCACATTTGTTCGACACAGATGGACAAAAGAAAACAGACAGAGGTTTCCGAGTGTAGAAGTTTCTCCGGGCAACTGTTATTAACAGGGAATTATCAGGGCTGTTCTATCCGGAGAGTGAGAAAATTATCCAATTATTTGTAACAGAGAAGAGCTCAAACAATGCTTTTGAAAGTGCTCTACTGGAAAACTTATCCACAAACTCACATTAGCTCCTGGTGTAATAAAGTTAAGTGGAAATCTACTCGTTTAAAGAAAAATTAAAACAAGAAATCAAGAAAACTATCGGCCATTTGGCAAATGAATCCAAAAAGCTCAAAACCTGGTATGAAATCCTCCAAGCCTCACTCACAAACATAATAAAACATTTATACGTCTGGATACTTTATCAAAAGGGTAGAAACAATTCCCAGCTCCCCCGGGCTTCAGTTGGGGCTCCAAGAAGATAGTTGTGTTTCCCTTAAAAATAAATGTCATTTCGGATTTTTGTTTGCATGATTTCCGTTATCCTTACTGCAAATTAAGTCCCCACCCCCTATGCCCATCCTCCTGCATACTGAGGCAACGAAGCAAAAAAAAAAAAAAAAAAAAAAAAAGAAAAAGAAAAGGATTAAAAGATAGGATCCAGGCATAGCCTGCCCTATGAATGGCCAAGTAACTGTTTAAAATTTTTTTTCATGCAAAAAAATTATGTTTTATTTATTTTTGGGGGGGGGAGGGGCAGAGAGAGAGGAAGACACAGAATCTGAAGCAGGCTCCGGGCTCTGAGCTGTCAGCACAGAGTCCGACACAGGGCTTGAACTCACGAGCCATGAGATCATGACCTGAGCCGGAGCGGGACGCTTAGCTGAGCCACCCAGGCGCCCCTGAATGGCCAGGTAACTTTGATCAAGGGCCATAGTTTGCCAACCCCTGTGTGAGATGATCTGGAAGGATCTCCCTAGGATGCCTGTGGAGTAAAAGTCACTGGCCACTGAAGCTCTATGAACATTTGACTCCTCACAATCTGACACAAGAGTGGGATGTAAACCACAGCACTCGGTGCTATAGGAGTCCCTGTGTTGGGACAGAGACGTTGGGCTCTTCCTCACATTTCCATCAACTGCCTCCTCCTATTTTGATTGTTACCTCACCCATGCTCCACTCACCATCCACCTGGGGCCTTGGATGAAGGGTCAATCTGTGGGGCTGGAATCAGTCTTTCTGGGGGATCAGATGATACAACCCAAAGGTGTGATGGAAATATCTCTCCAGGGGAGGAGGTTGGCCAATGGAAAGCAGGAGATGAGAGGGAGGTGAGCGGATAAAACACCTCTGCTCTCCTATGGACAACTCAAAGGTATGGCTCCTCCCTGAAACACTTCCAGAGAAGTAAACACACCTGGTAGATGTGATCTCAACAGACCTGTTGGATCTCTGTGCATTTCACTGTTGACAACAGCCAGCGTCACATGTCATCTTCCTTTGCCTCTTCTCTCTCTCAATGCTCTGGGCTTATACATCCTAAATAAAGTGTTAATACTTAATCCTTGCCTCAGGCTCTGCTTTCTAGAGAAACAGAGCTAAGACATCCCCTTCAAATGATCTTCTTTCTTTAGCAGTGAACACCAGAAATAAATGAAGCTATCAGATTTCAAGTGTACAAAAATTGGGGCGCCCGGGCGGCTCAGTCGCTGAAGCGTCTGACTTCGACTCAGGTCATGATCTCACAGTTCACGAGTTTCAAGCCCCACGTCGGGCTCTGTGCTGACAGCTCAGAGCCTGGAGTCTGCTTCCAATTCTGTCTGTCTGTCTCTCTCTCTTTCTCTCTCAAAAATAATTTAAAACATTAAAAAATATTTGAAAGTGAACAAAGATTAATGCATAAGAGGTAAAATCCTGACTCATAAATTAAAACAAATCTCTGCCTTCACTGCGGGCTTGAAATACCCCTTCAACGCCCAAATGGTAAAATATACCCTAAACAATATCTAAAAAGTCAGCATCTCTCCAAAAAGAGGGCCTGAGTGCCAATGACCGTATCACTGCTAAGTGATCAAATGCGCCTCTCCGGTCTTCCTGTTTATACGGAACAAAACAGCACCGCACTACATCCCCTGAAATGCCCCTGTTATACAAACAAGAGGCCCCCCCTTAACTCTAGCTTAGGTCCCTGAAAAGGATAGGCTATTGGTGATAGATCAATATCCAGAAACTGAACACAACCCCACTTTTTGGGCAAGAGTCCGCTTTTGGTGGGAACGAAGCACTTTCCGACACAGCGTAGCACAAGCCACATCCTGATGCCAGCAGAACCCCTGGGGCTCCTGCGGCGCGAGCTCAGGGCCACCCTGCGTGATGGAACACCCTGGAGATATGATAGAACCATGGGGAGATCGGGACTTGTCTCTTAAAGCACACTGTGACGGCCTGGCTGAGTTTATAGGAAAACTTACCCACTGGGACTTCCTGTTAGCCATCTGGCTCAGCACTATTTATTAGATAAACTCTGCTTCCCCCAATGATTTATAGTATCACCTGTAGGGGGCGCCTGGGGGCTCAGTCAGTTAAGCGTGTGACTTTGGCTCAGGTCATGATCTCATGGTTCGTGGGTTCCAGCCCCGCGTCGGGCTCTGTGCTGACAGCTCAGACCCTGGAGCCTGCTTGGGATTCTGTGTCTCCTCCTCTCAAAAATAAATTAACATTAAAAAAACATAAAATAAAATAAAGTATCACCTCTACCGAAACCATCCATTTATTTGTCAGTCTCTGAATGTCCTTCTTAACCGTATTTTCTCCTGTGCCCTCCATGATACTGCCTTATTTCTCCTGGGTGTTTCCTACCTCTGACAACGATTTCAAAGTCTCCCTCGCCCCTCCTTCCCAGGTTTCTCTGCAGGACTCTGTCCTACAGGTTCGCCCTGGGTGATCTCCTGCATTTCACGGCTTCATTTCTCTGCTCGTGAGGAAATGAAAATTCTGGGCTGCCCTCTGCGGTTGCATAGCTTGGTCACTGCACAATGATGCCAGGCCAAAGGGGCAAGAAGAACTGAAATCCATTCTGCTCTCCGCTCGCCACGCCAGGCCCCCACATGGCCCTCCACATCCTCATCTCTGGCCCAGGTGCCCCCCCATGTCACAGACGCATCCGTCCAAACGTAGCCTGGCCATCTCTCCAAGGAACCCTACTTGTAACACGGACTTGTCTTCTCTCCTCCAAACCCATTCCTCCCTCGCGTCCCGGGACTCCATCACACAAAGCAGAAAACTCAGAGGAACCTTGAGCATTCTCCTTTCCCTGACCTGCTACATCCTGTCGGACGGATTCTACCTCCTCCTCCCGGCCACAGCGGTAGACGTGAGGCTGACCTCATTCCTTCTATTCTCATTTACTTTGCGCGGGCCCACGCTTACCGTCCCTGGATCCTTCCCTCTGCCCCCCAAGCAGTCTTGCCACGCTGCTCTGATCACGTCAGGCCTCTGCTTTGATTCCTTCCGTACCTTTCTGTTGCCCACGGGGCCAAGTCCCGGCTCCTCCAAGTGCCTCGTGGGATCATCGGTGGGTCAGACTTCCCCTTGCTGTCTGGCCCTAGCGGCGCGGTGAGCCCCTCTCCCAAGACTGGCTTGACACCCGATAAAAGTGGTGACCCTCTGCCCCTGAGCCCCCAGAGGTCAACACGAAGACTCACAAGGCTCGTTGGCATCTGGTTTCTAGGATGGCAGCGTTCCAACGTGGGGACGGCATCCCGTCCGAATCTGCACCCCCACAGCCCAGCCCGGCTGCCGGCGCTGTGACAGTGCCTGTCCCTAAGATCCTAAATGGATTTCGAAATAAGCAGATTAGCCAGAAAGAGGTAATACAAATGTAAAGTGGGCTTTAAACGAGTTACACTTATACGGGGTGTAAAAACAGGGACAGAACACCCACTGTGCCCAAGCAGCCTCTGCGAAGCCATGAGGATTAAGGGATGCCAGAGGTATGTGGAAGGGAGGGAGACGGACAGGAAAGGTGTGTGGCAGCTGGAGCAGGGTGCACGGCCCTGGCTGGGGTCACATGGCAGGAGAGACCCCAGAGCTGGGGCAGAAAGGAGGACTGGCCAGGACGAGACACGAAGTCAAATGGCCCCGGGGAGTCAGGAGGTCAGGAGGAGAGCGAGAGGCTGTTCCCATAGCAACCTCCCCACCGAAGGGCGATCAGATCCAAAAATGTCATCGGCAGCCCAGCAGCCAGTCTCAGAAAGCTAGGGGGGCTCCCCGCTCCCTTCGGTTCAAGAACAAAATCTTTGCTATGATGTTCAGGGTCTGAACTATCCCTGCAAACACGACTATCTCTTTGCCGTCAGAAAGACATTTCCAGGGGCGCCTGGGGGGCTCCGTCGGTTGGGCGTCTGACTTCGGCTCAGGTCATGATCTCACGGTTTGTGAGACTGAGCCCCGCGTCAGGCTCTGTGCTGACAGCTCGGAGCCTGGAGTCTGCTTCCGATTCTGTGTCTCCCTCTCTCTCTGCCCCTCCCCCGTTCACACTCTGTCTCTTTCTGTCTCTCGAAAATGAATAAACATTAAAAAATAAAAAATAAAAGAAAGGCATTTCCCATCCCCAGCCCTTTCCTCGGCCAGGATTACTGCGAGCCTATCAGAGAAGGTGGGCGAGGGGATAAAGGGCCGTTCCTACAGGACATAACAGAGGACTCAGAGCAGGGGTGGGTAGCTCGAGGGCCCACTCCGCCTTATGATACAGCCCGTGAACCCCGGAACTAAGATCGTCTTAGGTGCTTGAGAAAGAATCACGTTCGTGACACGGAAACGCTCTTTGACATTCACATTTCAGTGTCTATAAATAAAGTTTTATCGGAACAAGGCTACTCTCCTGTGTTTCGGTATCGTCGATGGCAGTTTTCATGTGACAAGGAGAGCGCTGAGAAGCAGTGACAAAGACCACAGGAGCCTCACGAACAAAAACGTGTAGCCACCTGGCCCTTTACGGAAGAGAGTTTGCCAGCCCTTGGCGTAGAGCCTCTTGGGGTCACGATATCCCCGGACCCACAGGAAAGCCCTGACCCCCAGGCACGGGCTAAAGTCTGAGCCTCAGAAAAAAAGCTGCCAGATACCGTCAGTTAATTAAAATGGGACTTTAATATCCGCTTAACAGAGAGGGCAGAGCTGCGTTAGCAGCGGCCCACACCCGTAATGGAGTATTACACGGCCCTGCAGCAAGACCGGTTCCATAAACGTGTGCACGTAACAGAAGGACGCCCACAAGACGCTGTCTGAGCAGTTTCTAGAACACGCATTGTTCTTCCGATTTATTAAAAAAAAAAAAAAAAGCACGTGATACGAATGTCCCCAACGAGACGCACAATAAACAGCTTCAGGGAAGGGAATCACAGAGTTCTACTTTTTCTTGTTTTCATACCCATTGAGTTTCTTAACCAAGAACATACTACTCTCCAATTAAAAAATCAAATCTATGCAGATTTTACAAAGCCTCAGTTTACCAACCACCCACACTCGGCCCCTTTGCGACAGAGTGGCTAATCCGGGACGAGAATCGATCCAAGACCCCGAGGATCTCGGGATCACACGGGAAGTTCCTCTGAAATGTCAAAGTCCGACCACAGTGCAAGGCTATTCCTGTGCTTGTTTGGAGGAAGCTTAAGATTAGAATCACCAGAAATAGTTCTACTTCCCTTTTCCTAGAAACCCCAGTGAAGGCTCCAACAGGAACACGCCCCTTGGCTGCCAGGGGACGTGGACACACCAGCGACCCCTAGTGGCAGCTGCTGTCTCTGCAGCTCCCTTGAACAGCGGCTGGCTCCCGGGTTACCAGGACCCCTCCAAGGGCAGGCTCATAATCACCGGTCATATTAAGGGTCCCACTGGGTCGGAAGAGGTGACCGTTAGGTCAGGGGGGCGCAGACAAGGGAGGTGAAGGACCGAGGCTGGGCCAACATGTGGATACGGATTGTATCTCACATCCTGCCTTGGCACACACTGTGATTCGCCCCACATGGAACGTTCTGTGTTCCCATCCTCTGGGGAGGCGTGGAGGTCAGGAGGCAGAGCTCTTTGGCTCCATTTTCTCTGCCCGGCCCCAGTCAAGACCACCTTGTTCTAGAACCGACTGCTCCTCCTTCTATAAGCCTTCCCCCTCGCCTTCTTGCAGCCCCACTCTGCAGCCTGCGGGCTGGGGGTCCTGGAGTCACCGTAAGGCCCGGAAAGTCCACCATAACTGGGTGCAGGGAAGTGTGGTCCTAACTCAGCTCAGAAGTGCACAGGGGACCTGCGTCATCGACTAGAAAAAATAATTCACAAGTAGCCCCAGTGTTTCTCAGTGAGCGCTCCAAGAAATGCAAGCCAGTGGGGTACTTTCAGGGAAGATGTGGCAGGGAAATTAGGGAAACCCCACACCTGCAACCCGTTTGGAAGCTTCTGTGTGATTAGCACGTTCTAGGCGCCAAGATGATCCTACAGTAGCTAAACCTGGCTCACTTGACTTAAACCAGCTGTTGACTCGATAACCTTTCGAGATCCCGGTTTGGGAATCAGCCCCAGGACAGGAGACTGGGTAGAGACGTCCGGGGTGGGGGTGGGGCTGTGAGTTTCCAGTGATGAACCCCACCCCACCGGGCCAGACCCCCACCACCCAGCACCGTGGGGAAAAAGAAACCCCCACAGCCCCGGAGGTAGGTTTCCGAAGAAACAGCCTGAGCGCCGGGAGATGCCAGAGGCAGACAGAAGCCCCAGGGGAGGCCGGTGCAGGACGCCCCCCAGAGCGGGACTCACCATTGGTGGTCGTGTTGACATAGTAACGCCGACCCTGCGGGGACAAGTAGCTCTGCCAGCCAGGCGGAAGGACGACAATCTGGCTTTCCTCTCCCGGCGGTGGGGGGACCATTCCAGGCTTCTGTGAAGAGGAGAGAAAAGGTCACACATGGTGGGCACCGGGGGGGGGGGGGGGCGTCGGGGACACGGACCTGCACCTGCACTTGCTCCGGGGGTCTGTCACTCTGCACACCCCCGCCGCAGAATCCGAAGCCTGAACCTCCCAGGACCCCCCGGCACGGCAGCAGACGGGGCCTGAGGCCGGCTGTGCGAACCTTCCAGAAGTAATTAACGCACGTCTCAGCACAGCGCGACAGAAAAGCTTCCCGGACAAGGCTGAGAGCGGATGAAGAGCGAGGTGGGGCTTTTCTGGTCCAGCGTCCAAATCTCTCGGGGAGATCTGGAGAGAACCGGGCTCACGGGCCAAACCACGGCTCCCTTCTGGTCACGTGCACTTGCGTGGGGTTTAATTCTTTTGACCATGAAGAGCAGTCCTCTTCTTCAATATAAAAATCTGAGAGGGGGACGCCTGGGGGGCTCAGTCGGTTGAGTGTCTGACTTCGGCTCAGGTCAAGATCTCACGGTTAGTGGGTTCAAGCCCCGCGTCGGGCTCTGTGCTGACAGCTCAGAGCCTGGACCTGCTTTGGATTCTGTGTCTCCCTCTCTCTCTCTGCCCCTCCCCCGCTCACACTCTTCCTCAAAAATAAACATTAAAAAAATAATAAAAATGAAAATCAGAGGAAAAAATAGATCCAGAACAGAGAGAAAGCAGGTGTAGACACAGGTTATAACAGGTGATTTCTGGGGGCGGGATTAGGGGCAATTTTTCTTCTCTCTGCCTCACTTCTCACTTGCATCTAAATTTCCTCCAAACGACAAAAATAAGCGGTTCGCTAAAGAACATTTAA
Organism: Cryptoprocta ferox; assembly: GCA_028646485.1. Lineage (NCBI taxonomy): Eukaryota > Metazoa > Chordata > Mammalia > Carnivora > Eupleridae > Cryptoprocta > Cryptoprocta ferox. Next base: position 3,856,650 of record CM053565.1, read on the forward strand.
AAATAAGGAAAGAGGGTCCAAATTAGCCCACACGGTAGCTGTGCCTTCTGAAAACAGTAAATGGATTTGACAACACGGGGAGAAGGGGCCGTGAATTTCTCAGCAAAGCAGGACTCCTCTTCAGAGAGAACACGGCATCTGCTCCGAGACGTCCTCGGCGTCTCTCAGCCACGTCCGCAGAGGCAGTTTGGGTCACTAATGAGGACTGCTTGGGAAAAAACCCGGTGACAGATTGAAAGCAAGCAAGTCCAGGGGCGCCTGGGTGGCTCAGTCTGTTAGCGTCCGACTTCAGCTCAGGTCTTGATCTCACGGTTCGTGGGTTCGAGCCCCGCGTCGGGCTCTGTGCTGACAGCTCAGAGCCTGGAGCTGCTTCGGATTCTCTGTCTCCCTCTCTCTCTGCCCCTCCCCTGCTCACACTCTGTCTCTGTCTCTCAAATATAAATAAAGCGTAAAAAACAAAAAAAGCAAGCAGTACAGACACGTGTCCCCTTGGGCTCCATGCTCCTGTGTTCAGGCTGCAAGAGTGTGTACGTGTGCCCTGCACGCCCTTAGCAGGGATCAGGGTGATCCCAGACGCTCCCGGGGCCCTGAGCAAACACGGCCTCCCCGTGGCCAGCTTCTGCCTCCACCGCTCTGGACCCGTAGCGCGTCTTCCATCCAGGACGGAAGGCTGTCTTCCGACCACCAGGTGCCGGACAGCGGCCGGAAGCCCTTCTCACCAGCCAGGCACGCCCAGCATCCCAACACACACCTGAGCATGTTCACCTGGGCCCAGACACCTGCTGTGGCTCCTCCCACGCAGCAAACAGTCTTATGATGAGTCACATGTGCAGACACACGCGCGTGCACGTGTGTGTGTGTGTAAAATATCCCGCATACGGGAGATGTGCCTCTTGGCTGAGTGGCGCTGGGAGGAATATAGAAATCAGGAGGCGACGAGGCTTTGCTTAAGAGAGGAATATTCTAGAACCAGAGGGTAAGACAGCAGGCTGTTTCTGTCGAGTCAGGTACCTTAGAGCATCCAAGATGGGAAGGCCTTATTTGGTGCTTCTCCCAGCAGCCCCGGGGAGGAAATGGGCAATTGTTAAAGGGTATTAAGCAAGGGTCAGGGACGGACGCGGCCAGAAATAGGGTACAGAGCAGAGAGGGACCTAGAAGCAAAGAGGAAACGGCGTTCCGGCCTGGGGCTCAATCCTGACTCAGCCCCTGAGCACCCACATGACTTGGGGAAGCGACAGTCAACTGCTTTTATCTGCACACCCACAAAACCAAGAAGGAAGATAGGAGCCTTGTTGTGGAAAGTGCCATGGAGATGAACAACAACACACTCAGCACCAAGGAGGGTGCCCAGTACTGCCCGGTAACTGAGGGTTCCTGGCGGGAGGGGCAGTGAGACCCGGCTTCACGCGGCCTCTGCCCCCCCGGGACGCGACGTTCAGGGACCCACGGCCCAGCCTAGCCCCACCACGTCTGGAACGATGTCACCATCAACGATCACCTCCCCAGCCCTCTGTTTCCAGGACGGTGCAATTCTAAAGGCACACACACACCCGCTCGGGAGGCTGACGCGTTAAGAGGCTGACAAATACAGAGGCTGGGGGTGCAAGGAGACCGATCGCTCCTCAGAGGGGCTGGCTGAGGGAGCGGAGCACGCTCTGACCCTCCGTGGCCCCCCTGTGACAGAGTACACAATGACACCTGTCCCCTCTTGGCTGCACGGTGCTTTTCCTGTTCAGAATGACTCTAGGGGCACCTGGGGGGCTCAATCGGTTAAGGATCCGACTTTGGCTCAGGTCATGATCTCGCGGTCCGTGAGTTCGAGTCCCGCGTCGGGTTCGCTGCTGTCAGTGCAGAGCCCGCTTTGGATCCTCTGTCCCCCTCCCTCTGCCCCTCCCCATCCCTCAAAAATAAATAACCATTAAAAAAAATGAATGAATGACTCTAGGGGGTTTCTCGAACTCTGTGGGATCAGACTAAGCCTTGGCTTCCGTTTGAGGACATGATGACCACGGAGGTACCGTGACCGTCCTGAGCTCTTGCCCGTCGAGGAAACGCAGGTTCCTCCCCATCTGGAGCCTACGGAAGGTGGCTGTTGGGACGGCACCTCTGATTCTGAGCCAGGAAGGGCCAAACTCAGCCAATTTCCAAAACTGGCCAATGTAGCAAAGGCCATCTCCCATCCCCTTCCAGCACGGGGCCGGTCTCGCCTGTGCTCTGCGCCCCCCAACACCCCCCTGCACCCCCCCCCCCGCACCATGGCAGCCACAGTCACGCTCTCCCAGAAAGGAGCGCCTCCTGTTGGTGACCTGAAGCACATCAAAAGTCAAAAGACGCGGACACAACTGGGCTCGTGCCCAGGAGAACTGAAAATGGCACTCGATGCTTACGGCCGATCCGCATTCACAGCAGCAGCATCTACGGCAGCCAGAAGGCAGAGGCCGCTCAAGGGTCCATCACGGACGAGCGGGTCAAGGAAATGGGGCGCATCCGTCCAAAGAAACACCTGCCATCAAAAGGAACGAGGTGCTGGCACACGCTATGGCGCCGGTGACCCCTCAACCATGCCACGTGCCGCAAGCTAGGGACACAAAAGGCCACGTACTGTACGCTTCCATTTATATGAAATGCCCAGAAGAGGGGCATCCCCAGAAGCAGGTGGCAGATTAACGGTTGCCAGGGGCTCAGGAGGGAGGGGAGGATGGGTACAGGGTGGTTTTTTTTTTGGGGGGGGGTGATGCTAATGTCCTGGGAGCAGCCAGTGGTGACGGCTGCACAATGCTACAGGTGTGTAACTATCAGCCATGATACGTTTTGTGTTAGGTGTATTTCACAGCTAAAAAAAAAAATCATTTCCAAGCTGCCGAGGAGGCAGAAGTCGGACGCCCCACGTGCAGGCCCTCGTTGAGGAGGCCCGAACCGCCCCCACTGCCTCATCGCTCCCGGCCATGGAGGGACGGGCCTCCTGGGAGAGCCGCCCTGTAGCCATCAGGACGGATGTAGCGCAAGGAACCCAATAATTATGGTCTCTGTCGAGTAGCTTCTTCTAATTAGTTTCCTTCAAGTTAAATCCTTTCCTTCCTTTTGCTGGTCCCGTGGTTTCCGCCCTTCCCTCCTGGCAGCTCCTTCCCATGGGAATAGGAAGGAGCAGAGGAAGTGACACAGGCCCAGAGATTGGAGCCCCACCTACAAAGAACAAGATCATATAGTGAGAGTAAAGGGGCGGGGCGGGGGGGGGGGAGGTGAAAGCAGTTTCCTCCAACTCAGAAATTCTCAACCTGATGCACAGCATGGCTTTGTGGGAATTATATAATGCTGCCTCTTCCTCCGGATGGGCCATCCCTCTGAGTGCAAGGCTGGATTTCGGCCTCCCTTTCATCCCTTTGTTCAATCAACAACCTGCTCAACTGTATATGGAAACCCATCCTGGGAGAATCTGAAGGAAACTACAGATCTTCTGCCCCTCCAAATGCGTATACCCCCTCACTCCATTTCTTATAGAGTATCTAGAGGCTGCTAGATGACTTCAGAGCCCTCATCTAGTCAGTACTCAAGAAACGCAGGAGCTCAGATCCCATTTCCGTCCATCGATAATGACTTTCATCGTGCACCGAATGTTTCTAGTGCTCCAAGGACTGCGCCAGATGTTTTACACCCTTCTTTCTAGTTTTTACAATTTAAACCTGCCACTGGGTACAAATTGTTTCCCATTTTTTAAAATGTTGTATTTATTTTTGAGAGAGAGCGAGAGAGAGACAGCGTGAGCAGGGGAGGGTCAGAGAGAGAGGGAGACACAGAATCTGAAGACAGGCTCCAGGCTGAGCTGTCAGCACAGAGCCTGATGCGGGGCTCAAACCCACAAACCGCGAGATCATGACCTGAGCCGAAGTCAGACGCTCAACCGACTGAGCCACCCAGGCCCCCCAAATTGTTTCCCGTTTTAAAACGAGGAATCGGAGACTCAGAGAAATTTAAAAACTCATCCAACGCTGCACAGCTGATCAAATGGTTAAACCAAACTTTAAAATACTAGCTTTGTCCTAGAGACATCTGTCCAGCTACCTACAGCCAGGCTGCCCCTCAGTCCATCTCTCTCCCCAGCTGACCACGGGCGGCGGTGTCTCCCCCCGGACCTCCTGACCTCCCAGCTCCCACCAGGGACGCAACTCCTGCCCATCTCACAGTCTCACAGTCTCCAAATGAGCATATGCCTTCCCAGGAGACGCGCAGAAATACCACCACCCGCACCCACGCAGTCACGTTCCCGGCTGTCGGCTAACTTCCTCGTCTCCTTATTTAAAACAGCGCAACCAAGGAAACCGTCCTCTTAACGATGGCTACTGGCCCTCCCTGGGGAAGAAAAAAGAGCAGGCGAGCAAAGGAAAGTTAACCCAGAAAACAAATCCCGCCACCCGACCCCGCTACAGCGGTGTTTCTCAAAGCGAGGTCCTTGGGACACCCAGTCTGTCACCTGGGATGCGCGTTAAGGTGCAGATTCCAGGGCCCTGATGCAAAGGCCAAGGCAACCTGGGGCCCGGGAAGCTGCCTTCCAGCATGCATCCGAGGGGAGCCTGAGGCTTGACTGAGCTCAGAACAGGCTGGTCGGAGGCTTTAGAGAAAGCGCTTGATAGAAAACATCACTTCTGACATCAAGACTGGGAACGTAAAATTTTAATAAGCACAATTTATTTAAAAAAAGACAGTGCTTCGCTGCATGGCTACTTATTTAAAGAAACGGCTGCTGCCCCCTAGCCCAGACCCTTCTTCCAACGCGACTCCTTTAAGAAAGATTTGATCTGGTCTCTGAAGCAGCCTCCAGGCAGTTCCGGCCCCCACAATCAGCCCCCCAAAGCCTCCGCCCCTTGTCAAGTTCAGCCCGGGACTCAGTCCCCCTCAGGAGGCTTCTGGGAGCACCTGACTCTTACCTTCTGCAGATGTGAGCCAAGCGTCAATTTGCTCTAGCAGCCAGATCAGACGGTTTTAAGGTCCCCCTGTTCTGCGTCTTCTCACACCCCAAGCCCAGAAGCAAAAGGAGCTCCAGAGAAAGGCATATCCACGGGGCCCCACACCCCCACTCCCCCCACACCCCGATCTATATATAACATCTCTGAAGTTGTCAGCCTAACGAGCCACTTTCTGGCAGACCCGTTGCCATGGCAATGACTGCTAATGAGCCGGGTGCCGTGATTGGCAGCGCTTGAAGGCTCCCCCACAAAGAACTCTCCAGCAAGTTCTCTCTCCCCAAACACATGCCCAGCCAGGACACCCGGAAGCTGCCAGGCCACGGCCAGGTGTGCCTGGGAGGCATCGGTCCCCAGGAACCGCTCTTTTACTAGTGCACCCTGAGCCGTCCAGGACCCGATGGCCAGGTCAACGGGGAGTCAGCCAATCAGCGGCAGTGACAGGGGCTGCAGCCAAGAGACGAAGCCCCAGCCGGGCCGGGGACTGGAGAGTCCTGTCTGCTGCACACCTTTCTGCTGGACACCTAGTGAGGATGGAGAGACTCCTACACAAAGCTGGGAACAACCCCGGGAGGAAAGGTTCTCTCCCCCCTGGCCACGGATTAAGACACAAAGCACGAAGCAGGGCCCCCGCTCCCAAAGGGATGCTGCCATGCTCTGCACCTGTAACAGGGCACCTTGTCAATCTTATAGGTAAAAGTACCGCTCTCTCCAGCTCTGGTGGCCTTTCTATGCAGTCTGAGAGCGACTCACAGAAAGAGCTGGGGAGGAAGTCAAGGGCCCCTAGCAACGGATCAGTGCATTCTGGAAGACGAAATCCTCACAAGTAGTTTTATTTCTAAGCTGGTGGGAAGATGATGGACCCTGAAAGATTTGGAGACCTGGCCAGGTGTCTTCACATCCTTCTAAGGGGGAGAGATTTGGAGACCTGGCCAGAGGAAGGAGGAGGAGGAGGAGGAGGAGGAGGAAGAGGAGACCATCTGACAGAAAGAAACAGACTGCAGGACTCAGGAAGACATGGCCACGTCCATCTTGTCCCTAGGTTTAGTCTCGGCACCGTCCCCAGAACCATGGATGGAGCGATGGAGGGATGGAGAGATGGATGAATCAATGGAAACTTGGAATCATCGTTGAAACCGGTTCCAAACAGATCCGAGGGGGCCGTTTCGCCAACCAGGGAGACAGACTGGGAGTCCAAGCAATGTGTGTGCCCCACGTGCAACAAATCACGGGTCCCGCGAATGGGCTGTTCAACCCTGAGTCCAGGGAGGTGGGGGAAGACAAGATAGTGCAGTTCCTTTCACTGCAGAAAATAAATGGACGGACAGTCTCCAGAAACTTCCAGAGAGGCACAGACGTCTAACCGTGACCTCATATGGTATCCAGACAGAAGGTTCCAGGAAACCGTTTAGCAACCTCGACAGAAGGCAGGAAGATAGAGCATCCATGACACAAGAGGGGAAAAAAATCATTAAGGAGAGGACAAAGTAATGCAAAGCAAGTCGGTTGGAAAAAGGAAACAAAGGCTATAAAAAGGGGACAGGAAATTAACAAAATGGTAGGGAAATTTACGAGGCAGCGACAGAGGAACATCCACCCGGGTTGCAACAGAATATGGAATTAATCTTGCAAAAAGGAAAAAAAAAGAATCGGTTACATACAAAGCCAATGTTAAGAATGTTTCCTGGAATGCAAAGGAAATGGGGAAAAATGAAAACAGAGGGGCAGAAAAATAAGCCAAGATATAGACTTGAACAGAGCTAGGTGCTCTCGGAGAAAAGAGACTATAAACCACGGTTAATAGGAAGGAAAGGGGGAAAAAAAAAACCTCCCTCAGCTAAAGGAAGACATAGATGTCCATCGTGGAAGGTTCTGCGCTGCTGAAGGTAAAGGGGATTTCACAAGCCTGATGGCAGACGTGCGGCGGACACGTATTTACACAGCAAAGGTAAGGAGAAAGTCTGACAACGCTTAAGTGGGCGAAGGGTGTCCCCCAAAAAGGAGCATAAACAAAGCCAGTCTCGGGTTCTCTGTAACGGCATTTCAAAAGATACCTCCTTTTAGGGGCGCCTGGGTAGCTCGGGCCGTTGAGCATCCAACTTCGGCTTAGGTCATGATCTCACGGTTTGTGGGTTCGAGCCCTGTGTCGGGCTCAGTGCTGAGAGCTCGGAGCCTGGAGCCTGCTTCAGATTCTGTGTCTCCCTCTCTCTCTCTGCTCCTCCGCTGCTCAAGCTCTGTCTCTCTCTCAAAAATAAATAAGCATTAAAAAGTTTTAAAGAGACTTGCTTAGGGGCGCCTGCGTGGCTCAGTTGGTTGGGTGTCTGACTGCGGCTTGGGTCATGATTCTTACAGTTCGCGGATTAGAGCCCCAAGTCAGGGTCTGTGCTGACAGCTCAGAGCCTGGAGTCTGCTTCCGATTCTGTGTCTCCCTCTCTCTCTGCCCCCCCACCCCGCCCCCAGCTCATGCTCTGTGTCTCTCTCTCAAAAATAAGTAAACATTAAAAAAGACAAAGATACCTCCTTTTGAGGAGGACGCACAGATGCCCTAACCACTGCCTGTAGGACGTAGAGTCCCTTTTTCGGTCCCAGGTGCTGTGAGTCTGACCTCTAGCCACGTTTCGTTGGCCCCATGGGCAATGGGCTTCCATAGAGAGTTCTGAGCTCTGGGATCCACTGTCGTGGACAGAGTGGCATCAAAGCCCTTTGCCAGCTGAGGGAAAGCTCAGCAGGGAGCCAGGGCTCCCCAAGTCCTGCTGTGCAACACCTCAAAGCATTCCAGAGGCCGAAGCCACGCCCGGCTCACAAGGACGGGTGTGTGGTAACTTCCTGGCCTGAGTCTGAACATTTCTGCCTCCCAGGAGCCACTCTGCGTAGACCCCTGCGTACAAAAGGGGCTCCAGCATGTGAGGCTCGCCTCCCGCTTTTCCCAACAAGAAGTCAGACTGCCCGGCGGGATACGCCTTTCTTTCTTCTACTCCTCCGTGTACGGATCTCTCGGGGAACGGGACCCACTCGTTAGAGGTTCTGCCGGACCTCGTCATGCGTGTACTCAAACTGCTCTTATTAGAAATCACCTTTGGGGGCGCCTGGGGGGCTCCGTCAGTTGGGCGTCCGACTTCGGCTCAGATTGCGATCTCGCGGTTTGTGAGTTCAAGCCCCGCGAAGGGCTCTGTGCTGTGACATCACAGAGCCCACCCCGGATCCCCTGTCCCCTTCTCTCTCTGCCCCTTCCTCTCTCTCTGCCCCTTCCTCTCTCTCTCTCTCTCTCTCAAATAAATAAACATTAAAAAAGAAAAGAAATCACCTGTAACATAGGTTCTTTGAGCCCCTTAAAGGAACTTTTCAAATCGGGCTTGCGTCATTTAGATGCAAAGGTCCCCGGGCCCCTTCCTCTGGCCTCACTGCTCAGGGTGAATGGCTGGATGGCGTCAGGTTTGCAGCAACAATCCACATCGCAGTGGCTGAAATCTCTCACTCTCTCCTGCCAGACCTCCTCCCCCATGAAGCCTTCCTGGATACTATCTCCCAGTGCCCGGAGGGTGACTCACTGGGGCTCCCCAGCTCCAGCCCCCCTGGAGCTCCTGTGGCACTCCCCCTTGCCTGCACCAGCTGCCTTCTTCCAACCCCCCGCCCCACGCATCCCTGCCCTCCATCCGCGAAGCTGCTAGAGGAAGTCTTACGCTTGCTGCCGTCGGCACCCAAGACGCCAGTGCCACAGGAGCGTTCTCCCAGCACCCACCAGGCTACCAGACACATGCCCACAGCCCGATCTGCTCTCAGCGAGGGTCCTGGCCACCCCGGATATCCATCCACAAGCCCCTCGCGGCTCCCTGAGGGCCAGTCGACTCCCTCCCTGGGTCTGCATTTCGGGATGGCGCGGGGAGAGGACACGGAACAATACACTCTATTTTCTGACGCTAAAAAGGAACGGAGTGATCTGGTTGAGCAGGAATTTTGATGAACACAATTACAATGTAGTCTGAGCAAGAGTCCAGGAAGTCAGCCCTCGCGGGAAAGCCGGCGAGGCTGGAAAACACGGGGGCCCCGGCGGAGCAAGTCTGCGAACGCTCCCGCCAAGTCCAAGGCTGTCAGGCGGCCCTCCTGTGTCAGAGGCCGTGGCACGGCCCTCAAGGGTCTGGGGTCAAGCAGCAGACGGCAGGAAGGAATCCGTCCTGCAGGAAGGGACGTCTATTCAGCCCTTATGCACACTCCTGCCTGAGCCCTCCCTCGACTGGGGCCGGAGAAAGACGTTTCCATGACTGTGGCACCTGCCATCCAGATACAAGACCCTCCGGAGGGGCCAAGGTACAGGGTTCCGGAGTAGATGATGCAAGGAATGAGGGACTCTGGATGTCAGCAAGCACCTCCTTTCTGGGACGGCCCATGCTTTCTTGCTGGTGGCATCTGTCCAGTGACACCGTACGGCATGACAGGGATCCGAGAGACGCCCACTCTTTAGCATTCCTCAGGACAATCTCTGCACCGACCAAACAACGCCTGGGGGGCTCAGCCGGTTAAGCATCCGACTTCAGCTCAGGTCACGATCTCACCATTTGGGAGTTCGAGCCCCGTGTTGGGCTCTGTGCTGACAGCTCAGAGCCTGGAGCCTGCTTTGGATTCTGTGTCTCCCTCTCTCTCTGCCCCTCCTCTGCTCACGCTCTGTCTCTGTCTCTCTAAAAGTAAAAAAAAAGGGGGGGGGGGACAGTTCCAGGGATAAGACCGGAAGCTGTACCTTGGAGCCTGGAGGGGCTTGGGAAACCCCAGAGAAAGCCCGTAACTTCTGCCCCACTTCTAAGATCTGTCTGGCCCTGATGTTTCAAAGCTGATAACAGGCGGGCGAGACCGCGTGCTCCCCGTGGCCTGTTTCAGCCTCTGGCCTCGGAGCAGGAAAACCTGAAGGAGTCTGCTCCCCAGCTCGTAATCAACAGAGACATTTTATTCCAACTCTCAACTTCGAGGGACGCGGGTTCCCTTCCTCCTACCCCTTCTCTGGCAGGTAAAAATAGTGTGGGCCGTTCTCATGTCCTGCCTCCAACCTCTGGACTTACAGAAGCCTCGGCTTCTAGAAAGCACACGGGCCTGGGCTAAGGAGACCATGTTCCCAGACAGCGAGTCGTAATGTACCCAGTTCCCTTTGCCTCTCTGGGCCCCCGTTTCCTCATCTGTGAAAACCAGCCCTTCAACACCGGGGTCCTATGACCTGAGGAAACATGTTTCGTCATGGGGCCCAAAACCACTGCAAGGGAAATTTCAAGACCTCCCAACAAGATGAAATGTTACCTCCCCCCCCCGCCCCCCGCCACCGCCCGGCATGTTTCTCCCAAACATTTTTCGGTCCAGAGAAGGAAAGTTTGCTCAGCCAAACCCCACTTGGAACCTGGGGGGAAAAGATATGCTATCTGAGATGCCAGTAAAGTGATTTTACAAAAACCGGAAATCACGAACATGTATGCCAAGGGGGCGCCTGGGGGGCCCAGGCAGTTGAGCGTCGGATTCGGCTCGGGTCATAATCTCGCGGTTCGTGGGTTCGAGCCCCGCCTTGGGCTCTGTGCTGACAACGCAGAGCCCGCCTAGGATTCTCTCTCTGCTCCTCCCTGATTCGCGCCTTCTCTCTCTCTCTCTCGAAAAATAAACTTTAAAAAAAGAAAGAAAAGAAAGAAAATGTGTGCCCACACCAGGATACTGAGTTGTGTTAACCTCAAACCCGTACGGGAAGGCTGAACACATTCTTCTCTTCCCCCTTTGTTCCAAGTCACTGTCCGGGCCTCTTTAGGGCTGCAACGTCCCTTATCTGTCACAAGAAGTGGGTGGGCTGGGGCTTAGCACTCCCCTTGGTCCTGAAGGATCTCAAAATGCACCCTGGGTTTTCTATACTGGTTAATATCAGTAACACAGATATCCATTATCCTGCCCTAGGAGATATTTCTGCAGGACATTTTGAGGACCATTCACCAGCGGTGCGGCTCCTGGTCGGTCAAGGACGCCTGGTCAAATCCCCCTTGGCAGAGGAGAAAGCCACACCAACGAGAGGATTTTGCCAACACTTGATATTGGGGGAGGGGAGAAACAGAAGCGCTGCAGAAGCCCCCTCCCCAGCCTTCCTTCAGTAGTAAGGAACAAAAGCCTTTTCTTTCTGGCACGTTCTCAAGTCCTCCCGCCCCCGAAAGAAAAAACCCCACACCCAGATTTACCAGGCGTTCTGTTCCCTTCAGAATGGACTTCAGAAGTTCAGAAGAGAGGAAAGGAGCTGAAAGCCGCTAGCCCAGGGAGTCACGCTCGGTACTTCACGCAAAGCAGGCTTCCCCGCCAGAAAGGGGATCCCAGGGCAGGGGACCCCCTCTGTCGCCCCCCAGATGCTCAGGGACACATAGCGGCTTTCGCGGGGAGGCGGCACCACTATAATGGCAGGCTAGGGGCGCCTGGGTGGCCCAGTCAGATGAGCATCTGACTTCAGCTCAGGTCATGATCTCACAGTTCGTGGGTTTGAGCCCCGCGTCGGGCTCTGTGCTGACAGCTCCGAGCCTGGAGCCTGCTTCAGAGTCTGTGTCTCCCTCTCTCTCTCTCTCTGCCCCTCCCCCCATCTCTCTCTCTCTCTATTAAAAATAAACATTAAAAAAAAAAAAGGAACGGCAGGCTAGAGCTCCTTAGGGCACAGGTGGGGGGGGGGGTCCGACGGCCCACCTGCGGCTGCGATCCGGCTGGTCCAGCTTGGCGGCCGCCGGGTGCAGGTTCCCGGGCACCAAAAATGCAGGGGCAGCACGCCTTCTCGCCAAGGAGACTCATCTCAGTTACCTTGCAGCACGGGGCTCCAAGGGACGCCACTCAAAGACCTGTGACTGCGGGCTGGCTCCCGGCGAGTCCTAACTGGCTCTGAGCTGCAGGCAGTGCGCGCAGGGTAAGGCTCCCAGAGGCTGGGGCAGTTTCCGCCAGTCGGCAAGGGGCGCGCTTCCAACCGACCCAGCAGGGCCGACGTTTCTGAAAGGCTGCTACCAGTGCCTGCCAGACGGTGACAGCGGAGGACATCCCTGTCGAAAGCTGGGACACCCCCCAGCCTCCCCCTGCTCTGTGGCACCCCGCAGAGAACGTGCGAGGTGCCCGGCCGAGGCCGCTGTGTCTCGCTGTGAGATCTTGAGCAATCAATTCATCGCCACCGGGACGCCTCGATTTCCTCATCTCGAAAATACAGAAGTTGGACCAGATGGTCTGCAAGGGTTTCTCCGGTTTCCCTTCCCTTCCTTTCTCTCTCTGTATATCCTAATACTCAAATGATTCTGGATGTCGGTCTTAATCTATCTGCTTTAAGGAAGTGCAGCTTTTGCAAGAGGGGGAAAAAAAGTCACATTCAAGTACAGACCCGAGTTCTGGGGCATCAGAGCGGCCCTAGCACGCCGCCTGGGCCCCAAACAGCCGGGATTCTGCCTCACGACCTTGGAGCACGGTGAATTCTGGTGAGTTCTTCCCTCCTGAGGGGCCTGTGCTGGCCCCTTCCCAGTCATTCCAGAATCACACATGGTTGAGCAGTGGAATTCACCCCGTACCCAGCTCAGGCTTCTTCTGAGCCTGCTAAGCGGAGAGCCATTCCCCATGCACGCCGGGACTCGAACACGCAGTCCCCCTCAGCTCAGGCACCGCACGCCTCAGTCCCTGCCCGAGAGGCTCACCTGCGCGCTCCCCGGAGGCCCCTTGGGGCAAGCGAACCTCCCAGACACAGCCGACGGCCAGGGCCAGACCCTCCGGAATCCCCGATGCTCCCCAACATTCCATCCAAAGGTGACTGATGGGTCTGCGTTCTTTACAACCGTCATCCCCAAAGCAGGGCCCCTGCAGGAGCAGCACAAGTCCTCCAGGAGCCGGAGAGAAATGCAGAGTCCCAGCCTCCGCCCCAGCACCAGGCTCTGTCCCTGGGCAATGCGGAGGCAATTTAACCTTTTTTTTTTTAAATGTTTATTTATTATTGAGACAGAGAGAAACCGAGCATGAGCAGGAGAGGGGCAGAGAGAGAAGGAGACACAGAATCCAAAACAGGCTCCAGGCTCTGAGCTGTCAGCACAGAGCCTGATGCGGGGCTCGAACCCACGAACTGTGAGATCATGACCTGAGCCAAAGTCGGATGCTTAACCGACCGAGCCACCCAGGCGCCCAGCCGTGAACTTTCCAGGTGCCCCTGGATGACCAGCCCCATCTTCTTCCTGGAACAGGTTCAGACCTCCACCAGAAGCCACACCAACATTCGAGGTGCTGTCTGACCCCGTCAGCGGGAGAGAATATCCCGGAAGAAGGCTCTGTGCAGACACAGGCTATCCTTCCCCTACAAACTGGACGCAACCCCCTCGGATGTCCTGAGCCTCCAGAGAGTGGTCACTGGAGCCTTGGCCGATGGGAGGTCCGTCTTTCCAAGACAGGTGGGTCTCTAGGTTCCAGAGGCAGGAAGGTGGGTGAAATAAGGCTAGTGCACTCCTGCATCTCAGGAGAGCATCCATCCGTGACCCTCAGCTCGGCCACCACTCTGCCACCGCCGCCCAACGGGACCAAAAGCGCCCAGCCCCAGCACGGACACCGGGGTCCCTGCGCAGATCCTCAACGACCTTGGCGGGAGCTTTCCCCTTACAGCGTCCCACCTAGAATGTGGCCACAGGTACCTGGTGGGCGGGCAGGCAGGTAGAAAGCCAAGCTTCAGATTTGGGAGAAGCGAGGGAGGCAAGATGTGGACTCCAGCCCCCACAATCCACGCCACCACGTGGTCACACGCTCGACCACACCGCCCCCCCCGCCCACCGGGTAACCAGGGAGCAACTCCCTCTCCTTCTGCCAATGGCCCTTTGGACACCTTCCTCCTCCTCCCTTCCCCATCTTGGGAGCATCACGGCAGCGCCTTCTCCTCCCCCTGCTCCTGCCTTGGGCCCCTAACAGGTCCCCCTCCCTCTCCCCCCCTCCGAGCACACAGGACCCCCAGGCCTTCTAAGCTCTACCACTGTAGCCCCCACTCCGAGGTTCTCAACGCCGCTTTTTAAAAATATCAAAGTGATTTCAGAAACACTCAGAAAAGACAGAGCACACACCCGCGGGCGAACCAAATTGATCCTTACCATCGGAGAAGAGTGCAGCTTCCCGGAGGGGCTGCTGCTCAGAGGAGAGTCCCGGGTCCCCTGTGAGGTCCCCAGACGCAGGGCCGGGCCCCTGCCCGATTCCTCCCCATGGCACCCTCTGCCGGAACTAAGACTGATGCAAGTGGCCTCGCCGGGGTCACGGCACAGGGCGCCCCGGAGGGCGTGCCTTTGACTGTGTGCGCTGGTCTTTATTCACAAAGAGCACATGCATCAAGCCGGTGCCTCCAAATCCTCTCCAGGTCCCGCGAGGAAATCAAGGGCGCGTTCTGGACTTTCCAGTTGCAAAGTTTCTGGAGGCTTCCCCCCTCCACTCTCTTTTTTCCCCTTTCTCAGCTAAAAAAAGAAAAGTTGGCCGAGGTCACGACAGACAATGGCCAAGCTTGTGTCACTGACCAGATGCCTCCCACCCCCCTCGGCCCGGAGACAAGAGCTCCTTTGTCCACTGTATTTTGGGCAGGACTCCCTGGGCCTGCCCAAGCCCTGCTGGGGAATGTTCCGCCAACTTCTTCCCAACCCTAAGTCACGGCTCTGGCCTCGGCCCCAAACCCCAGCTGTGTGAGTGAACCCAAGGCCAGATAAAAAACCAACATAAAAAGAATGGAGAACGCTGCTCCCCTGAAGAAGCATTGTGTCAGAGCTGTCCAGGGCTGAGAAGCCGGTGTCCCCAAGACAAGGGTCCCTGCCTTCGCTCTGTCCTCACCCGTCTCCAAACCTGGACGCATAGCAGGTGACAAACAGGGACAATGCCATGCAGCTCAGAGGAAAGGGGCTCTCGGATCACAGAACCATTAGCTACAAGGGAAGGAAGGATCGGACCTGGAGCACAAAATGGCGCCCACCAACTAAATGAGTTCGGGCAAGAGACTTGGATCCTGGGTGAACCTATCAAATCACTCCATTCAGACAGCTTTGGGGAGCAGTTGAAGGTTTAGCCCTTAAAATCCACGCATTCCTTTTTTTTTTCTTGTTGTTGTCAAAGTTTATTGATTTGAGAGCGAGAGCATGCACGCTCGAGCAGGGGAGGAGCAGAGACAGAGAGGATCCCAAGCTGGCTCCACTCTGTCAGCGCAGAGCCTGATGTGGGGCTCGAACCCACGAACCGAGATCATGACCTGAGCCGACACCAAGAGTCAGAGGCTTCACCGACTGAGCCACCCAGGTGCCCCTGAAATCCACACATTCCTATGTTTGCTTTAAATGAAAACCTTTGTGATGTTAGGAAATGAGTCTTTATATCGAAGTAAATTTCCAGAGGGACCATGAGGGCTCGAGGTCTGGAAGGATTCCTATAAAAGAGCATCCTCTCAAACACACGGTGTATTTATGAAGAGGTTTCAATGCCCACTCCTTGGGGAGGTGGAAATCAGACTGCTCGCCTAAGGACAGTTAGTGGAACCCTTGTGGGTTCACTTCCTATTACTACCTATTAGTTGTGATGCCCAGGGCGGAACCTCGAAGCTTCAGATTTCTTCAAGTGTCAAGGGGAACTGATGGCAGAGTCTTTCTCAGAAGGTTCTTGGGAGGATTAACTGGGCAAATCCACGTAAACACCGAGCACAGAGCGAACGGAACCAAGATACCCGATAAAAGCCAGCGGCTGTTTTTGTTACTATGGGCAGTGGCTGAAAAAGCAGGGGCTGAGGTTTCCCCGGACCCACAAAACGTTTACAGTGAATGAAAACAAAGACCAAACAACCCAATAAAAAAAAATGGGCAAAGGGCATTTCCCTAAAGAAGATAGACAAACGGCACAAGGGCACGTGAGAAGGTGCCGTATCACCAATCCCTAGGGAACTGCCAATAAAAACCACAAGGAGCAATCACCTCACAGCCATCAGGATGGCTACTACAAACCAGCAAATAAAAACCGAAAGGTCCAAAAAGAACAGGCGTGTGGAAAAACCCCTGCTGGAGGGAATGTAAAATGACGCAGATGCTCTGGAACAGAGTTAGGCAACACCTTGAAGAGTTAAAACACAGGGGGCACCTGGGTGGCTCAGTCGGTTAAACGTCCGGCTTCGGCTCAGGTCATGATCTCACAGTTTGTGGGTTCGAGCCCCGCATTGGGCTCTGTGCTGACAGCTCGGAGCCTGGAGCCTGTTATGAGTTCTGTGTCTCCCTCTCTCTCTGCCCCTCTGTCGCTCATGCTCTGTCTCTCAAAAATAAATTAACATTAAAAATTAAACAGAATAGTTAAACACAGAATTACTGTGCGATCCGGCAATTCCACATCCAGGTATTCACCCCAGAAAATGGAAACGCAGGGACTCCGACGTGTGTGCGCCCCACTGTACCGCAACACTATAGCCCCAAACATGGAAGCAACGTGAGTGTCCATTCACAGATGAATGGAGAAACCAGACGAGGTGTGTAGAGACAATGCATGTTAATTCGATCTCAGAAAGAAAGGACATTCTGACACAGGCCAGGGTATGGATGGATGGCCGGCAGCAGGCTAAGTGAGATAAGGTAGTCAAGAAAAGACAAACGCTGTAGGATCCTACTTCTATGGCTATCCATTTCCGTTCTCTGGGGTGAATACCTGCGAGTTAGTGCTTAATGGGGACAGAGTTTCTGTTAGCAAGGTGACAAAGCTCTGGGGACGATGGCAGAGATGACAGCACAACAGTGTGAATGGGCTTGATACCACAGAACTGTCCATTTCAAAATGGTTAAACTTGGGGCACCAGGGTGGCTCCATGGGTTGAGCATCCAACTTCCGCTCAGGTCATGATCTTGCAATTCATGGATTTGAGCCCCACGTCAGGCTCTGTGCTGACAGCTCAGAGCCTGGAGCTGCTTCAGATTCTGCGTCTCCCTCTCTCTCTGTCCCTCCCCCACTCACACTCCATCTCTCTCTCTCAAAAAAAAATAAACATTTAAAAAAAATTTTAATGGTTAATATGTATATTTTACCACACACACACATCTACGAACCACAGAGATAATTTACATCAAGGGACCCTGGCCAGTGTGACATCCGCCATATCACAGGAGACATGGGGGGGGGGCACAGAACCTCCAGGGAAGGTGAAATGCGCACCCAGAAAGCTGCCCCAGCCTGTTTGATCTTGGGGAAACTGAGGCATCTAAATGTCAACCACTGGCTTCTCTGTTTCGGGTGTGCACACTCAGAGGCCCCCCGAGGGCCAATAACAACGTGCATCTCCCTGGACACATCTACCCCTTCCTTTCTGTGTCTGTGTTCCACCTTTCTGGACTTTTCCCTCCCACCCCCAGAGACAGAGCTCCTCTCTTCCTTCTCAAAGAGCCCGGGGTGGTTGTTTTGGGGGCTCAAGGTCTCCTCTCGGCTTGTCAGGCTCCTATCCGCTGCGGGGATGATTATGAGCTCTCTTGAGAGCTCCCTCTGGGCCAGACGCCGTCCTAAGTGCTTCGAGTGCCTTGTGTCCTGTAACCCATCCAACAAATCAAGAGGAAGTTTCTAGTACTGTCCCCGCTTAATAGAGGAGACAACAGAGGCTCTTGGGATGGGCCAGGAAGGGTGGGTAGGAGACGCGAGCTAAGGGGCTGATACTCCATGCCTCGTGGCCACAGGAGCGAAGGCCCAGAGAGAAAGCAGTGTGGACGGGCGTGAGGATCCACAGCGGCGGAAGGCGAAAGAAGGAGTTACGGATGGAGTTCAGTCGTGGGAGGCCATCAGGGCACCAAGACCAAGGATTCAGACTCCTACAAACCATGTTGAGCAAGGGAAACACCACCAATGTTGTGCTTTGGAGAAACTGTCCCAACACCAGGGTGTAAAAAGATCAAATGTCAGGGAGTGACTAGAGCAGAGAAGGGGTTATGGGATCCCTCCCCTCCTTTCTGCCTCCCTTAAATGGGAGGCTTAAATCAACATGTGTAGTGTCCTCCAGGAGCTAGGTTTCTGGCCTCTCGCCTCTGTGGTGTGGGAAGCAGGGCCTGTGGTGACCACGTCCTGACCTTGGAGGTCAGCCCCCTGCCGGTGCACGGGGCACCGACAGAAGCCTGCTGCCTCTGCTCCTGATAAGGGGCTCCCACCCACGAGAAGGTAAAATCATTAGCCAAGACCTTCACCTTCGGTCCTTTGAGTTTTGTAGAATTCAAATACCCATGGGTGCTCTCGCAGCCCGTAACTTTTTGGTGTTACAGCAGCAAAGAGGGGACAGTTTTAAGGTTGTTCAGCCATGACACCTCTCGGACACCGCATCACACACATGGGTAGATACAATCACAGGTAATAACGCACCCCGACAGGCAAGAAACTGCCATCGCCGTTCCTGGGATGGCCTCCAGCCAATGGCGAGAGACGATAAACCAGGAGGCTAATCTGCTCTGACCCGAGCTAAGCAGAAACAAACCAGAAACTCTGCAGGATTCGTCGAAACCGACACCTCGGGGAGTTTGAGACTCATGAATACATTCTCATGGGTTTACTGTTTGGGGTCATCCTAGCGTCTCCAACCAGAAGTCCCTCGAGTTTTCCTTTATTGATGGTCATCTATCATTTGAGTCAGCTGTAAAAAGCACACAACATTCTCCCCCTTCTGGTGTCCGCAAATAGGTAGGTTTCTCCGTGAGGGGCCATGAGACGCCGGGAAACCCAGGACCCCCAAACAAAAAGACCGACAGTCGCTTCCACCGAGCTCCATTTTCCCGAGTTTCACAGAGTCAGACGCAGCCAACCTTCTTGTTATTATTCTCCGCTTCAGGCGAGTTGAAAACCGTCAACCAAAACAGGCCACGTGCGTGCGCTGTGGGCCCCTGCGCGTTGTAGCATGAATCGTGTTGTCTTAAAACGATAATGGATATGAAAGACTGGCTATGGCGATCGCTCACTTTTTCTAAACGCTTCATAGCCATGATGGGGAAAATTCTCTGCCAGACTGTGCAGTCTCTGGGGTGCAGGGTCTTGAAGATACTCCCCCACCCCAAGAGGCACAGGATCAATCAGGCAATCTTTGCCCCAGTGCTGTTGTGGAGGATGAGATCAAGTATGACACAAAAGGACTTGGCTTGTGCAACTTGGAAGATAAGGCACAGACATACACGAGCGAAAAACAGAAATCAGTTATACAAGGGGGTCTATCATAAGCGCCAGACAAGAAGTCGGCAGACAAGAAGAGCTTTCAGAATCCAGAGGAGGGCGCGACCATTTTTGGCTGGGACAGTCAGAGAAGGCTTCTCAGAAGACACAGAAGTGGCCTGACAGCAGGGGTGAAAGGGAAGGGCTGGGCCAGAACAGAGGGATGTTAAGTGAGAAGCAGAATAAGCCTTGGGAACTGGGCAGACATGGGGGATGTGGGAGGAAGTAGAAGTCGGTTCTGAAGGGGACGAGAGAACCCGGAAGCAGTATCCAGGGAGATCCCTTCGGCCGTGGTGGAAGCCAGTTTGGAGATACGGGTAGAGTTTACTGCCTACACACTCAAGTTCCAAGCGCTTGATCAGGACGCAAGTGGGTTGAGTCTGGCCCTTGACGCGTGGAGCTGGAGTCTCTCCCCAGAGATGGGGATACAGTCTTACAGGTGGACTCAAGAGTTTGTAGACAAAGAATGGATCGCTGAGCCCTGAGGTGCGCTCATTTACGCAGCAGAATTACTAGATCGTACCTGGGGCACCTGCGTGGCTCAGCAGGTTGAACATCTGACTCTTGATTCTGACTCAGGTCATGATCCCAGGGTCATGGGATGGAGCCCCACATCGGGATCCAAATTGAGCATGGAGCCTGCTTGGGCTTCTCTCTCTGTCTCTCCACCCCCCCCAAAATAAAAATAAAAATAAAAATAAAAAATAAAAAATAAAACAAAACAAAACAAAAAATAAAATCATTAAAAACAAAGAACAACTCCCCCTCCGACACTCCTTGGGCCCAATCCCTCCCTCCTGTGAGCCCCCTTGAGCTTCTCTCTCTTGACTCTCTACGCCCCCCAAAATAAAAATAAAAATAAAAATAAAAATAAAAATAAAAATAAAAAAATAAAATAAAATAAAATAAAATACAATCATTAAAAACAAAGAACAACTCCCCTTCACACCTGCCCCAACACTCCTTGGGGCCAATCCCTCCCTCCCACAAGCCCTCCATTAGCACACGCAGCACACCTCGGGCCCCTCTGGGAGACCCTCCAAGACAAGGATGGTCTTCGTCCCTTTTTCCTTCCAACGCAGCCCGGTGCCTCCCACTCAGGGGCTGGCCCCATGATGGACGGTGGATGGAAGTGAGTTCTGGGAATGAGTCACAGAAGGCAAATGAGGGCGGGATCAGAAGAAATAGGTGGCCGTGTCCACGTGAGATCCAGAAGAAAACGCTCACCGACTATGGGGAGGATGTGTCCCCCCGCCCCTCACCGGCCCACCGCCAATTCCAGAAAAAGGACCATGGGAGTGAGGTAGGCGTGGAAATCTGGTCCCGAGCACACAAGGAGCTGGTGAGCCTGAGGACACACAGGGACAGGAGGCAAGAGACAGAGACAGATGCCACTGTAGAAGAAGGTGAAGATGAAGGACAGGGCTGGAAGTAAGCGGTGGCTGGCCCAGGCCCACTGCGCCCACGGATGGTTCTTAGGAGGGGCCTGCACTCAACGTGGGTGGGTCCGAGGTCCCTCTTAAGGTTTCCACGTGTCCACTCCATAAAAGGATCCCAAGGTCAAGTGGACCTATCAGAAATGGCACCTACTCTAACGGGCTCCATCTAGACCCCAGAGACGCTTCGTTCTAGGTCTCCTAAACTCCAGCTCAACGTCCCTCTGCCCCAAATCTGCCACCGCCATGCACCAGCTATACTATTATTTACCCAGCATTTTTTTTTTTTTTTTTACCTGTCTTACGATGAGCTTGACTCTAACCTGGCCCTAAAATAACATCTATGAAACATGGGTTTGATTTGGTTGGGGCTTTCCCCCCTGTGACACACTTAAATAAACAGAACTCGAGAACTGTCATCACAACACGGTCTACAATTCCCGTCCCTACACTTGGCGGTACGCTCAGCGCACTTTGTAAAACACCGTTTCAGGCTACGTGTAAAATTACCACCGAGCAGCTGTTAATCGGTTTATAGGAAGGTTCTTTTCTGAAACCTAGCAAGCCAAGTTCGAGTTCTCCACTACCCACGTGGCCACAAAGGCAGGAGCGAGGTCCCTAGTGTGTCCCTGAGTCACCACTGGGAGGCCCAGAAGGACAGTCAAGGGAAAGGCAGAGCGGACTTCCCGTTGAGGGCCCTGTGACCGCGCTGGGGACACCTCTGTCACTTTCCTATTAAAGGGGGCAAGGAGAGGGAAAGAATGGAGAGAAAAAATAAAACTTGCATAACCTTCAAAAAAGGAAAGGGAGGGGTGCCCAGGGGGCTCAGTCGGTTAAACATCCGACTCTTGTTTTTGGCTCAGGTCATGATCTCATGGTGTGTGAGTTCGAGCCCCACATCGGGCTCTGCGCTGACAGTGCAGAGCCTGCTTGGGATTCTCTCTCTCCTTCTCTCTCTGCCCCTCCCTGGCTCCTGCTCTCTCACTCTCTCTCTCTCTCAAAATAAATAAACTTAAAAAAAAAAAGAAAAGAAAAAACTTGAGGACCATTAGGCCAGTGGAGCGAATGGAGACAGTCTTACAACCCAGAGATTGGTTGTGGGAAAAGACCATGCTTCACACCTTCCTCTCGCTCTTGCGCGCTCTCTCTCTCTCTCTCTCTAATTTGAGATGCAGGGCCTGCACCCACCTGAGTACTAAAGCTGCCGGAGAACCTTTCTTCCCTCCCCACCATCCATTCCAGCGACAGTGACTTCCAGAAAGCAGGTGAGTAGGGAGTGCAGGTGAGCAGGGGGCCTGGGAGGGGGGTAACCATTCTGAAGACGTGCACCCCCCCACCCAGGTCAGGCCGAGCAAGTTCGGAGGCAGCAGCGCTCGGGGATGGGACCAGGGTAGCCGTGCCCTCCCACGTGCGCCGCTGATTGGGACCGTCAGGGAGGCGAGCGGCAAACAGCGGCACACGGGGTGGCCTCCGACTTGAAAGCCAGACCGGGTTGCGGGATGTGTAGGTCACCGACCGTACGCGTGAGCAACGGTGAAAGGGATTCAATCTCCCCGCCGCGTGCACGCAGGGTCAAGGCCAGCGACACGCTGATCGTGATCTATCATAGTTTGTGGGTTCAAGCCCCACATCAGGCTCAGAGCCGACAGAGTGGAGCCCATTTGGGATTCTCTCTCTCTCCCTCTCTCTCTGCCCCTGCAAGGGGATCCTGCAAGGCCAGTACTGACCAAGCCTCCAGCCCTGTGTGGGGAATACTGTTCACCGACGCTGCCTCTTCTGCCCAAGCACAGGCTGACCCCGGGGTGGGTGCGGAAGCTTCGGAGCACTGGCTGGGAGCATCACCAAACAGAGTCTCTGCCTCTCCTCCACCCAAGCACCCAAGCAACACGGCACGTGTAAAACACCACAGTGGCCGATCTGTCTGCCAAGGAGCTAGAAGATATTTAAAACTCACGTTGAATGAACCAAGCCTCCTCTCCTCCCCGGATCAAGAAAGACCCACAAGCCTCCTAGTGGCCAATGTCTTCTGTCATCAAAACCCCTTCTGTATCACCTTCGGAGAGTCGTTCTTCTTCCCACTTTAGGACCCAGAGTATGCGACAGGATGTCAACTATGGAAAATGATGTCCCGCCCCCCTCCTGCCCCTCCCCCCCAATGAAGCCCCCAGGAAATGCAGGTGCAGGTTCTCTACGTATTATGGGGTTCCTCTGGATGTTTTCACTTTTTTTTAAATCACATTTAAAAAGTTAATTTATTTTTTATTTTAAAAGAACTTTTTTCTTTTTTTAAAATGTCGACTTATTTGTTTGTTTATTTAGAGAGAACACTGTGAGTGGGGGAGGGGCAGAGAGAGAAGGAGAGAGAGAACCCCAAGCAGGCTCTGCACTGTCAGCACGAAGCCTGATGCAGGGCTCGAACTCACAAACTGTGAGATCATGACCTGAGCTAAAACCAAGAGTTGGGCACTCCACCAACTGAGCAGCCCAGCCACTCCTTTTTCTTTTTTAAGTGTGTTCATAAAATTACTTAAAAAATTTTTTTTAATGTTTGTTTATTTTTGAAAGAGAGAGAGACACAGCATGAGCAGGGGAGGGGCAGAGAGAGAGCGCGAGAGACAGAGAGAGAGAGAGGGGGAGACACAGAATCCGAAGCAGGCTCCAGGTTCTGAGCTGTCAGCACAGAGACTGACATGGGGCTTGAACTCAGAAACCACGAGATCGTGACCTGAGCCAAAGTCAGATGCTTAACTGACTGAGTCACCCAGGTGCCCCTAAACTTACTTTTACCATCAGGAAAACACTGCCTTCCCCCCAAATCAGCATGTACAATTCTAAAATATACCATATGATCCCAATTATGTAGACAAATATATACAGAAAAAAAAAAGGAATGAAAAGCACGCTAAATATTTTTTCTTACTTCTGCTTTTCTACATTTTCCAAGTTTTCATAATGAGAAAATTGATTTTAATCCATTTTTTAAAAAAATCTTTACTTGACTCCATTATGAACTAACATGAATACAGGCTTATTTAAAATAGGTAAATAATATTTGCTAATAAATATCCCCCCTTGATATATCCCTTCTCCGTTACCATCCCTAAAATGTACATTATCAGATTAGGATTCCTTGTACTACCTTTCAAACGGTGAGGAGACATGGTGGGGGGGGTTATTTTTGAGAAAATGAATTAAGACAAAATGGGCAATAATGAAGGACTTTCTGAACCAATGCAAGGCCGGCATAAAAATTAGAGGTGGAAGAGACCTCAGGATCAGTTGAGCCCATGCTACCATTTTACAGATAGGGAAACTGAGCCCAGAGACAGACGGGGATTGGCTGTCAAGTCTCCCCCAGCCCGGTGCAGAGTCCCCTCCCTCCTTCCTGCTCTCTGACTGCCCTAAATCCTGATGCTGATGTTGTTGCATGGTTAGAAGACTATTCGAGTCAGACAGCAAGAGCCAAATCCCCACCTAGGTCGGCTCCCAGGCTGACCTCAGTGTGCTCTGTGCAAGCCAACCTCTAGAGAGCCCAGCTCTCTGCTCGACCATGAGCCACTTCCCATCCCTTTGTGGCCAGTGAGCCCCCCGTGAAGGGAGGGGGCCCAAGGAGGAAACATCTGTGCACACAAGGGTAGTAAAGGGGAATGACTAAAAGCACTTGATTTTCCCTTTTGGCAAATCCTCTCCTGCCTCTTTTTCCACTCATTGAAATGCAAAGCTCCATTCCAGTGACGGGGTCTGGAAGATTCCAGAAACTTCTAGAAACCGCAACCTCCCTCTCTGCAACAGGGATTCCCAAAACAAAGTGTGCATGGACGCGTCGGGGTGTGGGCGAGGGTAAAGAGCAAACACAACCCCCAGAAACAAGCCACAGGCATCCACGGCTTGTCCCCAAACCCAGCATCTAACCGTCAGCCAGGCATAGAGGAAGTCGCAGTATGCACTCCGTAGCTTCCCAGCCATGTAGCCTCAGCCAAATCACTTCGCCTCTTGGAATCTCACTTGTTTCTTTTCTGCATGTAAAAATGGAAATACCACCATCTCCTTCACCGAATTCTTGTAAGGATCGGAAGACCAAAACAGCATCTTCCCATCCCCATTAAATCACTGAGCAACCTTTGAGGAAAGTCATCAGCTGAGGTCACCAGCGCTGAGTCAGGCGCATGGCACTGACTGGGTTCCCCCCACAGCCTGCGCTGACTGACGCCTTCTCCCGTTCCTGACACAGAGCGAGCTCGTCAAAGGGACAAGAGGAACAGTGTGTGAGACGGAATTACCGTGCTCGGTGGACAAGATTAGAGTTTAGAGGACCACCAGAAAGGGGACAGTAAGACCCATGGAGCCCAAGACATGCGTGTCCACCAGGGCTGCTGGAAAAGCTGGCGATCCCAGCCAACCAGACCAAGAAACAAACATGGCCCTGAAGAAGGTCTGCAAACCAACCACACAAGCCCCCGGCAACCTTCCTGGCGTGGCCTGAGAGTACCTTCCTAGAACTCTGCTCCCATGAGCAGAGACACCCCATGAGAACACCGCCCCCATCTTCAATCTCCAAAACATGGGACGGGTTGGATGATAGTAAGGGCCAAGGGTCCCCAAAGTCAACCCTACCCACCTGTAAGATCTTACCTTTTCATGGTTCTTAGATGCCAAAGTGCGGTCGGGAACTTACACATATTGGCACCTCACCCTCACGAGAACGCTGGAAAGAGGTGTTCTTATTTATTCTCCCTCTCCTGAGTAAGCGGAGGTCTTCCTCAAGGTCTTACAGCTAACAAGACACAGAACCAGTATGAACCTGGAGTCCCGTCTCTAAGAACAGCGCAATCCCCTCTCTCTCTGGGCTCCTGTGCAAGATCCAAGAATCCTCTATCCAAGGGCAGATACTCCAGAGGGAAGTTACAATGAGGCCACGACCGGCCAAGCCCCTAAGTCTCAGCCTCACGTGGTAGAAGGTGGTGGCTGACTGCCCAAGCAGGGAGGGGAGGGGCTCCTTTGCTAACTGGAAAGAGGTGCCGGAGGAGAGAAGGAAAACATCAACATAAGCATCTCCACAGACAAGGGCCCTGACCGGGGCCAGGACGAATGACATGAAGAAACAGAGTCAGCCTGGGTTCAAAGCTCCGGCTGGGACGGGGACCTGCCTTTCTTTGCCTCACTTCTTGCCGGCCCCTGGGGGACGCAGCCCCCTGACCCCAGCCCTACCTTCCCTCTCGGATGAGCCTGTCCATTCCTACCTCCGCAGCTGTTCTCGCTGGGATGAGTGGTGCTCAGTCCCTGAGAGCAAGAACGGGGTCCTACTCCAGTGTGTCCCCAGATGCAGAATACACGTAGAATCAAAGGACCCCCCCCCCAGTCTCGGAGTAGGACTCAACAGCCCCCCAGAAAGCAGGTGTCTTACCTTCCTGAGATTACCCGGGCACCAATTCAAGGGTACGGGAAGAGAGGGAGACAAAAAGGTAGAGGCACAGCCCATATGTTTATCTATTCTACACCAAGAGGGGACCTGGATACTGAAATGCTCTCCGGGGCCCCCACGTCACAGAGGAACCGGACAGGCTGGGGGTAGGGAAGGTCGTCAATGGCTTGTCTGGGTCTCTGAAACCAGCCTCTCAAGGGCCTAGGGTCCTTCAAATCCCTGAAATTGGCCACAAACATAATTACAGATTTTTTAGCCAGAGAGAAAGCGGACAGAGGCCAGAGATGATCATCTATGAAAAGGAGTCTGAGCGATCGATGCTCGATGCAAAACGTATGCATGTGGTTGGCTCTTATTCATACTTTTTACAGAACGGGCATATTATCTTCACCCAAGGACTCCCAGCCCACAAGTGCCTGGTCACCTCTGATACACTTGAGCCCAACCTGATCTCTCTCTCTCTCTCGACATCATTTAATCCACTGGCCTTGTCTACTAGGGTCACATGCCGCTTCTCCCTTAGGAACAGAACCCGCTGAACATCTTTATCGCCAGGACAAGTCCAAGATATGAGGGCTCATTTACCAACGTGCACTGAGGGGACCCACAGATGAAAGTGGTGAGTCGCTGGTGGCTGGACAAAAAGGGATCAGGATTCACTGAGATCCTAACAACAGGGCAAGACTTCCAGCCCTCGCTCTGCCTGGAGTGGTGTGGGGTGAGCCCTTAACTCCATCTCTTCAGCTAGGGATCCCTACCTTTCCCCCTCTCTTGGTCTTAAAAGGATGGAAAATGACAGTAACAGGTGTAGGCACTCTATCCATGGCCCGAGCCTCAGATACACAGAACATTCCCCCCAAAGACAGCAGAACACAGGTTCTTCTCAAGTGCACATGGAACATGTTCCAGGATAGATCAATTGTTAGGCTCCAAAGTAAGTCTCAATAAATTCCAGAAGACTGAAATCCTATCAAGTCTCCTGCCCTACCACAACGGCATGAAACTAAAAATCCATTACAAGGAGAAAACTTGAAAAAACACATACAAAACAAACGCGGGGAGATGAAACAACATACCACTGCATGACCAATGGGTCATCAGGCAAACAGAGGAGAAAGCAAATAATGCCTGAAGACAAAGAAAAACAGAAATACAACACACACACACACACACAAACCCCATGGGATGCAGCAAAAGCAGTTCTAAGAGGGACATTCATAGCGATACAGGTCTCCCTAGATAAATGAGAAAAATATCCAACAATCTAACACCTGAAGGAACTAGAAAAAGAACAAATGAAGCCCCAAGTTAGCAGAAGGAAAGAAATAATAAAGATCAGAGCAGAAATAACAGATCTAGAGAGTATTATGCTAAGTGGAATGAGTCGGATGGAGAAAAGACAAATACCATCTCATTTCACTCATATGTGGAATCTGAAAAGCTGGAAAAAAATGAACAAAACAATATAAAAACAAACTCATAGATAACAGAAAACCCACTGATGTTTACCAGAGGGGAAGGGGGATTGGGGTGGGCAAAAAGGGCGGACGGGTCAGTGTATGGTGATGGATGTTAACTAGACTTTGTGGGGGGTTGATGATCACTCTATAGTGCACCCAGATGTCGATTTATAATGCCGTACACCTAAAACTTGTACAATATTATATACCAATTTTACCTCAATTTTTAAAAATGAACGATGGCAACTGTCCGATCATCAGTCACAGCGCTGGCGAGCAGCAGAGCCGGGTGGGGACTGCGGCACACTGGAAAATCCACCCCTCGTCATCAGCATGTTGATGCCACATGGGGCCGCCGAGGCCCCGTGTCACCAATCTACTCATTTTTTGCAAGAGAAGTCGGGTATCTGAATTTCCGATGTGAAATCTGACGATTTTTAGATGTTGGTGAACCAACTCAACGATTTTGAAATGAACCCGTGGGCAAAAACAAAAAGGAACAACCACAAAACCTCCCAAAGTCCTCCTTGAACTTGACTCTGCCCGCTGGCCACCAGTCACAGCTCCTTGTGTTAATTGCTGGGGATCTGCGTAAGCGGCCGATGGAAAAGAGGCTTCTTGGCTTTAAAGAATTAAACATCACCGTCCTGGACCAAGAGTAGGAATTAACGCTTTCACGCTACACTAATGGTCCCTTTGCGGACACCTCTTACCACCAACTGCCCCTGCTGGGTACCGCTGGGCACCAGCTTCTGGTGTTTCTAAGGGCTGCAAATGCGTGGCCAACTTCCTCTCACCCCAGAGCTATGCGCCCAGCCTGGGTCCCACCTTTCTTGGAAGGGAAGCACAGGGCAAGATTCCTGGGCCACGAGGGCCTCTGAAAGTCTGTCCTGCTCTGTTTATGGGAAGGTGGCACCCCATCAGCTGATCAGAAGGCCTGGAAGGGGCAGAGGGGTGTGAGGAAGAGAAAGCAACCGCCTACGGAGTGAGGCACACGCCACCAGCCGCGCACTGAGCAATCTGATAGAAGACCAGAGATTTGGGGAACCCAGGAGAAAGTGAGCCAGGTGCAGCAGTCTTGGGGGCGCACAGATGCGCATCCATGAGTCTGAAGCAGGATGACATAGTTGCCCCCATGAGCAGAGAGACTCCCCTTGGAGGACCAAGTACTGGGAATCCAGTACCCTTGGGACCCGGTGAGCCTTGAAGGCTGGATCCGTCCTTGTGGGAGGAGGGAGTGACCCAAACGTGCAGGGCTCTGGAGCCTGAAAACGTGTGTCCTGGGGACACTGGGGTGAAGCCACGGTGATGGGGACAGTCACTGCAAGAATCACGGTGTCCTTCTCAATCCGGCCACAGGGAGCTCTCCTCCTGACCTCAGACCCTTCCACCTCCCGGTCCCCAGACCTCATCACACTTTCCCATGCGCCCTGCACACGGCACCTCATCAGCTTCTCAAAACCCCATGCTTGCGCAGGGCTCTCCCGGAGCAGCCTGAGCAGCCTTCCCTTACTCCGCCCGCCCTTTCCCTGGAAGGGAGCCCAGCAGGCATCTCTACCCGCAGGAGAAAATTCAGGTGCATTCGGTCTCCACCCAAGGCCAGCAGTTTCCAATCTCCGATCTTCAAAAGCCTGACCCACCGTGAAAAGCACACTGTACTTCACAACCCAATATATACACACAGAACAGTTTCGTGTAGCGATCCGCATGCGATAACACAAGTATTTTCCTGTTTGATTTCTGACGCCGGTTAATGCTGATGACGCACGCTGCGTGGCTCGCGACTTCATGGTTCATAAAACATGGCTTTACCTGGTCCCGATCTTGTTTTTTTTAAGCACCCCCTCCTTTTCCTCCCTCTCCGTCAGAAATTCCTATGAAGGACCCTTTCACTTCACTTTTCTGGAGCCACCCAGGCCGACGCAAACGCTCCCAATTCTCCCAGCCCCCAGGACTGTGTACCGCTCACGGGCACTTAGAGTCCCACAAGTCTTTTCTTTTCGAGAGCAGGGACCAAAGTCTCTGGATTCATTGCACTTAAACTATTTGTCGAATGTTCGATGTCAAAGAAGAAGAGGCTCGAACGAGACTTTTTAATAATGATGGTACAATTGTGCTGTGTTTTGCTTCGCGCCACGAAACCCCATCTTCAGAGAAGTCCTCTGCTCTCTGCCCCCCACTCCCTGCCACGGGGGAAACAGAGCTGTGCGGACGCCTCTGGTTTCCGAACTGCTCGGGATGCATCACACCCCCATCAGGGCTCAAACACGGGCCCCGACGGGTTCCCGCCGGCCGTGATGGTGACATAACCACAACAGAGCTGGGGTTAGAGACTCCGCACCCCCGGCGCTCGGGTGGGGGCATGGAGAAAGGCGGATATGAAGGTCAGGTCTGTAGCTGAATCCACGTGAATCTGAGTTTCCTAGACCGCCACCTGCACGCACTTTCCAGAAGCCTAAGTGGGTTCGGGTGCCGTTATATAATCGTGTGTTTGTTACATGCCCCGCCCCCCGCAGCTTACAGCACCCTCTGCACCTCCGGTAGCTTTGCTGTGTATACCCACGGCCGCCCCGACCCCACGGCAGAACGTGCCCCCACACGGCACGTGCGAGCTCCCGTCAGAGCTCCCCGTGGACCTGGCTGTGTGACATCAGGCGGCACGCAGCACCTCTCTGGGCTTCCCCCTCATCCATCTGGAGCCGGAGGGAGCTGAGCCTGCTGAGTCCCGAAGCCCCTTCCGGGCTCTTCCTGAGTCCTCTATCAGCACCATTTGGCACCGCCGGGCCCTGGCCAGGCCTGGCCACACTCAGGAATTAAGAAAAGGCAAACCAGAGGCGGCAAAGATCCAGAACAGGGAGCCAAGGGGGAGTCGAAGGCAACAGGAAAAATGTGCTTTCCACTGAGCTCACATGGCTTGGTCTTTCCAGAGCTTTGGGTCCCCCAAGCCACCCAGACTCTACGAAGGGACGAGGAAGGCAGACAGGTGTGGAAACGGCAGAGTGACCCTGGGTCGCTCCAAAGCAGAGCCAAGCGCTGGCCCGCGGACGCTCCCCAGGGCAGGCTCCTGTCCCCCAGGCGCGGCGGGCCACCTGGCTCTCACGGGGCTCCGGTGAGCTTCAAGCACCTGCCCGGGGCTCCCCACTCACCTCAGCCCCACCGTCCCTCCTCTTGCAGAGCTGACACGCTGGTCATTTTCTGCCACCGTCTCCACACCCGCCGCTTCCTGAGGGATCAGCTAATTCACTGTGCAAAGCGGCATTTATATATAGAAAGCTGCAGCCACGCAGGTTAGCATTAAAATAGAGACTTGGCGTTGCCATGGCAACCAAACAAATGATATTCAAAACGAAAGGGAAGTATTCTGCAATCCGGCAGGCAGGTCCACAGCCTTCCAGGGCACCTGCGCCCTGTCCCCTCGGGGGTGGGTGGGACGGCCTCCGGAGAAGGACCTTCCCTGCTCAGTGAACCTCCCTCCTTTCCATTAAGTCACACGCTCCAGTTTCAGCGGTGACCCCGACTCCCCCGACCCCCCATCCTGCACAAGCTCCTTCCTAAAGCCAGCTCCTGCCTGGAGCGGACCCGAGGCCAAGGCACCAAGGGAGTATGATGATCTGGACCAGGTATATCAGCTTGCAACAGTTCTACTCCTCAAACACCGAGCGGATGCAACTTGTGGCCACGGTACCATCAGCAAGGATGTTTCTGGAAACAAAAGTGGCTTCTGCCACAGGCCAGCCCACATGGCCCTCCACAGGCTCATTGGCGGGGTGCCTCATTCATCCCCTCTGAGCCTCAGCCTACAAATAAGGGGACTGGGGGCAGAGCGATGGAGAAGCAGACCAGTGCTTTCTGCCTCAGCGATGCTAAGATGGATCTTTCCTCCTCCATCATCCCTTTTTCCTACTTTCATCTTGTTTCCCTCATCCCTGGGCCTAAGCCTGACTCTGCCACGCGTGCCCTGGATTCTGCTGGTGCTCCAATCACACGCTTCCTAGCTCCCGCTCAGCACCCCCTTCAAGGCAAAAGGTCTGGCTCCAAGAAGCCACCCAGAGGCTGGAGACCTTGGATGACTCCGAGCGCTCCTGAGATTCATTCACACATTTTCAGATCAGGCATGGTCCAGGGGTGCCCGGGTGGCTCAGTCAGTGAAGCATCCGACTTCGGCTCAGGTCATGATCTCGCGGTTCCTGAGTTCAAGCCCCACGTCGGGCTCCGTGCTGACGGCTCGGAGCCTGGAGCCTGCTTCCGATTCTGTGTCTCCCTCTCTCTCTGCCCCTTCCCTGCTCACACACTCTCTCTCCATCTCTCTCTCTAAAATAAACATAATTAAAAATTAATTAATTTAATAAAATTATGAATGAGCTAGAAAGACTAACATTAAAAAGAATGACAACCCCATTAGCAGGAAGGACACGGAGCGGCTGGAAATCCCGCACACCACTGTAGGAACACAAAATGGACCGCAGTGTGGCAGTTTCCTACGAAGTTAAAAAAATGTACCCACCACACGAGCCAGCCATCCTGCTCCCAGGTACGTGTCCAGGAGAAAGGGAAACATGTCCGCGCCAAGTCTTACATAGGAATGTGCACATGGCAGCTTTATTCATTATAACCCCAAACTGGGAGAAACCCAAAGACCATCCGCAGGCAATGATGAACCACCAGGTACATGCGTACAATGGGTCACTACTCCCAAGCCAAAGGAACCAACTACTGATGCATGCAGTGACCTGGACCATGTCCCAGGTGTCTGTTAAGAAGCCAGTCCCAAAGGTTATATACAGTACGATCGCTCCTATTTACGCGATGCGCTCAAGAAGACAAAGCTATAGGGATGGATGGCTCAGGAGGGCTTGGAGAGGCAGGGTATGAGAGCATAGGGGGAGCACGAGGGAGGTTCTTGGGGTGATGAATTATTCTATATCCTGGGTAAAAGTGTGGTTACGTGAACCTATACGTATGTAGAACTGTATCCCCTAGTCAATTTTACTTATTTATTGTTTGTTTGTTTGTTTGTTTGTTTGTTTCTGAGAGCGAGAGAGACAGAGCGTGAGCAGGGGAGGGAGAAGAGCACAGAGAGAGGAAGACCGAATCCGAAGCAGACTCGAGGCTCCAAGCTGTCAGCACAGAGCCCGACGCGGGGCTCGAACCCACAAACCGTGAGATGATGTCCTGAGCTGAAGTCGGACGCTTCACCGACTGAGCCACCTGGGCACCCCCAAAACAGTCAATTTTACTATATGACAACTGGGAAAAAAATTGCTGCTTTCACCTCTGCTGTCACAGAGGATGACACAGTCTCTTTATAGCAGTGTTCAGATCAAACACGGGGTCCCCGTGCACAAAGTGTAGGATCCTCAGAACCGTTTGTCATCAATACCGTTTTTTGTTACAAAGACCCTCTACTTGTCCTAGACCAACGGTTCTCAACCTCGGACGGGCCACATTAGGATCCCCTGGGAATTTGTTGGGAAGTATAAACCCTTGGGTCTCATCCTAGCCCTCCTGAATCAGAAACTCTGGGGATGGGGGTCCTGCCACCCGTTCTAACAAGCCCTTCTGCTGGGGGACTCTAACACACGCTCAAATTTGGGAACCACCGGCCTCCATATACTGGTTAGATCCGGCGAGGCCGGCCCAT
This sequence comes from Cryptoprocta ferox, assembly GCA_028646485.1. NCBI lineage: Eukaryota > Metazoa > Chordata > Mammalia > Carnivora > Eupleridae > Cryptoprocta > Cryptoprocta ferox. The sequence continues at coordinate 3,889,739 of CM053565.1, forward strand.
CACGGAATGGTCTGGCCCACATCCTCTCAATATCAAAACAATATGAAAACAGACAAGGTCTTTCTCCATATCCTATTTGCTTCTGGACTTTTCCTTTTTTATTTCTTTTCTGACTTCTGCTTTTGGTCTGCGCCCCAAGCACCTGCAAGGAGTGGGTAAGGGGCCCCAGCTCCATGTGTAACAGAGATCCACCCGCTGTTTCTTCCTGGGGGGAGACAGAGTGGCCGCTACCATGGCTGTGCAAATCCACTCCTCCCTTCTGACCTGGCCACGCTCCCAGGCCAGGACCAGAACCCGACCTTGCCACAGCCTCCTTCCCACTCAGTTCCTGGAGCGCTTCTCGAATCAAAGGGGACCTCGTGGCTGTCCCAACGAACCCTGGAAAAGCACCACTTCCTACTTAGCCCAGAACAACGACTTCAAAGCCGCTTCTGCTGGGTTTCTGGCTCCAAAGCCACGCAGAGACGACGGATCACAAAGGAGAAATCAGAACCAGATGAATGTCATATTCAGCAAAATAAACAGAATCCTAGCAGCAGGGCTGGGTCCAGGGGGCTGCGTGTCTGGCCCAGAGCCCGGGCTTGGTGGCCCCCAGCGTGGGCCGGGCTCCCCGGCTTCTCCTCCCCTCCCACGACTCCCACACACACAGCCAAGGGCACCCGGCCGTCCCTCCTCGCCGAGGACTCCGCTAGCAACGCTGCTTCGCCTGACATTTCAGTGTTTTATGGAGTTTTTATATTCTCTTTTATGGTTTTCGGCTCAGCTGCTTTTCTAGTTCTGTCCAAATATGCACCAGCAGCAACATGAATGCTGTGCTATTAATGACAGCGTGACAGCTCCAGGAGGTTCTGGGGCGGGGGAGGGGTTGTGGGGGGTGAGTTGGGGGAGTGGCTGTGGCACCCACTCCCTTTTATACCACTGGTTCCTCCCAGAGCCGATCCTGCCAGATTGGCATCCAAACTGCCAACCTCAATCTCCCTGCGGCGCAGAGAAACCCTCTCTTCTCACTGCTTCTAGGAAAACAATATGGCGGCCCACAGAACCAAGGTGATTCTGGAGACATCTCCTCGTTGTCACAATGGGGGTGGGAGAGGTGGGCGGTGTGCCAGTTCCCCACTGCCACTGAAACAAGTAACCACAGACGTCGTGGCTCCAAGACCACGCAAATTTTTTACCTGAGAGTTCTAGGTTTATTATCTAGAGCTCAGAGATGGGTCTCAACTGGGCTAAAACCAAGGCCTCCTTACATCTTTGTTCCTTGTGGAGGCGCAGGAAGAATCTGTTCCCTTGTCTTCGTCAGGTTCTAGAGGCGGCCTGCGCTCCCCGGCGGTTGGCCCCCTCGCTCCATCTTCAGAGCCAGCAGTGGTCTGTCCAGGCCTCTCCGTATGGTCGTGTCTCTGCTATCTCCCTCTTCCACTTATAAGGACATTGCTGATTATCTGGGGCCCACTCGGAAAATGCAGACATCTGATCTCCAACCTCAACGCCCTCTCGCTGTGTGACGTAACACACCCACAGGATGCTGGTACTCAGATGTGGACGTCTTGGATGCGTGTGCATGGGGGGAGGGGCAGTCAAGATTATGCCGACCACAGGGAGCTGCTGGCATCTAATAAGGGAGGGCAGGAATGCTGTTAAACGGCCTACCACGCAAAAGACCATTCACCCACAACAAAGAGTGATCCGGCCCCAAATGTCAATTGTGCCGAGGGGGAGAAACTCTGGGAAAGCCTACCGCGGATGGGGCCCTAGCTGGTCCCGGGGACGCTGACTCAAGTCTATTCCCACAGAGAGGTCAACCGGAGGGCTTTTGGGGATCGCAGAGAAGCTGTGACCCACAATTAAGGAGGAATGTTTTTATCCTTCTATTAAGTACTTTAATGTAGATTCTATGACTATTCCAGAATCATCCTCGAATGCTTCTCGTTTGATGTACAGAAAACAGAGAGACTTTAGAAACACATAACATGCATCTTGCTTCCAGAAGACACACACAGTGGGTACAGATCCTCTGAACCCCTTTCTGTGAAGGGGATTAAGAGGTACAAACCTCCAGTGATAGAATAAATAAGTCACGGGGATGTAAAGTACGGCACAGGGAAAACAGTCACTAATACGGTGATGACAGCATACGATGGCCTAGCTCTTGCAGGGAACGTTTTATAACCTATAAAAATATCAAAGCACTACGCTACGCACCTGAAACATAGTTACTGCGTGCTGGGCGTGATTCAATAAAAAAACTTAATAAACTTCTTTATGTGACTAACTTCAAATAGCATGGCTAATTCTGCTTTGCTGATGACTTGTTTTCTGGTCTCAGAAATTGCTGAACTGGGGTGTTGGGTGGGGGGGGATGGGCTAAATGGAGGAGGGACATTAAGGAGGAGGGGTGGGTGTCATAGGTAAGTGATGAATCAGTACATTCTACTCCTGAAATAGATAAACGCTACTGTTTTCAGGAGAATACTCCTGAAAAAAAAATAAATAAAATGAATACATAAAATAAAGTAAAATATAAAATTAAAATAAAATATAAAATTAAAATAAAATAAAAATATAATCATATAAAAATAATATAAAATATAAAATTAAAATAATAAAAGTATAATATAAAAATAAAATATAAAATATAAATAAAATATAAAATAAAATATAAAAATAAAATAAAATATAAAATAAAATAAAATGAAATAAAATAAATCGCTGAGTTGGCAAGCCAGCACCACTCATATCCCCATTCTCTTCCCTTCACCAGAAGACCTGGCCCACCACTAGCTGGTGAGAATTCCCAACGACCCTGCAGAACTTGGTCCCCACACCAAATGCCCTCTTGAGCCCCAGGCTCCTTCAGGCTCCCAGGACAGCTGCACTTTGGGGGTGAGGCCTGCAGACAGCAGAGGGCTGTCCCCCCGCCCCCGTCCCCGAGGATGGTCCCCCAGCAAGGGCACCCCACCCCGCCCCGAGGTCCTATCTGCTGGCTGGGTTTCCCAGAGGCATCAACAAGGGACAGCAGAGAGTGACTCTGGTGGTTTCACAGGGATGTCCCTGCAGGGACAGGCAAGCAGGGCCTCCTTAGGCCACTTGCCAACAGACAAAAGGAGCCCCTCCCCCCATCAAAGCAATGAGCAGAGGCATGGTGGCACCGGTGTGACTCTATGTGCACCCACCGTGTCCCTGTGCCCTACCTTCTCTGCTTGACGCAGCAAAGTGCTTAGTTAACTCCTCCACTGCAACCGTCCAGATTCTCTGCCAACGCCCCAGCTCTGCCCCAAAGCAGAGAAGCAACGGTCTCATGAAGCCCTGATGCCGTGTCTGAGACACTCAGGCCTGGACACCACCTGCGCCGAGATGACACCCGCCGAGCACACGGATTTGTGTGCCAATGCTCGCTGCTGCCCGTTTACAATGCACTGCATAACCTCTGCGAGCTGGAAGACAGAGGGCCTTGCCCACAGGGAGCTTAAATCCAGAGAGGGGAGAATGACCCTGCTCTGAGCACTGGCATGCATTATCTCACTTAATATCCATGTGGAGAACCTGAAATCGTCTCTATTTTCAGATCATCGTGACCACAGCGAGGAGATCTCACGGGACATGACGCTTAGCATGGGCCTGGTGGTCCTCATCTGTTTATAAACGTTCAATCTTCACTCCGCCCCATGAGGTTGGGTCCGTAACTATACCCATTTTACAGGGGAGGAAACTGAAGTTCAATTAGTCAGCAGCGTGCCCCAGGTGCGTGCAAGCACTCGTAGCTCGTAAATGGCAGCACCAGGCTTGGCCAAATGCCTCCTTCAGGACACCCAGCCTCGGGTGCCCACTTCAGACGGGCAGCCAGGGGCAGAGGAAGGGCTTTTACTCCTGAGGCCACAACAGTCTCTCTGTCGCTCAGACCCCAGTGAGTCACCTCCCTCCAGAGGCATCGCCAAAGAGAGCCCTGCTCTAGCGGGGGCAGGAGGGGGCCTCATCCTCACTTCCCTTTTCCATTTCTCAAACACAGCTCTTGCCAGATCCAAATTAGTCGTGTAAATGCCAACCGAAGTCCAAAGATGCTTGGATAATGGGATTTTCAAATACACTAGAGCTTCCCAGCCCTCTCACTCAACCTCCACATGCTGGGACTCCCCTTTGTGACCTATGGGGTCTGTGAGTCTGGCTTCCACGCTTGGGATTTGTGTGGCAGAGGCCGGGGCACAGGGAAAGCCTCAATGGCGTGGTCTGGCATTTCTAGGCCCGCCATGGCTGATCTGGTAGCCGGAAACCACTTGGGCTCCTACGGCGCCCTACCGGGCTCAGCACCCATCACCAGAAGGGAGAATTATGTCACTTGGAAAAGGGGTCTTTGCAAATGTAATTAAGGACTTTGAGATGAGGAGGTTATAGCCTGCATTACCCAGGTGCGCCCTAAATGCAATCCCCAAGTGTCTTTCTAGGAAGGAGGCTGAGAGAGATTTTATTACACATGGAAGAGAAGGAGTCTGGGGGCGCCTGGGGGGCTCAGTCGGTTGGGCATCCGACTTCAGCTCAGGTCATGATCTTGTGGTTCACACGAACGAGCCCTGCGTCGGGCTCTGTGCTGACAGCTCAGAGCCTGGAGCCTGCTTCCGATTCTGTGTCTCCCTCTCTCTCTGCCCCTCCCCTGCTCGTGCTCTCTCTCTCTCAAGAATGAATAAACATTAAAAAATAAAAATAAAAAAGAAAAGGCATCTGATCGGGGAAGCAGGGGTCAGAGTGGGACAGCCACGAGCCAAAGATGTCAGGCGAGCCTGGCCATAAGTCACCCCAAAGAGAATGGGGCAGTGGGGAGAAAGTCCTCTCCCCTACTCTGACCATGACCCAGAAGAGGCTGGCACGTGAAGTGCTTTCTCAGGACACGCATATAATGCAGGGCAGACAGCTCTGGGGACACACAGTGACCAAACCCAGACGTAGAAGCTTCCACTGCGGTCTGCGGACCTGGACCATGACACAGTGCGGTGACACGGGGCTCCCCAAAGTGCAGACACTCCCATGACAACGCACAGCACCTGAGCTGATCCCTTCGGGACAGAAGAGGACACGGGTGTTCTGAGAGGCTCACGTTCAAAGACTTAACATTTGCCTTACAGTCTGTGAGGAAAAGCCAGGTAACTAGGACGGAAGCCTGTGCTTCCTTTTTCCCCAAGGGTCACTGCCAGACGCCACCCAGATCAGCAGGCCCTGCTCCCTCTCCGTCCCGTTTCTGCTTCCACGGGCTGCACCCAGCTGCCCAGGCTTCTGGCCTGACCTCAGAGAGAGAAAATACCAGAGAAGAGGCCATCTCTCTGGCCCGATTCCATAATCAGAGGCTGCTGGGGAGAGAGGGCCAGAGGCTCCCTCACGGGCAGGTCATAACCTGGGAAGATGTCTGAGATTTGCCATTTCTCTAAAACAGGGACTACGTTCCAGACTCCCACTTCCCCCATCCCGACCCACCACCTCCCAACCCTCGGGTCCCGCCCAACCAGGACCCTGGGGATCCACCCAGTCGGTCAGACGGTCCCACTCAGACAGGGGCGGGTGTCCCCGGGAAGCAGGCCAGAGAACAGAATCGCCCAGGGGTCTGCGCTCAGTAGCATCCTTCTTACAGAGCTGGGCTCTGATCCGGGGCCAAGAACCAGAACAGAAAACCAGCCCAAGGCAGGGTGGGCAGGTTGTGAGAAGACACACTCAGGCAGGGTGGGCAGGTTGTGAGAAGACACACTCGGCCACGTGTTGCAGTCAACTACCAGACAGGGGCAGCCCAGCCCATTGGGGTACGCGTCGGAGACCAGGAGCTGACGTTTAAAAACGAGGCAATTTCCCATGAAAGCCTCAAGGTTTCAGTCGTGTCCTAAAAAATCGAGAACGCCATATATACTAAAGTTGCGTCTGATGGGATCGAGGGAACTGGGGCCGCCTCACCACCATTCTCGCACGAGGTGGCTTTCAACCCTGGCTGCCCGAGAGCATCACCTGGGACCTTGAAAATCACCTTGATGCCCAGACCCATTCAACAGAGCTCTGGGCGAGAGACCTGGAGACGGCCGTCGAGCAAGCTTGCGAGGCGATTCTAATGGGCAGCTAATAAAGGCTCCGACGTCCCTACCTGCCCCGCTCAGCACCGGTACCTGCCTGGCCTCACAGCCTGTCCAGCTGGTCCAGAAAAAAGGCAAGGCTGGGGCCGCATTACACGGAGCTGGCATGCACACCGCCACCAGCGGCCCCTGCTTTAGCTACAGTCTACCCCACAGCGCCTACGCCGGAGGTGATGAGCCCCATCACGTAGGCCTATGTCACCTCTGCCCATCCCAGGCGAAGCAAAGGGAGGTCCGGGAGTGTGCCGGAGAAGCACACGGCCCAGCCGGCTTCCCCTGCCCAGGGTCTAGGGGCGGCGCTGAAGACATTCCAGGTCCAGAGGGTCCTGCTGTGTGAGAGGATCTTCTGGCTGTAAAACCCTGGAGCCAGACCACACCCGTAGGAAAAACCCCAGGGTCCGTCACTGACTGTCACTTACTGAGAGAAGTCGGTTCTGTCCACAAGCCTCCCAGACTCCAAGGCACCGGAGTCGATGTGAACATCAGGGAAGAAGAGGATGAACCGCTAGCCTGCACCGTTCCCAAGATGTGACGGGGACACGCAGGGGAAAGAGACCCGAGGCCCAGCGGGCGCCTGTGGTCTGGCCCCAGGATCGGTGCGCTAGCGGCTCATCTGCGATTTGGGGCATTGCCCGCTGGCTTTGTGCATTTCTCTAAAACCGGGGAGACTAAAAAGGAAGAAAATGGTGGGTGTCAGGACGTCACCGTCCCCGGCCCGTGTCGTGATCCCGAAGAGTGGGGAGCGAGGCGGCCTGGCCTGCCCAGGGCGGACAGCACGACAGAAACCAGAACCCACGGACGAGAGGAACGGGCAGGTGAAGGCTCGCAGGAATGAGGCAAGGAAATGGGATTTTGATTGCACAGATAAAGTGTGACGGCGCCGGGGAACAGTGACAAATGACACGTGAATCATACAGATGAGAGCTTCCCAGGAAGCGACGTGTCTGAACAAGCCATGTGGCTCCGCCTGAGAAACGAGGAGAATGAGGAGTGCGATCGCCGCGCAGGGAGCTCGGCAAACTCATTCCACTCCCCCCAGCACCCCACACAGAGTTGCACAGTTTGAGGCCAAGGGGCACCCCTCCCTGCGCCGGCGGGGGGCCTGGAGCCCTCACGTTCAGGGGTGACAGCCCCGGAAGTTAGAACAGTTCCCACCCAAGCCCATTCTCCAAGAACAGGGCCACTGTGCTGTCCCCAAGTGCCCGGGCAAAGTGTCAGCGGAGATGACACCCCGACGCCTTGCTCTATAAAGCACAGTCCAGGGGGCTTGTCCAAAATGCAGCATCCGTGCCCGTCCCAGAATCTGTGCCCTCACAATCGCCCCCAGGCCCCCATGAATCGTGAGCGTGTTAATGTTTGAGAAGCACTCAGGCCACCTCACCCCTGGCATGAGGGGTCCCCCAGGCCTCCCTCGTACGGACCAAGCACATAACAGTAGAGGCATTTATTGGTGGTTTCAAGGCTGCAGCTCCTTACTCTCAGTTCCTAATTCACGGATCAACCAAGGCGGGTGCAGATTAAAGTGTCCCTGGAGCCGCAGAACCAGCTAGAGGGGCTCTGTCTGTGGGATGTATTTGCTCACCTGTTCACCTATTTTTTCGCTCACCACGCTCATCCAAACACCTAGTAGGCACGTACTGAATGCCAGGCACTGAGAATAAGCGGATGAGCGGTCCAGAAGAGTTTGCCTTCCATGAGACAGAGAGACAGACAGACAGCAGACAGGCAGTCACGGTGCACAGTGGCCGGTGTGTGCTGCGCTAAGTGCAAACACCCGAAGGTCATTGCAATGACAGGCTTTCTCTATGGCGGGCTTTTCTCTTTGCTGTTTTGGCTTCCTCCCATCTTGCTTTTTATCGGGTTGATTGCATTTTTTAAATTTTTTTTAAATGCTTATTTATTTTTGAAAGACGGAGAGACAGGGCATGAGCAGGGGAGGGGCAGGGAGAGAGGCAGACACAGAATCCGAAGCAGGCTCCAGGCTCTGAGCTGTCAGCACAGAGCCTGACGTGGGGCTCGAACTCACGGGCTGTGAGGTCATGACCGAGCAGGAGTCCGATGCTTAATGGACTGAGCCACCCAGGCGCCCCTGATTGCATTTTCTTTATTCTCCCTCCCTCCCCCTACGAGCTTGGCATTTCTGATCTATTTATATAATACTTAGGTGACTTAGGCGGTTACACTGACATTTTTAACATGTACTCTCAACTCCCAAGCATAAAGGTAATCGATAGCTCTTTTCTCCTTCTGAATAATACAAAAACCTTGGGACGCCTTCACTTTGATCTCCCCCCTTCTACCTTTCAGGTGGGGGCAGCATGAATCGCTAAGGGTCCTATTTTCCCCATAAATCTTGGAGCTGACTGGTCATTTGCTATCTCCGGTCACTGATCATTTTCCAGAAAAATTAAAAATTCCAAATTGACTCGAGAGGAAACAGAAAACCTGAATAGATCTATAACCTTCAAAAGAATCGATTCAGCAGTGTAAACTCTACCTTAAAAAGCTACAACATATCTATGGTTCTGCGATGTTTTCTCAAACCTTGAAAGAAAAGACATTTATCTTACATAATCTCTTCCAGAAATGGAGAGAAAAACACTCAGTTCCTTTTACACTACCTTGTACTGACCTTCAAAGAAAAAACAATGTAAGACTTAAAAGCCTACCTCCCAACCTCACAGGGCATAACTGTAAAAATCCTAAATAAACACTATTTAATCCTGGGAAGGGAGGGAAATTAAAACATCAAAAATCTCATTAGTTAAACTCACCATATTAAAAGATTATAAGGGAAAAAATGATAATTTAGGTGCAGAAAAAGCATCTGATCATTAAAACTCCTCACAAACTAGGACCAGAAAGGAAATTTTCTTATAAATTGTAACTATCAAAAAATTACAGGGGCACCTGGGGGGCTCAGTCGGTTGAACGTATGACTTTGGCTCAGGTCATAATCTCACAGCTCATGGGTTCAAGCCCTGCCATCGGGCTCTATGCTGACAGCTCAGAGCCTGGAGCCTGCTTCAGCTTCTGGGTCTCCCTCTCTCTCTGCCCCTCCCCTGCTTGTGCTCTATCTATCAAAAATAAATAGACGTTAAAAAAAAATTTTAATGGCTGACTAAGGCAGTTTATTTCCAAGCTTTCCTGAAATCCCATTAAAAATGACTGAGAAAAAAGAAAAGGTATAAAGCCACCAAGAGAAAAAAAAAATGAAGAGTTGACAATAAATGAGATACAGCAACAAAACTTTGGACAGTGGAAAACAAACATATAAATGGTAATGACGTAGCATAGAGGAGAAAACGGAAACCTTTATATGCCTTGGGAGGGAAGTATGAACAAGAAACAGGCCAATTTATAATGCGGAACCTCAGAAAGACACAGAAAGACTCACAGGTACAGGGTATCAATGAGATGGAAATATCACGAGGAGGTAGAGAGGGGTGGCTCAGTCAGTTAGGTGTTGGACTCCTGATTTCGGCTCAGGTCATGATCTCACAGTCCATGAGTTCAAGCCCCACGTCAGTCTCTGTGCTGACAGCTCGGAGCCTGGAGCCCTGCTTCAGATTCTGTCTCTTCCTCTCTCTCTCTGTCCCTCCCCTGCTAGCGCTCTGTCTCTCTCTCTCTCAAAAACAAATAAACTTGAGAGAGAGAGAGAGAGAGAGAGAGAGCACACCAACCAAAGAGAAAGACAATTTTTTTTATTCACTTGGATTTCTTTAATTACCTGGGGAGAATAAAAAATTTTCCCATCAAAGAAGCAGAGACCAAGAAGCAGCTGAGTTATAATTAATCTACGCAGGTGTCCTAATGCAAACACGGGAATCTGATATAACCAAACATCGTGGCATCACCATTTTGGGGGATGAGGATAGAGGTTATATATGCACATGGGGGCAAGGGGTGGGGGTACAGTGGGGTAGAAAAGCCTGGTCCAATCTAGAGATGGTTCAATAGATAATGTGTAATACTGGGAGGTAGGGGGCAGGTAAGAAATAACTGTGTAGGGGCGCCTGGTGGGCTCAGTCGGCAAGGCGTGTAGATGACTCGATCTCAGGATCGTTAATGGAAACGGGGCCCCCACCTTAGAGCACACAGTAGCAAGAAATTACCTATGGATCAAAGACCTGAATGTCAAGCACAAAACTTCAAAACTTTTAGAGGAGCGCCTGGGTGGCTCAGTCGGTTAAGCATCCAACTTCGGCTCAGGTCATGATCTCACGGTTCGTGAATTCGAGACCCGCGTCAGGCCGTGTGCTGACAGCTCAGAGCCTGAAGCCTGCGTTGGATTCTGTGTCTCCCTCTCTCTCTCTCTGTTCCTCCCACTCTTGTCTCTCTCAAAAATAAAGAAACAATTTAAAAAAATTTTTTTAATTAAAAAAAATAAAACTTTTAAAGAAGAGTTTAGGCTACTTTAGGACCTCAGTGCAAGGAAAGTTTTCTACAATAAGACCTAAAAAGCATAATTCGTGGAAGTAATAGTTTTGCCATTTCTTATAAAGTCACACATCGCTCACCATATGAGCCGGCAACTTCGTGCCTAAGTGTTCACACAAGAGAGGAAAGCAGGTCCATCAGACTCCAACACAAATGTTCACAGTGGAATTATTCATTACAGTTAAACACTGGGAACAACTCAAATGCCCATCTATTGACGACTGAAGCAAAAATTATGGTCTATCCAGCGAATGGAATTCTACTCGGCAATCCAAAGGAACGAACTCTTGATACAAAAATATGGGTAAATCTCAGCTATTACCCTGGGCAAAAGAAGCCAGATTCCAGAGTCCAGAGCACATGATTCATTTCTATGAAACCCTGGTATAGGGTAAAACTGATCTATAGGAAAGAAATCAGAGGTGACCTGAGGAGATGAGGGAGGACAGGAGAGAAACTGCCTGGAAATGGACAAGAGAGAACATTCTGGAATGATGCCCTATGCTTTGATTAGAGTGGTGGTTACATGACTGTTTACATTTGTCAAGCCACTGACCTGCACACATGAGTAAATTCTTCTTGACAGCAAATTATAGCTCAGTAAAGTTGATTTAAAACTACACAGGGGAGATACATTTGTTATAATCTCTATAATTTTCTGTGGACAAATTTTATGAAAAATTAACTGGCTCTCAGGAAACATTGGTTATTAACTACATCCCAGCGAGCGGGAGGTTTCAGGGGGAGAATAAAGACGGAGTCCAATAATGCTCATTCATATTTCCTCCCTGTCATCAGAGCAGCCCTATTAGAAACCACGGAGCCCAGGGGCGCCTGGGTGGCTCAGTCGGTTAAGCATCCGACTCTTGATTTTGGCTCAGGTCACGATCTCACAGTCCATCGGTTCGAGCCCTGCATCAGGCTCTGTGCTGACAGGTAGGAGCCTGTTTGGGATTCTCTCTCTCCCTCTCTCTCAAACCACACAAACATTAAAAAATAAAAACAAAAGAAAAAAGAAACCTCGGGGTCCAGCAAGGTCACGGAGTTCAAGTCTCTCGTCTTCAGGAAAGGAGCCCAAAGTGAGCTGTGGCCAAGACGTGGCAACCGACATTTGTTGCTGACGGTGCCCGGTGTATTCGACCCATCTCGACAGTGCTCCCCTCCACTTAGGGATTCTCTCCCCGCCACGGGGGCCCTTTTTCTGCAAGACTATTAATCCCAGTACCAGCTCTGCCACACAAACCCAAAGGGGTCTTTCACGGACACAGGTGCGTGTGACCCACGATCCCCACCAGGCTGTCGGCCGACACTCTGAGAGATCGGTGGGGTTCATCCATCACCACCAGCCAAACCTGACCACACTATAGCTTTTGCTCTGGCACCGTCCCTGCTACACCCCTTCCTCTGGGCCCTCAAACAACTAAGCCCCTTGGTGTCTGTCGGTTTTCAGGCTCCCCAGCCTCCTGCCCGTTCTGTGAGCTTCGGCATCCCTGTAGAGTAACTTCCACTTTGCTTTAATATCAGCCAGAATCAGCTTCTGGGGTTTGCCACCAAAGAGCACCCAACCGGCAGAAAGTAGACGTGGCGTGTGGCCCAGAGGTCTACATTCCAGACAACCGTCCCTGGGCGTGTCCGCCTCCTGGCCGACTTCACAGGATCCCTCGGCGTCGATCCCCGGAGCCCCCTGGGCTGTTGAGAGACGGACAGAAAGAAAGAGGACGCTCGCTGAGTGATACGCCAAGCTCTCTGACGTGCTTTCATCTCGTCCTTCTGTAGCCTGGTAAAGTAGGGAGCGCCCCAGTTTACCTATGAGGACACTGAAGAGGAAGGGAAACGTTTTCCCAAGGTTGCGGAGCTCATGAGTGACGGCAGACACCTGAGCCAAATCTGTGTGACTTTAAAGCCTCGCTCTTGTCACCTCGTCACGCGGCCGCGCCTTGACAGAGCATTCAGTCGAGCACAACTAGGTCACTGGGGCTTCAGATGAGGCGTCGGAGGTGTGACTGGATGGTTGGCTGTATGTACAGAGCACGAGGGGCGTCTGCTGCACCCAGGGGACCAGGCCGCCCACCAGGAGGGAGCAGGGACAGTGGATGGGGGGGACGGGGGTCAGGGGCACACCGCAGCCCGAGGGAGAGCAGCTGTGCCTGGGGAACGGTGTGGGAAACATCCACATCCCAGGGGAGCGGCAGTGATTTCTTTCTGCTTTGAGATGAATCGTGCTCATGTCCCCATGGCAACGGAGCATGCTCACTGCTGTCCCTACCTGCAACCGAGTGAGTCACATTTTTGGCATTGCACGAGCCCAGGGTAGAGTCATTAGCTAATCCGCCTAGAATGCGTGCACTCTGGCACGGACGGCATCTGGGAGATGAGCAGCGTCCCCATGGGTCCCCGCGAGGCTCGGGGAGCACTGATCACGTCTCTTTCGCTTTCGCACAGCATTTATGATATCCAGAGCAGTCCCTGCTCCCAAACCGTCGTGAGGCACCTGGGCTCGTGCCGGGCTCTCGACACAGGTGGCGGGGATGGTGACTGAGTCTGAGAGAAAGCCGAGGGCAGGGCATTGAACGTGACATGAGAAAAGGACGCACTCAGGTGGCCTAAGCTGCTGGAATCCATACCAACTGCTGGAAGGTCAAATATCTGGATTTCACACCAAAGCCTGTAGATATATCCGGAAGGGTGGCGTGCAGATGCAACTATCCACAGATCCTGCTGTGTGGACGGATCCTGCTGTGTGGACCAGGCATCATCCCAGGCTGGACCCAGGCTCCGTCACACAGGACTGCAGAGAGGGTGAAATGGAAGGAATGCTCGAGGACACTGTGAGGCACTCATTCCTGGGAATACATCAGGGCAAGTCGAGTAACGTAAGAGAACAAAGGTGAGGGGGCAGTAAGGGGCACAGCACGGAGGCCAGAGAGATCCAATGACAGGAGGCTCCACCAGACCACCCCGGAGAACCATTCGTGGCTTCCAAGCTCCTGGATGATTCTAGGAATTCCACAAAGGACTCCGCAGGGCACAGCTAAGGGTCCATAAATCCCAGCGGTTACGTGAAACAGTACTTTTTTTTTTTTTCCCTCTAAGCAAATGGGAAACCTGTTCCCACTTAGTTCCCACTTACTTTCTTGAGAGTTGGTCACGAGGCTCGGGTGTGCATGGGGAAAACCCAAAAGGGAAAATCCGTCCGAGAGTCCAGGGTACAGAGATTTGCCACCTGCCCAGGGTTCGGAGCAAGCTCCGCCTGGCGTCCCCAGGAGGGCTGTGTGCACAAACTACAGCAATCTCCGCTCGGCAGGCAGCCCTCTCCCCGCAGACGGGAGCACCGACCAGGAGCCGGGCCGGGATGCGTTCAGAGGGGCACCATCATCATCCAGCCGCCGCGGTGTAGGCTGGAATGCAGCCCGTGTCTGTCCCAGCTGGGCCATGAGCTTCTAAGCCCCCGGGGACGCAGAGGGCCCAAGTGTCCACACTGGGTGTCTACACTGGCCATGGATCCCAGCAGACACGCCTTGCGTACCGAAGAAAATCAATAAAGCTTCCTCTGACTCTGGTGGAATGAACGAACAGACGAAAGAATGGATGAAGAGGGCTTCCTGAACAGCTTCCTCAAACGTTTGGGAAGCCATCAGTATAAAGAAGACGGACTCAACAAGACTTAGGGGCTTAAAATGCGAATCGTCTACAAGGAAAGTAACTGGAAACTAAGAAATGCATCTGCCTATGGTGGGGGGGGGACTCAGAAAGAGGAGGGGGGGTAAAACCCTGAAGCCCTACCCCCACTCCCACAGCAGAGCTGGGAAGGTGCAATCTCACCAGGGATGATTCCAGTACACAACAGGGGGTAAAACACTTGCAGTGCTTCAGAAAAGACCAGGGAAAGGGAGGGGAGGGGAGAGGATGAGGAGGGGAAGGGAGGGAGAGAATAAACTAGGGAGCCAGTGCAGCCACAGACAGGGCCTGGAGCACTGGGGAGACAGGTGCCCGAGGGAGGGAAGGGGAGTGTAAAGACCCCAGGCAGCCTGGCTGCAAGCAATGGTCTCTCCAGAACTCTGAGCGGTGATGAGGGGTTCAGGAAGAGGGGGCCCCGAGCACCTCCCCACTGCACAAAGTGCCTTGGCCACTGGCTGCCTCTCCAGCACCTGGGGGGGCCCGGCCAGAGAGCGGCCCCGCACAGCACGCATTGCAGAGCCCCGTTTTACCAGTTCAGTCTGCGGTGCTCGTGGACTCCGGGTAAACCCTCGCACGCCGGGGTCTCCGCCAGAGAAATAAACCGTCCCTAACGACACAGGGCGACGCTTCCCGTGCTGGGAGGGAGGGGGAAGGGCAACGCGGCACGAACCCAGAGGAGGAAAGTCAAGTCCAGCCAGCCGTCCGTTGGAGCAGGGAAAAGGCTGGATGGAGTCACAAAATGAGACTTCTCCAGGACTGGAGAAAGAGAATCGAAGTCCCCGTGCTCCCTCTTCCTAGATCAGATCAGAAAGGAAGGGGAAGGGGAGTGGGGGGGTCAAGGCTTCCAATTATGAAATGAGTAAGTCCCGGGGATGAAAGGAGCTACGTGGAGGATGTAGTCAGTGGTGTTCTAACAGCATGGACAGATCGCTCCATTGTCCTCCATAACTGGTGTCACATCGTGTGTCAACCATACTTCAATAAAAGAAAAAAAAAGATAAATCTTTTTTAAAAAAAAAGAAAACATGATGAAGTTTGGGAGAAGTCAGAGATGTCTGTAACCCTGTCGTCCAGCACATGATAGTCCCGGCACCCCCAAATCTGGACCCGACCTTGGCAGCCAGTGCAAGGAGGGCAATGCGTTTGGCTGAATGGTCCTCAGTGTCCTTCAAAGAAGCCCGGCACCGGCTCGGGGAAAATACAACCGTTTCTGCCTAAAGATGAAAAGAGAGTGCTCCCGTGGGTTTGTGAAAAGAGGAACAGATTAAAATTTTTAAAATGAAACTTTTTAAAAAATCATGTCCTGCTTCAATTCTCCGCAGTGGATCCCCATCTCCTGCAGAGAAAAAGTCCGCATCCACAGCAGCCTGACTGACCTCCCCGTCTCTCCCTCCCTCCATTCCCAACACGGTGGAGGGGACAAGTGCATGTCCCCCCTCTTGACCCCATGTGCACGGACTTTCCCTCCCCCTGCACCACTCTTCCCTTGCACCTTCATTTTACTGGGGTCTGTTTAAATATTAGCGACCACAGAGCTTTCCTGTCAACACCATCTAAAATATCACCTTCCACTGCCCTCCACTCTGCGACAGGAAAACAGGACCCCACAAGCCCAAAAGCACATCATCTAGTTATTTTATTGTCTGCTTTCCCCAGGAGAACCTAGGCGGTGAGAGCAGAGACTCGGTTAGAACCATCCAGCACCTCCAACCTAATGTGTAACAGGTACTCAATAAAAAGGTGGTGAAAGAATGAATGAATATTCATTTGTTCAAGGCTCAAGATTATTTGACCAGGGAGTCAACTTTTATCCCAAGGGGCATCGTGACACACAGGTGTTGGCAGGCTGACTTTGACAAATGCTCACTGTAGACGCACCTGGGTGGCTCAGTCGGTTAGGCGGCCGACTTCGGCTCAGGTCATGATCTCGTGGTCCGTGACTTCGAGTCCCGCGTCCGGCTCAGTGCTGACAGCTCAGAGCCTGGAACCTGCTTCTGATTCTGTGTCTCCCTCTCTCTCTCTGCCCCTCCCCCGCTCATGCTTGCTCTCTCGCTCTCTCCCTCAAAAATAAACATTTAAAAAAATTTTTTTAAAGTAATGACTCCCAGAGCAGCCTCTTCTAGTCCCTCATCTGTATTTTTCTGGATCATTCCCCAATCCGTCCACAGGACCCAACTCATGGGATAAACCACACTCTCCCTCAAAGACACAGGCCACTAACGTCTCAAAGGCAACATGTCCAAAACAAAATTCCATTCCGAAATCATTCCCTCCCATCTACCTACCTACGTATGTATGTATCGATCTATCTATCCCTACGTGTATATGTATGTATTCGTAATCCCCAGAAGCCCAACCCCAAATCAGACCTCTTCAACGTTTCCATTTAATGTCAAACTCCCCATATTCAATCACTTCCAATGTGGGCTCTAAAGACCATGAGTTTCCTACAGCTTGTTGATTTTACCCCTCGGTGGGAACCAAGAGAAACGATCCCTGGGTGCCCATGCCTAGCTCAGTTCCCACCACCCAGGTGTCCGTGAGCAGCTGGCGAGCAGAGGAAGTAAAAGTAAGAAGGAAAAGTAAGAAGGAAACCTTCCCATCTGGGAGGAGGGTAAGGAAGGGACTTCCCAGGTCCTGTCTATTCAACCGCTAAGATCTCTCCAAACATTCTCCCCGTACATGATCCCCCTTCCGTTTGCCAGGCGAGGGTCCACTCAAAACCTCCGGCGCGCAAAACAAAACCCACAAATCCTTCCAGGCTCGTTAACGTTCTGGGGAACCAGTGGTGAATGCGTGTCGATCCCGCCTGCCCCTCCCCCAGTCTCCTTGTTAGGGCGCGGGCATCCCATTTTTCCCCAAGGGGAGCCACACCTCTCCATTCTCAGGGGAGTCTTTTTAAGTTTATTTGCTCATTTTGAGAGAGACAGAGAGAGAGTGGGGGAGGGGCAGAGAGAGAGGGAGACAGGGAATCCCAAGCAGATTCTGTGCTGTCAACGCAGAGTCCGATATGAGGCTCGAACTCACGAAACCGTGAGATCATGGCCTGAATCGAAGTTGGACGCTTAACTGACTGAGCCACCCAGGTGCCCCACATTTATTTATTTGGGGCGGGGGGGGGGCAGAGAGAGAATCCCAAGCAGGCTCCATGCTGTCAGTGAAGAGCCCAACACAGGGCTCGAACCCGCAAACCGTGAGATCATGACCTGAGCTGAAACCAAGAGTCAGACGCTCAACCGACTGAGCCCCCCAGGCATCCTCGGCCTAAGGGTGGGGACAGCAATGGGGGAATAGTGAGAAATTACATGTCCCGACACCTTCGGAGCGAATGGAGACGGACAGGGGAGTCCCAA
>CM053565.1:3907807-3931138 GCA_028646485.1 Cryptoprocta ferox
CCCCACCCCCACCCCCAGCATCCTTGCTGAGACGGCCACGCACAAGCTGAATCCTCTAACACTCCACGTGCCCGGCGAGATGGGAGAGAGCGATCCCACCCGGGCAGAGCCCCGTACGAAAGTGCCAATGCGCCCATGCACACACGACACTGCATTTTGCAGAGAGCTGTACCTCCGTGACTTCTGCAAGATGAGCCACCCTGGGCGTGCCAGCTAAGCATGGGGCGCTCTGCCCCGTCCTCCTCCCCAGCGCTGGGCTCTCGTGACCCTAACGTACCCCAAACCCCTGAGCGTGATGAGCTCACTTCCTCCCCAGACTCACTGGAAACCGTCCATTTCCCCCCTGAGAAGCATACAGCAGGGACAGAGAAGAAGGGCCAGGATTTGTCCCTTCTCTCCTGCTGGGCGTGAGGAATGCTCTCAGCTTCTGAGAGGCCAGCTCCTCAGCGCCTACCTAGGAGACCAGGAAGGGAAAGGGAGAGGAGAGAGCGGGAGGGGGAGATCCATTTATTCACCTCCTCGTTGGGGAGTCCCAAAGGCTCAGGAGGAGGAACCGGAAACTTCTGGTTAAAAAAAGACTTGCTGGAGGGATTTCTCAGGTTTGACAGATGGCTGAATGGAGGTGATTTATGGGGCTTCTCGCCGCCTTGACGTTTTGAGGATTAACTTCATTGTCTGCCCAGCCCGGCCCGCCACCCCGTCTCCCGTTAGCGCGCATGATCAAAACCTTGCCACCAGCCTGCACAGGAGAATGGTGCCCTGTGCCTGCTTTGATGTCCTCACCAGCGCGATCGCTCGTTACTGTCTCCGCTTGGATGTGGACACGGATGCTCTCACGCGCAGGTAAAACCGGGAACACCCCTCCCCCATTGGTTTCTTCACGGCTCTCCTTGCCTCTGGTCTCCCCAAAGACTTGGTCTTCAGGCCTCGAGGTTTTTCCATTGCCTTCCATGACACAAACCATTTGGATTCCCCGTCTGCCTCGGAGCTAAGGCGGTTTTCTCAAATCCCACCCAAGCAGACATCAGGATCTCCTCACTTCCACATCCCACCAGTAACCATTTGGGGATGGGGCAGACACAGCCACCCAACCACGCCACCCCAGGCTCTATTTGAAAGCTACCTGCTCAGTGAGTTTTTCTTTTTCTTATTTTTTAAATTTACACCAACCACGCCGCCCCGGGCTCTATTTGAAAGCTACCCACTCAGTGAATTTTTCTTTTTCTTATTTTTTAAATTTTATTTATTTATTTATTTAAAGGATCACCAAGGGGGTAGAATCCTTCTGAAGAGGTTGCTAAGGTAGCAAATGAAGCCAGCAGACAGGAAAGTAAAGCCAAGAGATGGAGCCTTCTGGCGATGGGGCCTTGGCCCCTCCTGTGTGGTATCTATTTGCTGCATTAACACATTAGTCCAAAACTTAATGGCTTCAAACAACAAACAATTGGCAGCTCGGTTTCTACAGGCCAGAGATCTGGGTACAGTTTGCCCAAACCCTGAGCCTCAAGCAGGGTTTCTCACAAGGCCACGATCAAGGTGCCTGCTGAGACCATAATCATCTCAAGGCTCAACCGGCGGAGAATTACTTCCGAGTCTGATCACACGGCTGTTGGAAGACCTCAGGCCCTTTGCTGGCTGTGGAGGCCTCAGTTCGTCGCCTCATGAAGAGATGCTTTGGGCCCTGGCTTCTAGCATGATTCTTGTCATCACTTTGGGCAACTGGATGGGAGGATTCATCCTCAGCACACGTTGGGCTCTCAGCCTTGCAACCAGCCTTGCTCATGACCGGGCTGTAGGACTCAAGGGGACTCTCCATTGGAGAAACTTCTTTGAAACTGTTTAATGGGCCTAGGACCAGTAAGGAAGGGCAGAACCATCTGAGCAACTCCCTCCTCAGGCCCAAATGGGTCCCCCAACCCATGAACCCCATATATGAGGTAAACCAGATGCCTCAAGGAGGCATCCCAGGATCCTATGAGGATTCTAGGATTCTAGGAGACCATTGCTCCTGCTGGCCGACATGGTATGTCTTTTAAAGGACTACGTATAAAATCAGACAGCCAGAACAGCCTTGGCATGCCGACTCGGGGTGACTCAAGTTGTTTACATAGACAGGAGCCCACAGATCCCAGGGGCCTCCCTGCCTCCACCCCACCTTGGCCACTTACTCCCATGACCATCCCCTTGACCTGGTATTTTAGATCAGTGTTTCCCAAGCCTGGATAAACATCAGACCCTCAGGGGAGCTCTGAAAACACAGGGTGCCCTGGGAATCACGTCCTCCTAAGCTTCCCATTGCACAAGCGCTATGGGGGTTCTTCACTCAACGTGCGACCCAAGGTCGGCGGCACCAACACGACCTGGGAGCTTTGTCCGAAACCAGAGTCTGCATCGTAACAAATCCCTGGGAGATCCGTTTGCACGTTCAAGTTTGAGAAGCACAATCCAAGCCACGTGGCAGCCCTGCCTGTAGTTACCCCCCACTCCCGGCCCCCGGGACTGTTTTCCACCACCACGGAGACGACTACCTATACCCTTTCTCAGATAATGGTCTTGCCTCGCGTTTCACTTAGAAAGACCGGAGCAGTTTGACAATAACTGCTTACCAAACCTTGGTCCAAACTCCGTCAGCGCCCATATGTGCAGCCTTCCCCGCCCCCCAGCATGGTGACCTAAAGGCCCTCCTCCTACGAAAGGCAAACTACCTGCTTTCTACCTATCAGCACGTAACACCTAGCTTTAAAAAGAAAGATAAAAATATCCCTCGATCGCTGCCCCTCCAGGTCCCGCCCATTCCTTTGCTTCCGGTCACAGCCAATATTTTCGCCAAAAGAGTTACTTATGGTCATGACCTATACTTTCTTAGCCCCGATGCTCTGCTACCTCCACTGAGCGGGCTCTCCCAAGGTCACCCATGACCTCCATGCTGCTGACCTTGGATTCTTCTCGAGTCCGTGGCCGATCAGTAGCGTTCAACGTGTCTGCCTTCTGGAAAGCAAGAGAATGACTTCTCTTGGCTGCCATGGCCACCTCACATTGCTCAAGTGGTCTTTCTGGATCTTCTTCCAAAGCTCCATCTCAAACGGGACAGCAGTCTCCTGTCCCTCCCCCTCTTCTCCATATACACACTCTCTTCGGTGGCCTGACCCTGTCGCATGGCTTTATACACCCTCGATTTCCTATCTGCAGCCCTGAGCTTTCCCCATGACCACCTGGCTATCTGCCGTCTCTACACGGATGCGCAAGAGAAATCTCTAACCAACCCCCAAAAGAGCCCATGTTGGTCGCTTCCAAGAACAAAGCAAACCAAAGTACAATGGTGCCGTGACCCATCCTGCTGCCCCAAATCGAGGATCAGGGAACTCTCCCACCTCCCCCATCGCCTCCCCGTCCACTCCCGTCGGATCCCCTTCCAAAAGCCATCAGGAATCCATCCGCGTTTTTCCATCTCCGCCGCGGCCACCTGTCTCCAAGGCACCAGCAACACTCCCTGTATCCTCCCGAGGACTCAACTGGCCTCCTGTTCCACCCTTACCCCTCAACAAGTCACTCTCACCATGGCAGCCAAAGTGAACTTATAAAACATCAATCACATCGTGCGAACCTTTAAGTAAACCCATCCAAAGGCTTTGCACCACGTTAGAAAAAAGAAACCCCGACCAGGCAGCCTAATGCACAAAGCAATAAAGTCCGGCTTCTCTCCACCTCATCTGACTTCACACGATTCTCTCCAGACACGCCGACCGCCAGCCCCGTGCTGTTCACCACAGAAGGCACCAGCTTCCTGTGGCTCCTGAAAGTTAAACTGCAGTCAGCCAAAGCGAAAACAAAATGTGCAATTCCCTTCCTAAGGCTTACTGTGTTTCAAGCGATCGGCCGCCACATGCGGCTGGTGGCCAACTGGGCAGCGCAGGTACGGCATTCCCATCTCTGCAGAAAGTTCTGGGGACTGTGATGTTCTAGCGGCTCCTCGGATGGGGCGAGTTTGGCCCTTCCTTGCGGCCTTGTCACCCCTGCCCAAACTGCCCTTCCCCCAGCTCTTCCCAGGGCTGGTCTAGATGTCAGCTTAAATGCCACCCCCTCAGGGGTGCCTGGGGGGCTCAGTCGGTTAGGCGGCTGACTTTGGCTCAGGTCACCAGCTCACGGTTCATAGGTTCGAGCCCCGCGTCGGGCTCTGAGCTGACGGCCCAGAGCCTGGAGCCTGCTTCGGATTCTGTGTCTCCCTCTCTCTCTGACCTTCCCCTGCTCACGCTGTCTCTCTGTCTCTCAAAAATAAATAAAAAACATTAAAAAAAAGTTTTTTAATAAACAAATAAAATAAAATAATAATAAAAAAAAGTAAAATAAACATTAAAAAATTTTTTCTTTAAGTCATCTCCTCAGAGAAGCCCTCCCGGAACATTCCATCTAAAGAAGCCATCAGTTAGTGATTCCCAATCACATGAACTGACTGAACTCTCCACAGTATCTACCGCTGGCGGGGTCTCTTGTTTGTTTAGATCTGTCAGCTGACTGTCTAACTCTACCAGGACACCTCGCCCCAAACCACACTAACGACACCAGGGCCCCTGGGGGTCCTGCTCTCCACGGCATCACGGCCCCTTGCCCTGTGCCCATGCAATATGGTGCCTGGCACACTGCTGGCTTGTTACAAATGCGCTGTTGGGGCCCTCGGGTGGCTCAGTCGGTTAAGCGTCCGACTTGATTTCAGCTCAGGTCAGTCATGATCTCACGGTTCACAGGATCGAGCCCTGCATCCGGCTCTGAGCTGACAGTGCAGAGCCTCCCTGGGATTCTCTCTCTCTCTGCCCCTCCCCTGCTCTCAAAATAAACAAACTTAAAGAAACAAAAATAAATAAGTGGATTATTAGTCCTATCATAGTCCTACCTCCTCTGAAATCTCTCCTAACTCTCACCTCTTCTGCATGTTCCCCACCCTCCCGGGCAGAGCTCCATCCACTCGGCCCTGACAGCATGACACACGGCGCACCGCCTCTTCCCGAGTCAGCCCTGCACACACCAGCAGGTTCACCTTCACCCCCTCTTGTCAAATCAGTTTCCGCCCCTGCCCCGTGTGGCCCCAAATGGCCTCTGTGTCCCCAAACGTGGCCTGCTGCTTCCTACCTCAGTGCGGCTGGTGAGGCCTTTCTCTCTGCTTCTAGCACGCTCTCTCTTGCTTCTTGAAGCCACACCCTGCCTTGCCTCCCAGGTGGGACACAGGTGGCATTTTCCCTGCCGGCCAGGCGGCCCCTCCTCTGGTCTGCGGGAGGCACTTCCTGTCTGTAGGCTCGCTCTGGCCACTTACAGGAAACAGGAAGTCCCACCTTCCAGAGGCAGGCACGCGGACGATCCCGGAGAGGACTCCCGAGACCGATGGTTTGCAGCCGTTGCTGACCATGGGAGTCACCCCGAAAGTTCACAAAGAGCACACCGGGCCAGGCTCACTGACGTGGGTCAGGGTCTGGGCCTCTGTCCCTTTCCCACATTTCCTAGGAGACTCGGGGACCCACCGAACTCGAGATCCGGTGCTTTGGGGACACCAGTCCTGCAGAAATGGTTTGCTCCAGCTCTGCCCTTTCCCACCAATTCAGGACATCCGGGAAGCGACCGACTCAGCAAGTGCCTTTCTGTTACCCATACTTCCTCTTTCAAGTACTGAAAGTGACACCCCCGGGGGCGCCTGGGGGGGCTCAGTCAGTTAAGCGACTGACTCTTGATCGCAGCTCGGGTCGTGATCTCACAGGGTGGGAGTTCGAGCCCCGTGTCGGGCTCTGCGCTGACTTGGGAACCTGTCTCTCTCTCTCTCTCTCTGCTCCTCCTCTGTTCATGCTCACTCGTGCGAGCTCTCTCTCTCTCTCTCTCGAAATAAATAAACCTTAAAAAATAAATAAGTAAGTAAAATTGAAGACCCAGGCCCTATCTGAAGTGCCACGTGTTGGTAGCTACTGTATTGGGTGGTGCAAATACGGAACATCTCCATCACTCTAGAAAGGTCTGCTGGACTCTGCTGGCTTAGACCAATCTCTCCAAGCATTCTTGGCTCTGGCTTCACCCCTCCGCCTAGAAAAACTCAGAGGGAGAAAAATGCTGCCCCTGCACCCCGTTCTACCTTGGAATTCACTCTTGAGCATGTGTCTGAAGACGCAGAGACAGAAGCAGTGTCTAGAGATTTCTGCCCAGCCAGGTCCGCCTGTCCATTGAAAAGCCGCCATCTCTGGAGAGCAGAAAGCAGGAGCAGGGTGAGGAAACTGCCTCATGCAGGGGTGAGGCAGAGAAAGGTGGAGATTAGAGAGGGAGAAGCAGGAGGAGAATGAGGGAGCAGCTTGGAAATGGAGCAGAAAATTCAGATGTCAAAAGGAGGCCCCCCACCTGGAGACCTGAGAGCCCGTAAAGCAAGCTGGCAGCCTGTGAAGGCCCCAGACTCCTGCTCCGAGGGTCCTCTGCCCGTGGCCCAGGGGAGCCTGGAGAGCCCCCATCCACTCACATGTCCCCCCAGAGGAACTGTGTGGGGACACGTGGGGCCAGGCAGGGAGAGGCAATCAACTAAAGGCCGAGACGCAAAAACTCCTTCGTACAGAAATCTTTAAAATTTGAAAAACACCCGGTGCTGGCAAGGCCGTGGGGACATGGGCCTCCCTGGAGGCAATCTGGCACGTTCTATCAAGTGTCTATCACAGACACTTCCACTCTCTGCTCCGGCCTTTCGACCTCAGGAATTCATCCTTCTGGGACACCCACCCACGTGCAGAACGATGGACACACCGGGCTATCCGCCGCAGGAAAGGTTAACAGGGGAAGACTGGAAGCCATCTATGTGCCCATCAGAGAAACAAGTTCGGGAAGGCACGGAAAAGAATGAGGACACCCTTGCTGTCGACTAAACTCCAAGATGCACGGTTATAGGTTTTAAAAACAGCAGCGGCCGCGGCAAGGCACAGAGTCAGGAGGGGCGAGCACCTGCGTGAGGGACCACGAGTGTTTGTAAATGCCCTCACGGTTTCTGGAACCAACCGCGGGAAACTGATGACTTGATTGCCTCTGGGGAAGGGAACTGACAGGCGGAGGTCCGGTGTGCGAAGGAGGCCAAGTGTTTTTCTTTAGACTCTTTAGTACCTTTCAAACAGCAGGCTGATCTATATATTACCTATTCAATAAGCATAAAATTAACAAAGGAAGATACACCTCTGGTATGCGTACTCCACCCAAAGTCGAAAACGGACCCCAGACACACCCTTCTGCTTTGAGTCTACAATCTCAACGCGAACGGCACCTGCTGGATGCGTGGGGTCCGTGCTACCAGCCTCACACCAGCTGTGGCTCCCGGGGGCTGCCAGGGACACTTGTCCTGCTGTGGGCATCCCTTCCCCCGTGGTCCAGGACCTCCAAGGAGGCCCTCCGCAAACCTGGGCTGGACTCCAGCCTCGGAAACGACCGGAGATGAGCTCTCCCGGCCTGAGTCTGGGCTTCAGGGTGTCATGTCCAACCAGTGCGTCACCACATCGTAGTGGCCCCGAGGGCAGCGTGCCCACAGCGCCCGCTCAATGATCCCTGCCAGCCTCTCCATCTCGGGAAGAAAATAAGATAATCACTATGGACACCAGACACCAGCCTGTATCGGGTCTGGGTCCAATTAGCCACCCCCACAACAACACCATGGCAACAAAGGTAATATTATTGTTCGAAGAAGAAGAAGAAGAAGAAGAAGAAGAAGAAGAAGAAGAAGAAACCACACACACGGCTGTGCGATAGCTTTTAAAACCACAAAGATAACATTCTTCCACACCCTGCGACGTGAGCCTCCCTCTCACTTCTTGAAGTTGTGGCCTCTGCAGCGGCAAGTCACCAGGCTTGGGGCAATTACCTCTTTACACCACTCCGGGATGTGAGCCCTCCACAGGACACCGGGCACGAGAACGTGTCCCAGGCAAGCGTGGAGCAGAGGCTGCGAGCCTCCCTCCGCCTCCCTCTTGGAGGCAGGGAGGCTGGAGGCAGGACAGCCGGCGGGGGAGGGGGGCGGGGAACAGCTCCAAGCTGCCCACCTCCCCCTGCAGGTCCCTCCTCCGTCTGGCTGGCTGCCTTCCCTCTTGGTGCCAGACCCAAGCTGGGCACTGGGACCTCGGTGGTTGTAGCAACAAGCCGCGCACTAATCCTCAGACCTAAATGTGGAAAGCATTAGCTCAAATGAAAAGACATAAATCAGGAAGGGGAGCGATGGCACAGAGGAAAACAGCCCTTCTCGGGGAGCGAGAGCCCGCGCGCTGTTGCACAAGAGCCCAGTGAGTCACCAGCCGGCAGGGGGAGGACCGGAGAGGGAGGGGAGCCCCCAGTGGGAGCCGGGGCGGGTGTCCAGGGATGGGGGGGAGGGATGCAAAAACCCAGCTGGAAGTTTCTAACTAACCACACTTCATCAGCAATCCGGGGGGAGGGGGGTGCAAAGCATCACCTCCCTCCCCAGCTCAGGAAGTGTTTCAAAATGTGTCCTCCCCAGAGAAGACAGCGGGAAGGAGTCTTGCTAACAGCCGACGGGTCACCCCCTACAGCCTGCAGCTGCTTGTGGGGAAACGACCCTCAGCCCAGAGTGTGCGCCTCCTTGTCCTTCTCTGCTCCTCCCTGCCTTGCACCATGCTCTTCGGGGGCCCCCAAGCCCAAAGCGCCCAACGTGGGCACACAATTCTGCTCACCCATCCTTACTACTCTCTCTTATCTCTGCTTCTTGTCCTTCTTCCGAACACACCAACCTCCACACAAGTTGCTGTTGATAAGACAAACCCCTCCGTCCCCCCATCCCTAGTCCCCGGGGAAGAACTCTTACCCTCCTGTGAGACCTCGCCTCGCCCACCAACTGTGCAAGTTCTGAGTGCCGGCTGTGAGCAAGGCGCTGGTGTCCGGGGGTGACAGTGGTAACAGGAGCCCCCAAACGGGTCATTCAGCTGGGGCACAGTAGCACCAGGATGTCTGAGCCTGGAAGGCTCTGGAAATTAGCCCAGCCAGACCCCCTCGGCCTGAGCAGGACCGCGCCTTGCTCTGGTGAAATAAAAGGTGAGGGTTGGGGACAAACAAGGTCCTCAGACAACAATCGCCCATAAGAAACACACACACAAAAAATCAAAGCCAACGTAGACCTGGCTGCCGTGTGGTCTACGCCAGATGGCAAGGCCAACGGCTGGGCCATCTGCAGTCATTGGGCACTCAGTAAGAGCGACCAACAGAAAGCCCAGAGAGGCACGAGGCCTCGTGAGGAGGGTGACCCAGGAATGGTCTTATTAGAGGACAACTGGCAGAGAGGACCAGGTAGAAGAAGAGAGCATTCCAGGCCATGGAACCATTCATTCCCTCATCCATTTCTTCATTCACCCACCCGTCCGTCCATCCATCCATCCACCCACCCACCCATCCATCCATTCATAGCCCATCCATCCATCCATTCATTCATTTACCCATCCATCCATCCATCCATCCACCCACCCATCCATCCATTTACCCATCCATCCACCCACCCACACATCCACCCACCCATCCATCCATTCATCCACCCACCCACCCATCCATCCAACCATCCATTCATTTACCCATCTATCCATTCATCCATCCATCCACCCATCCATCCATTTACCCAGCCAGCCAGCCATTCATTCATTCATTCATTCATTCATCCATCCATCCATCCATTTATCCATTCATTTACTGATTCATTTGACAAATACTTCCTGAGCACCTCTTATAGACCAGACAGTTTTAGATGCTGAGACACACTGGTCACAAAACAAAAGGTCCGCATCCTAGTGGGCCTTGCAGTCTCATGAGGGCAGACACCCAAGCCACCACAGGCCTGGCACACAGGTATGTGGTTGGGTTTTGCTGGAAGGAGGTAAGTGATGGAGAAGAGGAAGAAGAACAGGAAAAAGTGGGCATGGCAAGAGTGACAAGATTCTGAGATGAACGGGTGGGATTACTCTCCTTGAGGGCGCTGCTGTGACAAATGACCACTAACCCCGAGTGGCTCAAACCAGCACAGATTTATGGTCTTACGGTTCTGGAGGCCAAAAGCCCAGAGGGGCCTCCCTGGGCTGAAGCTGAGGGGTTAGCAGGGTCAGCTCCTTCTAGAAGGCCCCAGAGAGAACCTCGCCCGGCTCAGCCTCCAGAGGCTGCCACATCCCTTGGCGTGTGGCCCCTTCTGAGCATCGCTCAACCTCCTGCTTCTGTTGTCACGTCTACGCCTGACCTGGCCCTCTTGCCTGCATCTCACAAGGACCCTTGTCATTATGCTGGGCTCACCCAGATAGCAGGACCCTATCCTCATCCCTACAGCCTCAACTTCACTGCACCCACAAGACCTGATTGCCGTGTCCCAGGATCTGGACAGGACACCTCTCAGGGACCCACATGGCCTGCAAAGACCCTCCCAAGGAAGCATGCCTGAGGCGTCTGCAGGGACTCAGTGGAGGCTGGTGTGCAAGGAAAGGATGAGCAGGGTGAGGGGGTGAGGGGGTGGGGTCACACCAGCCACGGTGAGGGCTTCTTCAGCTCTACTTCACCATCATGGGGACCCATCGCACCTCAGGGGACCCTGAGGACACAAGTGACACGATCGGATTTGTTATTTAAGAACAACGGACCAGGGGGCACCTGGGCGGCTCAGTCAGTTGAGCATCCGACTTCGGCTCAGGTCATGATCCCGCGGTTCGTGGGTTCGAGCCCTGCATCCGGCTCTGTGCTGACAGCTCGGAGCCTGGAGCCTGCTGCGGATTCTGTGTCTCCTTCTCTCGCTGCCCCTCCCCCGCTCATGCTCTGTCTCTGTCTCTCTCAAAAATGAATAAATAAACAAACAAACGTAAAAGAACAGACCGGGACCTAGCAGAGCATCCAGGTGGCCACGGTGAGAACCCAGGGACACAACAGTGGTCGCTTTGGCTCACCAAGAGGGTGGTAGTGGGGGTGGCGAGAACTGGCTGCATTTTTTTAAAAATTTGGGAGGAGGAGCCCACATGCTTACCTGGCAAAGGAAACCCAAGAAGGGGGAGGAAAAAGGAAGGGTCGCCGAAGCTTCTGAGGGCTGCCAGCCGCGCAGCAGGAAAGACAGACTTGCCCTTTGCTGAAAGGCTGCAGGGGGCCCAGACCCGGAGGAAGGACCAAGTGAGCCGGCGGCTGAGTCGGGAGGTCAAGAGCAAACCCGCGAGCAGGACTTGCTGCCCCAAAGCTGTAGCCTCCCACCGGGGAGGCTGCCGGAGGTCTGGGCTGGGAATCTGGGTCTGAACTTGACCCCAAGAGGGATGGGAAGCGCCCAGGTGTGGAGGCGGCCACGACTACCCTGGATTGAGTTTGCGAGTCGGGCACCAGTTGCAAGGCAGGATGACAGCGGCTGAGTAAACAGGGATTTCGCCTTAGCTCTCAGTTGCTCAACCAGGCATTTTCCACTTCCTACAGCCCACAGGGCGGGACAGAGTTGTGGGGCAGGGAGGGGCGGGCGGGACCCAGGAATGCAGTCCTACCAGGGCCCCCCAAATCCTTAGCTCCGCTCACTCACCACCTGGCCAAGCCAGGCAGCGGGGGGACTCGGGGAAGCCCTCACGTGGTCCCTACTCCGGAGGCCCGTAAATTATGAGCACAGAGCGGAGCCCAGGGCAGGCGGCCAGACCGTGTGGGCACCTCCCAGGGGACTCGGAGCCTCCCCTCCCACTGGACACTAGCAACGTGCTCAGACGGCAGTGTGGCGATGTTGACTGCGAGCGTGTTCCCAGGGACGCCTGGCCCAAGCCAGGCACTTTCCGGGCACGGCCCATTCATTCACTCGACAAATGTGTGGTGAGCACTTAAAGGGCCAGGCCCTGCTTCTGGACATTTGGGGCACAGCAGCCAACACAACAGAAGGGAAAAACAACTTCTGCCTTCAACGGAGGATACATTCCAGCGTGGGGTGGGGCAGGGGTGGGGGGCAGACAATAAAAATAACAGATAAGTAAGGGGCGCCTGGGTGGCTCAGTCAGTTGAGTGTCCAACTTTGGTTCAGGTCATGATCTCATGATTCATGGGACCGAGCCCCAAGTAGGGCTCTGCACTGACAGCTCAGAGTCTGCTTGGGATTCTCTCTCTCTGCCCCTCCCCCTCCTCAAAATAAATAAACGCTAAGAGAAAAGGTAACTAACTCTAGAAGGGCATGAAGGAGCAGACACTCGGTGTCTCGTGGGGCTCCTGCGAGCGTGCCCATCACGAGGGAAATGTGAAGGGAGCACTGGGGGGCCCTCCCGAGAACGTGCGGTCCTTGGTCCCAGTCCACCTCCTTCGCCCATCACCACCACGACCACCAGGACCTGGGATGGTTAAAACTGTGCACCAGAAACCACAACCCTGGAATCCACCCACTGAAGGGGGCGCCCTGGCAGCTGGCCCATCCCAAAGCCGGTGTTAGGGCCCCTTCTCCGCTAACCTGTCAGTTCCTCGCTGCAGACGCAACACCCCCACGGGAAGTGCCAACCCCAGGACTGAGCGAGCCCTGCAGGCCACCGTCTCCTCCCGTCTGAGCATCTCTGTTAGGCAGGTGTGGCAGCTCTCGCCTGGCTGGGTTTCCTCCCGGGGCCTGGTGGCAAAGGACGGGCAGGAGAGGATGTCACACTTGGGGTCCTCACACCTCTGACCGCAACTTGGAACTCTGACAGCACCGGCGTTGACCGCCAGGGAAGGGCAGGCTGGGCTGAGCACCAAGCCTCTTCCTGTTTGGAGGAAAGCCAAGGCTGACTCGGGGCGCACGTCCCTGGCAGCGTCCTGACCCGTGGACCCTCCCGTCGCCTCCCACTATGCATCCAGCTGTGAACCAGCTGGCCGGGGGCTGGCCCCAGGCTCCGGCGGAAGAGACAGCTGCCTCCCCCTGCCTTGCCCTAAACTCTCCCTGTCTCCTCTCCTCCCAAAGTTGCGAGGGCCTGAAGAGCTGGAGCAGCGGTGCTTTTCCTTCCGGTGCCTCTGTTGAGTCTCCCCCCAGTGGTTAGGCTGCAGACCAGGACTCAACCCCCGGACCACCTGCAGAAGATCCCAGAGGCACCCCGATCATACTCCGCGGAGTCGGCATCCGGGGGCAGGGGGAAGGGGGTGCGAAGACAGGGCAGCCCCACCCCACCCCGCCTCACCACTTCCTCCCCTACACGGCTACTCCACGAAAGCAAAGGCCTGCTGGGACCCCAAACTGGGGAACACCCAGCTATTCAAACTAGGTGTGCGGATCCCTTCAGGGCTGAGGGGGTCCCCACTCCCCTCTGCGGGGTGTGGCCTCCGAAGGACTATGGACACAGCAACCAGTAGGCTCCTGAGAGAGATGGTCCACGTACAAACCCCGTCACTTGCTGGCGGACACTGAACAAAGTCTCTAACTTCTCCGTTAAAGACTCAGCCTCCCCGTCTGTGAAATGGGCCTGGTAATACCTGGAGTGTGTTGTGAGGATCCAGTGAGCTCATAAATGAAGGTAGAGTGTTCAGAGCCGTGCCTGAAAAGCTGCATGTTAGGTAAACGTTGTCTATGATTATTATACATCTCCGGATCTCTCGACCAACAAATCTATTTGAAAATGTTCTATCCACCTGAGGGGCCACAAGCCCACTCCCGGGCTGAGAAAATACGGTTCCGGGCAACAGAGATATGGAAGATCTAAGCCGGCACCACAGAGACTGCTTGCCTGTTCCTGGCCAAGCTCGGCCACATGCTTCTCAACCTCCTTCTTTCCAACCAACACGGAAGCCACGGAGACTGGGTCTCACGGGGGACAACTTGGGAGGTGGGCGGCCCCTGATTCCAAAGTGGCTCAAGGTGTGACCAGAGTCCCTTGAGAGTCCGCGTTCTCGTCTGCAGACGGAGGTGGTAACGCTCTCCCACACCCCGCCAGGGGACCGTGCCTCGACACTCCGAGAGCGACAGCCTTGAACACGGTCGGCTGCGGTTTCCGTTCATCCTGGCCGCCCCCCACCCCCGGGGTGGAGGGAGGCGGGCTTGCACTTCTAGTGCTTTCTTCCCGGAAGAGCGGCTGGTGCCCAAGCCAGTGTCTTTCAGAAACCCTCGCCGGGGCTCAGGCGGTTAAGCGTCCGACGTCTACTCAGGTCACGATCTCACGGTTCGTGAGTTCAAGCCCCGCGTCGGGCTCTGTGCTGACCGTGCGGAGCCTGCTTGGGATTCTCTCTCTCCCTCTCTCTCTGCCCCTCCCCTGCTCACACTGTCTCTGTCTCGAAAAATAAGTAAACTTAAAAAAAATAAATAAAAGTAGGATTTATAACTATAAAAAAAGAGAAGAAAAAAAGAAGAAATTCTCGAAGGTTGAGACAGAGACCCAGATACTGAGGTATTTTCCCAGACACGTGCATTTGTGCGTGTGGCCCTGTTCAAATACTCAATTCTCAGGACAGGCAAGGAGCCGCCTGGGCTCTGGTTCACCAGGACCCCCTTGGCCCCCCACGCACAGGGGCAGCCTGATGCCGCTGCTAGTGGAAAGCCCCCCCGGCTCACAGCGGAAAACCCTGGCTTCCAATCACACATAACAGGCAAGTTACTGACTGACACACAGCTCCGCGATTTCACCCAGAAACCCCAAACGTGACCTCACACAGTTGTAGAATTAACTGAAATACGTGCAAATGTGCAGGTTGAAGATTTTTCTTTTCTTTTCTTTTCTTTTTTTTTTAACATTGAATGGGAGTCCTCACCTTCCGACACACAAGTTTTTTCAGATCTCTTGACCTGAATGCCTGTGAGTAGAAGTGTCCCCGCCAGGCCGCCACGGACCCAACACTCCTCTAAGTCACCTGATGGACCCGGGAAACCAAGGAAATCTGTTTTGTTTTGTTTTTTCCCTTTAGAGATTTTTTTTTAAGTTTATTGACTTATTTTGAGAATGAGAGAGGGACAGAGCATGCAAGCAGGGAGGGGCAGAGAGAGAAGGAGAGAGAGAATCCCAAGCAGGCTCGGAGCCGTCAGCACAGAGCCCGACGCGGGGCTCGAACTCACAAACCATGAGATGGTGACTTGAGCTGAAATCAAGAGTCGGACGCTTAACCAACTGAGCCACCGAGGCGCCCCGAGGAAATCGGTCTTCAAACACCCTCCTCAGAGCAGTGCGAATGGAGCTCCGACGTGCATCAGAACCCCCCACCCCGAAAAGCGTGTTAAACACAGATTTCCGGGGCCCCACTGCCAGTTTCTGACGGAGCAGGTCCGGGGGCCGCCCTGAGGAGGTGCCTCTCGAGCAAGCTCGGCAGGTGACGATGATGCTCGCACAGCTGGTCCAGGGACCACAGTATGAGAAGCCTCGTCCTCAGGAACCAAAGGCTAGAAAGTACGCTAAGGATCACCCAACATAATCACAGGGGGTTATGAGCGCCCGGTTAAGAGCGCCTGGTCCAGTCCCACCATTGACATGAGGCTGTTCCATCCTCTACCTCTGACACAGGTGGGGTTGTCCACCCGTTCATCACACACAACTGGGGGCCCCCACCGGTTCCTGCCTCCTCTACCCCGGGGGCTGCAGAGGGAGGCCACCAAGCTGCGGGACGGCTGCCTTCCACACCTACCCTTCCAGCCGGGGCTCCATGCCTCCCTCCCTTCCAGGAAGGAACAGGAGAGGTGACTCAGGGGAGGTCTCGAGGCCTGGAGGGTGGGGTCTGAGGCCCCGGGGAAGGGAAGGAGCACAGCAGAGCCCTGGGACAGCTGACTCCAGGCCAAACCCCTCCACGCTGAGCAGAGGCTGGAGACAGGGGTCTGGGGGGTGGGGGGTGGGGGGCATGCGCGCACACTGCACCCAGTGTCCTGGCCACACAATGCACAAGGGGCCGGCGGGGCAGGCAGCCAGGGCCCACTCAGGCCAGTACCATCTTGCCAGGCCTCCGACGGCCGGCAGAAGAAGCTGGACTCTGTCCTGGGGCACAGTCGGGCTCTATTCTTATCTCAAGGGGGAATGCGTGACTCTCCTTGCAGTGAATGGGGGCCCCTGGTGAGGCGGAGGAGGGAACAGAGCCACCACTGTGCCCCGAGAGGGCTCCCCACACAGCTCCCGGCTCCGACCAGCCCCTCGTGGCGGGGCCTTGCACAGCCTCCAGCAAGGACAGGCAGGGCCGGCGGCAGACCAGGGGCTGGGTGGCCCCGCACGGCCTGGCCCTCACCCACACCGCCGCACACGCGGGTCCTAAGGGCGACCCACAGAGGACAGGGTCCCAAAGGAAGGAGCCCAGAGGTGCTACGCGCCCCAAACACAGGTACAAGGCCCTGTGGCAGATCCAGCCCCTCACCTACGTCCCCTGTCACCACCTGCGCGGGCCAGGTCTCATCGAGCGCTCCCTTTAACTTGACAGAAGACAGAAGGAGCCCCAGGAGGCCCATGCGATCAGACATCTGTCCATCCAACACTTCTAGATGTCCTAGGGCAAAAGGAACCACCGTATCCTCAGACGCCCACATCACTCCCCTCCGGGGTCTGCACGCAGGAAAAGTACCCTGGCGGTGGGTTAAGGGACAAATGTGGATTCCAGAGAAGAGCTGGAGGTCGGGGAGACGGGAGAGAAGTTCTGTAAGCTGGGGTAACCCCAGGAAGAGCTTGAGATAAATACTTACTCAGCACCCACCACGCGCCCAGTACTCGGTGCCAAGGGTGAGTCTTCCCATCTGAAAGTCTCGCTGTGAGGCAAGGATCACTGTGCCCATTTTAAAGGTGAGAAAACCGATTCACCAAGAAGATAAGAGCTTTTTCCTTTTCCTTAGGTCGCTAACAGACCCAAGGGTCGGACACAGGCCTTCAGTCCAGCACACTCTTTGCACCGTATCAGCGCACGTCTCGGTGCTCACAGCATCTGGACGGACAGGCGGAAGCAACGCGTCAGAGTGTCCCAGGCATGGTGACCCATAAGGGCATCGGCTGAATTGGCTGCTACCAGTCTTTCTTTTACATTTTTCTCTAAAAATAACTGGGGGTGCAGGGGATAGGGGAAAAAAAAAGCTCCCCGTAGGTCTGAAAATCCCACTTTGGGCCAGCAAATGGGATATCAGTCAAGCTCAAGGGCTGTGGATTGCGTACAAGCTTTCTGAGGGGCAATGCCAGCACGGGTCAGGATGCAGCCGCAGGCGGGCACGTTGCCTGGAAGCAAATCACTTCTTTCTTCTCAGGAAATCAGTCTCAGTGCAAGGAGATGCCATCACAAGGATCGTCAACGCCGGTGATTTTTTATTTATTTTTTTTACGTTTATTTTTGAGAGAGAGACAGACAGACAGTGTGAGCAGGGGAGGGGCAAAGAGAGAGAGAGAGAGAGAGAGACGGAGACACACAATCCGAAGCAGGCTCCAGGCTCTGAGCTGTCAGCACAGAGCTCAGCGTGGGGCTCGAACTCAGGGACCTGAGCCGAAGTCAGAGGCTTAACGGACTGAGCCACCCAGGTGCCCCTAAGTGCAGGTGATTTTGATGGCAAAATAAAGAGGCAACCTCAGTGCCCATCACTAGGGGATTATCAATAATAAAGAGTTTGTCCAAACAATGAACTAATAGCAAACGCCAAAAATGACGCGTTCGATACATATACTAAAGGTAGAAAGATACTCAATCTTAAGCACAAAGAAAAAAGCCAGCTTGTGCCCCTGATTGTAAACAGGACTAAAAAGGAGGGGGAAAGGAGACTGTCGTCTTTCCCAGAAGGATGAGAGGAGGAGGGGGTGGTGAAGAGGGGGATGGGGGTGGGGTCCCCGTGCTGCTGGGAATGAGGCCAGGGAGCAAGGGGTTGGGGGGGGCGAGGCGGGTGGAAACCGCTGGAGGAATTAGGCTAAGTCTCCTTCAGGTTCCTCTAAATGAGCCTTAAAGGACTATGAAAACATCCGGAAAATATTTAGCTAGTAAATCTTGTAGAAGCCCCCCACCCTGCTTTGTTTATTAACGCTTCCTGCCCCCTCCCCTCAAGCCTCACACACCGGGGACCCTCCGACCATGAAGCCACGGGGAGTTTGGACAAGGTGTGTTCCGGGAGCTCCCAGGCTCTGCACACTGAGAGTGCTGGCGGTCGGTCCAGAGTCCTGCGCCACCTGGCTCACCCTCTCTGAGGGCCCCCCTCATCCACAGGGGACCCACAGCAGGGGCTGAGCCCGGACACACTATGCAGGATCCCAGGGCACCAACGCCCCAGCAGCGTCGGGGGGCCACAGGCTCTTGCTGGGGGGTGGGGGGCTGAATCTCAGACAGGGAAAAGCACCTGGTCTGACTCCTCCTTCTGGGGGGGCTCCTCGGAGCTCTCAGAGAGGAAGCCCGGGAAGCATGAAGGGGTGCGAGGAAGAGGGACCGAGAATTCACCCGCACACATGCATACACACGCTCTCAGGATCCCCCGCTGCTCCCCCAAACGTCCACAGAATTCAGGGGACCTGTTCACTGGTCAGGCAACAGCTCTGGTTTGAGGGTTAAGAAAGAGCCAATCCCAGGGGCGCCTGGGTGGCTCAGTCGGCTGAGCATCCAACTCCGGCTCAGGTCATGATCTCACGGTCCGTGGGTTCGAGCCCCGTGTCGGGCTCTGCGCGGACAGCTGTGAGCCCGGAGCCTGCTTCGGATTCCGTGTCTCCCTCTCTCTCTGCCCCTCCCCCGCTCGTGCTCTATCTCTCTCAAAAAGTAAATAAACATCAAAAAAAAAAATAAGAAGAAGAAAGAAAATCTGCTCCAGAACCAAGCAGATGCCAATCAATTCTCATCCCAGCCACAGCAGACGGGACAGAGCCAGTCAGCTCTGGGCTCAAATCCCGGCTCTGCCCCTTCCTAAGCTGGATGATCACCCCTAACCTCCTTGGGTCTCCTCTGCCTGACTGAAGGTTGACCGCACACAGCACCAGAGTCTAGGATTCTAGAAACCAGGGCGTGAGTGCAGGCTGCTTACCGGATTGGCGACCTAGGGTGAGTCACCCTCTGTCCCTAAGACCCAATTTCCTATGCAGAGAAAGGGTCCCAAGGAGGCTGTTGGCGGGTTTCGACCAGCACACTGTGTCGTTTGCTGTTGTTTCTCATTTGAGTCAATACCAGCATTATAAGATGGGGAGATTTCGGATTTCCAGCTGGGCCCCGCATTCCCTACATTTGGCGAATACGGTCTGTTTCCAGTGACACAAAATTCCTAGGATCTCAGTGGCATATCTGGCCCCTGACATCTGAACCTGTCACCCCGTCTCTGAGATGATCCAACACTCCGCGATGGTGGGTATCGGCCTCACTCTGAACGCAGAAATTAACTAATAAACAGTGACCTGGTGGGGCGCCAGGGTGGCTCAGTCAGTTAGGTGCCTGACTCTTGGCTTCAGTTCAGGTCATGATCTCATGGTTCGTGAGTTCAAGCCCCACGTCGGGCTCCGTGCTGATGGTGCAGAGCCTGCTTGAGATTCTCTGTTTCTTCCTCTCTCTCTCTCTGTCTATCCCCTGCTTGCTCTCTCACTCTCTCTCTAAATAAATAAACTTAAATTAAAAATAAACCGGGGCGTCTGGGTGGCTCAGTCGGTTGAGTGTCCGGCTTCAGCTCAGGTCATGATCCGCGGTTTGTGAGTTCGAGCCCCGCGTCGGGCTCTGTGCTGACAGCTCAGAGCCTGGAGACTGTCTTCAGATTCTGTGTCTCCCTCTCTCTGACCCTCCCTTGCTCCTGCTGTCTCTCTCTCTCTCTCTCAAAAATAAATTAAACATTAAAAAAATTTTTTTAATTAAAAATAAATAAATAGTGACTTGGTGTCGCGGGAGCACCATGGAAGGAGGCAGCTTTGCCCCCCAACCCCCTCTTTGGACCCAGCTCCAGCTTCTATCAGGGAGACCCTTGGTTTCCAGGGGGGGTCACTGCATGGCCCTCTCTCTGTTGCACAGTCTGTAGTGTGAAGCCAGGCCAGCTGGGGGTGGCCAGCCAGGGGCCTGAGCTTTTTGCTAGCTGCCTCCCTGGTCTGGAAGAGACCTGGGTTCTGGGTACTGCAGGCCATGCTCACTTCTTCTTCATTCCAGAACCCTCACCATCAACAGCCGCACCCACCTTCCCTAAAAGCATTTCAACTGTGAGCTCAGCCCACCCACCTTCCCTAAAAGCATCTCAACTGTGAGCTCACTGAGCGACAGACTCAGAGCCCGAGGCTACAACTCTCCCGCTGGAGAACTCGACTTTGTAAAAGCTTGAACCTGAACCAGGGCGGAGAATTCCCCCAAGTCCTGATTATGGGATTCCCCTCCAAGAAGTGAGCCTCCGTCTCCATCCCCCCCGACCCCCACCGCCCCCCTACAAGCCCCTGAGACGGGTCAAGTTCCGCCAGGGCTGAGTGGATCGGGGCAGAGAGCTCTGAGTAAATCCTGGAACCCCCCAGCCCCCCCCCCCGGAAAGGCGGATCAGACAGAACCACACGAAGATTTGAACCCACTCCGGACCACCTCCAGGGGCAGGACCACGTCTCGACCGAGCATGGGCAAGGCAGACCCCGAGTCAGGGCCCTCAACATCTGGGACTCAGCTAATGCGCTGCTCTCAGTGTTCAGCTTGGCTGGGGGGGGCGGGGGGGTGAAGCTTCCTGGGAGCCGAGCCAGGCCTGGGGGGCCCGGCACACGGCCCTGCCCGGGCTGGGGCCCCGAGTCACACGGGGGAGGCCATGCGTGCGTCTTCCAGGCCCACACCCACGGTTCCGGGGCGGCTCCACGGCCCAACCCACGCGTGGGAGGCAGAGGCCTCTGGGCTCCAGGATTCCGTTCTGCGGTGGAATCTTCTAGAAAAAAAAGAATTCCCTTAATCCCCCTCTGGAATCAAGGCCAAGAAACAAGTTGTGCAGAGTCCCACAGACGGCTGCTCCCTGTGCCCCCCGGCTGTCCCCACACCGACCTCCTCCTGCCCCTAGGGAAGCACTGGGGGAGTGTGGGCTGGGGCGGGTCCCAGCTTTGCAATCTGCACGCCACGGAATTCCAAGGCAGGGGGAGGCCAAGTCCAGCCCCCCGCTCCCCCCGCAACCGGCAGAATACAAAACTCCCCATTCTGATACTTCTATGGACTCAACTGCGTTGTTTGTGGCCTGTTTTCAGGGAAAGTTTTCGTTGAAATCTTGTTTAGAATCTCAAACAAGAGCATTCTTTTAAAGCCTAGAGTGATCCTTGACGGATTTGCTCTCTCCCCCTGGGCAGGAGACAGACAAGGGGACGCTTCCTCACCCAGTGACTTACATGAGGAACATAGTTAAAAGAAGCCTTAATCGCCTGGTTAAGTGTCCGACTTCGGCTCAGGCTGTGATCTCACGGTTCCCGAGTTCGAGCCCTGCGTCAGGCTCTGTGCTGACAGCTCGGAGCCTGGAGCCTGCTTCGGATTCTGTGTCTTCCTCTCTTTCCGCTCCCCCCCGGCCCCCATCAAAAATAAAGAAACATTTAAAAAAATGAAAACAATAAAAGAAGCCTTAAGGATAAAAGTACCAAGGCCATAAAATGGAAAGAGGACAGCGTTTTTCAACAAACAGTGCCTGGACAAGATAGTCACATGAAAAAGCATGAAGCTGGACCACTTTCTCACACCGTTTACAAAAATTAATGCAAAGCATGGGGCACCTGCGCGGCCCAGTCTGTTAAGCATCCAACTCTTGGTTTCGGCTCAGGTCATGATCTCCTGGTTCGTGGGTTCGAGCCCCACATCGGGTCCGTGCTGATGGTGCAGAGCCTGCTTGGGATTCTCTCTCTCCCTCTCTCTCTGCCCCTCCCCCACTCATGCTTGCTCTCTCTCTCTCTTTCTCAAAAATAAATAAACTTAAAAAAATTAACACAAAGCAGACCTAAGTTCCACATGTTAGAGCCAAAACTATAAAACTCTCGGAAGAAAACAGGTGTAAAAATCTTCATGACCTCGATCTGGCAATAGTTCCTCAGGTATTAAAACAAAAGCCACACGCAAGAAAAGGGGAAAAAAAAAAAACACGTAAAGCCGACATCATCCAAATTAAACACTTTTGTGCTTCAAAGGACACCCGTAAAG
Organism: Cryptoprocta ferox; assembly: GCA_028646485.1. Classification (NCBI taxonomy): domain Eukaryota; kingdom Metazoa; phylum Chordata; class Mammalia; order Carnivora; family Eupleridae; genus Cryptoprocta; species Cryptoprocta ferox. The sequence goes on from CM053565.1 coordinate 3,929,765, forward strand.
AAAGTGAAAACACAACCCCCGGAGAACGGAAGGAAGTCCCTGCCAGTGGTAGATCTGATAAGGACTTTTATCTGGACTATATAAAGAACACTTACAACTCCGTAATGAAAGGACACTGGTTATTTAACTCAAAGAAAATGGGCGCAGGTTCCAATGAGACCTTGCTCCCAAGATAACGTGACTAGCCGGTAAGCACTGGAAAAGATGTTCAGCATCATTAGGCTTCAGGAAAATGCAAATCAAAACCACAGTGAGGGACGCCTGGGTGGCTCAGCTGGTTAAGCATCTGACGCTGGGTTTCGACTCGGGTCATGATCTCAGTGTTCATGAGTTCAAGCCCCGCATCAGGCTCTGTGCTGACGGCTCAGAGCCTAGAGCCTGCTTCGGATTCTGTGTCTTTCTTTCTCTCTCTCTCTCTCTCTCAAAAATAAATAATAAACATTAAAAATCTTTTTGGGGGCACCTGGGTGGCTCAGTGAGTTAAGCATCTGATCAGCTCAGGTCACGATCTTGCAGTTTGTGAGTTCGAGCCCCACATCAGGCTCCGCGCTAATGGTGTGGAGCCTGCTTGGGATTCTCTCTTCCCCCCACTCTCTGTCACTCTCCTGCTCACGCATACACTCTCTCTCTCAAAATAAATAAACTTTAAAAAAGGGAGGTAGCAGGGGAGCCTCGGTGGCTCAGTCGGTTAAGGTCGTGATGTCGCGGTCTGGGAGTTCGAGCCCCGGGTTGGGCTCTGTGCCGACAGCTCGGAGCCTGGAGCTGCTTCGGATTCTGTGTCTCCCTCCCTCTCTGCCCCTCCCCCACCCTCTCTGTCTCTCTCTCTGTCTCTCTCTCTCTAAAAGAAATAAACATAAAAAATTTAAAAAAAAATAAATGGGAGGTGGCAGGGGAGAGGGGAGGTGAGGACCTCACTCACAACTGGTAGCAAAAAAAACTTAGTCTCACCCTCTCTTTCGGTCTGACTCACGGGCAGTGATCACAACATGCCTTCCTCCCTTTCTCCGGAGGGTTTCGATTCCTCCCAAGCCCCCACGGCTTGGGTCTTTCTCCCCTGCAGGCAACCTCCTCCAAAAGGCAGACAGATAGACCCTCATACATACATCCTCCAGACCAGTCCTTCTTCTCTTCTTCCTGAAGCCGCCCCTCCAGACCGCTCCTTGACCGTAAGCCTCTGCCCATCGCTCAGACTGCCTCCCCGCAGGCAAGGCCGGAGAGACTTCGCCCAAACGAACACAGGCGAGGCGTCGGATCCGACTGCCCCGTCACGCCCTGCGACCCCACGTGTATGTTCCCGATTTCACCTTTTCGTGTTATTTTTCGCGTGTGCTTTCCGGTCTCCACGGTCTCCGAGCCTGGTAGGCGGTGCAGCAC
>CM053565.1:3931238-3974851 GCA_028646485.1 Cryptoprocta ferox
AATGAATCACCACGTCCCCGATGGCCAAGGATCCCACGACTAACACCGACTCTAACGGGGCCAACGCCGCCCGTCTTCCTTGCCGAGCGAACCCCGCAGTGACCCTCGGGGACAGGGGACAGGGGGCCTTGCGGGAGGTCACACCATGGCCTGAGTGTGCGGGCTCGGCCCCAGAGCAGAACGTCTCCCGCGGACGTCCAAACCCCGCGGTGATTTTCGTCTCTCCGTCCAGCCAGACGTTTGGGAACCTGAGGACCCCCAGACCCAGCGCGACGCAGGCCGGACAGCCCCACACCGCAGCGAGGGGGGCGGACACGTTTTCTCTCGGCAGGAAGAGCCGAGCAGCTGTGTCTACAGGAGACGAGCGACCGGTCAGCAGACCCCTGCCAGGCGCCTTCTTCAAACGGGACCCCAAGTCCGATACTTCCACCACCTCTGCGACTGTCATGCACCGTCCCTTCGGGTCTGCCTGCCTCCGCCCTTCACTCTCCACGGGCGGCCAGAGTGAAGGACATAAGGCAGAAAACCGGCTCGTGTCCCCCATGGCTCCCACCCCTAACGACTTCCCTTCACGCCTCAAAAAGGCAGAGTCCTTTTACAGCCCACGAGGTCCTGCATTACCGGACTCTTCTCAACCTCTCGGACCTCCAACTCTTTCCCTCTGCTCCTGCCTGATCACCCAACTCAAGCTGCACTGGCATTACTGTTGTACCTCAGGGCCTTTGCACTTGCCGTGACTCTTCCCCCAGACCGCCATCTGGCTCATTCCCACTCCCCGCAGACATCTCTGCTCAAACGTCACCTCGCTGACGTCTTCCCTGACCATCCCACTTAAACTCAGCCTCCCCACATCCTGCCTCCCTCTCCATACCTCCCCCTGCTTTATTGATCTTCCCAGTCTTTATCTGTTTATCGGAAGGTAAGCGCCACTGTGCAGAGAACTCATCTGCTTTGTCTGCTGCTGTGTTCCCGGCATCTGGAACAATGCCTACTGCCCACTGCAGTTGCTCAATAAACAGTTGTTGGATGAATGAGCGAGTGAACGAAAAACGAGTTGCTGGTCGATGGTGATGCAGTAAATAGGACCACGGTGTCCCCTCACTTTACACTTTTTCATGCTTCTTCTACAGGAAAGCATTTTCATAAACGTGGAGGAAAGGTCTGTGGATTCGTCATGATTACCCTCGAACTCGCTAGTAAGAAAGGAAGGGAAAGCATAACCCAGTCCGTTTTCCAGATGAGGAACACGGATGTGGGATATCGTTAAGGGGAATCATGAAACGCACCGCGCTGTCCAAGGTCGAATTCGTAATCAAAACCCGAACCAGACCCAGCATCCGGGTTCCCAGACACTCCGTCCTCTGCTCTTTCTACCGTGTTGCCTCTGACGTCAACATTGTGTCCTGCTAGAAAACCTGTTAATATTGGTAATCGCGTTACCTTTTAAAGTAGGCTTCGTGCCCTGAGCAGAGCCCAACACAGGACCTGAACTCTCGACCCTCAGATCAAGACCTGAGCCGAGATCAAGAGTCGGACGCTCAACTGACGCCCCCTATTATTATTATCTTTTAAATGAGAATATACACAACCATCCTGAGAGATTCTGGTACCCTTCGATAAAATCCCACGTCTGTTTCTACCTTCAAAAATCCCTCTTCTTGGTATTAGCACCAGCTTAGTCTTGCCCTCCCCATAAAGACGCAAAAAACACACATAAAACGATATTAAACTGCTAAACGGAAAATGTACACGCGATCTAAAACCAACAGCTGGAACGGGAGTTATGAGGAAGCCCCAAAAGAATTCCCACCTAACCACAGAACACAACTCTTGTAGGAATCTCCTTCCGGAACCACAGAGCATCAACCACCAGTTTAAAAACATAATTAAACTTGATCCCTGATAACACGAGGGAAGGGCCACTTCCTGGGGATGAACTTGAGGCAGGGGGTACCCCAGCCCTCTGCGAAGAAGCCACTGACTGGGGAGATAAAGTGCAACTGGATAAACGTGGGAGAGATGATGCTCCTGAAGCGCGTCAAGCAGTGTGTAAGGCTGAGATTTCTTACCCTCCCCCCAGGGGCAAAGTGGGGCGCTTGACCTCCGTCAATAACCCTCCACAGAGAGGGCGTTAGTGTCATTACCGGCACCCCCTTCACGGAAAAGGCACATGTCAGATGGGATTCCCTAAATTCAGGTCATTCCGACTCTCAAACCGACAGTCTTCCCAAGCTGCTGGCTGGCGGCATGATGGGACTTCCAAGGCGTCAGCTCGGCGAGGCCGAACTCCATTTTCTCGTATGTTCTGGGTTCGCAGGCACTGCAGGAAGGTTCTGGGGAGTTCTGGAGGGAAAGGGGGAGGCGGCAGGCAAGCCGTAGCTCACGCACACTGTGGTCGACGTGCCCCAGTCCCTCCTCCAGCTTCTCCAACTCGGGGACCGGATGCGTGTGGCTCACTAGTCACCAAGGGCCCCAGCTGCAGGGCGCCGGTACCAACAAGGTCAAGGGCAGGTTCAGTCCATTCCCATGGGTCTCTAGCTCCTGAGCCTCCCTTCCTGACTCCCCTGAAGCCTGCTTCGGATTCTGTGTCTCCCTCTCTCTGACCCTCCCCTGCTCACTCTCTGTCTCTAACACATAAACATCAAAACAAATTACTTATGAAATTATTTAATTAAAAAAGATCCCACGCAACCTTGACCAAGCCATACAGCTCTGGGTGCGGGCACAGACTGAACTCGCAGGGGTTCGGGCAAGAACAACAGAGTGTTTAATATGAGCTGTGTTGCCCCACAACTGTATGTTGAATTCTAACCCCCCCCCCAATACCTCAGGGTGTGACCGTATTTGAAGACAGGTCTTTCAAAAGGCGATTAAGTCAAAATGGAGGCCTCACAGCGGGCTCTGACTCAACACGACCCGTGTCCTCACAAGAAGAGGGGATCAGGACCCACGGGCACGGAGGGAAGGCCACGTGATGACGCAGAGAGAAGGCGGCCGCTTGCCACAGGCCATGGAGAGAAGCCTCCGAAGAAACCAATGCTGCCGACGCTTTGATCTTGAACTTCCCACCTCCCGAAGGGTGAGGCTGTCTTGCGGAAGCCCCCCAGTCTGTGTTGCTTTATTCAGCGGCCGGAACAGACCAGGACAGCGTGGCGCCTGGGCTCCACGGGTGCAGAGCATCTCGCTTCAAACGGATGGGTCTGGAGGAACGAAGAGCCAGCAGAGAGAGGAGGACTCAGGGAGAGGGCGGCTGGCTGGGGGAGGGTCCCCACCAGGCAGCGGGGGCAGCAGCGTGGAGGAAGAGGAAGGACCAGGCTCTCGAGTGGTAGACGAGTAAGCCCCCTTGACAGGTGCTCACAGGAGACTCTGTAGCTCCAATGACAGGACACCGAGGGATCGGGGACACCGGCGACTGGTCCCATTTTGGCATCCTGTTCGAGGCCCGCCTGCATTCCTAACTGTTCCTAAGGCGGAGCCAGGAGGGCATCCAGACCACAGCGGCCAGAGAGCTCACCGAGAGGGGCCCCGGAGGGCAGACGGGCCTCTGCCTCAGAAGGGCAATGCCAGGCCCAGGGAACCAGCCCCGGGACGGAAAGACAATGATCACAGCCTGAGAGGCCCCAGGATGCACTGCTGGGGGCCTCGCTCGATCAGGCCCGCGTGAACTGCACACAAAGTGGTGAGATCCGTGCAAGGCAGCCGATCTCTGCAGAAATGAATCTGGAAATGAATACGTGTATCAATAGCTATGGATGTTGAATTTCTAAGAAACAGGCTTCTTTTTTTGGTGTATATTTTTTGAGAGAGAGACAGAACACCAGTGGGGGAGGGGCAGAAAGAGAGGGGGAGACACAGAATCTGAAGACAGGCTCCAGGCTCCGAGCTGTCAGCACAGAGCCCGACGCGGGGCTCGAACTCACAGATCGCGAGATCGTGACCTGAGACGAAGTCGGACGCTTCACCGACTGAGCCACCCAGGTGCCCCCCAAAGAAGTACAGTCCTTCTTTAAGTGAGAAGAGAATTACATGGCAGACACAAGTGGCCAGATCGTTAGAATCCTCTGGAAACCAAACCTCTCAACAAGAGACGGCCATGTTGATGGCAAAGGGGGGAAGGCACGGGACAGGAGGCGCTTGGTAGCAAAGATCATGAGTGTTTTCTGGCGATGTCTACAGTAGTTTCTGAAAAGGAACTTATATGGCCAGGCCATTCCACCGACACTGCAAGAGAGGCTGCTGCCCCCAGGCAGAGGGTGAAGGCCAAAAGGAAACCCACAGCCCGTCGCTGGCACTGAGCCCCTCGCTCGGCTCAAGGCTGCAAACACGCCGTGTCCGGGGCTGGGTGCCAGGGACACAGGGACAGGTACTGGTAAGGAATGCTCCGAGACACACCCGACAGAAAGAAAAACAATCCTTGTACATCAGAGGAAGCACGGGGAAGGCTGTGGACGAAGGACAAGAGAACCCCCAGGTCCTCTAGAGCAAGTCACGCCCACGTTAGTCTAAGTTAGTCTAAGTGAAAGGTGCCCAGGGAAGTTCAAGACTGGAGGGGCCCCCAGACCTTCATTTGAAAGGTTAGTTAAGGAAAGAAGCCGGAGAGGTTTGGGAGAAGCCATCAAGGCTTAGAACCTGACACTGAAGCCCTGCCTAGAGCCCCGGGCGGGGGCAGGGGTGTCAGTTACGCCACTGAGGTGAAGCAGAGGCCACGGCCCCCAAGCTCCGCTCCGAGTCCCACCCCCACCGGCGTGTCAGCCCAATCGGTGGCCTGATCCTGGCTCGGGGAAGAGGGGCACTCGTGGGTGTCCCGTTCCTGCCAGGGCCACCACCACCACACCTGTGCTGGGCAGATGGAGGGGCGGGGTCAGGATGGGCGGCCAGAGTCAGCGCCTGGCAGGGGCAGGCGTTTACAGCGATGCCTTCGGAGCCCCCCAGCAATGAGGGCCCTCTCCCAGCCTTCAAAGGAGGGGCGTTAAGTCCGGGGGCTCGTGAAGGGCAGAGGCACATTATTCTGCCCCCATGGGAGTAAGAACCACCATCTCAACGATGAGAGTTCGCCCCTGCTGGTCCAAAGCCAGGGTCTTCCTAAAAGGGGTCCGGAGTGTGAGCCCCAGGCCCTTTGAACCAGCAGGCATTCATCATGGAAGACTGGCACCTGTTCCAATGGGACCCACAGGGACGCGGTGATCACAGAGGACAAACTGAGAAGCAGAATCCATGTGCATGTACCTGGCACCCCTTCCCAGGAAGTCCACTTACAAACTTCTCAGGTTTTCACACGGTACTTGGCGACCCACACTCGTGTTAAATGTTAAGAACGGATCAGGAACGGAAGGTCTCGCCCACCCCAGCCCGCCACGCCCGCTTCCCAGAAACAACAGTCGGAGAAGGTACCCGCAAAGTGAGCCTTGGGAACGGGTCGTGGCCGCGTCTTCAGAATCGGGACTGACCTTCGTATCCTTGCGAAGCAAAATCTTCTCACGAGACAGAGAGTGAATTCTCCAGAACGTTGCTTCTCAAAGGGGGGGCCACAGACCAGCACCTCTGGGAACTTGCCAGAGATGCAGATTCCCAGCCAGAGATGCAGATTCCCAGGCCCTCCGGGGGGGGGGGGCTGAGGCTTGCTCAGCTTCGCGACGGTGGCTAGAAACCGACTACCTCCACACCGAACAGGGTGCACGCATCATGGTCAAGGGTAACAGCTCAAGGAGCATAAGTTTTCCTGCAGTGAGACCGTAACAGTTCCTAATTTTAGGACCTGTTCTTCTAGAATCCATGCCCCTTGGGGCGAGCTACACTGAGATTTACCTAGTAAGTCAAGAATTTCCATAAGCACGGAGGAAGCCAGAAAGCTGTCTGCCAACACTAAGACATCCAGTTTCTATTTTTTTTTTTTTTTAATGTGCTGATGACAAAATACTTATCCACACCTACCCAGCTCGCTCGGAAACGCCTTCAAGTATTTTGTTCAGTATACTCGCACAAGATCCACCGGGTGGATGCGTCTGGGTTTGGGCTTACGAATGAATTCGTTGTTTTCCTATTTCCAGGCAAAGCCACGGCACCGGGGCCTGTGTTTATTTTCTTGGTGGAAGAGAGACCTGTGCGTCCGTGTGTTTCATGCCAGTGAAACTGTAACTACGTACCTGTGTCTCTGAATGTGCAACAACTTTCAGGGAACCTCAAGGAAGTTGGGTTTTTAAAACACTCCAACAAAAGGAAACCTCCCCCAAAGTTTCTGTAAATGGTTCACGATCACACAGCCGAGCCTGTCTACCAGTCTGGAACTTACTCGCTACTGAAGTTACCAGGAAGGTCCTTGTATTTCCTCTTACAGCTCAAAGGGAGACTCTTTTTTTTTTTAATGTTTTTTTTCTTTATATTTGAGAAAGAGAGAGAGACAGCGTGAGCAGGGGAGGGTCAGAGAGTGAGGGAGACACAGAATCTGAAGACAGACTCCAGGCTCCAAGCTGTCAGCACAGAGCCCGACGCGGGGCTCGAACCCACGAACCGCGAGATCATGACCTGAGCCGAAGCCGGACGCTCAACCGACTGACCCCCCCCCCCCAGGCACCCCAAAGGGTGACTTAAGACCAGCCCGAGATGGGTAAGGAACTTCATTCACACACACATAGAATCACAGTCTCGTGAAAATATACCGGGTCACTGTGTTAGTTCACACGGGACGGGACTGGGGGGTTACACACGGCCATTCCTCTCTCTCATGCCAGAGAGCCAACCGTAATTGTCTCAAAGCATCCCAAAACCAAGCTCAAACTCTCTAACTGATATTATTTTTTAAAAAACAAATCATAACAATAAGGGGCGCCTGGGTGGAAGGGTCCGACTTCGGCTCAGGGTCTGACCTCGAGGTTCTAGAGTTCGAGCCCCGCATCGGGCTCTGTGCGGACAGTGTGAAGCCCGCTTGGGATTCTCTCTCTCTCTCTCTCTCTCTCTCTCTCTCTGCTCCTCCCCCATACTCTCTCTGTCTCTGAAAATAAATAAACTTTAAAAAAAAAAATCAGAGTACCTTTTTCCAGATTTTAAAATTAGTATGAACACACCGCCAAATCTCCTAAGAAAACAGCACAGAGCTCCAAGTTAAAAGATCTGAATGCTCGCTCTGTCTGACGCTAACGGCCACTTCCTAACCCGGAGCAAATCCCAAACCCCAAGCCTCCCGTGTCCTCGCCCATAAAATCGGGACAGTGGAACAAGTAACCGCCCGCCCGGAGCCCACGGAGGTGGGGTGAGGACCGATCACACACCACAGCGGAGAACATCTGATACATCCTGAAACCCACAAAGCCTTAATGATTACCTAGAACACGGATCTTTGATGCAAGGGCTTGGGAAAGAAGGAGTCAGTCAGAATCATGGGGTTTTTGTGTTTCCTAATTTCTTCCGTGTGTGCGTGCGCGTGTGTGTGTTCTAACTTCTTGATGGCACGTTGGTGCTGAGGGTCACTTTTGGGGGGACAGACGTGGCTTGTCAGTTTCGGTTAACTCGGACACTTCACCCCCATGCCTCAGATGACCCTTTACTGCTGGCCGAACATCGCCTTTGCGGGGTGGGGTGGAGCCGTCCTCAGGACACTGCATCGGTCAGGTGGCCTGGACGAACCCACAAGCCAACCTTCCTGCTTCAACGACAGCAGGTCCATGGTTAAGGGCGTCCCACAGCCCGTCTCACCCCATTTTAGGATACTGCACCCGAAGAACGAAGACCCAGAGCTGCCGTTCTGCAAACTTCCATAAGGGACACGTAAGCATTAGCGGTTGAAGGGCTAGGAAGAGTTTGGCAGTTTGGCAGGTCCTCAGGAAGTGGAGCACAGGGTCACCGGGTGGCCCTGCCACGCCACTGGGACACGAAAACATGTCCACACAGAGGCCTGCACACCAACACTCACAGCGGCATTATTCGGAAGAGCCAAACAATGCCAACAGCCTGAACGGCCGCTGACCGACAAATGCTAAATCAGATGGATCGTTCCGTCTACGCAAGACGCCCAGAGCGCGCAAATCCACAGACAGCAGCTCAGTGGTGGCCGTAAGGGAGGGAGAATGAGCGGAGACTAGTAAGGGCTCTCGGCTTCTGTCCAGGGAGCTGACTGCCCTTCGAAAGTGAACTGCTATAGCTTTTGTTTTGCTCTGTGAAGACACCCTCTCTCTCATTTGTGGCAGGACCCCCCCCCCCTCCGCACACACACACACAAAGGTAGGTTGCTAACCTGGGAGGAAGTTACTAGGTGTCTCTTAATCGAGCAGAATCGACTCGAAGCGGACGCACGTAAGGATCTCTCGCTATTATGTGCTCATAATAGCCTTCTGGTGGACTCCGGGAGGATTAATAACCGGTAAGCTGAGTTTCTAGAATATCACTTCCAAGGGGAAGATGGACTTCACGTACTCTGAACTCTTAACTCTGAACTCTTAACCCTTACAGCTCCCAGGGTTACCAGATTAATTCTACACACGGCCAAGTAAGGCCCAGCCAGACGGAGCGACTCACGCAAGGGCCCACGGCCAAGATGGGAACCTGGGTACACTGCCCTGACCTTGATGCTTCGTACCTCACCACACAGGGTACAGGGACCAAGTGAGATACGGTGGACCTCTCTGTCTTGGGGCACCCGGGGGGCTCAGTGGGTTAAGTGTCCGACTTCGGCTCAGGTCATGATCTCACAGTTCGTGGGTTCGAGCCCCGCGTCGGGCTCTGTGCTGACAGCTCGGAGCCTGGAGCTGCTTCGGATTCTGTGTCTCCCTCTCTCTCTGTCCCTCCCCCGCTCACACTCTGTCTCTGTGTCTCAAAAATAAATAAACGTTAAAAAAAATTTTTTTTTTAAAAAAAAGAGGGACCCTTGATTTCGGCTCAGGTCATGACCTCACGGCTCGTGAGTTCGAGCCCCGCGTCGGGCTCTGTGCTGACAGCACTGAGCCTGCTTGGGATTCTCTCCCTTCCCCCTCAAAGTAAATAAATAAACATAAAATAAACAATAAATAAAGGACCTGCCCTAACACATACAGTTAAAACCTGACAATTCAGGGCAATATATGACAGGTGCCTCTTAGGTGTTTCTACCCAAGGCAGGAGAGTCTCTGAGAGCTGGGTGGCCTTCTGGAGGGAGGCCTTTGCAGGATGCCGGAGGAGGAGGGCCAAGCCAGGACACCTCTTCAGGAAGACCCCACAAGAAATCAGCAGGGGCAGAGGAGGGGGCGTGGTGGGGGGGAGGTTGATAATTAGAAAAGAAAACCCAAGCACATGGCTGGCTCACTGGGTAAAACACAGGACTCTTGACCTCAGGGTCGTGAGTTCAAGCCCCATGTTGGGCACAGAGATTACTTACAGACACAGATAAAAATAAAAAAAAATTAAGTTAGTAATACATAATTTTTTAAGTTATTTATTTTGAGACAGAGAGAGCGCGCGCACATGTGCACAGGAGGGGCAGAGAGAAAGGGAGAGAGAGAATCCCAAACGGGCTCCATGCTGTCAGCACAGAGCCTGGTGTGGGGCTCAAACCCATGAAATGTGAGATCGTGACCTGAGCTGAGATCAAGAATTGTGGACGTTCCACCGACTGAGCTACCCAGGCGCCCCATAATGTTTTTTTGTTTGTTTTACTTTTTTATAACATTTATTTATTTTTTTAGATGTTTATTTTTGAGAGAGAGAGAGAGAGAGAGAGAGAGAGAGATACAGCGCGAGCAGGGGAGGGGCAGAGAGAGAGGGAGACACAGAATCCGAAGCAGGTTCCGGGCTCCGAGGTGTCAGCACAGAGCCCGACGCGGGGCTCGAACCCACAGACCGCGAGATCATGACCTGAGCAGAAGCCGGACATTTGACGGACTGAGCCACCCAGGCGCCCCCGCCCTACAGTGTTTTTTAAACAAACAAACAAAAGGAATCCTATGAACCACTAAATTATTCACATGTAGGAACTCTTTTGTTCAATCCCTCTAACAGAGCTAAGAGATAAGGCCCATTATTAAATCCATTTTACAGATGAGACAACTGATGCACTGAGAAGCATGTAGCTTGCTGCAGGCGAGAAGGACGAAGCAGGGACAAGGCCCCTTGGGTGCCCTGGGTTCGTGACCGCACTGTGCTCCCTCTCAGTGACGCTCCAAGCCAGCTCGCAGACACCTCGCAGACACCTCGTCACGGCTGAAAAGACACGTGTGGTGCACCGTTCTAGGAAAACCCGCCCTGGAGAAACATGTCATAAGAGGTAGAGCCACCATCACCTCCAACCCAAGCGGCTCACACGAAGACACACCTAGACCCCACACAGTGCTTCATGGGAGCCTCGACTTCCAGGGTCCTCCAGGACAATGACGCCTCAGGACGAGAGACAAAACCCTGAAATAAAACAGCTTCTTTTCCCTCCACCTCCCTTCTCCCAACGCTCCCCGTTACCGATAACCACGTCCTCAGGCTCTCATCCAACTCTCCCCTATTGAGAACACATAGGTCCTAATAAACTTATTCATACTAATGTGTAAATGACTGCTGCGTTTCAAATAGCTATCTCTGTGACAAATGGCCAGCCTCCAAATAGAAACTAACTCAAGCCAGCTTGCTTGGCTTATTTCCCGCGACTCTCTCAAGGATCAATTTGGATCAGGGCTTCCCTCCCCTTTTTCTCTTCCCTGGTGGGAAGGTCATGATCAGGTCATGATCTCACGGTTTGTGGGTTCGAGCCCCGTGTCGGGCTCTGTGCTGACAGCTCGGAGCCTGGAGTCTGCTTCGGATTCTGTGTTTCCCTCTCTCTCTCTCTCTCTCTCTCTCTCTGACCCTCCCCTGCTCATGCTGTCTCTTTCTCTCTCAAATATAAACAAACATTAAGGAAAACATTTTTTTAAATATGTTAATGTCTATGTCCAACCCCCAGGCAACGCTGGTTTAATTTCTGGGGCTCAAGCAATGGGTATTGTTTATTTTTTTTTAAGTTTATTTGTTTATTTTGCGAGAGAGAGAGAGAGCGCACAAGCAGGGAAGGAAGACAGAGAGATCCTAAGCAGGCTCCCCACTGTCAGCACAGAGTCCCACGTGGGGCTCGAACCCACAAACTGTGAGATCATGACCTGACCCAAAACAAGGGTTGGACGCTTAACCGACTGAGCCACCCAGGTGCCCCAATGGGTATTTTTTTAAATAACAATCTAATTAGGGACATCAAGCGTCCAACTCTTGATTTTGGCTCAGGTCACGATCTCAGAATTCATGAGTTTGAGCCTCACACCAGGCTCTGCGCTGACAGCAGGGAGCCTGCCTGGGATTCTCTCTCCCCCTCTCTCTGCCCCTCTCCCACTCTCTCTCTCTCTCTCTCAAAATAAATAAACAAACTTGAAGAAAATCATCATCATATTAATCGATAAACAGGGTCTGGTCCCTCTGTGCTGAGCATTATTTTAGAGCTCGTCTGTCTATTCGTTTGAGCCTAAATACAACCCCAGGAGAGAGAGGTTATTTTTTTAAGTTTATTTATTTATCTTGAGAAAGAGGCAGAGAGAGGCAGCAGGGAGGGAGAGAATCCCAAGAAGGCTCTGTAGTATCAGCACAGGGCTCGAACTCACGAACCGTTGAGATCATGGCCTGAGCCGGAACCGAGAGTCGGACGCTCACCTGACTGAGCCGCCCGGGCGCCACTCGCCAGATGGACATTACGACGCTACCATCTCCAGGTGAGAACTCAGAGACACAGAGAGGTTAAGCAAGCTGCCCACCACCTCACAGCTAATACGCGGCAGAACCACTCAGCTCCGGGGTCTACACTCTGAGCCACTATCTCACGCCGTCAGGGATGAGCACCCCCCCGTCCCCCGAGGTCAAGTGCAGAGGGCACACCCTCTCCTGTCCCCAGTAGCTGGCTACACTCCGCTCACTCCCCAGCCCTGGGCTTGCACTTGCTATAGCCCCTTGCTCGTCCCCCAACCCAGCCTCCAACCGCCGGCTTCTCCCAACGCTGAGCTGACTCCCCCTCCTGCTCGGCTCATCCCTGACGCGGCCACCGTCTCCCTCTTTCTGCCGACGGTATTTCCGGTCGGGTCCCCCACCCCGGGGAGCTCATCCTGGCCTCCCCCCCGCCTGCCTTCCAGGACCCACAATTCCTCCAAGATGCTTCTGTCCCTCCTTAGCCCCCTGGTTCCACGGCCCCTGAGGGCCCCTCTCCCCATTTCCCGACTCAGACAAGTAGAGGGAGGCTCCCCACGTACCCCACCCCACGGCACTAGGTTTCCGTCCAGTTCCTACGTCAGCCACAGCTCCCCTCAAACTCATGAGGAGGGTCTCAGAATACATTCCCCCAGAGCAAACACTGGGGGTCTGCGCCCAGCCGGCCTGCTCTGTGCACCGAGGGGCTGACCTGGATGGACCACACCTGAGGACCCCCTTGTCTGCCGCGGCCAGGTCGGTTCAGCCGGTGGCCGGACAGGTAGGAGCTGAGAGCAGGAGAGCGAGGCCGGGCTGTGGGGTGGCCGTGACTGACCCCCACCAGCCCACCCCACCGACCACCTCTCTCCCCAGTTTCCTGTCACTGCTCCCTCCCTTGGTCTCCCAAGGCCAGCTTACCCCCCTCCCATCTCAGCCACACCTGTGCAAACAGTGCCTTGTTCAAGTTCAAAACCCCCCACGGTTTCTAACCCCTCTGGACCCTTACGGATGCACCTTCAGCAGATGTCCCCTCCAACGGCGGAAATCAGACACAACCGCCACTACGGGCAGGCTCCTAGAGACACGTGGGGCTTCACATCCTGATGACCACCTCCCTCTAGCCAGCAGCTTCACAAAATGACATCTGATAAGAAACAGAAGGATCAATGTGGCCCTGGGCGATCTCATTGTCCCCACCACGCCCCCCCTCCCTGGAGCCCACGCTTCATGACAAGGCCACATGTGCCTAGTCACAGGATTAGACAGACAGGGCCCCAGGGAGGGAGCGGAGGAGGAAATACTCACTGCTTGCAAACCCACAGTCCCAGACCTCCAACGGGGCAGGGGACAGCTGGGGATGGGGCCTAACACCCTGAAACGCAAGGCTGGCCAACCTTATAGCTGGCCAGGGAAATCATTTCTAAAAGATCCGTTTTTGTCCACTGCCCTGAGAACATCTGTCCTCCCTGTGGCACCGTCGCCTCTGGGGACGAGGGCAAGTCTGATGCGAAGGCCGGGAGCCCAGAGAGTCACACATCCTGGCAGCCGGCTGGTCCAATCTCTTTATCAATCTGCTAACGATTCTTGAGTTCTTCTGCTAGACTGACACTCCTTGCAAAGAAAGTTCTAGAGCTGCCAATGATTAAAAGATAAGGCTTCAAAAGTGCACGGATGTGTCCAGGTTGGGAAGGAGTTTCTAACACATCAGCGCCTGCTTGCTGGGCAGCCTTAGGGGGTGTGAGCAAACATTCAGGCACCATGGAATAGTACTGTCACAGGAAATGCCCTTGGGCCTCCCACCAATCAGTCGGACCTGTTCCCTCGTCCCGCCGCCCCCCTCCCCGCCCCCAAATTTTAAGTCATCCTTAGGTTACAGGACAGGAAACCCAAATGGCCAACAAGCATCTTAAAAGGTGCTCAGCATCATTGTCACCAGGAAGACCCAAATTAAAATCACAAGGCCAAGAGGCCCCTGGCTGGCTCTGGTGGTAGAGTGTGCCACTCTTGGTCTCGGGGTCGTGGGTTCGAGCCCCACATTGGGTGTAGAGATAACCTAAAAAAAACTTAAAAACTAAAAACATTAACAAATCACCATGCAATTCTAGAGCAGGAAAAAAATCAGAGCAAGGGTTGCTTCTGTGGGTTGGGGGCGGGGATTAACAGGGAAGGGGCTGGTGGGTGAGGGTCATGTTCTGGAACTTGGTAAGTTAGAGCCACTCCCAGAGGGAAGCATTTGTCAAAACTCAACGGATGATGCATCATGTCCATGTCCGTGCACTTGACTGTCATTTAAAACCTCAAAAGAGTAAGATAAGTCTAAACACTGTCCTCTAGTTAATGGTGTACGTGCAGAAGTATTTTGGGTGAAAAGTACTGATATTCTCAGCTCACTCTGAAATGCTTCCTAAAACTAAATAAGACCAATGTGTGCAGAGAAGGACAGGTATGCGGTGAAGCCAGCGTTACAACATGGGAACGGAAGGGTCCCGATGACAGTCATGAGCACCCACTAGAAAACTCTTGCAACTGAGGGTGCCCGGCTGGCTCAGTCGGGACAGCGTGCGACTCTTGATCTCAGGGCTATGAGTTCAACCCCCACGCTGGGTATGGAGCCTACTTTAATTTTTTTTTAAATGATTTGAAAGTTCATCTTAAAAAACAAAAAGGATTGGGGGGGGGGGTCTAGAGAAGTGTTGAGTCACAACATCGTGCACCTGAAATCATGTAACACTGTTCTGTCAGCCATACTGGAGTTAAAATCAAAAATAAAAACAAAAGACGGCAGGTGCCGGAGCGGCTTGGTCGGTGAAGCATCCGACTCTTGGTTTCGGCTCAGGTCATGATCTCACAACTCCTGAGATCGAGCCCCGAGTCAGGCTCAGAACTCTCTCTCCCTTGCTCTCTGCCCCTCCCCCACTCCCTCTCTAAATAAATAAATAAAAACACGTATCTTCAAGCAATTTGTACAGTTCTGGGGGTATTTTTATTGATTGGCTTTGGGGTTTTCCAGTTATTTCAACTGTCCATTTACTTGTTAATGTGGGTTTTTTGTGGTTTTTTTTTGCCATGAGCAAGATTTTATTTAAGAGTTGTTTGTGGTGGGGCGCCTGGGGGGCTCAGTCGGTTAAGTGTCCGACTTCAGCTCAGGTCGTGATCTCGCAGTTTGTGGGTTCGAGCCCCATGTCGGGCTCGGTGCTGACAGCTCGGAGCCTGGAGCTGCTTCGGATTCTGTGTCTCCCTCTCTCTCTGCCCCTCCCTTGCTCAGGCTCTGTCTCTCTCTGTCTCAAAAATAAATAAAAACATTAAAAAAATTTTTTTTCAAGAGTTGTTTATGTCGGACAGTTGACACACAGAGCTACATTCGTTTCAGTGACTTGACGAGTTTATACATGATACGATGTTCACCCCAAGTGTAGCTACTACATATAGGTTACACCCCTACTCCGGTATCACTGTATTCTTATGCTATGCCTTCTATTCCTGTGCCTCATTCATTTCATAACTGGAAACCTGCATCTCCCACCCGCTGCACCCGTTCCGCCCACTCCTCAACTCCCCTCTGGTAACCCACTGTCTGTTTCAAACAGCCATTAAATAAAACTGTTACAGGATCGTATCGGACTGAAAGAGAACTCAAAGACCAACTAGTTTATTGCCCCAGTTTTCAGATGTCAGGAGCAGTGGCTTCAAAAGGTTTAGAGACTCACGTGAGTTATCCAGCCAGTGAGGGCAAAGGCACCCTAGAACCTGTGAACCCCAATTCCTCCTCCAACAGTCTCTCCACCGCACACCACGGGTCCACCTTTGCCACCGGGCAAAGCACATCAGCGTTCACAATATGGTACCTCCCTCTATGACGTGGGAAGTTCATGATGTAGTTGGTTTACGTAAGAGGTTGCAAACCACGGAAGATGAACCAAATTGCTTTAGACACACACACGCGTATGACACACACACACACACACACAAGGGAGGAGTGGCAGTATTTACTAGCTTCCATAACTTGGGAGTTCGGGGGTGCGCTGCCTTCAGGTACGGATGGATCTAGGGGCTCAAACAACGTCGGCAGTGTTTTCTTTCGCACTAGATTCATTCTCAGACACTCCCTAAGTGTTAGCAGAAACAGTCACGGCAGCTCCAAGTTTATAATTCTACTATCTTAACAATCCCAAGTGGGGGGAAAGGGCATCTCTTTCCCTGATGTGCAGCAAAAGGTCCCAGGGAGGGGAGAATCACACAGGACCAGCCGCAGTCACCTGCCCATCCCGGGCTCACAATGGGGGCATCAGGTCAAGCCTGGGTCATGTGTGTACAAGTTTAAGAAAGGCACCAGCACAAACCAAACCATTTGGCGGGGGTGGGGATGGGGGGACTTGAACCCACGAACCAGACGCTGAACCGACTGTGCCACTCAGGCGCCCTGTTTTTGTTTTTTCATGTTTATTTATTTTTGAGAGAGACGGAAAAGAGAGGGAGCGGGGGAGGGGCCGAGAGAGAGGGAGACACAGAATCCGAAGAAGCTCCGGGCTCCGAGCTGTCAGCACAGAGCCCGACGCGGGGCTCGAACTCAGGAACTGAGATCACGACCTGAGTCGAAGTCGGACGCTCACCTGACTGAGCCGCCCAGGCACCCCAAAACCGTCCCCTTCCCATGAACCCACTGCAGCTTCAATCCTCCACAGAGAAATTAAGTCCGAGGTGTGATTACGAAAACAAGAATAAGAGACAGCAGAGCACACACGTCTCCCACAACAGGTTTCTTCCCTGTCCCCTCGCTTCGGCATTCTAACAGAAAGCCACCTTGTCACCGGGAAGGAAGGTCACAGACTGAGCTTCCGGCCGGCTCACATTCCCTCGCGTTTCAAACAGTTAATCTGGACAGATGTCAGCTGCTCCGCTCGGCGATCAGCTATCGCATGGAAATCGAACACGCCCGCCGGTCCCAGCCAAAACCCCCCAGCGATCAACGAAGATGCCAAAGACAAAATATCGATCTGCCAGTCTGCCGCCTAAATGCCTTTCCAGCATCCTCGCAGCATCCTCGCGGGGCTCTCACTCTGAAGGCGCTAACATCCCCGGGCGCATGCTGGGCCCCTCTGGGGGTGCCAGTAAAACCAGCGCCTTGGCTCAGGGCCATCCCCGCTCTGGGAGCCAGGCCTGAGCGAGCAGGAGCGGGCCCAGTGCTAGAGTCACACAGCCAGGGGTGCCTGGGGGGCTCGGTCGGTTGAGCGTCCGACTTCGGCTCAGGTCACGATCTCGCAGTTCGGGAGTTCGAGCCCCGCATCGGGCTCTGTGCTGACAGCTCGGAGCCTGGAGCTGCTTCGGAGTCTGTGTCTCCCTCTCTCTCTGCCCCTCCCCCTGCTCACACTCCGTCTCTCTCTCAAATATAAATAAACATTAAAAAATTAAAAAAAGAATCATGCAGCCTGTGTGCAGAGGACTCATGGACTTGTTTTTTTTTTTTGGGGGGGGGAATCACAGGAATCCTCTCTCTCTCCCTCTCTCCCTCTTTCTCCCTCTCCCGGGGAACTGCATTTTTATGAATGGTGTGAACTGCTCCTAGCTGTCACTTCATGAATGTATTTGAAGAACGAAATTTATTCTTCAAGTTTCCTGGGGTCCCCATCACGTTCACTCTTGCCAAGCTCTCAGGGGGACCTCGTAACTCCTGATATGAGGACAAAGGAAAGAAAAAGAGGAAGAAAAAAAAAAAAAGAAGCTCAAGGAATTGCAAAGCTCCCAGTTTGCTCTGCGGGTCGTTTTTTAAAAAGTCAGGTAGCTGACCGTTTGGCGCATTGCTTTTGAAGGCAGGTCTCAAGTGAGAAAAACCAGAGCCATAACGATCAGTCCGTATTTTTCTATGAATCCACAACTTGTTATAAGAGAATTGCCTACATGATTTTCCT
The DNA here is from genome assembly GCA_028646485.1 of Cryptoprocta ferox. NCBI lineage: Eukaryota > Metazoa > Chordata > Mammalia > Carnivora > Eupleridae > Cryptoprocta > Cryptoprocta ferox. Next base: position 3,948,797 of record CM053565.1, read on the forward strand.
GCTAAAAATGGTTTAGAAGCTGGGGCGTCTGCGTGGCTCAGTCAGTTAAGCATCCGACTTCGGCTCAGGTCATGATCTCACAATTCGCCAGTTCGAGCCCTGCATCGGGCTCTGTGCTGACACCTCGGAGCCTGCTTTGGATCCTCTGTCCTCCTGTCTCTCTCTCTGTCCCTCCCTCACTCGCACATTCACTCTCTCTGTTTCTCAAATAATAAATAAACTTTAGGGGCATCTGGGGGGCTCCGTCGGTTGAGTGTCTGACTTCGGCTCAGGTCATGATCTCAGGGTTCCTGGGTTCGAGCCCCGCTTCGGGCTCTGTGCTGACAGCTCAAAGCCTGGAGTCTGCTTCAGATTCTGTGTCTCCCTCTCTCTCTGCCCCTCCCCTGCACGCACTCCGTCTCTCTCAAAAATGAATAAACATTAAAAAAATTTTAAGAAATAATATCTAGGTATAAAAATACTTTGGAGAGGAACACACAGACTAGAACAGAGGTGAAAGAAAAGACTGCTTTCTCACACATTTTACTTGGCACCTGCTAACTGTCTATTGTTCTAGATCATTCCACATCTTGTTGCAACCCCTGCAGCCCAGGATAGCTGTGCAGTGAGCAAAGACAAGCCCGTGGCCCCCTGTACAGGGAGGCCCTGAGCTCGTGCTAAGTTGCACAGACATGGGACCCCACTCGCCCTAAAGCAGGCTCCTCCACTCCTCTCCTGTCCAATGAGCAAATCAAAAGCCCTCGCCTCACAGCGTGTGCGGATTAAATTACAGAAGGAGGGTCAGATGTTCCCTTAGCTCCTTGTCTGGTGCAAAGAAGAGTTCTTGGGACATAACGGATGCCATTAATGATGCCCCAGCACCGCCACCCACCTTCCCTGTCCTTAATTTCTCAGCTTCTCACTCTTGGGTGCTCACTGGAAACCCCCGGGAAGCGTCACCTGGCCTGACATCACCGGCCTGGACATTCAAGTCCAGCCCCACTTCCCAATGTGCCGCTGGGATTCAGCCCATCCTTCCTGTGGATGCACCGTGACCTCTAAAACAGGGGAGGACAGATCTGGCTGCTGGCCAGCCTCGCCTGTCCCTGGGGGCTTAGTTCTCACCTACCCGAAGAGCTCGTCACACGAATATGGTGCCCTCCTTGACACCCACAGCTGCTTCTTGGTGCAGCAACACCTCTCCTCATCAAATCCCACAGGTGCCTCACCACGCGGGCCAGCTCCGTCCACGGCCTTGAAAACATGGGCTTTTTGCCAAGGGTGCTTTTAAGTGGTCGAACCCTCCGCTTCCTCTTCTCTCTGGACGTCAAGCAGAAGTGCACCCCCAAAGGACAGCTAACCCAAGGGTCCCCTGCTTGCGCCTCTGTACTGCCCCTGCCCCTCCGACACCGGGGCCCCCAAGCACAGCTCCAACCGCTGCAGCGCGCACAGAGGGCAAAATCGGTGCCATTTCTGTGCCTCTCGGGCCTGGACGCGGGACCCCCGGGTGGGCCTGGCCAGGCATCCTTCCACTCACCCGCCCAGCAGGGGTTTCCAGACTCCCTGCCGTTCCATAGGAAGGCCAGCCTGTCCCCCCCGACCCCGACCCGGGCCAGCTTCTCAGAGCCCTGAGAGCAAAAAGCACCCAGGAACCCAGGACCACGGGCTCCTCCGCAGGGACTGCAGCCCTCAGGGGGACCCTTCATCTGGCTCCCCGGGGAAACGGACGTGTCACAGACGGGCACCAGCGGTGACAGCAAGCTGGGGAAACAGCTCTCCTCCCTCTCTGGCGTCCCTCTAACTGGTTTCTTCCAGTCTGGGCTGAGATGCAGTTAACACGCGGCGCTACAGAAGTTTAAGGTCCACGGCACGGTGACTGGACTCACACAGGCCGTGAAAACGATCACCACGCACGTTTAGTGCCATCCGTCATCTCATGCAAATCCAAAAACGAAAACTTGTTTGTTCCCTTGGGATGAGAAACTTTCAGGACATACTTTCTGGGCTTTACGCCATACGGCAGCGTGACCGTCGCTCAGCGGTGGCGCCTCACAGCCCCCAACGGATTGCAGTGGGACGCGAGTGGGAAGCGACCTTCTGACCCGCTTCCTCCAGTGCCCCGGACCCCTGGGGACCACAGATCCGATCGCTTTTCCTGCGAGGTCAGCCTTTTTCTTCTTTTTCTAGATTCCGCAGTTACACGAGCGCATACAGTGTATCTGTACTGTGTTTATCTTTCTCCGGCCAACTCACTGCACCTAACATGATCCCCCCCGGACTCATCCCTGTGGTTGCCAGACGGGGGGATTTCCTTCCTTCTCACGGCTGAAGAATATTCCGCTGTGCGCTTATATAGATATATCTATAGAGGAGGAGGGGGAGGATATATACAATATATACATTTATATACAGTATTAAAATATTTATAAATATTTTATATTTTTTATATTTTTTACATTTATAAATATTTTACATCTATATATAGATGTAACATACTATATATACGTTACATCTATAGAGGAGGAGGGTGAGGAGGATATATATGTAATATATACTTAGATATAATATTAAGATATTTCTAAATATAAATTAATATTTAATATTTAATATTATATTTATATTATTTATATCATTTTATTTATTTTATCATTTATTCATTTTACACATTTCCCATACTTATATATCTATTTATTATTTTATTATATTATTGTTTACATGGACTTATTTATTTTAAATATTAATGGTTAATATTATTAAATTACTTACATATAACATTAAAATATTCACATATTATAAATGTTATAAATACAAAATATTTTCTATATTTATATGCTATATATAAGTTTATATTATATATAAGTATATACAATATATCGCATACATAAATATACATAAGTCTATATGATATATATAAATATTTATATACGCACGACTTATATGATACATAAATATGTATGTATGCACAACTTCTTCATGCATGGGGGACACTTAGGTGGCTTCCATATCTTGGCTTCTGCCACTGATTCTGTAATGAACACGGGGTATGCACACATCTCTCTGAGGTAGCTTCCTTTCACGTTTGAATTATTTTATTTATAATATATTTTGTTTCTTCAGTTACAACAGTCATAAATAACATCTGAAGGAAATCGAGGGGAGGGGCTGAGGGCAGAAAGCCCCAAAAAAAGCAACTGTATCTTCCCATGATTCCTTCGCTGGGCAAGAACTACCATCAACAGGGGCACCTGGGGGGCTCAGCCGGTTGAGCGTCCGACTTCGGCTCAGGTCATGATTTCCCAATTCGTGAGTTTGAGCCCCACGTCAGGCTCTGTGCTGACAGCTCGGAGCCTGGAGCCTGCCTCCGATTCTGTATCTCCCTCTTTCTCTGCCCTTCCCCAATCTCTCTCTCTCTCTCTCAAAAATAAACATTTAAAAATAATGATAAAAATTAAAAAATACAAATCCTTAGAAAATACATTCTTGTTATTTATTTCAGTGACGAACAAATTCTTAGGATATATTTTCACAGGGGCTCAGAAGGGTGGCAGAGGGGTTTAGTCTAAGCCTGGTTTCTCAAACTTTCTTTCAGAACCTGTCTTTCCTCATTGCTCTCTGACCACCGTGAAATTTTAATGCCACAGATAAATCGCCGACGTGTGTATTGTGACCGTCTGGAGGGCCACCAGCAATCCCTGGTCAGAGCTGGGGTATTTCTGCTATCCAAGAACCAAGTCCTCCCCACTGCAGACGTAATGTTTAATTCATACGTGATTTATGTGATTCAACGTGAAGAACTTAAAAACCTACCCCCTCAGCACCACGTGAAACAGTGAGACAGTGTCTCCGTCCCCTAACTATCCCCAGATAGTCAGTCGGGGAGGCCTGGGGGGGGGGGGATTACACAGAAATGCAAACGTGTAATTCAGCCGCACGGGTATGTCCGCATTTATACGGAAAGCATACGGACAGCAGAGAAAATTCGATTCACTCTGAGGCTGCAAACTTTACCTCACATGTTGCCTAGTGCCCCTTACTGATGTCCGATCCCTCCAGAGCCCCCAGGTCCCAGTGCCTAGGAGCTGCCCTCTCGGAGCCCGGGGAGAACGTTCCGGTCTCCTGGTTTTCCTCCCACCCCTTGGCTGAACCTTCTCCTTTGCAGTTGGTTTTCCCTTTACCCGCTCTGGGGTGCTTCTGGCCCCCATCCCTGGCCCTCTTCTCTGTCCACCCAACTCCCTAGATGATCTCATCCAATATGGCGGCTTGAAGATCTCGTCCAATATGGCGGCTTGAAGACCAACGCCAAGTCACCACGATGATTTCAAAATTATACCTGCAGCCGACTTCTCCCCCGAACCCAAGCTTCATCTTCCCAAATGTCTACTCAATATCATTATTTGAATAGCTGTAAGAATCTCGAACTTTGCGTGCCAAAACAAATTCTTGATATTCTTCCCAAAACCCACGCCTTCCGATCCTCACTTTCCCATTTAATACCAACTCCTTCTTTCCAGTTCCTTAAGCCAAAACGCTTGGAGCCATCTTCAAGTTATCGCTCAAGCTTTACACATCCAACCCATCACATTATCCCACTGGTTTAACCTTCAAAATGTATCCAAAACCCAACAGTGTCAACCACATCAACGTCTAGGGCCCAGGTCAGGCCACTGTCATCCCTCATCTGTGTTAGCGCGACAATCTCTTTACTCCTCCTCCTTCGATCGCTGCATCCCCCAGATCCCTTCCTAACAAAGTGGAGTGATCCCCGTCAATGCTGAGTCAGGTCACATCGATCCTCTGTTCAGTGGCCTCTCCAATGACTTCCCTGCCACGTGGAGTAAAAGTCAGGTCCCCAACGAGGGTCTTCGAGGTCCTCCTTCCCTGGGACCATCTCTAAGACCCAAAGAACAGCAAATCCAAGACCCCCTGCCCTCTACACACACACTTTTCCCCAGCCACTCCTGGTCTCCAGGTATGCCCAGGCCACAGGGCCTTTGTACTTGCTCTGCCTTCTCCCTTCCGGCTGGAACGCTCTTGTCCCAGAAGCCACACACCTGTTCCCTCATACCTCCTAGGGCTTTGCTCAGATGTCCTCTCCCGGCCATCCCATTTACAATTACAAAGCTCCTTAACCCTTACACAGCATCTCCAGTCTTGCTTACTGTCCCTAGCCCTCAGCTGGGATGTGAACTCTACAGAGACAAGGGCGTTGTTCACCGCTCTGTCCCCGGCCCTGAGGGCAGTGCCTGGCACAGGGCAGGTGCTTAGCTTTCATTCAGTGATAATGAGCCCCAGGGCTCCGCCGAGAACAAAGTGCCCTGTTAACCTTCTATCTTATATCCAGCAATTTCTCTCATCTCAGAGAAGTCTCTAAGTTCAAACATGCCACTTCCCGGTCCCACCCCCCAACACACACACACGCACGTGCACACACACACACCACCACCACCACCACCACGGATCCCTGAACAACACAAAGACTACAGGGCACTCTCCGTGGCTGACCCAGCAAATACGACTCGCGCTGTATGTTTTCAAAGCTCAGCGATTTGCAGAGGGCCCGGCCAGGGGCAGGAGCCCCTCGTGACTGCCAGGCACCCGTTTTCCCCTCCCCCCTCAGCTTCCCGGGGGCCCCGAAGAAGCCACGATCCTTCCATCTCTGCACGCCATTCACGGAAAACCCTTAAAACTGAAGTCAGGATCTCTTCCTCTTCGGATCTGGAAGAAAACCAGGTGTTAAAACGGAACATCTTGACCGAATTTCCTCCAGGCAAGCCTTCCCCGGGCTCGCTCCCTCCGACACCCCTGCCCCCGCCACCAGACCCAGCGGGAGCCAGACTTTCCAGCGACTCCATCCAAGGCCGAGCTCCGGGAGTGAACCCGGAGCCCGATGCCGAGCGCCTGCACCATCCCGAGCTGGCCCGGAGCCTGTCACCGCGAATGACAACAGTTCCTTAAATCAGACCCTCCGGTAGCGAATGAGGAACACCCCAATGTAGCAGAAAACCGGCTTTGCTTGAAGCTTCTCTGAAGCTGGTTGCAAAAAGAGGAAGTCTGTCCCGATTGAGAAACGGCAGAGGCCACCTGCAACTTCTACAGAATTTCTTCAGGGCTCGAAAATTCTAAGAAGTTGAAAAACAAAACTCTTCCAAAACAAATGAGGTCCAACTTCATCTCCCATCTTCCCAAGTAAGTGCCGCCGCATGGTTTGTATCCGCTGTGGAACCCCTGCGAGGGCGAGGGAGGCGGTAAAAAGCACGGGTTCCAAGACAGAGAGCTGGGCATCCTGAGCCAGTTCCTTAACCTCTCTGAGCCTTCGGTTGTGCACTTGAGAAACGGAATCCACCCTGTCTCACCGGGCTGTTAAGATACAGGAGGAATCTTATGCGAAAGCCCTCCGTACCCCCCAGGGGATGAAGCAAATGAAGCCGTTATCCCATATACTCGATGCCACTTACGTCCAGAACTCTGCCAAGGGCCCCTGGAGCAAGCCCAAGTGGGGGCAACAGAAGACAGCCATTGTTCTGACCTTCAAGGAATTTAAATTCCAGCTGCAGGGGGGAGGGGGGGCCTGGGTGGCTCAGTCAGTGCAGCGTCCGACTTCCCTCAGGTCATGATCTCCCGGTTTGTGGGTTCGAGCCCAGAACCTGGAGCCTGAACAGCTCAGAGCCTGGAGCCTGCTTCCGATTCTGTGTCTCCCTCTCTCTCTCTCTCTCTGCCCCTCCCTGGCCCGCGCTCTGTCTCTGTCTCTCAAAAATGAATAAATGCTAAAAAAATTTTTAATAAAAAATTAAACGTCAGCTGGGACAGCACACACAAGACCGTACAAGATTTAGCACTGGCAGGGCGACAGACCAAGGAAAAGCACACACCTCCATGTGCCACTTTCCTCCAAGTGTCCCTTGGGGCTGTGGATTTGGATTCTAATATCTGCCTAAGTATCCATCAATCTGGCCACTTCCTGGACTGCAAAAGGCCTCAAAGCTGGGTGTAAACTAAGTCCTCCAAGCCAAGCCGGACGCAGATCTCTGCGAAGATGCCCACACGCTGTACCAACCCCCACCCCCGTTCATGCAGCACAGCGCTGTGCGGAAGGGCACCCACCACATCCCCCAGGCCAGCAAAAGAGGGAGGAAGGGAGAAGCAGCTCAGAGGGAACTCAAACGCAGCCACTCTGAAAAGGAGAAGCAAGGAAGCAGAGGAGAAAGCGAAGAAAGCAAAGGAAAAAGGAGGAACGTGAATAACCATCGTTTGGCATCGGCCTTGCCAACTCACGTAGGACTCACAGTCACGTGGGTGTGGGTGAGGGTGGCCCATACAACGCCCCGCAAGGCTGAGTAAGGCGGGCAGAGGATTTTATACCCATTTCTCCAGTGAGCAAACTGAGGCTTCCCAGAAATCTCACACACAGAGAGAGAACTGGACCCCGTGAACCTGCCGTCTCGTATCTCAAGGGCTTTTCCGCCGACACGGCCCAGACAGCAGACCAGACGCTGCATGTGGAGGCGGAACCAGAGTTGCAGAAAGAGAGCACGTTACGATTCACAGGAGCCAACGTGGGGAAGAGACCAATCTAAAATGGTCCGCCGGCTGTGGCCGGACAAGCAGGGGTGCGTGGGGTCACACCACATGGAAGAAACCAGGCACAAAGGACCACAGATTGTCTCATTCCATTCACGCGAGATGACGCCTCCAACAGTCAAATCCAAGGACACAGAACACAGACCAGGGGCCGGCAGGGGCCGGGGAGGAGAAACGGGGTGGGTCGGGGTGTGACTGCTTCACGGGTCTGGGGTTTCCTTCTGGGGTGGCCCAACTGTCTTGTAAGTGGATCGCACAGCCCTGGAAGGGTCCCAACGTGTCACTGGGTTCCATGTACTTGAGAACGTCACGCTAAGTTTTGTTACGGGAGCCTCGCCCCTGATTTTAAGAACGGAGGGGATGGAGCGAAACACGGAGGGGAAACCGGATACGGAGTAAGAGAACCAGGAAGTAGCCAAAGATGCTCACGCGGGGAAGAGTGTCCCCCAAACTGGGGACCCCCCTACACGACTGGCCGGGGGTAGGGGGTCTGCTGGATGCATGAGGCCTCTCTTCTCACACCGAACAGCTAACAGGATGCCTTCATCATGCAGACGAAGAGAGGATCAGAGCAGCCTGGAAAGGAACATGGAACAGCAAACAGAAAGAAAGAACGTGGAGGTAGGGGCTGACATCTCTACAGAAAGCCCAGCTCGAAAGGCTCGCCTTTATTCGTCTGCTCTTTAATGATGACAGAATCATTCATTCCCCAAAGAGGACTGAGCCCACAGCCCCGGGCCAGCCCCTGTCACCGGTGTTAGGGACGCTGCGGAGGTCAGACCCCCGGCCTCACGGAGTTAACCCTCTGGACCGCAGCCACGTTCAGACCCACCGGCTAATACAACCTCATCGGCGGATTAACGTAATCCGTGGCTCGGTCCACCAAGTGTCAGCCAGAAACGAACAAATGAGGCTTTCTTCTCAGGTCGTCACATGTTTTAATCCCATTTGGTGGCTGAGTAGAGGTCCGAGAGAACCCGGGACGTGGCCTGTGGAAATGCCAGCCCGTCGCAACGTGGTGTGAGCTCCATGCGGAGACCTGCGCACGGCAAACTAGCTATTTTAATCATCAATTCTGGGTTTACCAGAGTAAGGAATTTGACTTCAGGCCATTGTTTGTGACCGAATTCTTGCAGAAGACACGTACCGATGCTTGCATGGGCCTTTTCTCGTGCTCGATCGTGGGGCCCCCGCAGCCAAAAGACGGGACACACAGCTCTACCCTCATGGGGTTCACGTGACCAAGGAGACACGTGACCACGGAGCCAACAGTATGTTCACCAGGGACCCATGTAAGGAGAAAAATGGAACAAGTATGCTGCCCCCGTTTATGTCCAGGTTTTGATCCCACAGAGAACTACGTAAAGTATTCTCATACCAGGGCACCTGGGTGGCTCAGTCGGTTAAGCGTCCAACTTCGGCTCAGGTCATGATCTCACGGTTCATGAGTTTGAGCCCCACGTCAGGCTCTGTGCTGACAGCTCGGAGCCTGGAGCCTGCTTCCGATTCTGTGTCTCCCTCTCTCTCTGTTCCTCCCCCTGCTTACACTCTGTCTCTCAAAAACAAGCATTCAAAAAAAAAATAAGAAGAAAAAATATTTACTAAGGCTGCAGTTCACGGAAAACTTGCCCACTCCCGGCGGGTGGGGGACGGGGGCGTCCGTCACCTTCAAACAGCTCCCCTCCAGCCTTCTCACCTGGGGGTGCTCCCACCCATCGAGAACAACCTCCTCTCCTCCGTCTTCCCGAAACTATAGAATTCCAAAGACAGGTGACTCCATGATTACCCAGCACGCCCGCCGCACATCACGCATCTCACATCAGTCCTCATGTGCAGGACCTTCAGCCGCTGCTGAAAACATACAGAGTCGTGATGATTCTCAGTGAAGAATAATTTATACTTTCTACCGCTTCTCAGAGAAATCACTGCCCCACGACTAGTAATAGAGCGGACCTGGCCACCTAGTGTAAAGCACAGTCATCACCAGCCCCTGGTAAGCCCCAGGGCAGAATCGAACCAGAGCCGTACTTGAGTTTAGCAGCCTAGAGCAACGTGCCCAGCTGGCAACTGCAGAACAGGAGCTAGCGTTTGGCGGCACAAAATACTGGGCTTTTCCAACAGAGTCCCGCAGAACCCCAGGGGCTTCCTGGAGGAGGCATCCAAAGAGGAAAGGGAGTGATGGCGTCCACTGAGGGAGGGGGTGTGGCCAGAAGAACAGCCCCAGCACACAGACCTCCACCAGGGAGTGCCAGGTCAGCGAAACAGACTTTTCAGACAAGCTCCGACTCCCCCGCCCATGGTCGGGCATAGCTGTCTTCTGGGGCCGCAGTCCTGGTCCAGGGCAGAGGACTCAGGCCAGAGCAGTCTCTACGGCCCCACTGGAGTGCCCGGCAGTGCTCTAGCCAAGCCCCATTTCGACATCTCCCCACTGACGGGGCTCTCCCCCCCCCCCACACACACACTTCGGAACGAGGAAGAAGCCTGCCTGGTTGATAGTTTTCATTCCGGCTCTTTTCTCCGGGGCGAGGCTGAGCAAATCCCAGGGAAATTTCAAACCTTATCAGGATCTCTGCTGTCATCCCCACCAGGGGGGTCCTCGAGGGCACACACACATCAGGTCTCTTATAGTCTCCTCTCCGTCCGAGCACCCACAAACCCCAAGTTACTGGCTCTCCGATCCCGAGAGAGTCTGCATCATCTGGCCGCAGTGTAAGCAGACACCACTGTTGTTTTTTTTCCTAAAGACCAAAGGTCACCCCTCTTTTCAAAGCAGGGGGTCAGACACAAAAAGCCTCTGCCCTCTCCCCGGGGGGTGGGCTGTTGTGAGCCCAGAGGAAAGACTTTTCCTCTGTTCTCTGATTAACAGAGGGAAGTGGAGACAAAGGACGTGCAGAAAGCCCCCTCGGTGGGGCATGGGGGGGGTGGGGCTCAGTCTGCTAAGTGTCCGACTCTTGATCTCAGCTCAGGTCATGATCTCGAGGTTCATGGTTCGAGCCCTGCATTGGGTTCTGCGCTGATGACGCGGAGCCTGCTCCGGATTCTGTCTCTCTTTCTCTCTGCCCCTCCCCTGCTTGTGCGCTATCGCAAAATAAATAAATAAACTTGAAAAGAAAAGAAAAGCCCTGAAAGTGCCACCTTGAAGGGCTGGATTATAGATCCAGGGCAGATGAGAACCGGGGCACAGCATTTTCCCACTATTGTGGTACCCCTCTGCCCCCCTCAAAGAACCCACGATGGTGCTCAATAGTTGCAGCTGGCCAGGGGCGCCTGGGTGGCTCAGTCGGTTGAGCGTCCGGCTTCAGCTCAGGTCATGATCTCGTGGTTCGTGGGTTCGAGCCCCGCGTCGGGCTCTGTGCTGACAGCTCGGAGCCTGGAGCTGCTTCGGATTCTGTGTCTCCCTCTCTCTCTGACCCTCCCCTGCTCACGCTGTCTCTCTCTGTCTCTCAAAAATAAATAAAAAACATTAAAAAAAAATTTTTTTAAGTGTAACCTGGCTAGCTGAAAGAAGAAATCAATGTCCCCTTTACTATGTCACAAAACACATCACCTTTAAAGCAGAGGAAGGGCACCTACCCTCAGTCTGAGAAGGAACCTGCCAGGTCAGGGAGATGTCTCGGGGCCTGATGATACAATCCTCCACAGAAAAATCCGTGTTTACAGGCTGGTGTGTCTGTCAGATGCCCGAGGATAAGATTCCCCTTCATTACTGACCTGTAGGTAAGGCTTCATCATGGTCACACCCAGGAAGGCTTATCCTACCTAGGGAGGGTCCTGAAGGGAGGAGATTGAGAAGCCTGACATTTCAAAAAGGGAATTTCTGCTTCAGTTTGTGATCTAAATACACCAGAACAAAGCTGAAGAAAGCTCCATCCCCTTTCCAGAGCCGGGATTCCCCGGGGAAAGCACACCTTCAACGATGCTAAGCCTGGCAGAAAGGGACTTGCGGGAGCCGAGACACAAAATGAGTTACGGTGGCCAAAAGCCAGAAAGACAAGGTCACCACCAGAAATGGCGACCAGGAGGTTTCTTTCCCTAAGAAAAAGCAAATCCTCAATGACCAGCGCGCAGAGTGACAGAGAAACAGCATCAGCCACCAGCACGCAGTGAGTCTTGACACCACACTTCTCTGTGGAGCGTTTTTGCCAAAAAAGACAGTTCCCGCGTTTAAGGATGCTCTGAGGATGGCCTTATTATCCCCATTTTATTTGTTTATTTATTTTTGAAAGCTAGAGAGACAGAGCATGAGGTGGGGAGGGGCAGAGGGGGAGACACAGAATCCGAAGCAGGCTCCAGGCTCTGAGCCGTCAGCAGAGCCCGACGCGGGGCTCGAACCCACAGACCGTGAGATCATGACCTGAGCCGAAGTCAGACGCCCAACTGACTTAACCACCAAGGCGCCCCCTCCCCATTTTAAAGATAGGGAAACGGGAGGTCCAAGGTCAGGTAATCCAGGTGCCCCAAATCGACTACATCCAGCGCCCAAACCCAGATCTGTTCAGCTGCAAACACAGTTACACCCGACTGCCTCCAGGACATACTACAAAACCCGGGAAAACTCCCATTCCGGGATTAAACTCGCAGTAATCCAATCAGCCTAGCAGGAGGTCAAGTTCCTCCACACCTGTTTTCTCTCGCCAGCAGGAAATAAGAAAGGTTTGCTGGCCTTTATATACAAGGTGACAAGCCTGCTTCACCTACTCGAGGTATTTGTTCCCACAGCAGGGACGCTGAGCCCTGAATGGTGCACTCTCTCTTCTCCAATGTCGTTACCCACCGTCCACAGGCGTAAGGTGTGTGGGTGGAGAAGAGATCCTGTAAGAAGGTCACTCTGCAAATTTTTTACTATTTTTCCCCCCGTGTGAAGCCCACAACTCGTAGGCGGGGCAAACCCAGAATCTTGTATACATTCGTGGAAATGACTGAACTATGGTCCTTCTTTTTATTTATTTATTTTTTAATCAAGTGCCTATGCCAGACCTAGGGCTGGGTCTACAAAGATCAGAGAACCAATCCTTGACCTTGAAAACTCGACAATATAAGGAGGGCACAGAGAATTCCGATACGGGGGGGGGGGGGAGGGCTGAGAAGTCTGGAAGAATACAGGGAACTATGTTGGCTGGGTCTTCCGAGGATGCTAACACCCAAAGCCAAGAAATGGGAAGTTAATCTGGCTAAACAGGAAAAGAAAAACAGAAGAGACCATAGCAATAAAAAACAAAACAAAACCCACAAAAAATGAATCACCAGTTAAAAAACGCTCCAAGGGGTAGCTGGGTGGCTCAGTCAGTTGAGCGTCCCAACTCACTCTTGTGGGTTTTGACTCAGGTCATGATCTCAAGGTTCATTAAGATCGAGCCCCACATTGGGCTCTGCGCTGACAGTGTGGAGCCTGCTTGGGATTCTCTCTCTCCGTGTCTCTCTCTCCATCTCTCTCTCTCTGCCCCTCCCCAGCTCGCTCTCACTCTCTCCAAATAAGTAAATAAACATTAAAACGATAATGAAAATAAAAACCGTCAAAGAATCTGAACAGACGAGTCTTTAAAGATATACTAACGGCCAATAAGCACATGAAAAGATGGTCAACATCATTAGTCATTAGTGAAACACACACCAAAACCACACTGAGACACCACCTCACGGCCACTAGCACAGCTATAATTAAAAAGACAGATGATAAAAGCGTTGGTGAGGAGACAAAGTGGAATTCTCCTACCGGCTGCTGGAATTGAAACTGGGAGGGCTGCTTTGGAAAACGCAGTTCCTCAAATTGTTACACACAGAGTTACCAATGGACCCAACAATTTCACTCCTAAGTGTATACACCCAAGAGAAATAAAAACATACATCCACACAAAAAGTTGTTTTTTTGTAATAGGTGATGGGGATCACATCTATTTATTTATTTTTAATCTCTACACCCAATTTGGGGCTCGAACTCACAACCCCGAGATCAAGAGCTGCATGCTCTTCCGACTGAGCCAGCCGGGCACCCCCAAGTCCGTGCCAAAACTTGCACACAAACATTCGTAGGAGCAATATTCGTAAGAGCCAAACAGGAGAAATAACCCAAATGTCCATCGATGGAAGAATGGATAAATAAAATACGGTACGTCCATACAGTGGAATATTACTCAGCCATAAAAAGGAATGAAGCCCTGATTCATACTACCACGTGGAGGAACTTGAAAACACGATGCTAAGTGAAAGAAGCCAGACACAAAAGACCACAAATTAGATGATTCCGTTTACAGGATCTATCCAGAATCGGCAAATCTCTAAGACAGAGATTAGTGACTGCCTGGGGCCGGGATGTTGGGGGGAAATGGAAAGTGATGGCTCATAGGTAAGGATGGGGATGAAATGGCCCAAAACTGATCATGGTAATGGCTGCAGGATGCTATAAATATGCTTTAAAAAAAATCACTGAATTGTATGCTTTCAATGGGATATGACTTATAACTCAATAGAGATGTTACAATAGAAAGAGAGAGTGGGCTAAGCGTCCACCTCTTGATTTCGGCTCAGATTATGATCGCAGAGTTGTGGGACTGAGCCCTGAGTCAGGCTCTGGGCTGAGCATGGAGCCTGCTTACGATTCTCTCTCTCCCTCTGCCCCTCCCCTCGGCTTGCACTCGCTCACTTGCTCTCTCTTAGAAGGAAAGAGGGAGAGAGAAAGAGAGAGAGAAACAGGGGCACTTAGCTGACTCAGTCATAAGAGCACAGGACTCGATCTCAGAGTTGGAAGTTTGAGCCCCACGTTGGGTACAGAGATTACTTAAAAATAAAATCTTTTAGGGGCGCCTGGGTGGCTCAGTCGGTTAAGCGTCTGGCTTCGGTTCAGGTCATGATCTCATAGTTCGTAGGTTCGAGCCCCGCATCGGGCTCTGTGCTGACAGCTAGCTCGGAGCCTGGAGCCTGCTTCAGATTCTGTACCTCCCTCTCTCTCTGACCCTCCCCTGCTCACACTGTCTCTCTCTGTCTCTCAAAAATAAATTTAAAAAAATTTTTAAAAAATAAATAAAATAAAATCTTTTAAAAAATAAAGCGAAATTGGGGCGCCTAGGTGGCTCAGTCGGCTAAGCGTTCGACTTCGGCTCAGGTCATGATCTCACAGTTGGTGGGTTCAAGCCCCACGTCGGGCTCTGTGCTGAAAGCTTGGAGCCTGGAGCCTGCTTCGGATTCTGTGTCTCCCTCTGTCTCTGCCCCTCCTCTGCTCATGCTCTGACTCTCTCTGTCTCTCAAAAAATGAATAAACGTGAAAAAATATTAAAAGAAAAAATAAAGCGAAATACAGGGGCGCCTGGGGGGCTCAGTCGGTGAAAAGTCCGACTTCGGCTCAGGTCATGATCTCACAGTTTGTGGGTTCGAGCCCCGCATCAGGCCCTGTGCTGGTGGCTCGGAGCCTGGAGCCTGCTTCGGATTCTCTGTCCCCTTCTCTCTCTCTGCACCTCCCACGCCCCCCCAGCACTCTGACTCTCTCTCTCTCAAAAATAAGTAACATTAAAAAAAAAAATTAAAAGAATTTCCACCCAGCCCTTTAAAACTAACCTTTCCTTTGCTCCGGAACCAGGCAGAGAGGAAAAGAAATACTCGAGGCCTTTTACCACGTCTTGCATTCGACCCCTCTCAACAAGCAGCCTTTCCCTCATTACAGGAAGGGCCTCTTCCGGGAGTGCCCGGTGGCCAGAGAGCCATCAGACCCAGGTAAGAAGCAATTAAGACTAATTAGCCCAGGCTGAGCAGCAGCGCCCGTCACACGGCACTTCCCAATAAACTCCAGCCGCAGGTTCATTTGCTTTTAATGTGCAGGACCTGTGTCCCGAACCGCCCCCCAAAAAAAGTGCTCCACACACTTGCTTCTCCAAGCATGTGCCCCAGACCTCGGGCAGCAGCACCCCCTGGGAGTCTGTAAGCAATGCATCTCAGGCTCCCCCCTAGACTCTTCTGAAACCGAATCTGCACCTAGCAAGAGGCCAGGGGGCGCCTGGGTGGCTCAGTCGGTTGAGCATCTGACTTCAGCTCAGGGCATGATCTCGCAGTTCGTGGGTTCAAGACCCGCATCTGGCTTTGGCTCAGGTCACAATCTCGCCATTCGTGGGTTCAAAATCTGCATCCGACTTTGGCTCAGGTCATGATCTCTCGATTCGTGGGTTTGAGCCCCACGTGGGACTCGGTGCTGACAGCTCGGAGCCTGGAGCCTGCTTCAGATTCCTGTGCCTCCTCCTCTCTCTGCCCCTCCCCTGCTCTCACTCTTGCTCTCTCTCTCTCAAAAATAAACATTAAAAAAAATTTTTTTTAAGTAAGATGCCAGGCCAATCGTGTCCGCAGGCCAAAGGCTGTGCCCACAGTCCTGCAACGGGACAGTCTTGCACTGTGACTTCAGAGGGGCCCTTGGGAAAAGGTTTCTCCCACCCCAGCAGCACCCCCAGTGGAAGCCCAGGAAATGGGCGGCTATCGGCATGTAACCTGGCGTGATGCCCAGAGCACGTGGGGTATCAGCTCCATATACGAGGTGGCAGCGCCCCTCCGGGCTCTCCCGACCCCTCACGGCAGCCCCATAAATCTTTAAAAGGTGCTGCGGCTTGCCCAGGGTCCCACAGGCAGCAAGGGCTGAGCCAGGATTTGAACCCACAGCTGCCACACTCTTGCCACATGGGGCAGTGGGGGGACGCGGTCCTGTCCCGCCCTTGAATGTGTTCTGAGCAGTCCACATGCGGAGTAGCCACGGGGCTACATTCCAGCTCACACACCAGCCCACACCAGGCATCTGGCATCTCCGCCCACCCCACCCCTCCCGAACTGATAAAGGGCCTCAAGATATGGAGGCCACGCCCCGCTGCGGGACGGTCCTGCTGGGATCTGGCGAGAGACCATCCTGGCTGGCTCTCTGACATCGGGGCTCACTCTGCAGTCAAGACCCTGGCCTGCCACACTCCTGTCACTCACCACTATGCTCCCAGCCTTACTTCGTCCACGGGCAGCTCCGGCCCCAGCGAAGCATTCCTGAGCCCCGTGCCCACCCTGTGATGGAGAGACCCCCCCCTCACCGGGCAAATAGGACCGCCAGCCACCTCCCTCCCCACCCCACCTTTCTGCCACCTCCCTCTCTCTGTCCTCTGATTAAACAGACTCAAAGAGGGGTCTACATTCCAAAGCCTGTGTTCTTTCTATTACCCTGTGTGGCCTCATAGAATCCACTAAAAAAGAAAAAAAAAAAAGAAAGATAAAGTCCAATCTAATCTTAGGATTTAATCGTGATTTACAGGCAAACTCAAAAACCCCTCAGGTGACTCAGATGTTTTGCTACTCAAATCGCAGTCCAGAAGCCAGCAACCCCATCACAGCTGGGGAGCTAGGTAGAGAATGCAGAGTTCGGGGCCCTACCCCGGACCTACTGAATCAGAAGCAGAATTTTCGCGAGTCCCCACGTGCTCTGTGTGTGGACTGGTGTGTGAGAGGCATGGCCTCAGTGCCCTGCAGTAGCGTGACGCCGTACGGGCAGGCTCTAAGCATGTGCCGACACCAGAACACAGTCCCAGGCACTCGGAACCTTCTTTAAAATATTCAAGTATTCGGTGGCGCCCGGCCGGCTCAGTCAGTGCAGGTGCAACTCTTGATCTCCGGGTCGTGAGTTCGAGTCCTACGCTAGGTGAAGAGATCACTTAAAAGAATAAAACCTTTAAAGTAAATAAATGCAGGACGCCCAGGTGGCTCAGTCGGTTGAGCGTCCCACTTCAGCTCAGTTCATGATCTCGTGCGGCTCGTGGGTTCGAGCCCCGAATCAGGCTCTGTGCTGACAGCTCAGAGCCTGGAGCCTGCTTTGGATTCTGTGTGTGTGTGTGTCTCTCAAAAATGAATAAACATTTTTAAAACTTTAATAAACATTTAACAATTTAAGGAAATAAATAAAATAAAAATGAATAAATGAGAATATTATGCTTGAGGATCAGATTAGGAGAATCTATGCTTAGCATGTCCTTGGTTATCAAAAACTCAACCCAGTTTTATTTTTCATTCTGAGCACAACAAAGGCTTGCAGTTATTTATTAAAAAAGAAAGAAAGAAAGAAAAGAAAAAAGAAAAGGAAAGAAACTTGCTAAATGAGAACACTAGACTCAGACTTCCTATTTCGTCTATTTCTAAATTATATTACGAATCAGAAACGAATGCCTTGGTGACACTCTTCCCAGAGCCACTGCTAAAATAAAGATCTTCTGTCGTGATGAAATTAGGACAAGGGCTCATTTCTGCAGAATTTTTAAAATACCATTTCTAAGGAGTTTTTATAATCTAATTAGTTTTTACGTTGTTGACTGATCCCGGAGTTCTCTGTATGTCACACAAGCAAAGGAGAAAGGAGGGATTAAGGCACTGGAGACTAAGAGGGCTTTCATCCCAAAGGAACAAGCGTGAAACTCACGTCTCCTAGGTCACCTGCCAGCCACCCTGAGGGGCCAGCACATCCCTAAGGGCTCCCCAAGGAAGAGCCGCCACCCTCAGCTCGCGGAGCCTTGGGCAGACCTGGTACAGAGCAGATGCTCAAATACAAATGCCTGGTTTGGGTTGAACCGGAAGTTGTGCCAGATGTATTTACCGCAAAGGGGAAAAAAAAATCACAGGAAGTCTAGGGTCAGGAAATGACTCTGTGTGTTCAGGAATCCTAGGTGAAGTGTCCATTCCTGGGTCTAGGAGGGTGCTAGACGCCCAGACAGCTTGGGGATGGTGAGAGCAGCTTCACAAGAACGCTGAGACTTCATCCTGGCTCTCGGGAGCTGGGGGACCCACTGGGGTCTGCCCTGTGGCTGAAGACTCTGCAGCAACAGGAGACTGTCAGACACGCAGTGTCTGGCCCCATCCCAGGTCTCCTGAGCCACAATCTGTAACCAACAAGACCCAGGGAATTCATTTTGGGAACCTCGTCTAGAGGCACTGAATTCAGGGTCACCCGGGAGGCTCAGCTGGTTGAGCGTCCAACTTCAGCTCGGGTTATGATCTCACAGTTCATGGGTTCGAGCGCTGTGTCGGGCTCTGTGCTGACAGCGCGGAGCCTGGAGCCTGCTTCTGATTGTGTCTCCCTCTCTCTCTGCCCCTCCCCCCCTCAAAAATACATAAACGTTAAAAAAAATTCTCTAGAAGCACTGAATTCAGTTTAAGAAGCATGGCTATAGGGACGACCATACAATGCTGAGCTTTGACAAGCCCAGAACCGGGACATCCCCCGAGTGAGCACAGAGGTGGTAGTCGACAGAGCCGTCCACATATACTCAGCTCGCTCCTGTCCTCCTGTGCACACGGCAGGACGGCCACCTACCATGTTAGGTGTGCTTTGGTCAATGAAACAGGAGTGCAAGCAAGTATCATATGTCGCTTCCAGGCAGAAGCTTTAGGGACCACGGCTATTTGACACGGTCACTGGTCAGATTCCAGACAGTGGTCACTCCTCCATCCTGGGTCCTAGAGGGTCTTACGGCCCCAAACCAACTTGCAACGGACTTGCAGCCGGAGGAAGAAGCAAACCTAGGCTGTTCTACCCACTGAGATCCGGGGGCTGTTTGTTACGGCAGCATATCCTAACCCATGCTGACTGATACAGCACATAGCCCACCGTGCCCAACACTCTGCCACTCCCCGCTGAGAAGGCTCCGTCACACCGTGACCCGTGGGTTAGGACTTCTTTTAAACCCTGAACATCATCACTCAATTCAATTTCCCTCTTCGCTCTTCAGACTTCACTACGCCCCTTACCTTCTTTTCTCCTTCCCAGATTTCCTTGTGGATTTGTGCTTTTATCTTATGGTGCCCTGTGCTTTCTGGGAAGCTGCTTTAAGTCTTTTTTGCAACAAGGTGATAGACAGACATTCACATGTACAGACACACCAGATGTGGCTCCAAATGAATTGTGGCGGTTTCCAAAAAAAAAAAAAAAAACACACATCACAACCACCTCCCATCCCCCAAACAATAAAGACTTCCTGCAACTGAGGATATTTAAAAGAACGGGGCCCTGGGCCAACAAGTATTCCTTCAACCTGTTCTCTCCACAAAAGGACACTTACGGAATGCATGGTACACAGTCCAAATTTCTAGAAATGGAACTGTTGGATCAGAGGGCATGTACATTACGAAAGCTCTCAAAGTATATTGCCAAATTACTCTCCGGGGAGCACATGACGATCTTCCCACACCCTTGCCAATGCTCATTTTTTTTTTATTTTGACAGTTTTCATTAAAGCAAGTGTGTTTTTAAGAATGTGCCATTCTTTGATTACTAGTGAGACTGAATATGCTGATGACAACTTGGGACACCCTTTTATCATCAAGCGTCTACCCAAGGTTCTTTGCCCATTCTCGTACGGATGTGCTCTTCTGTGTATGTTTTCATAATTTATAAAAGCACTTTCTGCATTCAAGACATTAACTTTTTCCCAGTTTTTATTTGCCTTTCCCTCATGCTTTAAGGAAGGGGACTTTGCTGGCAGAACGGACAGACAATTCACAGATGAGGAGAACACAGGAGGGGCGCCTGGGTGGGCTGAGTCAGTTGAGCATCCAAGTCTTGATTTCAGCTCAGGTCATGATGCCAGGGTCGGGGGATCGAGCCCCGCCTCGGGCTCCGCGTTGAGCATGGAGCTTGCTTAACATTCTCTCTCTGTCCCTCTGCCCCTCTGCCCCTCTCTATCTCAAAAAAAAAAAAAAAAAAAAAAAGAATACAGTCAGGAAAGGGTTATCACAACTAATATGCAAGGGGTGAGACCCCACACCTCTCAGAGTCAATCCATCAACAAGTGCTTTGACTCCACCTGCAGAACACACTCTTTTCTCACCGTCCATGAGGCCACCACCACGCCTCCCGTCCCCCCCCCCCCCACAGCCAGCCTCCACGTGACAGCCCAGATGAGCTCTCCAAAACAAATCAGAGCGTGCCCTCCCTTCGGATCAAACCACAGGCTTTCTGCGGCTCAGAAAACCAGCCGCCAACTGCTAGAAAGAAAGGATAATCATGTCATGTGTAGCAACATACCCCTACGAGGAAATTACACTGTGGATACACAATATATAAATGAACCGAATAAGCACGTTGTACGCCTTAACTTTATGCCACTAAGGCCACGTTCTATGTCAAATGTTTAGTAGCCTGCAGTCAGCCTCGGTGGGAGTATTGATACCCCAGAAATTGGCAAACACCATCAATCGGGCCTTGCACCTCCCCGCCAGAGCTGGTCTAATACGTTTACATCCGCACCAATGGAGGGGGGGGGGGGACGCCTCAGGGTCCGAGAAGGATACAGAGCCTCCCAAAAACTGCTGAGAAGGAGAGAGCTCCAGACGAGGGACCCGTCAGACAGGAGACTGCCTCTAGCGACTGCATGGACAGACAGACGGCGGAGGCCCACCACACGGGGAGGACGGCTCAGGAGATGCCCAAATGACCTCAAGGAGCAGCTGGGCCCCCCCGGAATGATGCTGTCTTTAGTGAAGTCCCCCAGAACTGAAATGTCAACCTGGGGAAAGGGCAAGAAACCCCAGATTATTTCACAGTATGTTTCTTCTACTGAGCAGAATACGGACTCTTACAGAAAAATAAAGTTTTGTGCATATATAGAAATATATGGGGGAGGGTGGAGGCACACACCAAAAACCTATCCAAACTGCCTGCCTCCCTCTCCATCTCATCCCCAGCTCTGTCACCCTTGCTCACTGTTGTCTAACCATTCTGGAATAGTCTGGCTCTCCCAGACATGTCACACATATTGGCCCCACAGTATTTAAAAATTATTATTTTTTGCTAGTTTACGGTCTCCCCAACTAAGTATAAGCGTCTTTTCTGTGTCTTTCGCTACTTCCCCTTCAGCACTTACAATGGAGCTCAGAGCCTGTCTCAGACGCTCAATTAAGGTTTGTTGAATGAATGAGCGATCCCCTTTTGAATTTTTAAACTACATTCAGCCCATGAGCTAAGGATGGCTTTTATACCTTTTTCTTTAAATTATTACTTACTTTTGAGAGAGAGCGCAAGTGGGGGAGGGGCAAAGAGAGGGGGGACAGAGGGTCTGACGCAGGCTCAGCGCTGACAGGCTGACAGCAGAGAGCCCGCCGCAGGGCTCGAACCCACGAACCGCACGATCACAACCTGAACTGAAGTCCAACGCTTCACGGACTGAGCCACCCAGGGGGCCCTGGCTTGTATATCTTTAAATGGCTGAAAACTTAAGCAAAAGAAGAATAAAGCCAAACAGGCCATGAAAATTGTAGCAAAGTCAAACCTCAGTGTCTATAAATAAAGTTTTATTGGAACTCAACCACACCCATCGGTTTTCGGATCATTTACAGCAGCTTCACACTCTAACAGCACAGCTGAGTAGCTGTGACAGAGACCATATGGGGCACGCTCGTGGCTCCTCACCGCCTCTGGCACTCCACAAATCCCAGTGACGCAGGCCCTTGGCCCACAAAACCTAAAATGCTTCCTAGCCCTTTACAGAAAAAGTGTGCCAGCGCAGGGCAAGGAGAAGTCTTTGAGCAATGTTTCTAACAGAGAACAGATAATAGAACAGGAATAGAGAAAGCAGGGGGGTCAGGGGGATAGTGACAGGCGAGGTGGAGGGGAGAGAAAAATGGCAGGAACATTCACTGTGATACGGTGGGTGGGTGACAGAAGGCGGTGAGGAGGACCGACAGGTTAGGAGTTGACTCTGGACATAGGAAACTGAGTACCTGGGGACTGAGTCTAGATCCCAGCTCAAGAAGTGAGATAAAGGGGCGCCTGGGGGGCTCAGTCGGTTAAGTGTCTGACTTCGGCTCAGGTCATGATCTCACGGTTCGTGGGCTCGAGCCCTGCATGGGGCTCTGTGCTGACAGCTCAGAGCCTGGAGCTGCTTCGGATTCTGTCTCCCTCTTTCTCTGCCCCGCCCCCACTCACTCTCGGTCTCTCTCTCTCAGAAATAAACGTTAAAAACATTAAAAAAAAGAAGTGAGATAAATATAATCAATCAAGATTAACCTAACAAAGCACATCTTTTTTTTTTTTTTAATGTTTATTTAGTTTTGAGACAGAGAGAGACAGAGAGTAAGCAGGGGAGGGGCAGAGAGAGAGGGAGACACAGAATCTGAAGCAGGCTCCAGGCTCCGAGCTGTCAGCACAGAGCCCGACGCGGGGCTTGAACTCAGGAACCGTGAGATCATGACCTGAGCCGAAGTCGGATGCTTAACAAACTGAGCCACCCAGGCGCCCCAAATAATAAAGCACATGTTTATCAGACGGTAGACTGGGGGGATCCTAACCGAGCAGGGAGGCGGGAGGGGAGTCCGCGTGAATCCACAAGAACGTCTCACAAACTCACACACCTGTTGCACTTAATCCTCCGCACCGTCACCGCCGGCTCCAAGTGGGACCACCTGCAGGCCACCATTCCTACTTCCCTCCGTAGATGGAAACGCCACCCCAGGGGCGAAAGGAATATACTAATTTTGCAATCAGTTACAAGCAGGCCCCGTCCCGGGGTTCTGTGACAAAGCCTGTCGTGTGCTGCCTTGCCGCTGTGAGTAATGAGGAAGCAGAACCCGGCAGACCGCGGTCCCCTGCAGCAGCCTCACAAAAATCCCCACGCCTGCCATGTACCAAACATTCTCTCTCCCCGGGGGAAGTGGGGCCCGGCATCCACGCTCATCGATGGAGAGGCCGCTCAGACGGCCAGAGAAAACGTGGTTTGCTTCTAGGCTGGAAGAGCACAGGAAGGTCAGGATCTCGTTCACGTTCCTAGGTGGTCACGGGCAGCAGGGATGCACGTGATGGGGAACAGGCAGATGTCAGGGATTCCTGCCGACGTGTTGCTAGGGGAACTTTTGTAAAGATGCTCTGATTCCGTAGCATCCCTAAGCCCTGCCCACTGCTTTGAAGTCCTGGGGGGGGAAATGGGGGGGGGGGCCCTGACCAGCCCCGTGCACTGCGGGGACCAGGGGGAGGCTCCCGAACAGAGGGGGACAAGGGATGAGCTCAAGGTAGATCTTTCAAGCAGCAGACGCTACAACCGTGGACCGCAGCCCCCAAATCAAAGGGCAGAATGACTCCATGACGACGGCACAAAGCGCTCTGCTCTTTTCGGTCACCGGCACCGTACTCTGGGAGCCGCAGCCCTAATTACAGCTTTGTGAAGAGAGCGGGGAACTAGCTGCCTTTAAAAAAACAAAACAAAACCAAAAAAATGCCGGGAGGGACAAGGTCACACCCACTTTAGGTAATGCTCCTGTTACAGAGAAAAAAGGCCGTGTATTAAAATCAGTTTGTGTAGGGGGCGCCTGGGTGGCTCTGTCGTGGCTCTGTCGGTTGGGCGTCTGACTCTTGGTTTTGGCTCACTCAGGTCACGATCTCACGGTTCATGAGTTCAAGCCCCGCATGGGGCTTCATGCTGATAGTGCGGAGCCTGGTTGGGATTCTCTCCCCAGCGCCCCACCTCTCTGCCCCTCCCCTATTCGCGCTCTGTCTCTCTCTCAAAATAAATAAGCTTAAAAAAATTTTTAATAAAAATAAAATCAATCTGTGTCACAAAGCAAGCATCAACTAGATATCAGGCAGCTTCGATACACTATGTCTGTTAATAACCAGCATCAAACAGACCCAACTCGAAAAGGTTGGACGGGCACATCAATGCCCCCAGTGGACAGACCCAGGCTTTAGGGACAGGAAAATCTGGTTTCAAATTCAGCTGCAACATTTAGCTGGTGGCCTTTATAAAGAAATCCATGGTGTCTTAAAAAAATTTTTTTTAAAGAAAAGAAAATCTCATCTGAGGATGACCGTGGAGAGTTTTCTAGCAAATCAGCCAAGTCTCCTGTGCTTTGCCTCCCTCTGGGGGGGGGGGTAGGGAGGGCTCTCTCTCGTCAGTCTGGGCTGGCACTGTTTCGTCTCTAATGGATCCCTGTCCCAGGCGTGTTGTCCCTCCCCTCCTGAGGTGGCCAGGGTGCAAAACGGCCCCCGATGAACCTTTATCCACACTCGTATGTATGC
This sequence comes from Cryptoprocta ferox, assembly GCA_028646485.1. Classification (NCBI taxonomy): domain Eukaryota; kingdom Metazoa; phylum Chordata; class Mammalia; order Carnivora; family Eupleridae; genus Cryptoprocta; species Cryptoprocta ferox. The sequence continues at coordinate 3,973,359 of CM053565.1, forward strand.
ACCTCCTTCCCACACGGAGTCTCCACTGAGTCCTGCGACTCAGTTTACCAATCAAAGGTACCGGAAGTCAGGTGCCAGTCCTGAGCCCAAGCCTTAGGAAGGCCGGGCGACTTGTAGCATGCATTCTTGGAAGCTGGCCACCTTGGAAAACCTCCAGCTCCCCGCTAAAGAGAAAGCCCGTGCCCAAAGGCCCTGGAGGGTAAGACACAAAACGGAGAGAAGAAAGCCACTTGGAAAAACACCAACACACCAAGCAAGCAAAGGAGCAAAGATGCCACGTGGGGAGGTCCAGCCCAGCTCTGCCTGCCCGGGGGACCCCAGCCCTGGCCACTGTGATGTGTGATAGACAACAAGACAGACCAGCAGAAGAACCACCCAGCGGAGCCCTGTCACCCCCCCCCCAGAAACGCGGGACGTGATAGTAAATGGTTGTTGTGTGACACTAAGGTCTGGGGTGGCCTGTGACACGGCCATCGGTAAAGCTATCATCGTTCCTCAGTTATCCGCACACAGCCCACCTCCCCAGCTCCACGTCTCTCTCACATCCACACCTTGTAAGCACCAGCAGCACATCGCGTGAACCCAGAGGGAGAGAACGGAAGGTGGAGAGGTGACAGAGTTCAAGGGTGACATCCGCAGCCACCTCGCTGGGCTGGCAGACAGCGTCACGTCTGTCCGTGCCTCTGAGGACCGTACCTTCACAGCACATGGCCGATCCTCAGAACAGCACCTCAGTCACGGAAAACTCTGTTGTGTGCGTATTCCAATCTCATTCCCCCCTCCAGGATTATTTCCCAAAAGCTCTGGGGGTTTCTGCAGACGCCCTACAGTGTCTGCCAAGGTCCCGAATTTCTTCTCTCCGTTCAAGGTTAAGAGCAGGCGGCAGCGGGGAATTCCTGGCCTTCCAGCCACCGGACCTGCCCGCGTCCAACTCTCCGGCATTTCCCTGGGGACGGGGACCCGGGCTCCCTCCTCTGCCTGCCTTCCCCAAGAGCTGTTCTCAGCCACCAGGCACCCCCCAAGTCTGGCGGAAACCTCTGCAGGGCCTCCAGTCTATGGAGGGGAACTTGGCCTGGCTTGGAGCAGCCACATCAGTGCCCTGAGGCCTCCAGCCCGTCTGTCTCGCTTCTCGACGGCATCTCCCAAAGAGCAGACTTCGCTCCTCTCCCTCTTCAAAGCTAAAGAGACCCTCCAGAAAGAGTTTTCTGGCGGCTTTTATCTCAGGGCCCCTACATCTTAAGCCTCCTCCCTTTCTTGGCAATGATGGGTTCCCTCTTCCAGGTGCTATTCCCTCTGGAAGGTTCCACCATCCCCTTGTGCCCAGCCCTTGACCCCATCAGGGCTCCCCGCCCCGCCCCCCCCCTCCCCCCACACACACAGACACACACTTCTCTGCTTGGGCTGACATCTTCCTGGAGGCCACTTTCTAGAAGCCAAAGATGTGTTGTGCTGTACCCTTCCCCCATTTCCTTGATGGCCTGACCAGAGAGATC